>OY365822.1:8317832-8422651 GCA_959347315.1 Bimastos eiseni | reverse complement strand
ATTGCCTTGCTTATCCGCATCGAATGCAGACCTACGTCAGCAACCCCGACCGATTGAGTCCCGCTTTCGACGCCGCTGCCTGGCGAGTAAGTATACACACGCGTTCTTATGCGTTTTGGCATGTGTTTTACTTGTAGGATTTATATAGCGCCCCTTCGAATGAAGCGTTTATGGCAGATTCTTAGAGCACCGTTACGTAGACAGCTAAGAAAACGAGTTAATGGATCCTGAAGATTGCCATTGAAATATGATAAATTCGATCAAGAAGAGGAAACTATCGTATTTTGGACATTACGACGACAAAGAAGACCGAAAATTGTTTAGAGAAGGAGATCATGCATGGCACAGTACCGGGAGTACGACCCCGGGGAAGACACAGGATGATATGGATAGCAATATAAAGTTGTGGAATTTACTCATTACAAGAGACTAGGAACAGCTGGTGCAGAGCTGTTGATAATGCAGTCAACTTTCGAACCTGGAAAGGTTGAGGACAAGACAGGACAAGACCTTCGAGAACATCTACTCAGAAGCGCTCACGACTCGTTGGGATAAGACGAAGTGCCACTGGAAGGTCATTCCAGGTTACCGAACCATGCAACCAAAGAGAAATTACGGCGCTGTTGGATAGCGTCCTGCTCACGAGGAAGTAAGTAACCCCGTTTGCACAGCAGAGTGTAATGAACCACGGCGTCGAACAGCCACAGCGGGGCGACAGAGAACCAGCGCCAGCCTCCAGGTCGTAAATGAAGCGCCGGCCTAGCGCAGAGATCCGATAGGCGACGTGCTGCTGGTAAGGGAGCCAATGCAAGACGTCTCCCATGCATCCGAAGACTCGGTCAAACCAAGGCTGTGCGAAAAGTGGTTAATAAATCCGACGAATGTTCGCTAACGTCTAGTTCAGATATCGTTACAGGCAGCAGGCTCGAACCTATGCCAGAACACTACCGAATAGAGTCAAGGGATCATCACTGTGCCATACATAAATACATAACTGCCTCTATGTCCGTGTTCGTCTGTCTGGTCGTGCGTTTGTTTATGTGCTCACATCGTACGATTCGTATCGCTCTATATTGGCCAGATATTCAACCACGTGTGTATCTGTGTGTGTGATTTTGTGCATGCGTTTTGCGTGTGTTTGCGTAAATGTGTGGGTGCCGTGTATATGTACATATGTGTGTGTATAATTAGGCCTATGTGTATGAATGGGCATACATGTATGTGTGTATGTGAGTGTAAGTGAACGTGTTTGAATGCTTGTGTGGGTGCGGTTTGCGTGTGCGTGTGTGCGTCCGTGTGTGTGTGTGTGTGTGTGTGTGTGTGTGTGTGTGTGTGTGTGTGTGTGTGTGTGTGTATTAATGTGTCGTGTGACTCGTGTCCTGTGGCATGTATGTATATATGTGTATGTGAATAATGTGTATGTTAATGTGTGTGAAGGTGAGCTAATGTTTGTGTGGGTGCCACGTATACGTGTGGCTGTGTATATGTGTGTGTGTGTGCGCGCGTGTGTACGTGCATGTGTGACTGTGTGTTTGTGTGAATGTAGGTGCGGTGTAGGTGTGTATGAATGTACGTTTGTGTGCCTGCGTGCGTTGTATTTGGCTATGTGTCTGGGCCTCATTTAGAACGGAATGTCTCCCGAGAATAGCCGACCGTTGCTCACCTTCCGTCGGCTGCTGCTGCCGATGGTGATGCTTATGTTGCTTTCGGTTGCTGAGGCTGAGGCCTTTGGTGGCCCGTATACGTCTGTGAAGGCACATATCTCGTCTCTATACAGGGTTTCTGTATTAGCGGCGCTATAACAGCGTTTGAGTTGCTCCAGAAAGCTTAAGCTCTGGACAGACGTCGATTGACTCTCTGAATGACTCGAAAACTCGACTTTAACTCCCAGACGACTAATTCGCTAGTTGACGGACTGACTGACATCCTTGCTTGCCTACTTACTCGCTTGCCTACCTGCGTAACGAATTGTCAGCTTATTTAACTAATTTAATTCCTACGTGCTTACTTACTGACTGACTGACTGATTGACTTACTTACTGATTGACTGACTCACTGACTGATTGACTTAGTGATAAACTGACTGAGTGACTGACTGACTGACTGCCTGACTGACTGACCGACTGGCCGACCGACCGACCGACCGACTGACTGACTGACTGCCTGGCCATGTATATATATTCAGTAGACGGCCTTCCTGTTCATTTCCTGTGTTTATTATATTAAAAAACCTCTCTATCCTGGTTGTCTAAAGCAAAGCAGCCGACAATCGGTGAGTTATGTGGCAAGAGGCGTTTTGCCAATCGTTCCAACAATTTACCGTTCCGATAACCTATACTGGTTATCCATTGGCCCACGGCGACGGCTTCACAGCCTATCGAGTTTAAAGAAGTAGTTCTCTCTCTTTCTCTCTCATTCTTATACAGGCCTATATTATATATAAAATCCTAAAACGTAACAGGTGCTTGTATCCTAAGCATTAAGGGATATGCATATGGGTCATTACATGCATGCATACATACATAAATACATATGTAGATATACAATACAGAAAATGAATATAGGGGCCTATATATATATAAATATATATATACAATGTATACACACATACCAGCATATAGTCCAAAGCATTAAGCGATACGTGTATAGTGTTAATATATATATGCAATATATATGATATATATATAAAGTTTACGACATACGTTTGTGCATATATTTGTATATAGGCCTATAGTTGTGTTTTCGACTCTTTTCAACGAAGTTCGTGCAGGGTTACGGATCGAAATTCGTCTCTAAGTCAGCAACGTATTCGAATGTCGTAACTGGATAGCTTCATACCTGGTTGACCGCAATCAGCAGGTGGGCATTGGATCTGCTCGGTCGGAGCCCACACTTTGCACTGCTGGAGTGCCACAAGGATCTGTCCTCGGCCCTTTATTATTTACAGTCTTTACTTCCCCAATCAGTCGTATAGCTAAACACTTTGGAATTCAATTAAAACAGTATGCAGATGATACTCAGCTCCATATTGCTCTGTCACACACTGATCAGTCTGGTAAACTAAAACTGGAAGAATGCCTCTCATCCATATATGCATGGTTCTGTTTCAATGGTTTGGCCATAAACCCAGACAAGTCTGAAGCAATTGTATTTGGCTCATGTCAACGCCTGCGTTCTTCCCCTATGCTCTCTAGCATTGAACTGGCTGGCACTGCTGTGCCACTTTCAGACTCTGTTAAAACACTTGGGGTTACCCTCGACAGCAAGCTCACATTTCGACCTCACATAACAAGCCTTTGTAAATCTTGTTCCTACCACATCAGGGCAATACGTCACATAAGGTCGGCTCTAACTCAAAATATGTCTGAAACTATAGCCTGCTCACTTGTCTCCTCTCGCCTCAATCATGCTAATTCACTTTTGTCGGTCTCTCAGACTTTGAACTCAAAAGGCTTCAACGTATCCAAAATACGTTAGCTCGAGTAGTGCTGCGTGTCCCACTACGAACATGCTCCTCTGCCCTACTCCACCAGCTGCATTGGCTCCCTGTTGAATTCAGAATCAAATTTAAGTTAGCTTGTTTGATCTACAAAGCCATCATCACCAGTACATCTACCTATATTCATGCTCTACTAACTCCTTACATTCCTCCTCGTTGCTTACGATCATCAAGTACAGGTCTTTTAGTTGAACCACGATGCAGAACAGTTATGGGCTCTCGTGCATTTCATGTCTCTGCTCCTAGGGAATGGAATCGACTGCCACTCTCTCTTCGTAGCTCAAATTCACTTCCTTCCTTCAAAAAGCGACTCAAAACTCACTATTTCTCTTTGGCTTTCAAGGATTTGGAAATCTGATTGCATCTTCTCCAGGCGACTGACTATCCGCGCCTCAGATTCACATTTAGGTGTGACCTTGAGCGCGTTACAAACTTATTATTAATAATAATAATAATAATAATAATAATAATAATAATAATAATACTGTTATCGGATGCAGTATTACAGTATACTCTATATAGACTATAATTATATTCATGTAGCGTGTATACACAGTTCTCATACTTTTCAAGCTGTGTATACAGTCAAAGACGCAACCTCTGCGCAACCAAAGGATGCTAGATCGGCGTATGGATGGAGGAAGAGGTTTCGGTTGCCCCGACAGGAGGCGTACGTGGGATGATGCTTAGAGGGAGATGCGGAGGATTTTCTTTAGTCACCTGGCAACGCATCTGCGAAGAACGAGGAAGACGCTGCCTTGTTGTTGACCTCATAAAACACGGAACGAGGTTTATGAATACACGGATGGACGCACGAACACACGCACGCACGCACGCAAAGAGTTAGACGCACAACAGAAATATTTATTACGATCTCTACCTGCCAGCCTGCTCGACTGTCTGTGTATACCCAAACTGCTTGCTTGAACGTCTTTTTGTCTGCATGCCTGTTTCCCTGCATAGCTGTTTCTGTCTGTCTGCCTGCCTCCATATCTGTCTGCCTGCCTGTCTGTCTTTCTGTTTTTCGTCGTGTGTGTATCTGTCTTGGCGTTTGTTTTACCTATCGCTTGTTGCAAATATCTTAAATATCTCTGGTGTTGGCGTCGGATCTCAGATTGAAGCTGAATAGGTCGTGGGAGACGAGATGATCACATTCCTTGAGACCTGTTGGCTGATGTTCCGTCCTTTCTACACAAGTTTACGTGAATAAGATCCCTAAAAACTGACGCAATTTCCTCGCGAATTTATGGACGCACAAACAATAACGAGAGTTGAGCGGACGTAACTGATTATATTACTTGTGCGCTGGTAGACACTAGACAAGCATCAACACACACTCACGCATGCACACGCGCACATTGAGAGAAATATATTAGTGAATGCGTCATTGGATGGATGGATGGATGTATGTATGAATGAATGATCGAATGAATGGATGGATGAATGAATGAATGAATGTGTGAATGTGTGTATGTGTGAATGTGTGGATGTGTGGATGAGTGGAGGAATGGAGGAATGAATGAATGAATGACTGGAATGGATGATTGAATAAATGAATAGATGAATGAATGAATAAATAGACGAATGAATGAATCAATAGATGAACGAATAGATGAATGGATAAATGGATGAAGGAATTAATTAATTAATTAATTAGTGAAATAATGCATTTATGGTTTAATGAATCACCTAATGGATGAATGAATGGATAACAGATTAGTTGATAACTTGACTATTTATTGATCCATCGATTACCGTGTGACTAACTGATAATTGATTGATTCCTTATTCGTCTAGTCGTCAAACAATCGTTCCCCTGTGAGTCCACGTCCTTCCTCTAACCAGCCTCCTGATCCAACGCCGCACCTCGCCCATCCTCCCACCGCCCCTCAGCACAACTTCGTCATGGCGTCGTCGTCGGGCACGAAACTGGCGCAGGAGATCCATGACGAGTTCCTCGTCTGTAAGATTTGCCTCGAGGGCTACAAGAACCCAAAGAGCCTCAACTGTCTGCACACGTTCTGCGAGGAATGCATCGAGAACCACGTCATGTCCGAATCGACCTACAAGAAGTACAGCGACTACCGCGAGTTCACCTGTCCGCTCTGCCGGAAGCGGACCCAGCTTCCGGTCGGCGGCGTCAAGAAGCTGGCCGACAACTTCCTCGTGTCCAGCCTGTCGGAGCTCGTCGGCCGGCAGCGTCCCTCCAAGTACCCCTTCTGCGACATCTGCAAGCTGCTGTCGAACAAGCACCGCGAGGCCGTCTCGAAGTGCCTCGACTGCGCCAAGCTCCTCTGCTCCGCCTGCGTCCAGCTTCACCGTCAGACGAAGGTCACCAGCGGCCACTCCATCTTCGACGTCGAGACGGAGAAGGACATTGAGTGTAAGGAACACCGCGACGAGGCCGTGAGGTTCTACTGCGAGCCGTGCGATACCTGCATCTGCGTCCTCTGCACCTTCAACGAACACCGCGACCACGAGATCACGCAGTTCTCCGACGCAGTCGTCAAGTACAAGGAGAACATCCGGACGCTTTTGTCCGAGTGCCAGGCGAAGATCGCCAAGTTCGACGGACAGATCGAGTCCGTCAACGGATGCGAGGACCTCATCCGGACGTCGGAGCAGAGGATCCACGACACGGCCATCGAATTCATCCAGGACATCCGGAACCGTGAACGCCAGCTCATCGAGGAGCTGCACAACATCTACGGTCCGGAGTGTCTTGACTACATCGAGACGAAGAAGGACCTGTGCGTCCAGGTGGAGAGCCTTCGAAGCACCTGTAGTCTGACTGAGGTCGTCCTCGGGGGAAAGGACATCGAGCTACTGCTTCTGAAGAAGGACGTCCAGGACAAGCTGAATGCCCTCAACGCCATCGAGATTCGGAGTCTGCCGAAGACGATGGCCAAGGTCGTTCGGTACGTCGCTGGAGAGGTCGATTTCGGATGCCTGCAGGACCCTGACCATCCGGACGGACCCTCGTCGCAGGGGCACAGTTCCGCCGGGGGAACACAGACGGAGTCGAAACGGAAGGGAATTCAGACGAAGGACTCGGCCGCACAGACCGACTGATGCATTCACGAAAGGTACACATACTGTAGTTCTCATAATGAAGCCTTGCTCTGTATTAGGCAGACGCTACTGAAGTAAATAGATTAGAATGAGTTTAGATTAAATGTAGATTAGACAACACTGGATAATCTGGATTGGCAGTGTTGGGGATGAGTTAACTCAGATGAGTTTAAACTCACGAGTTAATTCACTTGCTGTGATTTGTGAGTTTGAGGTAATTCACCTCAGAGAGTGTGAGTTATGAGTTTGATTTAATTCATACTTTATGTGAGTTTGAGTTTTAACAGTCAATTTTTAAATCAACTCACTATTCGGCACTCGGCGCATATTAAGTAGTTGATGATTTAACTCATTTAACACCTGAGTTTGAGTTAACTCATTTCACGGAGGAAGAATTTGAATTTTAACTCATTTTGAGGTGCATAAGTTGAGTTGTTGATTTAACTCATAAATGTATGAGTTTACCCAACACTGTGGAGTAAAGTCTATACTAGACTAGACTAGATAAGACTGGATTGGATAAGACTAGCAAGTGCTTCCTTGCGATCTTTCACTCGCGGCCTTCTCGTTGTTCCGCGCATGCGCTCTGCCTCGGCCCAGTCGCAGAGCTTTGCCTATGTTGGCCCTTCAGCTTGGAACTGTCTTCCACGGTCCCCGCGCCTCGAGTAACTTACCGTCTCACCTTGCCAGTTTCGGAAATGCCTTGAGACCTTTATTTTCCCACGCACAAACGCCCGTTAAGAGCGCTGCTGATTTGAGCGGCGCTATATAAATGCTTGATTACATTGCATTACATTAAAATAGATTAGGCTAGATGAGATAAGACTATATGAAGTTGACAAGATTTTATTAGATTAGACTAGATTCGAATAGATTTGATTATGGTATATTGGACTAGAATATTAGACTATAGATATGATTAGATCGGATGAGATCATGTGTCTATGAACTGAATGCACATAAAGATCATTAGGTGAGTCAGAGGTGTCAATCCCTCTGAGTGATGATGGGCATTTGCCTCCGGAACCCCCCTCCGTCTCCCACCGGATGTGGACGCCTCTGAGATGAGTCAAGATTAGATTTACTTTTGTCATGTTTGTTAAGGCGATCGCCTTGTACGCGGAAAGGTCGGATTCGAGAATCTCTTTCCGGGAAACTACATAGACCTTACATGGAGTAGCAAACAATACAACGACGCCTGGAAGATAGAGAGAACAGCACACTCATAGGCGGCGATCTCGCTTGACTGGTGGGGGGAGGGTACACCCAATGAGAAGAGTAGGAAATGTCGTTACGCTGTGTTACGGTACGTTACGGTACGTTACGGTGTGTTAGGTAGCGTTACGGTAGCGTTACGGTAGCGTTACGGTAGCGTTACGGTAGCGTTACGGTAGCGTTACGGTAGCGTTATGGTACCGTTACGGTAAAACCTTGTCAAATTCATATAGTCTTATCTCATCTAGCCTAATCTATTTTAATGTAATGCAATGTAATCAAGCATTTATATAGCGCCGCTCAAATCATACATACATGCATGTATGTATGCATGTATGCACGTATGTTTGTATGTATGTATTTATGCATATGTGTGTGTGCGCGTGCGTGGGTGTGTGTGGGTTGGTGCGTGCATGCAATGTACGTGTATGTAGACCTACCTGTATGCGTGTATATGTTTGCCACGCATGAACATATATGAACGAATCTCTCCACTGATATAGCGCCGTGTAAAAGCCTCAAAAGTCGCATTTTCAGCTGATCATTTTCTTTTGTTTTATTTCAGAACTTGAAACGAAGGAAATTTTCAGAACGGTATTCGACTCGAAGGAACATCTGGACCTATTTTCGTTAGGTTATCAGAGCTTATATCTATAAATGTAGGCTGATTACGACTTCAATAATTGAACAGAACTTGATCAACCGAGTATTTATTTATTAATCGTTTTTAAAGACGTATGAGAACAAGATGGGAAGCTCCATAAATATCTGTACAACTGTGTTCCTCCTCTACGAATTTAATTGCTGGATCAATACAAATATCGCCAGCAATGTTTTATCTGTCCCAAAGGGCCTTGGCCTAAATGCGTTGTTCTTATTTCTGACCCCTTCGCTAAGTATGGGTAACTGACAGGATGTTGTAGAGATTAAGGAAACTAAAGTTCTTCGTGAATCGTCAGTTATCTCGTTGCCGACGTATTAACGTCATTAGATTTGTTGCCTTATTAAGTATACAGGCGGCGATCTCGTTTGACAGGTGGGGGACACCCAATGAGAGGAGTAGAAAATGTGGGTGTGACAAACGTATAACGTGTCCCCTCTCTGTAAAAGGGGAAATTTGTCCTCCTTAACCCCCTGGATCGCCGCCTCTGGTGATCTGTGATTTAGAAACCTGCGATTTTTTACAGTTGGGCCTAAAACACTGCTCGCCAACACTTTTGCATAGACAAGGAGTAACGATGCAACAATAATTATGAAAATAGGCCTACATGAAATTTCTCGGCGTCATAATATAACATCTGTCACGATTCACGAAGACTAGTTTATTCACCGGAGCTACGGTATGATCGTGTAAAACCGAAGAGTCAGGTTTTGGCTCTGGTCGAACCCGTTGAGTCAGGCCTGGGACTAATATTCATCAGCCCCATGTCATTACATTACATTAGGCCTACAGTACATTAGGCCTACGTTACAGTATATTACGACCTGCATTAGTGGTAGGTCAGAGCAAAGAGACTACTGCGTTGGATAGCGATTATTGTCACAGATGTGATCGTATAGAATGGAGTTCTGTATAATCTTGAGCGTAGAATGGTGGCCGCTTGGTTAGAACCGTTCGAGACTAGTCTTGATGCGGCGATTACGAGGCGACTCATCGCTGTGCGCTATAAAGTTTTGTCGTAGGGCCTGTAATACCTTTATAGCCATAGTAGTGGTGCACTTAGGAGGGCCGTCCATCCAATGCAGTTGTTTGAATTAAATTTATTTAGTGCGTTCTTTTGGAGAGGTACTGCTGATTCATCAAATTCCCCTCGAGTCGATAGCGAATCGATGGCGAATGTAGGATTTCAAAAAAAACGCGAGTGGCGTTAATTGTATTCAGTAGGCTAGGTCGCGAACGTGTATTTAGCAGGTGCAAGATAGGCCTAGGGCCTAGCTGGATGATGTCACCGTTTAATCGAAGATTATTCAAACATTGCAGACAGGAAAATGGTAAGGCAGGGATGAGTGAGCTCCGATCGTAAAAGGTCTGAGAGATTGGCTAATTTGCTGGTAGCCAAAATCATTCTTTCATGGTCTCAGAATTATTAAGGTGTGCGTCAATAATTTTAACATTGCTGACCGTTGTTTATCACGAATTCGTTAGGTGGCGCTGCTACCCAAACTAACGTGGAGCTATGAGCCAGTGCTTAACTATATACAGAAGTGTCGTTTTAGGGCATGAACAATAATTATTTAACACAATAAAGACAAGAAGAAACCATACAAACATGAAACGAAGACGTGGAACCAGTCCAGCGTGACTTCGAGGTGGAGCTATTTAGGCAACCTGTAACACCACTCCCCCAAAAAACAAAGAAAACTTCCCGAAATTTTCGTAAAACAAAGACTCCAGTATCAGTCAAACACCGGATATACAAAAAACACCCTGTGTAACATACAAAAACAGATACTTAAGAAACTGTAGTAACAGAATGAAATATACCGAGACTATGCAATGTCGTCACCGTGAAAATAAACTAAAATATTTCACACAAGTGTTACTAGAAGACAATAACCGAGAATCGTCGTATTGAAGTTCACGATAATTATATAAATTATAATTTTAGTAATACAGGGAAAAGAAAATGCGCTTTCCCAAAAACCACAGCCTACAAAGCACAATGTGCACAGTTAATGCGAAAACCCATAATGCATAGTTACTCAAAATTTTCATGCGAAAATATATTTACACAACGCAAAAGGCAATCGAAGACACTCTTCTCAGCCTGGCCGACTGAGAAAGTCGGGCAAGAAGTTAAGCCGTCCCGGCCGATGACGGACGTCCAAATGGAACTGTTGGGAGTTCCAAGTTCCAACGCAAGAGTTTGGCATTTGAGTTTGCCATTGTGCGCAGAAACTGAAGAGGACTGTGGTCCGTGTAGACAATGTCCGGCGACGAGTTGAAATACACTCGACAGGCTCGGAGCGCGTTGACCAACGCTAGAGCCTCCTTCTCTATCGTAGAATAGCGCGTCTCCTGCGGCTTGAGTTTTCTTCTGAGATAGCAGATCGGGTGTTCGACGTCTTCAATCACCTAATAAAGACAAGCTGCCCAAGCAGATTGTGAAGCGTCGACAGCCAAACAAAATTGCTTAGTAAAATCTGGTGGCCTTAAAATCGGACTGGATGCCAAACGACTCTTAAGGTCCAGAAAAGCACGTTGTGCAGAATCCGTCCACACGAACGGCTGCTTACTACTTAATAAACCCGTAAGTGGTAAAGTCAAGGCGGCTAAGGGCGTAAAAAACTTACGATAATACCCCGCAATGCCAAGCAACGATTGAACTTGCTTTCTACTCGGAGTGGGAAAACGCAGCGAAGACTCGACCTTCTGTGTACGAGGGCGAATCGCCTCTAAACTTACGTGATGCCCTAAGAAGTCTAACTCGGCATTAGCAAAAACACTTGCTTAATTTTAACGTAAGCCGAGCATTGCGAATTCGAGTCAAAACCGAAAGATGCTGCACATGATCAGACCATGACCTACTAAACACAATAATACCATCAAGATATTTACGAACCAGGCGACTGAAAGTCCCTGGTGCTCCAGCAAGACCAAAAGCGAGATAGCGCCATTGAAAGTGCCCATGATGGGTCACAAACGCCGTGAGAGGAACATCCGAAGCACGGATAGGTACCCGATAATAGCCCTGTGTCATATCAAGTTTGGACATAAACTTTGCCCCTCCTAATTTGTCCAACAAGTCATCAACTCGTGGCATCGGAAACGGATCAGGCAAAGTGACAGCGTTTAAGTTTCCGGAAATCCGTACAAAGTCTACCACTGCCATCCGGTTTTGGAACAACTAAGATCGGAGCAGCCCAAGAGCTCTGACCTCTCAACAATGCCCTGTTCGATCAAGGTTGAAATATGGTCATCGACCTACCTGAGTTTTTCGGGATGGAGCCGGTACGGTGCATGAAACACCGGAGAATCATCTGGCTTCAGGCGTATCGTATGCTCGACCAAGTCGGTCTTGCCGGGCTTTTCATCAAACACGACCGCAAACTCGGGCAACACCTGACGAAGCTGCCGCTGCTGTTCCGGATCAAGATGCTTCAGAACACCTCAGCAACAGTACAAACAAATTTTGTTAGCACATTATGAGGCAACGACACAATCAACGCATTTGAAGTCGGAACAGGCGGAACCTGAACCCTTGACACAAAACGCCTCAAAAGATTTGCATGCACTAAACGCTGTCGCTTCCTGCGATCAGGCGTGGCAATTACAAAATCTACGTCATTGAGTTTTTTCTCTATAACGTAGGGTCCAAAGTATTTTGCTTGTAGAGGTTTTCCCAGTAAGGGCAACAGGACCAAAACCAAATCTCCTTCCTGAAAAGACACTTTGGTTGATTTGCGATCATAATAGCCCTTTGACCTCGCTTTCTCAACCACTTCAGCTGCATTTGCCAAGCGCAACTACTCCTGCAAGCGATGTCGCAAAGAGAACACAAAATCAATTAAGTTTTGTTTCGGTAATCCGTGCACCCAATCATCATCCAACCATTTACACTTAATGAAATGTAACGGACCTTTGACATCACGACCAAACATCAAATCAAAAGCCGAAAACCCGATACCTTGAATTGGGACCTCGCGGTAAGCAAAAAGAACCCACGGCAAAAGCTGATCCCATGCCATCGGATAGTCCTCAATCAACGCTTTCAGCATGGACTTCAGTGTCGCATGGAACTTCTCCAAATTTCCATTCGTTTGACGGTGAAAAGCACTGGTCTTAATGTGAATTACATTACACTGCTTGAGAAAAACTTGCATAATCTTCGAAAGAAATTCACTGCCACAATCAGACAAAATTTCCTTTGGAAAACCAAAACGTGAAAATGCTTCCGTTAAACACTTAGCAACTTCCTCAGCAGTGTGCGTCTTAAGTGGAAACGCCAAAGGGAAATGCGTGGCCAAATCCATAAGTGTAAGTATGAATCGGTTTCCCGAAGGCTTGCATACTTGCAAAAGACCAACAATGTCCATTGAAATTCGTTCCCAAGCATTTGAAATGATGGGCAGGCTGACCAAAGGCGCCTCGACTTTTAAAACCCCCTTCCCCAGACGCTGACTAACATTACAAGAGCGGCAATACTCCTTCATGCATTCGAAAACGCCAGGCCAAAAAAAATGTTTCAAAATGTCTGTCTGTCGTCTTCGTTACACCCAAATGATGAGCGCTGCAGAAATGGCATTATGTGCAAGAGAAATTATTTGTGCACGCAAAGGCACAAGTTGCGTGACTTCCCGCACGTGGGGTCCTCCTTTTTGGCCACGAACGAACCAACACTCCATTCAACAAAGAGTAAACATTGGCTCCTGCATAATTATCAGGACGATTTGCCAGCGCAAACAATTTAGTTAAAGTCACATCGCTTACCTGCAACTGGATTAATTGCTCGCGATTTACAGTCAAGCCAGAAGCACCAGCAACATCAGGACACAAAACCGTGTTTGAATGCACATGTGTATCCGTAACAGGCAAACCAACGGAAGAACACACCTCCATCTCTCGGTTATCCTTCAAAGAGACACACACATTTGAATCAACGGAACAGACTTGTAACTGAGTGTTCAGACGCACCTTGATTTAAGTAGTCTTCAGAAATTAAACGAGTCGCCACATTCGAATCAACACAATCATTCGCTCTCTGTTCATTTGAATCAGCTATCGAAACATTAACAACATCCACAAGAGGCGACGAATTTAACACCGTGTCAGACGGCGACGCTTGACTGCACTCAACCACAGGTCTAATTACATTAACAGGCGGCTGGCGCCCCAAGTCTTCCTGCGTCCGCCTAATAACACAAGACGGCGCTGCGGACGGTGAAATGCACACGTCGGCCCTCTGATCATTTGCCGATTGAACACTGTCGCGTAAATCCATAGCCCTAGTAACCATTTCCACTGTGACTGGAATTAAATAGGCGTTATCATTCCCACTAACACAGCCCCATTCCAGGTAATAACCTCGGCACCAAACCACAATATACCTCCTCCACAAAACCATTTACGGCCAAACGAGCAAGCACTAAAGGAACCCGTACAGGGTCGCCAAAAATACCTTGAATGAGTCTCACCTCCTTGGTGTGTACAATTTCGGATGGATGTACAAGTTCTGCGCTAATTAGCGTCTGAATTGCCCCACTATCTCTAAGAGCCTTAATGGGCCGACGTACACCCTCCGCCGTGTACAAATCCAGCGGAACACAAAACTGCTCGTAACTGTCATGCAACTTAAAAATCAGACCAGATGCATTTTCAGACAGATGAAGATTAGACACAAGCTGTACAGAACGAGAATTATTGGCATTACCTTTTCCTCGTCCTTTCGGAGCGAATTCAGGGTGCAAGAGGTAACATGACCCAATTGAGTGACCCGATTTTGAACAGTGTGCACAAACTAGAGTACTAAAAGCACGTGACAACGACTGAAAATTCGGTTTCTTTACCGGACGCTTCGGCGAATTAACAACTGAGTCTTGGGGCAAAGAAACAACTGTGCTACCCAAATTTAGATTCTTTTCTACCTGTGAATGAGGTGTTTGGGATAGGTTGTGTGGCAGTGCCGGCCTTGGACAATTTTGTGCTATAGGCAAGGATAGAAATGCCGCCCTTACTGGGTTCAGTTTTCTAAGAAAAATCTTTAATTTTTATTTATTATGAAGTATAAATCCAAAATATGAAAATGTGAATTTTTTATAATTTTATTACAAGTCTTCAACACAAATTTTTAAATTTTGACAACTTCATAAAAGTTAAAAGAGTTTTCAATAGGCCTATAGGTAGTTCGTTTTAAGAAGCCTTTTTGCTTTAAAAAGTAATGAGAAAAAAATGTTTGAAATGGTATGTTTATAAAACACTAAAAAGTATTTATTAGTTGATTTCATGAAAAATATGCTTTTCTAGCTTTTTGCAGAAGCAAACTCCTGAATTACTTCGGTCATATCCAACTCTTCTGCAATCGTGCTCTCTATAGATATGGTAGCTAAATCAACCAAACGATCCTGAGACATGATAAGACGAAGATATGTTTTTATGAGTTTGAGCTTCGAAAAGCTTCTCTCTGCACTCGCAACTGTTATCGGGAGTGTAAGCAAAATTCGCAATGCCACGTACACGTTTGGAAAAGAGCAACCAAACCCATTCCACATAGATAGTCTAATATAACTCTGGGGCTTGATTTTTCAGTAATTCTTCTTGATAAAGCAAACAACTCATCGCACAGTTCTGTTGCATTAATGTCTGCCGAATCCTCGTTTTCAGATGTTAAAGCTACTTGAAGGTCCATGCAATCTTTGAAAACTTCTTTTTTATCACATTTTTCCAGTTTTTTAATGTCATACAAAAATCCAAATAAGTCACTGTGAGATGTTAACTGCATAAATCGATCATTAACTGATTGAATTGCGGTATCCAATATATGGTTAAAAAAAATTTACTCTAAAATTCTTTTCTGGATCAAGAATTGGATCGTCTGGAACTTCATAGTCAAATAGTCTCTTTCTTCATCGAGATCTTCTCTGTATTTCCTTAGGGAAAGTGCACTCAATACAAAGTTCTTCTGCCAATGATTTAGCTGTTGTAATCGCTTTAGCAAAACCTTCATCTGTTCTGTAATTCTGGAGCATAGTTTTAGTTGAATTCAATTGTTGAATTGATTTTTTTAAATCAAGATCTTTTTCTTGAAATGTTTTGCTAGATATATTGATCTCAAATAAAATATATCAAATCACTAATGAACAAACAAATTTGAAAGCATTTTGTGCAATTCCCTTAGCTTCTGCACGTGACTGGGTTCCATGTTGTCCAGTAAGTGAAACGTCATCAGCAATTTAAACGAGTGCATCGTAAATTTCAACTGTTTGGTATCGAATTACCTTCACAGCATTAACTCGACTTTCCCAACGTGTTGGGCATAACTTTTTAACAGTTAAACCTGCAGCTTCTTTGTTTTTGACATGTTCTAACAATACATTCCAGCGATGTGTTGATGCAGAAAAAAGTGTATATATTTTGAATTAAATGAAAAAACGTTACTGCTTCCAAACAACAGTTTACGGCATCATTAACTACCAAATTCAATGAATGTGCATTGCATGGGACAAAAGAGGCTCTTCGATTTAGCTCTCTAACTCTTGCTTGGACACCATTATGTATTCCCCGCATGTTCGCTCTATTATCGTAGCCTTGTCCCCTCATATCATCTAGACAAATTCCTGAATCTGATAGTTCTTTAAGTAAAATTTTCACCATACTTGCACCTGTAGATTTTTCAAGTTCTACGAATCCAATAAAATGTTCATTGATAGAAACTTCTGAAGGTTTGTCAGTATTTGCTTTATTTGCTGTAACAAATCTAACAATCATTGTCATCTGTTCTTTATGACCGACGTCCAGTGTGCATTCGAGAATTATAGAGTAATATTTTGCATTTGTTAAATCATTTATCACTTTCTGTTTTACCTTTTTACTCAAAAGTTGAATAATCTCATTCTGAATATTTTTTCCTAAATAATGGTCATGAATTTCATCTGATTTTATACGTCTTATATGTTCTTTTATTATCGGATCAAATTCAGCAATAACTTAAAACAAATTTCAAAAAGTTACCATTATGAGGCGTATATAACCGATCAGACTGCCCTCTCCAAGGGTAAATTTTGAACTCCATGTACTCTGACTAAAGATATTATTCTTTCCAATACATCTTTCCAATGTTTTGCTTCACGATTTATAACGCGCTGATTCAGGTCATCAATAGTTTTATTATTTGCAATCCTCATATTTTTAGTTCTTTCCAATCATGATAACTACTTAAATGATCTGGTGATTTTTCATGCTGCTGCAATATAATTGACACATTTTTCCAGTCACAACTGCCATGTGTTGCTAAGGCAGATTTACTCTTGTTATGTACTTTGCAGCAAAAACAATATACCTTATCCACTGACGGTGGAATACATCAACCATGGCCTTTTTAAAGTTTCTCCGTTAGCCAGTTTGCGTGTATAGTGGTAATTAGAAAATTGTCTTCCACTTTCATCTTTTGGATAACCAGACTCTAATTTGATCTGCTTTGGATCATGCTGAATAAGAAAACAACGAATATTATCATTTATATCACTTACATTTGATTCCAATGGTGATATGTTCTTCCTAATGGTTACTTCGTTAGAAACTGAGTTACTTGACAGTTCTGACTCTTCATCACTACTACGCAATTCATTCTGTTTTAATAAAAATTTAAAAATAGATCCTTTCTGTGATTCTATGAACGATTTTTTTGCATTCCTTTTTTTCACATACTGTGCTCCAGATAAACGGGCGCGCTTTCCTGTGTTAGCCTTGCCCATGATGGTGGGTAAAAACTGTAAAATTAGAAAATACATGAATGAAACTAACTAATTTTCGATTTTATTTTTATTATTTAATAAATATTAACTATATTATTTATTTTCAGATATTTTCCATGAAATTAAAATATTAAAAAATAAAGAAATAGTGATACCTACATAAGAAAGCAGAATGTCAGACCCAGACAGACATCTTTGAACGGAAGTGACCAAAATATTGGTGTAATAAGTTAAGTTAAGAGTGTTAAACCGCGTGTCACGTGACTTTAAAAAATTTAATTTGCCGCCGCCATTCTGAGCGATTTCGAGCATAACGGTACACTTATTTTATTCTACACTTCTTCAAATTCAATTTTTCCTAAACTGATGAAATTATAGGGCGCGAGTGGCATCATAAAAAGTGACATTAGTAGCACGAAGCACAACAAATAATTTTCATAACTTAAAAAATATTTTTAAATTTTAATTTTTCATAATTATATTTTTCATAATTTTGCCGCCCCTGGAATAAAGCCGCTCTAGGCAGCCGCCTATGTCGCCTATGCCTAAAGCCGGCGCTGCTGTGTGGACCCAACCTTAAAACAGTATTAGGCCGAAGTGGCGTGTACAAAACTGCATACTGGTCAGCCCATTTTGCGGCCCGACTGAGTGGCGTCACTTGTTTTTCAATTACCCACTTATGCAAATCTGGTGGCAGACTTTGTACAAACTGTTCCAATTTAAGAACTTAACGAAGTTTGTCAATATCGTCATACGCTTTCTCACCTTCCAACCAAGCTTTGAAAGGGATGTACAAGCGGAAAGCAAAATTTGCATATGTCTCCTGTGGACCTTTAGAAAGCAATCTGAATCTCTTCCTATAGTACTCAGGGACATGTTCGAACGCTAACAAAAGACGTTGCTTCAGAGTATCGTAATTCTGACACTCCTCCAACGAAAGCTCAGCGAAAACACGTTGCGCTTTACCTGTCAAACGGATTTGAATTAACGCAGACCATTTATCGCGTGGAAATTTATGTATCTCCATCGCTTTTTCAAAGGACAACAGATATTGCTGCAAATCACTTTCGTCATAACGAGGGACAAATTTAATTGCATTTGATAGCCGAAAACCTTCATTTTTGTCGATGCGGCGTATCAAAATCGTCATTAAGAGCGTCCAAGTCGTTTCTACGTGACCGAAACTTAAGACGTCTTACTTGCTCTCTCTCCTCAGCTGCCAATTTTGCTTGTTCTAAGCAGAGCTTGGCTTG
Organism: Bimastos eiseni; assembly: GCA_959347315.1. Lineage (NCBI taxonomy): Eukaryota > Metazoa > Annelida > Clitellata > Crassiclitellata > Lumbricidae > Bimastos > Bimastos eiseni. The sequence continues at coordinate 8,404,201 of OY365822.1, read as the reverse complement.
TCGTTCATATTCTTATGTATCAAGTCTCGCACGCCTATCACTTTATCCTCAATAGCTAATCTTTCCCTTTCAAATACTAGTTTCAACCCGAGTTTATCAGCGTCTTCTAGTCTCTGTATTCTCTTTAACTCATCCTCACGTTCTCTCCGAATTCTCTTCTCTTCATGCTCTCTCTCAATTCTTTTCTCTTCTGCTGCTGCCTCTCTCTGGAACTTCTCCTCTGCCTCAAACTGCATAGCCAACTTGCGCAGTTCAAATTCCTGTTCCGTAAGCAACTTATCTTCCTCTGTTTTCTTTTCCTTCCAGCTCCCCTCCGATGCTTGCGGACTTCCAGGCAGAAATAAGGACACTAAAGTTTCTGCAACTTCGGTTTGCTCAAACCAGTCACCTCTTGTTCCCGAGCTTCCAATTCGTCTCTCAACTCCTCAACGGACATTTCCCAAATCGCGTCCAGAGTCAATTTTGGAGTCGGCAATGGCGTAGCCATCTTTTCGAGCCTTCCTGTTTAGACGTAAAATACGAAACAAATTACACAAAATATCGGTCTCTCGACTTCGACGATGCGAAACGGAGCCTCAAAAAATGCAAAAAAATAGTGACCTCAACTGTCTTAAAGGGACGCCTACTTTTCATTAAAAAATTTTGTCGCTACACCGTCAATTGCACAGCGCAGTTACGCGGCTAAAATTTTACGCAAATTTCGACGAAAAATATACGAACAAAATTCCTCAATATTACCAGCAAACAATACAGACTTTTAACCGTTTTTCAGGACCCACAAGATTTTACCAGGACGCCTTAAGAACAAAACTTGGACGAGCCATTAACATTAGACGAGCCCCCATTTTGTTATGGGTTCCTGCCTATTGTGAACAGAAAAGCGTCGTTTTAGGGTATGAAAAATATTTATTTAAACACAATAAAGACAAGAAACCATACAAACATGAAACGAAGACGTGGAACCAGCCCAGCGTGACTTCGAGGTAGAGCGGACCGCTACCGACCTGTAGAAAACGTTCAACGACCACCAAGATTGGTCTGAGGCGTCACAGAACACAGAGGTCGTGAACAAAAAGTAAAACTGAGAGTGGCTTCGCGATAAACAGCAACAAGCTGACTCAAGCCGAAAATAGCCAGAAACTCTACACACCTTTGGGCCTCACCTCTTTTATAGACCACGGCAGGCCGGCACACCTTTCTCTGTAGACACGAGACCCAGAGAGAAGGGTACAAAGAGAGGAACCCCTACGGTGACAGAACGATAGGAAGATAAGTTACAGAAGCTATTTAGGCAACCTGTAACAAAGTATTCAAATAATGAGGCCAGAGTTACTGATAGGGGTAAATTAAGCAATGACGTGCGGTGTGCTAAGCATTAGCTACTGCAGCTGCTGTCGACTTGACTTATTCACTGATAGAAATAGATTGATCCGATTGATTCACGTTGACCTTTTTAAAAAGAAGTTTAAGTAAATTTAAAGTAGGTCTACTGCCGCATATATGGGTAGTACATGCTGATTAGGGATGGAGCAGCAATTTTGCTTCTGACCATGGTCTGACTGATCACAAATTCAGATGCACCACCACAGTTTAAAATATTACTGGTCCAAACTGACGAATGTTTGGGGAGGTGAGGTCGGAGGCGGACGAATTCTTTTGAAAAGTATTAAATTTTCATTTGGATTTCATATAAAGTTATGAACTATTGGACAAATAGGCGTCCAAAAACTAGCGATTTGCAAAACAGTTTATAAATGTCACTGACTAAACGCTGTTGATAATAAGCATCTTGGGCATGCAGAAGAAGGCTGTGCATGCTGTCTTCGTTGATGTTGCATACTGGTCGATTCTGGTTATTTCTGAAGAAGAACTATGATGGAATCCTGGATTTATATATATGAGGTATTTGCCATAATTTGTTTATATTCTTGCTTTATCACATGCATAGAAAGATCTATTATAAAGACCACACCCCTGTCTAGGGTGCACCCTAGCTAGGCGTGTTTTAAAGTTCTATAGTAGGCCCTACTTTTATGGTTAAAATGGCAATACCGCCATCAAGCACGCGTATTGTGGTGTTGTATGGTTTTCTTCACAGTATTATTATGTTAGCTATATGTGAAACTTTGATGTGGCGGGTATATATAGTAACCTATTAACATTATTTCAAAATGTTACTGAAAGAGCTGTTAAGTTTTACATACCTCTGCATTCAGTCAGAAGTTTGTAAGTTATCACTTCAAGATCTGCAGAAAAGTTTAGATGGCTACTATCATGGCAACTTTATGCTAGGATACAGTATCAAGCTGTTAGCTTTCAGTGTTTCAGATAGTGGTTTAGAAGCAGTGTTTGAAGATATAATAACATTTATACATAAGATATTGAAGCTTATAGAATGACGATGGACTACAATCATGTTGGCTATGATGTGGCACTGGAAATGGAGAATGTAATGGGGTGTTATAATAGTAGGCTTGTGGATGTATAATTGAGGCATAGTACAACAAAGGTAGGGGTAAAATCTAAGAATCAAGTCAGTAGACTTAGGATTAAAGTCGATAGAGTTAAGATTCAAGTCGATAGAGTTAAGATTCAAGTCGATAGAGAGAGGAGTCATGTCGATAGAGTTGAGATTCAAGTCGATAGAGAGAGGAGTCATGTCAATAGAGTTGAGATTCAACTCGATAGAGAGAGGAGCCAAGTCAATGATGGAGTTTCTATAGTAAAGTTGGATAGAAAGAGAGCAGTCATGTAGAGTTTTTTGTCAAATCGATGGAGTTAAAAGTCATATCGATCTACATTATGAATGGTTTTTTCTATTATGACGTAGAACAGGTTGGAATTTGCAATTTGAAGTAGCATTGTTACAGTTTAAGAGGAAGCTGAGGGATTTTATTATGTGAAACTTTATTACTATAAATGTGGGATGAACCTGCCTGTGATTTAAAGTAAGTAAGTAAGAGTATTCTATTATATTAGGCTACCAGTAAATACACAATAGCTTACAAGGGTATGAATCTGGGTATGAATTTCAAAAATGAATAATGTTCTCCATGATAACATACATTATCTGAGTGGTATCTTTACAATGAATAATGACATTCATAGGAGGCCTACTTGCAAACTTTTTTGGGCTCTACACTCTTATGTGAAGTCACATTTATTTGTTCTTTCATTTTAACACTTATAGTATAAATTATAGCATCCCTCAAGAAGCCTTTTTTGAGACACTAACAAAGCTAATTCATATTTGCATAAGATGGCTAAAATTTACTAAACTATTTCAAACAGAACAGAAGCTATATCATTATTAATGAGTCCAACCTCGGCTTTTTGAGTTAGTTTTGCACCTGTAAAATTTCATTTGCTAATCTCTGCTTTTGGCCGAAATATAAGCAAAAAACCGGAGGGGGTTACTTTTTAATGGCCCACCCTGTTTCTGTCAGTTTCAGACAACCTTGCTTCGTGCAATTGCTTTGCACTGCTGTTGCTGGTCTTAATTGTACATTGTTCACAACTGAAGCATTAAAAGCATTAATTTGAGCCATTATGAGAGACTGCGAACTGTAGCTCGTCAGTTGCCAGGTCAAAGAATGTCTACTTTATAGGACATGTCTAGGGGACATAGAAGGACAGATGAAGACGGTCTCCTCCGATATTTTAGGTGGAGGATGGAGATCCTTATATTCCCCCAATATTTCACAAATATTTCATAATTACTAACAAATTTCTACTGTTTCCCACTTTTAAAACCCATTTTGCCCCATCAATAATGTTTTGGGAATTGAAATTTTTGTTCGACTTGTTCCCCAAACCACAATTTTGTCGACTTCCCCCCCCCCCATACACAACACATGACACATGATTTTGCCATTTATTGTTTCCCAGTCTGGTATCCCGTATTATTACATGGTATAGGCCCTACGTAAGCATAATCGGGGGAGGCTTGAATCCAGTACCGTCAACGCTAACGCTCCCGGCACATTTCGTCTATTCTCAACAAGACGGCTAAATTTAGCCTTTTGTTTGAAATCGGCAATTCAAATTTATTCCGCCCCTAATTTTAATATTCATGAGCGACTCCGCACAAGGACGTCATCCGCCCACACTCGTTTCGTTCGTCCATCCGTTTGTCCGCGTCTGTCTCCGACGCGCGTGTATTTAACGAACGCTTGCACGGAAATCTGGGCTTGCGGACCCGTACAATGGCTAACTGGGCGCCAGACGGCCTTGGCTGCGTACGCCGCTGCTATAGCCTTGCGGTAGTCCGTCGTCGCGCCGCTGTCTTACCTCGACCCTGGATTGGCTGGCTGAGCATTACGAGTGCCGCGAAATGGGAAGGAGAGAGCCAAGGAGACGGCGCGTTTACATATTCACAAGGTGAGGCGCACGTACGCGAATGGAGACGAACAGACGCCTTTCAAGGCTCACGGAGACAGAGGCAGTGAGACGTAGAGCCGGCGAAACGCCACCTCATAGATGACGGTGCGAGGCTAGCGCGCTGCCTGCTTTGTCCGCACGACAACAATGGCCCAGAAGTTGTACCAGGCCTGCGTCGCCGCTCTTCGGGTAGGAGAAAACCGTTGCCCTGGATATTGGTCTCTCCCATACAAGCCCTCCCTCAATCCCTCCTCCATTCGACCTTCCCGGCCAGTATTCTAGGCAGACTGGCGCTGAGGCAAGATGAACGTACGCGCCGACCTGAATCGTAAAACACGGGGACGGACCTCCCAGGCTTTCCCGCTATACGAAGCCAAACGGCTATGCAAAAACCGTTGTTAGATTCGCCGATTGACTCAAGTTTAACCTTATACGCCGTCATTCGCAGTTTCTTAAACAATGTGCCCGATATCAGCGTGAAACGGCCGCTGATTTCCGGCCCGGCGTACATTCGATGCTGAAGTTATTTTCTTTTTGAGGTAGGTCTATGTAAAATGCAGTCTTATTTATGCCCAGGGTAATGTAGCGTAATGTAGGATCACGAAAGATCATCGCTATTTCAATGTATGGTGGAAATTTGTGTAATTAATAAGTCTACGCTACAACTGACTACGTATCCACGAACGAAGGGCTGTTTAGCTGGCAGAGAATTAATTTGCACCGAGATTTGCGATATTTTAAAATGTATCAAGCACCCTTAACTTGAGTGAAAATTGGGGACAGAAGGATTTTATACGAAATTTAAAGATTTTAAAAACAAGAATTTCATTATATGTGTTCTAATATTATTAAAGATGTCTGAGCTGATAGTTTGAAAAGAGATTGTGAAAATCTTTTCGTTTTGCTTGCTTATTTTAAAATTGTTTTGCTAGTTTAAATGCATTTTTGTATACAATGAGGTGGCTTGTCTCTTTGCCAACTTCTCTCCATGACTTAAATTGCACAATCATCCAATTCCATCTCAGGTTCGGATTCTTCTGTAGGCAAGTATTCATTATGCATCTTCAATATTAGTTTTGCAAACAAGGACCTTACAATTTTCCTTGAAACCAACTCATCTTTTATATATGTTAGAGCCGTTCTTCAAATCTCGTGTCATCGCTACAGTGTATAAGTTTGATCTGGTTCTCTTTCAATTGATGAGCTGTTTAAGAGACATTTCTTCAAAGTGTTTGTAGTCTACAATTGCCATTAACATTTGTCAATGGTGTCCGGTTGGTTGGAGCATCTGGCCTGTAATGCAAAGAGTACAGATTTGTGCCAAAGATGTTCCGTCATACTGTCGTGTTGTGCTCACTTTTTCTTGCAGTGCGTTTGCAGGCGGTTTGATTAAGTACATACTTACTTACTTCTTACTTCTGAACTGTGAAAGGAGGGCCATCCATCAAATACAGTTGTAATGTGTTGTACTGTATAAAATTTCTGGAGTTTTGGCCTACAAGGACATCAATGTAGCATCTGAAGAAACCTGACTTTAACATGACTTTGGCTAACTAGTGCAGTGCTATTGAGGGTTGATGAAAAGGCACATGGATATTTCTCACACCAAAGCTGTGTTTCAAAGTTATAACTTCCCTCATGCAGTACAACAAATGCTGGCATTGTGTAGGCAGGGATTTGATTCCAAATGTAGTTTCTGTGAACTCTGTTGCAACATTCAAGATGAAACTGAATAAATTCGGATACAATGACACAGGATGAAGATGGAAAAGTGGTTCTCACACAAAAGCAATTCTCCTGAACGACTATAAATCACCGTTATCTCGTTATGTTATGTTTTATGTTAGTTGTTGATAATTGCCTCATTGAAAGATAATTTAATTGTAATTAAATCACATTTGTGCTGAATGTAGACTGTTTTATAAAGCTTCCTAGAAGTTACTTGCTACCGATGAACGCTATATATCAAATCATCGTATTTACAAATTACAATGACAATAAGGTGATTCTTTAAATTTCTTCCTAAAATATCTTTATAACATGGTTTTGGTGCATCGATAAACTTTGAAATATAAACAACTTTGATATCAATTTATGCTGTTCTACAATGATTGATTGCTGTCAGAGAATCTTATGCATCGCTGTGACCTTTTCATACGAGAATGTTGAAGCTTGGCTGTACAAGTCTTATGACTTGGATGTTCTTACCAGTACAACAAAGTGGTAATGTGACTGAACTCTTGTTAAGTGCTATTTCACAAGAATCGTCATTTTTCTATAGTTGACATTGCAAAGCACCAGAGAAGTAGCTCGTTACCTGCATAGGCAACGATACTATATAAATGATAAAGCTGTCATAATTATGTTACACTGCAGTCAGGCATGGGCACCCACATGAATTTATGCCAGAGGGATCAAACATTAAGACTGACATGATGTTGGCTAAAAAAGATGTAAGTATGTACTTTATTGAACCGCTTGAAAACGCACTACGGGCACATCATAATATGAACGTTCAAAACAATGTGCACTCTCAGAATAAACATATCTAGCAAATCAAATGTGTATTCAAGGAGGGTCAATCCTGTCTTTGTGTGCAAGTGAGCATGTATTGAGGACATCTACTTTGTATGAACAATTGAACATTGGCCAAAATACAGTTCTAGATGTCAGGCTTCGGCCTTGTTAGTGAACTTTTGACATTGCACAGGAAGTGCTTCATATAATGGCTTCCCGTCTGTTCGCTTATCTACTGCAAGCTGGCACTCCTCATGTGCGGGTCACACGTAGATCATCTGCCCTCTCACTTGCTTCCCATGGTCACACGTTGCAGCTCTGTTGAGGGCCATTCCTCTCTTTGATCAGCAGCTGCTGGGAAGTATGTAATTCATTTTGTACCATTCACTTACCCGGTCCCTTCATCTGAAGCTCTACCTCCTCATGTTTGAAACTTTCTCGGCAAGACTCTTTTGCTCTAGGCTGAAACCTACCTCTTCCAGTATGCTTATGGGTTGTAAGGGTTGTCCGGCTTCAATGTGCACTTCTGAACTTTTTTAAGGAAGGCATTGCATTAAACGAATATTGAATTGAATATAATGTAACTGTAAATTGAATTGATGCATTCAAATGAATATTAAGTGCTCATGCATTAAATGTAAATTTACATGTAACATGAATTGCCTGAAACAAAGCAAAGATTTTAAGGATAATATTGATCTGATGAACAATTGAACATTAATCATATTGTTATATGGAACATGGCTTTGTAGCCGGTGTCCACTCGATAATCCGAAGGTCTGATGGTCCGATTGTTCGATTGTCCAAAGGTTTGATAGTTCAAAGGTTCAATAGTCCAGAGATTCTATACTCTGACATTAATTTAACTGTATAAGCTAGATTAATTGATGAAAAGAATGTGTAAAACTGGGAGCTGGATTGATGTGAAAAGAATCATGCCTAAATGGAAGCTGGATGAATGAAAAGAATGGTGCAATCCAGCTTCTAGCCAAACGTAATTATTTTCATTAATCCAGCTACCATTAAAACCGCAATCTTATCACCTATCGACCGGACACCATGCAATCGTTATGATTGCTATGTTGTTGACTATTGAACCTTCGGACTAACGGACACAGAACCTTGGAGCCTGCAGACCAATGAGACCATTCTTTGTCTTTATGTCTTGGGACTGAGGCTAGTCATGAGATCATGGGACTGAGGCTAATCGTGAGATCATGTTACTCAAGCTGATCATGTGACTCAGGCTAATCATGAGATCATGAGACTGAAGCTAATCATAAGATCAAATGACTTAGCAGGATTAATCATTACTTTTGTTCAATGTGATTGAATGCTGCCATCATTCTTGTAGCTCTGTTGATATAAATGTAGGATTGTAGGTGATGATGACTTCATTGTTATGCTGTTTAGATTGTTATTGATAATGGAGATGGTGATTCTCCTGCTGGAGATTGTTATGATTGCTATATTGTTGATGATAACGGTGATGATGTTGATATAGTTAGTGATAATGACAATCACGATGTGCAATGTAGTTAGGTCATTGATTATTCTGATAGTGATAATTTGACTGCTGGGGAAGGTGATAATTGTGGCATTAATTATATTATGATCATTGTAACCATGATATGCTGGTAGTTGGTGATGATGAAGATTGTATTGTTTAGAAAGATGATGATTATGGTTATCATGATTATTTATTGTATAAACTGACAAGGAATTGAGGTTATTAGTGCTGACAATAGATGTTGTAGTGCTGTTCATTCATAATTATTATGGAGTGGTTCATAGATAATTAATGCTGTTCAGGCATGTTTATAATATTTGATGCCGTTTGCAGCGATGGCTTTGATATTGTCATGGCTAGCAGTGGTGATAATGATGATGATTTTATGTTCATGGCATTGTTAATCCTTTCACTAGTGCTAAATATGACTTGACAATAATGGTGACCATGGTGGTTGTGCATACAAGAAGCTTTGCTTACTTATTTACCCAATAAATCGGCAGTGGAACCAGCCTCTCTTTAAGTAGATGAAGCATATTCTTTAATGCATATTCTTGGACTTTGTTCTTCATCTTGCCGACGATTTATTTCAACCGCTTCTCATTGATCCGCCAAAGCATGCTAAGATGCAGCGCCGTGAAAAGCAAAACGCGCGTCGCACTCGATAATGCAAACAGCTTGCGCTGTCATTTGCGCCAGGCATGGAACCATGGTTGTGTCTGACCAGCATGCATCATTCAAAATGTCCGCACTCGGGGCCGCAGGCAGCCTTTCCAGTTGAGCTTTGCCGTGAGTCGGTCATTATGCTCGCAATTGGAATCGGCTGGAACTGAGAGGATCCGGTGAAATTCCGTAGCACGAGCGTACGGTAGATATCGTGGAAATTCAGCTGTCTTGCTCCGTTGCCGGGGAGGCCATTGGTAATTGCCAAGATCTGGTTGGGCAGTTGACTGGTCGATGTCTAGATATAGCCTGTCATCATTATCGCTGTCATCGTCAATACCGTCAGTGTAATTGTGCTTATATTATGAGACACATTAAAGTTATCAATACTATCTGTCATAATTAATCATATTTAAGGCCCCATTCAGTCTCTGGAGCATGGTGATAGTCTGTAGCAATAACATTCTGTTTGCTTATTTTTATTGTTTTTATTAAGTGTGGTTCCCAATTATTTAGTAGTTATGAGACTTACATTACTCACTTTTGCTGCAATTTTGAGATTTAACTACAGCTTGCATGACTTACATTTTGATCAGTGCTATCAAAATGGTTGTCGCATCTGGTCGTGGCATGGTAGCTCAACTGTAGCAAATTGAATTCATCTATTAAAAACAATATTTTCCATTGTTTTTTTTTAAAATACTTGCGTTGAATGACAATTACGTATTTTAGCCACAACTGCTGGTTTTCTGTCTAAGCATTCCAGTTTCTTGTGAGACTCACTTTACATTTGTAATGTACTTTTACTGAAAGTGGCTGGGTAGGAAACCAATTAAAATCGTCGTTAAAATGTTGAAGGCATACTTTTATCAAATGAGCGATATGATTTCTTTGCCTGAGTTTGTTTGTAATTTTTCCTCCAGGGCACAGCTGCTATTACAGCTTGGTGATGATTCTCTGTCGTTTGCTGTTGCCTGCAATGACCTGAGTTTCATTCAAGAGATTTTCATGCCAACAAGCGACAATAAGGGAAAATGGGAGGTTTGTGGCCTGAGGAGATGCTGTTATCAGTATGACTACAGTGCTTCAGGAACAGTTCTGCACGAATTGCACTTCTTGGGTGAGCTGTAGAGGAATTAGGTTTTCATGAATTGAATATTCAAGGACTAATATTTGTGGCCAGTTGTTGAAAATTGTGCTTCTTAAATGGTCCAACGAACAAACGAAAATGTTTTATTGAAACCAAATCCAAAATCATCAAAGTGTACAGATATATTTAGTTGCTCTGTTGGGTTACAAAGGGAGGCCCAAAACTTCCCACTAACAGATCCACCCACTAACGTATAATCGTATATTGCTACATAAATTGTTGTGAGCACTGACATTTATTACTTAAGTGTACAGTGAACAAAACACTAGTGTAAAGTAACAGGATTTTTAACAATGGATTTGTCTTTTGTAAAAGGCTTGGAGTTTTTGATGAGTTCTGTGGATCTGTAAATTTTTAATGTGGAAGAGATACATTACTTGAGATTTACAGTGTCTAGATGAGTCTACCTTTTAGGACTGTAGTGTGTAGTTGCCTATTTGAAATTTCATTATTTATGAAAGCAGTAAAGAATATTTGGATGTTGATTAATTTCAGTTGCTATCTACTTAAAAGCAAGCTATCGCTTGTGCTATAGTCATATAAGGTCTCTCAAGCCTTGAACTATACATTTTATGTTTCTTTATCTATATAAATAAAGAGAGAATTCTGTCTGTCTGTGTGTCTCTGTCTGGCGATGCATTTGCACAGTTTTAGAGCTATTCACTCTAAACGTTCACCATTGGCACGGGGATCATCTGACACACGGTTCATGAAACCTGCGGCCGCCCTCTTTCTATTTTCCAGGGCCAAAAACCTGTCTCAGGACCCCCCAAGGAAAGTTTCCTTCTTAGTCGCCTGGAGCGTCTCGCCGAAACACCTGCGTGTGATATCTGTCTCCGACGCCTTTTGTTTGGGAGATATACGTTTGCACAGTTGGTCAGGTAAGTTTGCATACTTGTACAGCTCTTGACTCTAAACCTTTGCCGTTCGCTCGGGGAACACCTCGGACACCCAGTAGAGGGGTTGGCGAAGCCCGCGGCCGCCGTCCTCCTCCTCTCCAGGGCTAAAAACCTGTCTCAACCCGAGCAAATACAGGGTGCCCCAGCTAGTAAAGTAATAGGAAAATAATTGTTGACCTTGGCTTACCTTACTATTGTATTGACTTGAATTGAACTGAGATGTCTGATGTTTCTTTATGGAGACTTATGTTAAAGTGTCTTTGTTGTTTGCATACATGAGCATAGGTTGCAGGGGGTGGTAGAGGGGCTTTTGTCCACCTCCAGAAATTTGGGCATTCTGTGTATTCATGTGTTACGAAACTTTACAGAAAACTGACTGTTCGTTTTCAAGGAAGGCACAACAAGTCTTGCATGGGTGAGATGTCTCATGCCAATGTCGCTCCAACTCTGAGGTAGGTGCGACCACTTGCCGACTAATTGTGTTTCAAATTTGAATTGCTCATTTTATTTCTTATTGCAATAACATTTTATTGGTTTAATTTGCCTTTATTGATTTCATATGTTGCCAGATTTCCAAATTTGTTTAATTAATGAAATAATATTTAAACTCAGCAATTACTAGCAAATGTAAACAAAACTACAGGAGATTGCTGCATTGAATGTCTCTGGCCAGCTTCGTTGATGGTCATTGTGTTCCTATGAACGTGGGGAATTGATGGTTCCATGCTTCTGTAGGTCAATAAATTATGTGCAATTCATAATTCTCTCATACACAGGACCATTGTTCTGGACCAATATTCCAATTAAAATGTAAACTATTCTTCCACACACAACTCAGGAAACATTTTCTAATCTTGGGAACATTAAAAAATCAAGCTGTACTGGCTTCCCAGTCAATATTACTGTGTGTCTCATCATTAAAGTGTTAAGATACACTTATACATCTATTCATAGCTATTGCATGGCCATGTTCAAAACCTTTTTGAGGTTCTTATAATATGCTGTATGAATATTCGAATAAATATGACTTAAAAGCCTCAATCTAGGCTATCATAGAGATTGTCCATTATCTGACAGTTGTCAGTATGTAGGGCTTTAGCGTGCTTGCTGGAGGTCTTGGATACCTTCAAACAGCAAGGAATCGTTACTATTGCCAATGGGTCACTCCGAAACTGTGAGTGCTGGATTGATATTGCCTGGGCGAGAAATCTGGATAGTATTCTCTGAGTTCCCTCACGCGAGCGTCTGGCACTTCAGCAGTGAGATCAGCAACAAGTTCAGACCCTGCTGTTGGTTCTTGCAGTATAATGACCATCACAAAAGCCTTGAACAATCAGTGGTCATCTGGATGATCTTCAGGAACCCTACGAAGACTACTGGGCAGCAACTAGGAGGAGACAGGCAAGAACAGCAGATTGTCCAGCATCTGTTGTCGTCTGAGAGTGCAGATTGCAGTGGGTCATGTCGGACATGCGCCACACGAGAAGACTGTGAGAGACCCATTTGTGACCCAAGTCTGTCTCGGTATCCCTACAGTAAAGAAAGCCCTTAATTAAGGTCTGGAATTTGTTATATGGTCAAGCAAGAGCCATGTGGAAGATAAGTAGAAAGATATTTGGAATTACCTGGTCATGGGCTGAACACTCCGTCAAGAAAAGCCCAGGACAAGAAGTTGCAGGACAGACAGTTGTGGGCAGAGTTTGTCCTCGACATCCATTTAAAGACTTCTCAATAGAAAATGTAATCTTGCAATTTCCATATCATGTTGGCCTTTCATTTTCATCTCTGTAGCTTGAATTAAAAGTAAACGTCAAGTTAATTTTGCTTTGTCAGTTTGTGTTTCCTCTGTAGAAAGGTGATACTGTCGTCAATTTCTTTTGCTTCCTTTGTGCTTAGGTCAGTAGACAGGAACTCGTTTTAGTTTCTTTATTTGTGTTGAATTGTTTCAATTCAAAATTGCATATATGTATAGTTTTTCATCAGACTATTGTTCTTTTCTTTGCAAGTTTTTGATTTTCATCTTCAACGTTGTGTTTTCAGTTTTCGTTATGCACTTTCAGTTTTCGATTTTGTTTCACAGATGACGGAGAGAGTGATGTTATTGTTCTGCTATAGTAAGTGTTTTGTTACAGTTTTTTCAAGTTTTGCTTTATTGTGCTGACTATGTTATATTCAGAAGTTTTTTTTACATAGTTTTGCATCAATCAATGAGCCTTTTATGCTTGGTTAGACTTACATACAGGTATGATAGTATGTGACTATTGTGTATATGTCTATATCTTTAAAGGTAGAGATGATATACCTCTTTCCTTAGATATACCTACATATTTATGTGGCACTGGGGCTGATTGGTTAGAGCGGTCGGCCCGTAACACTCAGTGTGCGTTGAGTGAGCGGGTTCGACCCTCGTCTGAGGTGTCACTGTGTAAGTACCTTGAGCAAGTCCTTCGCCCACAATTGCTCTGTAGCACAACTGCAATTGCGCCGTCGAGACATGTGCACTTCTGAGCAAGCAATGTTGGAAGAAGGGCGGTATCAAATTTCAGAATAAATAAAATAAACAAATAAATATTTGTGTGACCAAGGTCAAAGGATTTGTCAGGTGACGATTAATGAATCCAGTTGCAGTCCACTGCATTTAATAAATTTCTCATGTCTTTGTTTACTTCATTTTGTAGTCAAATAGCATAATATTTATGAGGCTTTAAAACATGACTCTTTCACTAAACCTTTTAATGTCATCACTGATGACACTTAAAACTGAACTCTATGGTTGTTGGGCAAGTCAAAGTGAACCTAAATGACACAGTTCCACTATGTCACTGCAAATTTATCAGTCCATGTTATTTAGCAACCTGTGTATATGTTACAAGCAATGTGTGAAACCAGGGATTTTTTAAAATGCCTCTGCAATTTGTAAAATCCTAACCCTGCACTAACCCTGACCTGACCATAACCCTAACCCTGACGCTGGGCGTAAATGAGTGATTTTACAAATTGCCTAAAATCTAAGAAATTAGGCATTTTACAAAATCCTGTTTCGCACATTGCCTGTAACGTATATAGAGTTTGCTGAAAGGGTGCTTACAATCAGATGAGGTTTGCTGTGCCCGTCGGCCATCTCATCACGTTTAAGTATTATGTGATGGATTATGTGATGTTTCAGTTATGTGATGACAGTAGATGAGAGATTTTGTTATTGTTGTTCACAGATCGGATCCTCGATTGTTTTCTGACGACATTGACATAAAGTTTAGTCGTACCTTGAATTCGTACAAACTACCACAGGCAAGCTTCATCTCCATCCGATAAATTATCATTCTGTGTGACGTTAGGGTAGCTTTTGCTAGACTAACAATGCGCATTACATGTGCTATGTGTAAAAGTAAGGATTTCAAGTGCCACACTATTTGTAAAAGTAGACAGTTAACGTATTACAGATTGCATATGAACGTAGGCCAATGGTCAGGATATCGTGATACTTGTACCTGCTTTTCACAATAAATCCTTTATTATACTTTTTGATTGTTATTAGTTTTATTATCTCTTTTATGACTAATTGGAAGATGAATGGATGCTTTATTTAACGAGTCGCTCCGTCCGTCTTAGCTATAGTTTTAACGTAGATTAATGCTCTTATACAGCTGTTAACCCTTTAATGACCAGTCAGATTGATTTCCCATACATGTTAGTATGTGCTGGTTGTTAAAGTGTTAAAGGTATTAAAAGTTTAATGATTTGTTTCTGTTTTAATCATGTAATATCATTAGTGCTGTTATAATTGTATATATTGGCAATGTTGCGACATACTTATATAGCACATTTTAAGTACCTCCCTGTCGATTTTGCCTAACTGAGCTTAAAGTCATGAGAACTTAAAGTTAATCTAGAATAAAGGTTAGTCAAGTAGAAGAGCCACTGCTGAAGTCCTGTACACACACAGACACAGTGCCTAGCTGATAGATTTCATTCCGAGCTGATGACAGTGGATACCGAGCTCAGAGTGCTTGGACTAGGCAGCATCGAAAAAGAGGAGCGGCAACAGACTCGATGCTCACAGTAAATGAAGTTAATAACCCCAACACAGGTTGTTAAAGATGCGATGTCTGGGCATCCCTTTGCCATCGGATGTATGGCGAAGGACTTACCTCATAACCAGCAACTGTTTGAAGATGGGAATTGAAGTAAACAGGTCGACACCAGATCGACTACTCTCGTGAACGTTTCAGTGGATTCTGACTCCATTTGGCTATGATCCTGTGACGCCTTCAGATGGACAAGTCCATGATCGTGGTTGCAAATGTCCAAACTCTGTACGAAATCCTCAGTTGTATGGCAGAAGAGAGAAATGACTCTAAAATCACATGCCGGGTAGTAATAATTATTCACCAGGAATCAGTCGATGGTACACTGAAATCTTTTATGTGATAATGGTCAGTTTTAAAAAGTTGATCAGATCAAATCAACCAAGTCCTAAGTTGAATTGATAGACTATGAAAGATTACTTTAAATTGTGATCTTTGATTGGTCCAGTTATGTTTGAATAGGGGCATATGACTTTCTGTCAATGATTGTTCCTGACATAGATTTTGTAACAGGATTCCTGCATGCATACATACATACATACATACATACATACATACATACATTCATGCACGCATACATACATACATGCATACACACACACATATAGAGAGAGTTTCTTAACATGATTGATTGCAAGACAAAGAACATATGTCATTATTGGGTAGGAGACAGGAGGTAAAAGGGGTATTTGCTACATACATGCATACATACAAACATAAATTTTGTTACTGCATACATACATGCATACATACATACTTACGTAGATTTTGTTAATAAACAATGGATGTCTTTATGTGGTGTAGATCCGCCATGCTTCCATTGAGCGCCTTGCCGAGCGGTTGATCGACCTACGCTTTCTTAGCATCGACTTCCTGACAACTTTGCTGCTCACGTACCGCGTCTTCACGACGAGCCAGACTATCCTCGACGCCGTGAAGCATGTCTACTACCATGCCTACTCGGAATGCTGCTGCAGCTGTGCTGCCTCGTCCGGTCGTACGGTGCCCCAGCAGCCCCCAGCCAGGTGGGTGGGTTTCTGTGATGGGTGGAGGTTCTTTCCCCTCTCTGGTCTATTATTAAGATCTTGATGGGTTGTTCGTTCGACTATTCATTGTTTAACTGCGAACATTCTACAGAAAGATTGTCTTGTTGCGGGATAATTGAGCTTCACATGTTCACACTGCAGCATACATACATACATTGACACGCATGCATACATACATAGGCTTACATACATAAATAAATGCGTACATACATGCATACGTAGAAGCACACAGACATACATACATACACAGGCATACATACATACATACGTAGACACGCATACACGCATACATGCATACGTAGAAACACGCATGCATACATACATACATAGGCATACATACATTCATACATACATAAATACATACGTAGACACGCATACATACACACATACATAACATACATATATATACATACATACATACACGCATGCATACTTACATACATACATGCATACATACATATACGTAGACACGCATACATACATACATACATACATACATACATACGTAGACACGCATACATACATACATACATACGTTGACACGCATACATACATACATGCATACGTAGACACGCATACATACATACGTAGACACGCATACATACGTACATACATACACACGTAGACACGCAAACATACATACATACATACATACACACGTAGACATGCAAACATACATACATACATACATACATACATACGTAGACACGCATACATACATACGTAGACACGCATACATACATACGTAGACACGCATACATACATACATACATACGTAGACACGCATACATACATACATACATACATACGTAGACACGCATGCATACATACATACATACATACATACGTAGACACGCATGCATACATATGTAGACATGCATACATACATACATACAGACGTAGACACGCACACGTAGACACGCACATATGTAGACACACACATTTATAATACATAGTTGATCACAGATCCTTTGACCCTGGAACTGAACATCAGGGAACTATTGTTGATACTGAGAAACACAGTGCATGAGCAATTGCTGATAGCTAATACTTCTACCTCTTTGGTATGACCTAATTATGTAAGTATGTACTTTATTGAGCTGCCTGCAAATGCACTGATGGTACATCAGGTATCAACAATTAATAAATGTATAATCACAAAATCTTCTTCTTATCTTAGTTTGCATTATCGTTACCCTCTTTTCTGTAACTTCGTTTCCGTAAAGTTTGTCACGCTCGGATCGTCGGTTCGTCGGAATTATTTCAACTCTTTTTTCGCTATGTTCCCGTCGACCTTCAGAGCGGAAATTTTGCTCACATTTCAGGCTTGCATGACAATGCAGTGTATCAAATTCTTACGGACATAACTTAAAAATTTAGAGAAAAATAAATAAAAAACATTGAATATCGTTAAACCAATTGAACGAGTCCTTGACGAGCTCCACTGCGGCAAGTTTACATCAATGATCTCTTAAGGAAATGGATCGATTGTGCCATCTATCAGATTACCAAAAGTCAATAAAAGAAGGTCCTGGAAAACGCACGTTTTTACTTTCACCTGTTTACTGTCTAGGCCCGCTACAAATGTTCCGTGCTTTATCTTTACCTGTAGGGAGCCATCAGAAGGTGATGAGGTCGAGGAACAAAGTTCATCCTCCAGTCCTCCCCGCTTCCTCAGCCGGGTTGAGTTCAGCCAAGTGGCCCCTCAGGACCTGGCAGGAGTTGCTAAGCCACAGCCGGAAAGAGTGGTCAAGCCGAAGGCAGAGCGAGTCGCCCCGGACAGCGCCATCTCCAAGGAGATTAGCGATTGCCAAGGCAACGCATTGTCAGCGAGGCTCAAGGACGTGCCAGGCAATGGGAGTGGTTTCCGGAAATGTAACTCTTCCTTTTCAAATACTTTCCTTCAAATGGTTATTCTTATCTGGTATTCCTTAATAACCTTAAGAATACATCGTAGCAGGGCCTGACTCGAGTGCACTCCTATGTAGATGTTCTTGGTAGGGGCGCTATATAAATTCTTCAAATAAATATGTAGCAGGTCATGATTATATTTGAGAGAAAGTTTGGAATGCAAGAATCAAGACTGATCGATCACAAGGGCAGATGAGGTTAGAAGAGTGGAAGTCCAGGGAATAAGATATAGGATGTTTACTGCTTGGCTAGGTTATGCCTCCTTCATTTTATTCACTTAACTTTAGTCATTATTCACTCATTCATATGACAATTATTTTTATTGTGTTGGATGGTTACTTAGAATATTGTTATTTGTTAAATTGATTAGAAGTTGGTTGTCTAATGAATTACCTGCTCTGAGTTAAGACGGGTTTATCTTATGAATTACCGGCTATGAATAAAGATGGTTATCAGCTTTCCAACATTTCTTAGTCATACTAATTTCTTTAATTGTCAGATGAAAAACCAGAGCTGACCGATGATATTGAAAGTGACTGCAGTTCTGCCGCCAGTCTGGTGCCATTGCTCAGCCTGGTACCACCAAAGACCAAGCTGGCGCCAATTGCTTCATGCGAAACCCTCTCAGAGAGCCTTGATCTGATTCCAGGAGGTAGCGATGAATCCTGCGGGTCTTCCGGCCCCAGTTCCCCCGTTGGCGACTTCACCATCACATCGACAAGGACCTTGCCGACCGACAGCGCCTTCTCGTCGATGTCATCCGTGCGAACGCCGGCCCACCTCAGCCCCAGGGTGGCCGCCAGGGGCGCCGCTGTGCACGTTCGAACCCCGACACCCCAGCGTCTCCAGGTCCCGCTGTGTCTTTTGACGGACACTAGCTCGTTGAAGTCAGAGCCGGATACTGTCCTATGCTCAACCAGAACGACTGCGCCCTTGACCCCACTGCTGACCTCAGGAATCACGATCCCTCCCTCGCTGCGTTCAATCCCCACATCGCCTCAGAGCAGTCCAAAGAAGATGACCGCGTTCAACACTTTCCGACGGAGTTTCATGTCCCGCAAGACTTCGGCACCCTCCGGTATTCTCGACAACAACCAGCTCGACGCCCTGGCTCTCTCACCGACCACAAGCCCGAAGGTCCGGCGTGCGACTTCCCCGAACGCCCTCTCCTACTGTCCGCTGTCGTCCTCGTCCACGATCTGCGCGTCGGACGGCATGATCCTGTCGAGTCCTGCCCGATCGCCCGTCACAAGTCCGAAGAGAATTCGTGCTCGAACGACGACAAGATCAATAAACTCTCCTTCGTCGTCATCATCCAGTTCCTCCATTGTGCATATGTCACCATCAACCAAATCCCGATCAGGTATGGATGATATGTATCGTAATGTAAGATTACGAATTGTCAAGTGTTTTGATTCTAGTTGAAGATATGTGGTGGTAAAATCAGTTAGCTCTTGTATGATGCCAAAATCAAGGGTTATTTCCTTTCATTTATTCATTCATTTCAAGAATTTATATAGCACCTCTACTCAGAGGCATTCCCAGCTCAGCCACAGCCAAAAAGAAATTACTTTAACAGTTCACAAAAGGATTATGCCTATGTGATTACATCCCAAACTTGAATATGTAACTTCTATCTATTTTTACCTACCTGATATGTGAATGTTATTAATATTGGTACCCATTACCAGTTTATAAATTTTACATAGGGGCTCCTTTTGGCGGGGTCTATGACCCCTTTGGGTTCCCCTGTTTAACCAGAATATCATTTATGTTAACTTGTTGCCTTTCATTTTCTCATGTTTTTTTGGGTTACCAAATAAAATTGAATTGAATTGAAAATAAAATTGAATTATGGTCAGGTTTTCAAGAAGCCATTTACCCAAGCTGGGATCGACGCAACTGTTAAAATCTTGTGGCATGGTTTCTGGATATTTCGACTTGAGTACAACAGTTTATGACTAGACTTTCATTATGGTCTGCAGTTGATTGCTGCCCTCGTAATATGCAAGGTATCCATTGATAGTCAGTAAACTCAGTATGTTGCAAAATCAATGTCTCAATGTTTAACCCTGTAACGACCAGCGTGTACTAGAATGTTTGGGGAAACATATGCAGCTGGTCGTTAAAGGGTTACAGTCAGTGCCAAACTGTTGTGACATGTGAGGCATTGATAATATTATGGGTAAGGTAAGGTATGGTAATGGTCTGTTAAGGTAATGAATCTGGAGGGAGGAATTAAGGGACATGACCTCGGAGAGAAAGCAATGGAGAAGGTTTATCATGACGGTCGCTAGAGTTCAACAAGCCGAAAGCAGAAGGTGACAAGGTGAAGGTAATGTTAGTATCGCCCTAATGGAGCAAATTGTTCAGTGACCTTATTTAACACTTTAACGACCAGCGTGTAGTAAGATGTAAGGCATAATCAATAACGCTGGTTGTGAAAGGGCATTCAAGTGAGGCATCGAACAATAACTGACTGATCTTAAAGATATTTTATGGTAGAGAGTTGAAAATTCTAGAGCTATAGTTTGGTTGTCTTGGTCTCTTCTTGCTTGTCTTGACAGGTAAGGGTGGTTCGCCTGAGCAATCTGTCACTTGCAGTGCCACTGGTGCCAATTCAGGAAGACATTGTATACCACAGGTGCAAAACATCTCGTGTTCCTCTTCATCTACCAAAGTTTGCAACAAAAATACCTCATGTAGGCACAGGTATGTGTAATGGTTTGATGTTATGCAGAGTACTCAATTTCAACATGTTGCATAAAAATTGCTGTTTGTGTATTTTCTGTACCAAATGGTTACATGGTAGTGCACAGACAAAGCTTCAAATTTATTTTTCTATCATTTGTTTACCATCATTATGTTATGGGATCGTTATGTTCAGGCATCATCTATTGACGTCTTATAACACGATATTGTAGTTGTAATCCTGAACGTATAAAGGGAAACTTCAAGGAAATTTCTCTTGTCAATGGGCCAGAGTGTCCGCAGCTAACTGTAAACGATGGTTTAATATGTGCTGAATTCATAAACTGAACTCACAAACCCAGACCAGATGATGACAAAAAGATTGAAAACTGATTGAAGCCACAGAAATCACTAGAATTAGCGCTTAATGGTAGAGCACAATGCTTGTGCCTCTGCACTCCATGTTAGAGGGCAAGCCTTCCGCTAGGCAAGGAAAAGTAAAAGCGAGTAGCCTAACTGTCTCATTTCCTATCCGTAGGACTACATCAACTCTGTAATAGACGGATTCCAAGGTCTGGAACTTGGGACAAGTAAATTGCGGAACCTGTTTTTTGCTTCCCAGTTTGTCCCACTACCAAAATGTACTGTTCAGTGATCGAGACAACTTGCCTGGGGCTGTCACATGATGTCGAACTTGCAATTGCATGAATATCGACCAAGCGTTTTGCTACGCTGTAAAATTCCCTCTTGTACCACATTACTTGACATCTGGGACAGTTTAGATCTGAGACCCTCCAACATTTTTTGGTTGAATCAATTACCACTGCAAAAATTGAGTTTTGATAACAAATTACAGTATGCTTTCTGTTAGCATTTTAAAATTAAAAAAACTTAGTGGTAGAATTTCGTGCCATGCATTTTCATATGATGTTGAATTATTAGTGCTTCTATCTGCCATTTTGCTGTCTAATTGAGCCCTAAGCATTGCTCAACATTTCTACTCACATCTTACAGTATTGGTAGCTGCAGTTTAACGACACTTTGTGGTAGCATAGATCATTAGCATTGCCCTCCTCCTTTATTCAGGCTTGGGACTGGCCTTGCCGTAGTGCAAGCAGTAGTGAAGTTCTTGCATCTTACATTATGTGTAATCTGTATTTATAGTGCTCACAGTCTCTTATGTTGATTTCTCTGCAGGCATGACACTACACCAGACAGTGCTTGCAGTGCCACAGCCAAAACCGGTTCTTTCATTTCTAAAGACGGCTGTAAGGCCGCCAATCTACATCGCAGAGCAGGTTAGCAGACTCACAGGTTGCTGTGAGAATGTCTATAATTATATCCAATTAATTAATAATAAAATAACAACCGCAGATTATAAACATTTAAACAAGGAAATAAAATCAATTACCTAGGTTTCGTTCAGATGCATTTTACAGTAGCCTTAAGACTTTTCTTATCAGCCGGGGTTGGGTCAGGAGCGGTCCTGAGTAGTAACTTTGAAGGGGCGCTATATAAATTTTCGTAGTGAATAAATGAATGAAAATGAATTGTTTTGTAACGACATGCAGTATTGGGGATATCCATAGTTGAGTATGTTTTCTGATGCAGTGTTCAGACAGATATGTGTGTGGGTATTTTTGTGAGCACAATTACTGCCTTATTGCATTGTGTATAATATCAAGTACTGGTCACACGTGTCTGGGTTCAGTAGACACTAGGTCAATTAAGATTGTTTAATCTATATTGCCAGTTGGCACAAGTTTACATCGGATGCAATCATAAATAAAATACTGGAACTGCTGAGTTAAACTGTTGATCTGCTGTGTAGGTCCCTGTGATGTTGTTAGCCATATCACTCGAAGCCACGCGGCCACAGTAAGGGTCCTTACTCTTCTCCAACACTGGATACAGAGACATCTACAGGTGAGGCGGCCATCTACGAGCCTTTGAGCTCTTCCTGTATATAGTAGGCATCACCATTCAGAGTTTTTGGTTTTAAGATCAGTAACACTGCTGAAATGCAATGCAATCAGTACTAGAGGAAAAGAACATAGTCATGATCACAATTCCTCTTGTATAATCTTTCTCTAAATGTATCTCTTCATGACTTGGCTCAGCTTGCCAGTTCATATGCTCGACTTTAATCTGCTCGTTTAAACTCTTGTTCAGGAGCTGAGCGTGGGCGCACTCTGTGTCATGGCTCAGAACTTTGATGGGATGCACCCTAAGTTGCATCTTGCCATGACTTGTCCTAGATTAACCCTACATATTAACATCTTCTCATTGCATTACCTCGTCGCTTCTCATCGACTGTTTTAAACGTGTCATATAAATGTGTTGATACTGTGTATATGCATGCTAGTATGCATATTGAAAGGGTCCATCATGGTTGATGTCTTAGACGTCATGATGCTTGAGCTATAGAAATCGTTAGATTAAGGGTTAACAATTACATTTAAGAATTCTGACAGTTGTAGTCAATTTATTACCCACTTTAAAGACTGGCTTTATTGTCATCAACGACTGCTGTGTTTGATGTTATGTCAATTCTATAAGTTATACTACATTTTGTGCATGATTTATAGTAATGTTTCAACACCATGCTCGATGTGTGTAGTGGTTAGCGTACTGGAATTGAGAGGTCGAGGGTTCAAATCTCCGTCAGGGCAGAAATTTGGTTTAAGATTTCTGCTCCACCCCAGCCAACTCAGCTATTATCAGTGCACTGACCATACCCTGTCGACAAGAAGATGAGATGGGTGGGGTGAGGAATGGCCTCGTATGCCAAGGCTGAGAAAATGAAGTCGGCAACATTTAAAACCCATGGCTGTTTCAGGAAGATTTAGCAATTGCTGTTGTTCTTCTGCTTCTTCTTCAACACCTTGTCTTGCATCTAGTCATCATCCATCCAAGTATGAACCCATCTGACCTGCATTCTCACCCGCGAGACCTGTCTAGCTCTTTCTATAAGCTTTTCAAGACTTTCCTCTTTGACCGGGCGTTGGTCAGGTGTACCTCTGAATAGTTATCTTTATGAGGCGCTATATGAATTGCTTAGATAGATAGATAGTTGTGTTATAACTGAAATCCTGCTACTTCTAAGAAGGCAGTCTTGTGTATACCAGGCAGTGTCGTGTTCATGTTTTCAAGGACTTTGTGGAGGACCATTTGCTGAGGTCAGAAGTTGAACTGATTCTCGACGACATCATTACCAACTGTAACGTAACATCCTCCGAACACAAGACGGCGCTCGGCCTGTCGAAGATTCTTGCCAAAAACATTGACATTTTCAGACCGAAGGTCGACCTCGAGCTTCTACTCGCTCCTTCGCAGGTAATTAGGTTTCAGCTGGTCCATAGAATTTGTTCTGCATTTTAATAATGGACAGGGTTGCTACTCAGGAGCACTCCATCTCATGCTGAAGCCCGCCCAGCTAAGCTCGTAACAAGAGAACAGTATTCTAATGTTCTTAACAGGTGCTCCTAGCACCCATGACCCTAGAGCAGATTAATTAATAAGTATGTAGTAGATAATCAGCCTTTATTTGTATCTTGTCTGCAGTTTTGGCTGCACAGATGGGGCCAAGAGGGCCAATGACCTACCAACTTAGTTTACAGCCACTCCAGATTTTAGTCCACTTTCAGTTTTGATGGAACCAGGCTTCCAACTGGCCCCTGTCAGGTTTCCCGGTCCTGCATGGCTCCTCTGTTGGAGAGGTCCAGAGCTGCCACTGCCTGTCAGGTCCAACTGAATGCTATTTCCTTACACATTTATTGTCTTTATTTCTACTAAATCTGAACCTGGATTTTTTTCTACCAAACGATTTCCCAACGTTGTTGCCA
Organism: Bimastos eiseni; assembly: GCA_959347315.1. NCBI lineage: Eukaryota > Metazoa > Annelida > Clitellata > Crassiclitellata > Lumbricidae > Bimastos > Bimastos eiseni. The sequence goes on along the minus strand of OY365822.1, from coordinate 8,379,504 downwards.
TCAACCGATATAATCCAATCGGGCATTTATATAGCGCCCCTTCAAGATATTTACTCAGAGGCGCTTTCTGCATTGGCCTAAATAAAGTTAAAGTCTTTTAGCAAAACTAGGCTGAAAAGAGTCGTGTGTTGTGTTTAGGACTGTTGCAGATCAGTTGAAGTTTGTTGATTAAATTATTAGTAACTCAGTAAAAAAATACTATAAAAGCTCTAAATTATGAGTATTGGAGATGCGGTGAATATTAATATTATAAATGTTAAAAGATAAATATTATAGATGGTAATATATTATAAATAATATTGATCAAATAACTCTTATGAATGATAATAGATACATTCAGAATGATGGTATGATGTTTTAGGTGTCGCCAAAGCAGAGCTTCAATACCCTGTCGCCGATGGAAATCGCAGAACAGATGACCTACCTTGACCACCAGATATTCAAGGCTATTCGCAGCGAGTATGCTCACCTTCTCTAACATTTTTCATGGCCTTTACAACCCAGAATACTTTGAATTCATTAACCGAATGTTTTATCCGAATGTTGAGTTTTCAGCTCATAAAGGTGTTTTTCAATATCTATTATCCAGATTTGTTTCTTGTTTTCTATGGGGAACTCTGTGAAATAGATGGCGCCAGTATCAAATGTGTGTAAGCTACCCGAGGTAAAATTGTGTGCTTGATGTTGATTGGTTGTTGTGCTGTATGTTCTTCACGCAAAAGTAATCAAAACGTTAGCCAGATTATAAAATTTATGTATTTATCCATAATTATAATTCTTACGCCAGCCATCGATCGGAACAACATAAATAAACAACTCATGCCAATATTAAAAAAATTTCTTAGACCTATGTGCATACTGGCGCCACCTATTACTACTCAAGGAACTGCCCACAGAGTCCCCCATTGGACTGGTTTTTTTTAGCGCTGTTGTAATCGTTACTACAGTTTTGATTCTTGTGTGTTGCAAATGTGAAAATTGCATGCTGTTAATAATCTCTTAGAAATGTTACTCAATTGTAATGTAATGTGATAGAACATTTATATAGCACCCCTTCAAGATATCTACTCTGCGCTTACCTATATGATGTTAAGTGTCAGTTAGCTGAACACTGCACAGTAAGCTGAAATAGTCGCCAATTTGCTGGAACCATGATCATAAATCAGTCAATCTATCAATCAAACGGATTTCGGTTGAAGGCTGACGGATGATGTGGATCTTCCTGTTAGTTGGATTGTTGTTTCTGTCTTCTGCGTGATTCTATCGAAACATCCTTTAACCTTTGGACCAGCTCTTAATTTGCTGTGGTCAGTCTTGTTGTGAATAAGTAATTGCTGGTGCCTTTCATTAGCCCTCTTTGATGCATGAGTCAACTCACATCTATTTGCAGCACTTTGAGCAGTAGTATGTAAATATTTTGTTTACATAATATCTACAGTATATACATACTTATGCATATGCATTGCCGAAATGCATGCAGACATGGTGACCGTCACATGAGATTCTAAGTGACCAGTCGTCTACATACTAGAAATCGCCCTCAAGTACGCTGGTGCTGTCTGGTGAATGTCATAGCCTTTGCTTGGGTATTTGTTCATTCAGAGAACTGTTGAACCAGTCGTGGATGAAACCAGACAAAGCAGTCAAAGCTCCACACGTTCTGCTTGTTAGTAAGCGCTTCAACGAGGTGAGCAAGCAAGCACCGGTGTAAAATCATCTGAGTTGCATTCGAATACATCGTAAATAATATTTGCTGCAGTTTTTGTATGCACAGTGTAAATTCATTTTGTGTTGTATCTGTATACGTAGTAAATAATATGTGTTGTATATACTGTATAGTAAGCACAGCGTGAAAAATTTACATTTATTTATTCATTACATGTATTTACAATTATTGTGCCTGGTCATAGGAATCTACATTATATTTAACTATTGCGAACTGCATGTGAAACATTGCTTAGAAGTCATTATTTTTTATAAAGACAGAAATACATGTAAACTTTCACAAAAGACACATGACTTTCTAATTGTAATCATCAACTCTAAACTTCTGAAGTGCCACTCGAAAGTCAAGTGCATGGCACTGGCTTATTCAAGCATGCTTATTTGCCAGGCTATATGAAATGTCTGGTAGAAAACACAAGATTTCTAAAATGTTCATTCATTTATTCATTCATTTTAACATTTATACGGTGACCCTCTTAAGAACAGAAGTCTACTTCAAGGCGCTCCCACCCAACTCTTGGTGATACAAATCAGTCTTAAAGTCATTTGTTGCTACAGAGAGATGCCAAGAGGAACCTGTGCCCCCCACCCCCAGACCATCTGATTTTGTGGCGACTCCTCGGTGGCCCCTCCAGATTCTAGTCCATTTTCAATTTTGACGAAGCCAGACATCTTACTGGCCTCTCTGTCAGGTTCCTCGGTCTCTCCGTGGGAACGTTCTGAGCCACCACTGCTGTAAAACTTGTAAAACAAAGGTGCAATACTTACAATTAACTTAAAGTTACAGTCAGAGGTGGCGATCTCGTTTGACAGGTGGGAGGACACCCAATGAGAGGGGTAGAAAATGTCTCTGTAAAAGGTGGGGGGACTTGTCCCCCTCGACCCTCTCCATGGGATTGCCGCCCCTGGTTAGTTACATTTTACAGTTGCAACTTACAGAGACACATTTCTTACAATTAACTTTACAATTACAGTTAACCTACAATTTTCTGTCGATGTCTTGTTGAAAGGCGAGTCGATTAGTGGTGAACCAGATCGTCTGTCGTCAGACGGTCCAGGAGCGTGCTGCCTGCATCGAGAAGTGGACGGTCGTTGCTGACATCTGTTGCTGCATGCATAACTACAACGGCGTCCTTCAGATCTGTGCGGCCTTCGTCAACAGCGCCGTCTATCGACTCAAGAAAACCTGGGAGAAGATCTCTAAACAGGTGACCAGTTTACTGCAGGCGATCACTACCTTGCCACAGATATGCCACATTCATTGACATCTGCTGCCATATTGAGATGTATGTATGCAGGTGTGCGATCTGGCAATCATACCAACCGATCTCAATTCAGACGGAGAGACCGAGGAACCTGACAGAGAGGCCAGTAAGATGTCTGGCTTCGTCAACCGTGTCATGGCCCAACCAACCGATTCCCATCTGTAGTTGACAGGCTGTGCTGTATTCGAAGTCTATATAATTACATTTTCTTGATTAATTCAAACTGACTAGTTCCTAGTAAGATTACACATTGTTACATGACACAGTAGTAACTAACGATAAAAGGGTTAACAGGAATCGAGGTTAACTCCATGGCAGCCTACCAGGCACCCATCTGTCCTACTTCTCATTTTACCAATGTGACCCTAGCAAATGGAAGGCCGAGTCAACCTTGAGGGGGTAATGGATGCCGATCCAACTCTCTGCTTGATGTTCTGCTCTTCATACCAGTGTGTTACCATTCATCTATTACCACCTCTGCACCCCAATACATGGATGGGAAATGTGATTTGAATGTAGCTTTTGCTGAGTTGTTTTGTGAAGAAAGTTTTGAAAGACTGTTCTGTTGGCTCAGACTCGGCAAACAATCGACCGTCTTCAGACTCTCGTGTCTTCCGACGGAAGATTTAAGAACATGCGAGATGCCCTGCACCGGTTTGTATTAACCTTGATTACATTAGTCAGTGTAATGTACTGTAACTGAGAGGCTATGTGAATAGAAGGCATTATCTGTATTACAACTTGATGGTTGATACAGACTATGTGACGACTTTATGTGGATGACAGCTGATGCCGCGTTCATAGCCTGAGAGACCCCCAGTAGTACTTGTGACAAATGGGGCAAAGTCAACTTCTGAATCCTGTTTGCGGCTCAGTTTAGGTGCTATGAATTTGGGATTTTGTGCGCAGTGTTAGTAATTTATAATTATATTGATATTTATTTGATATTTCTTGAAATTTGATATCGACCTGCTTCCAACATCTTTTGCTCAGAAGTGCACACGCCTTGGCAGCGCAAATGCACAGAACAATTGTGCGCGAAGGACTTGCTCAAGGTCCCTACACAGTGATTGATGCCTCGGACGAGGGTCGAACCCGCTCACTCAGCGCACACTGAATGTTATGGGCCGACCACTAGCTGATCAGCCACCGTGCCACATGATGGATCAAACACTACCTTTTAGAAGCTTCTGCAAAAGAGCTATAAAAAAATGTTCAGATGCAAACGCCATCAAAGTGACTTTCTGCCAAGTGTTGTATTAAGTGTTACTGTTTGTGATTTTGCTGATGAAATAGTCTGTACTTTCCATGCTCCTTATGGCCAGTGGTGTCTACACCATAGAAATGTTTGAGCAAATGCTCCATCCAATAGGTAAGGGGGAAGATCTCATTGAGAAAGTTAGTTTTTTAAGTATTATGCCATTAAAAATCTGTTATGCAGCTGAGCCATTCTGATAATTGATTTTCTCATTGATCCGTATGGTTTTTTCCTTTGATTTGTGCCTGTGTCTTACATACTTACCTGCCGCTTGCTTCTGTGCCAGGTGTGATCCTCCCTGCATACCATATCTCGGAATGTACCTTACGGACCTGTCGTTTATTGAGGAGGGAACATCGAACATCACTGAGGATGGTCTTATCAACTTCTCAAAGATGAGAATGGTCAGTCTGTTAAATTGACAGAGAGGTCAATCCAGTTCAGCATACAGAGAACAATATAATTAACGTATTAATTTTTCAACTATTAAAGTATTCACTCTTTGAGATTCAAATGAGAATGCTCTTACATTGAATCAAATCACCAGTAAAATGATTTTATATGCTTTTATATTCGTTACATTGACTTAGTTAAGTAAGTAAGTGTGTGCTTTATTGAACCGCCTGCAGATGTGCTACAGCAACATCAGATATAAACAATCAAAGAAGTAAGTATGTAACTTTATTGAAATGCCTGCAAACACACTGCGGCAACAGACACCTCGTTGCTTATTCTTCAATGAGTTGATTGGGTGAGTGTCCTCACCACTGCTGGTCGTTTGAATGCGTTCCTCTCCATTTGAGGTCTCCATGTAAGGACTGTGCTAATCTGAGAGTTAAATCTCTTAAATTTATCTATAATTTATCCATTTTTTAATTAGGTTTACAAGTAATTTACTGGAAATTTATAAGTTTTGGGATATGTGTGCTATCTAAGACGCAGAGAGATGCACGAGACGCAGCTTGCACTCTTAGTCTAATTTCCTTACTGGGCCAGCGATGCTACACGTGGGTTTCACCAGCTGGCACAGTCTGCCCCTCTTGGGGAGGAGCTGCTATCTCTTCCCCTACCGCCATCTGGAGGCGAAACAAGGCTCTCCTCTGCTACGTTTATTTGTATCCTGAGTTGGGAGCGCCTCTGATCTCAAGTGGTGCTATGTAAGTGTTCTATTACAATTACATAGATAACTGATATTATTTATGTAGCAACGGAATGAGTTCATTGAAGTGAAAGTCCATTTATTGTGTATTCTTTTTTAATAGATAACACAAGTCATTGGTGAAATCCGGCATTTTCAGCAAGTCTCCTACCAGATAGACCACATGCCAAAGGTTGGTTGTTCACTTCGGCTTGGCATGGCTTAGGAACACTTCTGTGTGGTACAGTGGCCGATTGGTTAGAGCAGTTGGCCCGTAACACTCAGTGTACGCTGAGTGAGCGGGTTCGACCCTCGACCAAGGCGTCACTGTGTAGGGACCTTGAGCAAGTCCTTTGCGCACAATTGCTCTACAGTACAACTGCAATTGCGCTGTCGAGGCGTGTGCACTTCTGACCAAAAAAATGTTGGAAGAAGGGCGATATCAAATTTCAGAATATATATATATAGCACCATTAGAATTTGAGTACATTCTTCAGATTGGGACTCTATGTAATGCTCCTCTAATAACTCTAATAACTCTTTCTATAAGCTTCTCAAGACTTCCCCGTATGACAGGGCCTGGGTCGGGAGTGCCGCTGAACAGTTATCTTGAAGAAGCACTGGATAAATTGCATTGGTTGATTAATTGATAACTGTAGAGGATGTTATATGGCTGGATGTGTTGACACTTTATCGAATAGCTGTACTGGTTTCCCAGTCACTTACTGCATACTCTATTGCTCTTCACTAAAGTGTCTAGGGGTTTTAAGGGATGGTGTAGACCATGTAGTGGTGGCATAGTATAGTTTTGGGGGAGTGATAAAGCATCTTTGACTAAGTTTGAACAGATCATTGAAGAGGTCTATACGAGTATGGATGGTGGCAAAACCTGTAGATATTTTCTACCTAGAATTTGCCAAGGCATTTGACAATGGCTTGCTAAAAAGTTGCAAGCATGTGAAATTTGAAGGCAGGTACTAGCGTGGATTCGAAACTGGCTATCAGGTAGAAGACACAATTGTCATGGGTGTGAATATTTAGCCAAGTCCACTGCTGTTTGTACTTTTTATTAGTGATTTGATTATGGATTCATCAATTATAAGTCTCTGCCAATAGTGCTTTATAAAGGCATGGTCCCAAGCGGCTCCTTCTAGCGCAAAAACATATAATTTCAATTGGACATTACAGTCTTTCTCCCTGTTGGGATAAAATGACCAAGAGCTGACAAATAATCACTTAACCAACAAGAATTTGGCTTCTAATTGTGGTGACAGACAAGCATTACAACTCCATGAACGATGATGTTACTACAGGTGACGTGCTATCTCCTTGATACGTCTAAGCTTCTGGAAGAGGAGGAGACTTACAATTTTTCCCTCGAGATGGAGCCTCGTGCGCCGCGCCTCTCCGTTCCCGGACAGTTTTCCGCGTGAGCCTGACCGGTTCCCCGCTGCCTGTTTCTGTGATAAGTCTCTGGTGTCGGTTCGTCTGTCCAACACCAGATGGAGCCATCGCATTGTTTTGAGTGACGACGGGAAACTCCTATGGGAAACACCGATTGGAAACAGGGAACAATTCCATGCACTGTCACTGTTTCAGGGAATAGGGATGACTAAGAGGAAACCTATGCCTTGTGGTTTTGTTGCTTAGCAACAGATGACGCCGCAACCGTGCATTTCGTGGTTACGACCAATTTTAATCACTGGATTTAGTTTTTGACCAATTTTAATCACTGGATTTAGTTTTCCGTTGTCTGTGTTTTGTTTTCGACCAGGGCTATTCTAATCATCAGTTATGCAATCACATGATTTTTCCGGTATAAAAGTATCAGTCCTGCAATCTGCCCAACCAAAACTGTTATTAAATTTTTGAAGCACAGCTGAACATGTAGCATGATAAATTAATCTTGAATCTTCATTGAGTAGTGTTGTGGCCCTTTGCAAATGTTAACGCGTAATGTGCTTTGACCATAGTGTTCAGGGTTCAAAAACATTGTAATTCTTGTTGAGGTGTACAGGCATTGCAAAAGGTTTTCTGTTTCTGGCTTAAACGTGCTTCTAAAAGGAACTGCAGACACTAGATTGGTCGGATCACCTGCTGTTTTCGGGCAGTGCTCATATGAAACTTTACATCCATGTTAGGGTATAACTGGAAATCGCCTCGGCCGAATATCACGTTTTTCGGGACTATTTGGAAGTATTCGCCTCTGCAAGTATCACAGGCACAAATAGTTAAAAACAAAAAAATTTTATTCGATAATTTCTTTATAAACATTTAACAATCTAGATACGAAAATCAAACATTTTATGCCGTAATTATTGTTGCTAAAGGCACAAACATTTATTCTGCTAATTATTATTCATCATGTGAAACGGCCAAAGTGACAAAAGTCGCAAATTTTTAGATTCATTTGTGGATGCTACTAGCCGGGGCAGAGTTGCCACTACTATTTGGTTCGTACCCGGATCCGGCAAATAATGCATCGAAATACCCTGATTCGGTACTCTGTGGAAGTTGTCTACTTGGTCATGCCCTAATCCATGTCATCCCATCTGGTTCCAAAACGAAGACATTTGTATAGATGAGTCTTTGGTCACTGCGATTGATTCCAAAAATGTTAGACCTACATTGTCTAACATTGACCCAATGTTGTCCAACGGTTCCAATGTATGTGTGTCTGTGTTGCCAGGGAGGCAGTCAGCAAGTGTATTGGGCTTCTGAGGGAATTTTTGTCTAAGACAATATCTGTAAGGTTTTGCACGGTTCAAACCTGCGTTTAATGTACAAATGTAGGAACCTGGCTGCAGAGTCTAGATATCAGTTGCTCAGCCACCATGCCTACTGAGCTATGTGTGGTCAGATATAACATGCTTTTGGTTTATTATTCTGGCAATTTAGAGCATTAAATGGTACAAGTTAAACTGTTCGATTGGTTGAGCGTTCGAGGTAGTTTTTACTATCGAATACAACACCACTGTTTTGATACTGCCCTTACAATTCGCTCAGAAGCCCACACACCTCGACAGCGCAATTGCAGATAAGTTGCATTGTTCGTTTCCCACCTGGATTCCATAACATGATATTGTTTTTCGCTGATGGTGGTCACTTCCTGTTTCCGCAGATGATCAAATACTTTCTCACCAGACTCTTATTTATTGTTTACAACATTTCTGCTTGGTCGGTGTATACAGTTTTATTTGCCTCATAACAATTGCACAACTTGGTATCCAGTAACCTTGGTGTGAACGTGTAATGCCTATTCTTATGCCACCTGTCTGTAAATTTGGTCAAGGGTGTGTGGTATCTCTTACAGGTCAGCTTCAATGAGGTGACGGAAGTCTGGGTACCTCTGTATGTATGTGTGTAATATGCTGGAGTGTATGTATTGAAGTATTTGTATAGAAGTTCCCAGTATGGCATTTCGAATGGACTTTATGGTTCAGTTGTTATTATGTAACAGTCTATCTCAAAGATTTGTGATTGCACTTGATGAGGTCATAGTGTCATTCATGTTCCTGTCATGATCCAGTTTAAAGTACGTTGTGTTTGTAGATTTTTGTAGCTGGTCATTTTAACTTGGTCATAGTCGTATTGGGCTGTACGCTGGTCAGTAAAGCCCCGTTATACTGAGTCAAACATGCTTTTGACATTATTGCACATCTAACATTGCTGTGGTAAAGTCGTCACTAATAACGAGAGGAGCATTATGTCAAACTGTGTGTGTGTGTTTGTGTGTGTGTATGTGGTGTTTGTATGTATATGTGTGTGACTGCTTGTATCTGTGAGCAAGTAGATGAAGACAGCTGACACATACTGCATGATTTAAAGCCGGGATGTCAAGCATTATTGCAATGGCAGGCTGCATGTATTAGTTGGATTAGGCTTTGGAGACGCCATTCTGATATGCATTATCAATTATAAACATCACATAAAGCTCATAAAGCCTTGAAAATGAAAAATTAGACCTTTAATTCTCAATTGTGTTGTCTTTAGACAAGGCTCTGCGAGCCAGAAATATATCTCTCTTTGACACATTTCAAGGAACACTACATAGAGTGATCTACAATCAGGCATTTGAGAATCAGAATCTCTTTGCAGTCCTTGTGTATATATACCTGGCTAAGGATAGATCTGTGTTCTGGTGAGCCTATGCGCTATTGGCTGATGCTGTCCAAAGGGTGTGTTTAGGTGCATTTCGATGTTCAGTCTTAGCTGGGAGTGGATCCTGGAGAACGCTGTGTGCCAAGCTTTGGAAGACTTGGATTGTAACTGTGATGTAAGTTGCCAAAGGTTCTCCGCACAACACAAGCTCTTCATAAGGAGACCCACTTAAATGGTGTCCTGCTTGGAGCGGTGGAAGGAGTGATGGCTATGGTTTTCCATGAGAAGTGTTCTAGAAGGCTCGGTATTTGAATATCTTATTGAACTACAGAATGATTTAGAACTTTGCAGAAGTGACACTGTGTTTTCAAATGCATAATATGCAGTGCATGATGAGCTGTTGTAGTTTTGGGGAAGTGAACTAAATGACTCTAAATGACTGCTTGTTTGTGATTGTCATTTGCTGTTTACGTGTCGTCATTTGGGTGGCACGGTCACTGATCGGTTAGAGCGGTCGGCCCATAACGCTCAGTGGGCGCTGAGTGAGGGTTCGACCCTTGTCCGAGGCATCAGTCACTGTGTAGGGACCTTGAGCAAGTCCTTCGCACACAATTGCTCTGCAGTACAACTGCAATTGCGCCATCGAGGCGTGTGCACTTCTGAGCAAAACATGTTGGAAAAAGGGCGGTATCAAATTTCAGGAATTTCAAATTTGTTTCATTGAGTGGTGCTGGTGGTGGTTATGATGATGGTGGTGTGAATCATGGTAATGAATGGTGATTTCCTTGATGCGATGATGGTGATGTGATTATGGATGATAAGTGGTAATAATGAGGATATGATTGCTGGTTTAGTTGATGATGAATAGTGAGTTCTTGGATGATGATGATGATTAGTGATGATACGTTTGGTGACGATGATTGGTGATTACTGAACTTCGTGGACGATGATGATGTGATCGGTCGTAGTGATTGCACCACTGACGTACTGATCTCGGAGTGCTGCCCCTAGTGTTCAAATCTTTGTACCCCTTGGCAGACTCCCAATGACCTACCGATACCATCAGAGGCGGTGATCCAGAGGGACAAGTCCCCCACCTTTTACAGAGAGGGGACAAATTATACGTGTGTCCCTCCACATTTCCTACCCCTCTCTTTGGGTGTCCCCCACCTGTCAAGCAAGATCGCCGCCTCTAAATACCATGCTCGATTGAACTACACTACAATTTCTGCGAGGCGAAACAGTTGTATCTGCCTCCAAGTGATATCAGTTCATTGAAACGTTTGTTCAATTCACTATCATATCATAATTTCTGTGCTTTTATTTCATTTGGTTTTTCCCTCCATTTTGTACAATTTCATTGGCGACCACTTAATTATTACAAAGACTGGTTATCCCAGTCCTGTTAATATGTGATGCATATATGTACGGTTAATCTTGACTCTGACGTTGGTTATGTCTGCAAGCGCACACATGTGTAATATGTATATACAAACCTAAATTCTCGTATTTGTATCGTGTGCATGTATATAATAACATTATGTATGGAAGGAGATGTTATATATTGTATGCATAATATATATATATATATATATATATATATATGCAGTTGGGGTCCTTAGTATGAGGCTATACTGGTGAGACGTTTGTGCCAGAGAATTCTGAGTTTATGTTAGATGACGGATGAAGTCGGAATATTCGCCTGTGGTTAATTATTATTTGCATATTTTGTGCATATTCATGAGTAGACAATATTTAAATGGTTGGCAATAATATATTGTTTGTGTACGACGTCTTGCGATTTTGTGTTCTAGTTTTCAAGTCATTTAGTTACATGTATTGTATTGGATAAATGGCTGAAAGGATCGATGGATGAATAGACGAATGGCAGGACAGATGGATTACTTATTGCATGGATTATTATTAATAATTAATTAATTAATTAGCATATTATTCCAATGCATCTAATTGATCACTGATATTACGACAAGCAAACAATACGACAAGCCCATCTAGTATCACTGATCTGCTGGAATTGCCTCACCGGATTCCTAGGGTTGTAACTCGCTATGTTCTTCAACCCATTTCTTATGCACAAGAGAATTTGAAGCAAAAACGTATAACCTTTCAATTATAAGTAATGCACAAGTAATGAGCTTCTGTAATCTGTAGCTTCTGGAATAGATTCATTAACTGAAATTACATTCAATTAAAGTGCGTGGCAATGGAAATAAATGGCCAGTCCCTTCCAACCGCCTTCCAACTGCTGGACACTCTTTTTTAACACTGCTCATTACACATGCACCATCATAACCTTGACCAACTAAACCTGAACCTGCTTGCCCCAAGTGACTTAAGAGCATCTAAAATAAGCCATGACAATTACTTTGCATCTAATCCTAGTCATGTCATATCGTCATCGTCGCTTTGCCTATATGAATGGGAAAGTGATGTCCAATGCTTTCTGTCTCGTACGATGTTCATTAAGCTTGGGCCTTGTACACCAGTCCACGCCATGACATTGTCAAACCAGCAGATTCTGGGTCTTCCACGACTTCGGCTTCCTTCCACCATACCCAATCTAATCTGATTACTAATTTGAAATCTAGAAAATATTTATTCATTTTTTTGTTGGCAAAAAATCGTATTACAAAGAAAAGCCTTTCCTGCGCCTAACAGCCTTTGTCCCATCAACAAGGACTGACAACTACACAGATTCCTTGACCTCTTCTATTTTCTGATCCTTGACCATATCAATCACTAAAAATTATAAGCAAGTAAGTTAGTCATCTTGTGAAAACGTTCAGAAAAAATAATTTAAGATTTCGTTTATGCAAGTTATAGTACTTTGTGTCTTTGAGAATTCCCCTCCCCCAAATTCTGAATTTCATCATGCATCATACCTTAGCAAGCAAATATCAAATGTAAATGACACCATATTTCACAGCACATCGGGAAAAAATCTGGAGGGCCACAAGCTCAGTTGAAGAGCAGTAGGCCCTATTTAAGCTTAACATTTTAATCAAGAGGTTGCTGTGAGCTTTACAAGATTAACGAACATCGTAGAGGATGCGAACGAGTGGCCGGCTTTCTACCAAATCTTTACCCACAATTCCGTGACCGTCATTGAGTCGGTTTTAAATCGACGCCGCCGTGGCCTTTGGCAGTCTAAGTAATATATGATGTCTATGGTCGGGCGTTTTCAGGTCGCACCTAAAATTGCGTTTTGTAGCCAGTAAGGAGGGCCGAACGGATTTGTTTATCCTAGACAAGAAATAAGTGTATATATTATATACGAAGGTTCTTGCGTATACCTTGAACTGCTGTGAAAGCAGTTTCACAAGTACTTACATGCGGCAAGAAACTCAGTACTACACTTTGGGAACTGCCAAGGGATTTGATCTTTATTGTTTGTCGTGTTTCAATGTACCAATCAAAAACTTCAATGAAGAGATCCAATATGGTCACCAAAGGTCACTTATGAATGCAACTGACAGTCCACGGCTCTACATAATAATGTAAGATTTTACATTATTATGTTGAGCCGCAGCCCAGGGGTGTTTGTAGCATACTTACAGGTTTTATGCTACGGGGTAGTTGATTCTAATTTTAGGTATACACAGCGGTCATTTCGTTGTGATATGAGGGTATCAATAATTCCTCAGGATTGCATTAACTGGGATAGTTTTAATGTCAATTCGTATCTTTTCTAGCTGGCGTCGTTTCTCTTAATTATTTCAAGTCAATATAATCTGTCTGTACCAATTGAAGTCATAATCACGAGATTTTTTATAATAATGATCATAATAATAACAATAATAATAAAACACTGTTGCGTTTTGAGGCACTTTGACCAACCAGGACGTACAACAACGACGAGTAGGGCCATTTCCAGACAAAGTGCATAAATAAAAATCTCTAAGTCCCTGAGGGATCCTGTATACATATAATAATAATAATAATAATAATAATAATAATAATAATAATAATAATAAAGACAATTTATATGGCGCCGTAACCCGGCCATGCCGTAACAAGGCGCCTCACAAACGACTATGACGCCTGAAGTAACTAATCCGTAAGCGCCTGTGCAGATTAAGGGCGCTCATATAGAAGTCGAGGGACATGAGGATGTTTACAGCAGGTAGGCCCTATTGACGTCAACCTTTAGTAGGCCTACGTCTTATGTCGAGAGTACGTGTGTCCTGGACTGCCAACCGCTTATAGTTGAGTTCCAAGAGCTTTCTCATAAGGTTTTGTGCAATAAGTATTGTGATTTCAATTTGACGGATATATCGGCTTTCTGCGGTTAGATGTAATGTGTGGATTTTATTTATTTATTTATTCGAAAATTTGATATTGCCCTTATTTCAACATCTTTTGCTCAGAAGTGCACACGCCTAGACGGCGCAATTGCAGTTGTAGGCTACGTACCGCAGAGCAATTATTGTGCGCGAACGATGATGCAGTGCTGTCTGTTTGTTGATTTTAACTATATTGAAGACAACAAAGTTCTAATTAACTCTCATCAATGCTATTAGTACATTGATTAATGCTTCATGAGATCTCTCTGTTGTTATTTAAACCAATAAAGCTTACAGACTTCATAAACACTGTTTGCTAATTTCACCAATCAGCATTTTACCATTCACACTGCTGATTGTCTGCTTGGTAAAATGTTGATCAATCAGTAAATTCCGATCAGCATTTTAATTAGGGATCATTGCATAATTATGTAACGTTGAAAATGACCGTTTTGGTCCACCCACCCTGTTTTGTTTACAACGCATCGTAACGTTTCCATAGACCCCCACCGACCCCTCTGAGCGTTACGTATTTATTTCTGAGCGTTACGTATTTATTTCGAACAAAACTCAGTGTAGTTTTACCTGGGCCTAAATAGTCCCAGGTCTCCAAATTTAACCTCCATCAATGGTAGATAATATTTAATATTATGTTTGAACTTCGATTTCACCGCCGTGTAGGCTACGAGGCTAGACACTAGTTTAGTGTAAATTTATGTGCTAAGCCTACTAGCCTTACACCCTAGCTTCGCTTGGAACTGACTTTTGAACTCGGCGTGTGTGCCTCGATTGTATCTTCCTTAACTAACGCAGGTATTACCACATGCACCAGACCTCTTTAGGATGCGTGTCCGCCACCTGCGTTAGTTAAGGCATTTCGCGTGGCAGCTCCGTTCGTTTTTGGTGCTCCTAACTAGTACCGCATTTGCATGTTAGTCGTCACTAGGTGTTTAACTAATACACCTTCAGAGGATGCGATTGAATGTAGATGATTTGTCATGTCAGTTGCTCTGACTTGATTTAGCTTGACTTTGCTTTGCTTTGACTTGAAGCCACCAGCAATCGTAATATTGATGCATAACAAACGGACTTGATTTGCAGATTGAATTTCGCCACGCTCATTTTGAATTTCGCCCCGCTTTCGTATGACGTTATAAACTAACCTTGCCTTTCTGAAAATATTCAGGTGAGCTGAGAAATTGGGAGAAGAACGTTTTGTATATATTTGATATCACCAGAGCATTCCATTCATGAGCTTTCACGACTAAAGGAAAACTTAATCTTTGGTTTTTAGCTTCGATTGAGTATTTTTAATTAATTACTAATTAGTTTTAAAATAAAAGGCATTACATAATGTTCAGCTAACTCCCCACCCACCCCGTAACGTTTTGCAGCACCCCACCCAGCCACTCTCGAGCGTAACATAATTATACACTGAACCGTTAACCTACCCCGATCAGCAAATCAGCATTTTGCCCGTGCCCTCTTTTCTCCGGTTCGTATGGTGCCCTCCGCGTATATGTAGTCTGTACTGTCGTTTCATGCCGGAAATATGTACCGTGGAAAAAATGCCTTTGAAAGTGCAATTTATGGATTCGAATTGTTTGTTTTGTGGTCTAGCCTTTGTTACACACAGCTGAGATCGTAACTCTTATCTCGAGATTTCGACAGCGCTCAAAAGAGCTCAGTCGCGGAACCAGCTTATTCACAGGTGCCTAGTCAAAACAAAATCGATAGGCACCAAAATTGGCCTCTTAGAAATTCTTGAAAAGAAGTTAAATGCCATAGTCATGATGTAAAAGTACATGCAGGTACTCTACTGTCAGTACACTACATTGCGATGGTGTACTCATATCTGACTTGTTACCCCATTTTGTATTGTACAATTTGTATGGATAAATCTTCTGCGGCCGAAATGTCGGCCCAAACACAAGCAAAAATTTTACTTCTGCGGCCGAACCCATAACGAATTTAGAGCGTCAAGACCTAGCATTGGCATATGCGCGCTGTTAAAAAAAATCTCAAATTTTTAGTCTTGCATCATGAGGGTCGTTTAGGGTTAGATTGAGCATCGTTAGGGTCAGGGTTAGTGTTGTTTTTAGTCACACACAAATAACTTTCGGCCACAGAAGTAATTTTTGTGCGTTTTTAGACCGAATTTTCGGCCTCTGAAGCTCCACACAATTTGTATTTACATAAATTTCTATAGCGTCTCTCCCATTATACTGTAATCAGAGTACTCCCAGTGCAAAAAGCCCTGTGGGAAAAGAAGTCTTAAGAATACGAGCTGAAACAGAAGCACCTCGAGTTGAAATCAAGGAGCATGTCAGAGAGGGAATATCATTTGGAACCATGCCAGGATGTATGCCTCGTGGGTCTTTATGACGAACTGCCTTCATGTTATTGTTCGATAAGTGCTAAAGCGTTCATCTGTAGGGACATTTTTTGGAATAACTGGATAATTCACCTCACCTATGAATCTAGACTGTTCTAGTTACCTATGTTGCATCAACTCATCTGTGTGTTTTGGTTATTTGTGACAGTTACCATACCTTCTAAAAGCCATACCTATCAGAATGGTTGATGAGCCAGAACAAGGTTATTCGTGGGAAGCAGAATATGAGAAAACCTGGTAAGTTTAATTTCGTCATTGGGTCTAGTGCAAAAGTTATGTAGTGCTATGGATTAGTTCCAGTCCAGGTCATTGGTCCATGATTGTCTTTTGGTTGTGCTGTCAGCTAGAGTTCTACCGATATCGCGCTTTGCCGATTATGCCGATACCGATTATTGCCGATTATTTGTTTGCCGATGCCCGATTATTTAACCGACTATTTAGCCGATTATTTTATCGATTATTTTACTGATTATTTCATTGTGTTTCCCAAGATGACTGGTTTTAAAAGATAGACCTACTGCTACTGCCTAATGTTGTGACACAAGCAAACACTTGCTCCGTAGGACACATACAATCATGTAGTTGGGGACTAATCCTAGGCAGCCAATACAGATAAGGCACACCGCCCACTGTCGACCTTGCATGACGGAGGAGAGGAAAGATAATCTATGTAACTAGACGCCTTTTTCTAACATGCCAATGATGCCATTTTCTCCCCAGACAGGCTACTTTTAGGATCTGCCAATTTGGCCTAAAATGGCACGATTGTTCCCAGGGTTAAGCAGGCACTATGACTCGCTCTGCACAACAGGCTACAGCTGTAGACACTTTCCCACAGTATGAGCAGTCTAGAACAATCGTTACTGGGTGGGCTGAAGTAGAAGCCCGAGTTCCCCACGCTATGGGAAGCGAACGAAATGCTGTCCTTCGCAGACCCAGTGATGTTGCTATCGTCATTTTGCTCTTGAAGACTGAAAATAATATTATAAAATGAAATTTTTTTTTAATATGGGTGCCGATTATTTTGCTGATATCCGATACCTCCGATATCTCTATAATCGGCCCGATTAATCGGCCGGCCGATTAATCGGTACAGCTTTACTGTCAGCTCAAGGACCGGTCTTTAAATCCTGCCAGGGGCTGATGTCTTGATATTTCTGATTCACATTGCCTATGGCTGGCAAGCTTTAGTTTGAATGAGTAAGCTTTTGGTGAAAAGAACAGATGACAAGGGAGTCGACTGCACAGTAATATGCAGCTAGTAATAAATTGAGGCTAACACAGTTTAGGCATTATATGCATGTATGCCTCATGAGTCTATTGTATTGTATTGTATTTGAGCATTTTATAAAAGCGCCTCTGGTAGGGTGAACCATTTAGAAGCGCTGCCAGTGCGAAAGGCCCCGCGAGAAGAAGTGGGTTTTGAGAGAAGCAAAAGAGGATGAGAGACTGCCAGATAGAATTTTTGAGCGAACAGATGGCGAAAGTGCATTCCACAGAGAGAGACCAACTGAGGCAAAAGATCGAGACTTAGCCATAGTTGTTCTGGTTCGAGGAATCAAATGGTCAAGTTTATTGGATGAGCAAAGTGGACGAAGCGAGGAAGCTGAATGAGGCCGAAGTATTGCATCAGCCAGGTATCTCGGGGCAAGACCCCGCTGAGCCTTGAAAATTAGTATGAGAATTTTTAATTGTATGGAGGAATGCCAGTGAAGTTCATCAAACATAAAAGTAGAGATGAGAGAGTAACGAGGAAAGCGAGCTATCAGTCTATATAACAGAACCACCTTCCTTTTTCTTCTTCATTAGTACAACGCAGTGCTTTTTATGTTTACTTGTGCGTTCCATTCTTCTAGTGCAGAGCTGTGCTTTGTTTTTAATTGCTGGTTTTTTTTATAAAATTCAATTTTCTTTATCTTTGCATGTTCTTTTGTGCTTAAAATCTAACTTAATAAATAATGCTGTGATTCTATTTCTATTCTATTGATGGAGTTATAAAGTGCCTCTCACAGTACAGCCTAATCAGAGGTGTTCTGTATATTGCACAAAAATTGCCTCTGGCAAGCTTTAGATCTTCCTGATGTTATTATTAAGAAGAACGTGCTGCTGGTCTGAGCACTTTTGATCTAAGACACATCATTTTTTGGTCTGATTGCTGATGTTCTTTCTCGTTGCTTACCACAGGGAAATTCTCCAGGAGGATGAGGCTGGGTCCCTGCAGGCCTCCGTCGAGGATGTCATCCAGAGGGCAAAGCGACGGCGACTTCTCGACCGGCCGGTCAACGTCAGGCTCGGAATGGTATATATCATGAGAAGTCTCTTTTGCTTATGCTGGCCTCCCTTCATTTTTGTGGTTGACAAATGCAGATCAAGCTGTTATGCTCGGTTTAATGGATGGAAGCATTAACAGACACACAGGACTCATGACTGTTGGGGTCAATCTCTGTATCTCAGTCCTCCTGCTCTGATTGCTTGTGAGGACTGATCATTGTGTGTGGAGGAAGAGGACATGCTTCAGCGATCGTGCTTTCTCGTCTTCTAGTCCTCGATGCTGACACAGTCCCTCCTGCTATTCGATTGGCCGAGTCAGTGGACTGCTTCAATTCTATGCAAAATAATGAATCCTGTTCTCAAAATCTTATTCGGGCTGAACAAAAGAGCCTCTGAATGCCACTGCACTAAAACGTTGTGTACAAATAGATAGACGTTGAAAAAGATGGGTTGTTTCGCGAGGGTCTCCCGTTGCCTGTGTCACACGGCGGCCCAGCTCTTGTAGAAACTCCATTCCAGTACGGTTTATGGGGCCCAGTGATTCGATGGCCGCTGGCACAAAATCATGCGTGGTAGGGAGGGATGAGTACTTGATGCACTTTTGTTCTGCGGCATGTTCTGCTGCTCCACCGGCTGTTGATGCTGTCAGATGTACATAAGAGGATGCGCATGTGTGAATGGCTGTTGCGTCCCATGCTAGGTGTCTCTTATTATTATTATTATTGTTATAATTATTATTATTTTTTATTGAGAAAGACTACAACCTGAAATAAATGCAGAAATGCTAACATGAGTGACAGTATAATAATGTTTAGTAATTTATCGCCTGATGTAGGTTTGATGATCAATCAGGCTATTATAAGCTACCATATATACTCGACTATAAGTCGAGAAATTTAAGACTATTTCAGGACGGCGACATAGATGTTCAACTTATACTCGAGACACAAAATAATTGAAGATTTTCTGATCGAATATTAAACATTGCAAAACATCGGTTGATTTAATGTGGAAAGACTCGTGTAACTGGCACTATATTTCGTGGAGCAATCCGCCAAACTTATGATGGTCGCATGCATTAATATTGATCTGCCCATAATAAAATACATATTTTGCGGAGAAATCAACCGAACTTCTCTTGTTTTTGATTTTATGGGTTCAACTTATATTTAAGCCATCAATTTTGGACGCTATTTTTTCCCAAAAATTGCACTTCGACTTATACTTGAATCGACTTATAGTCGAGTATGCACGGTAATATAACAAATGTGCAATCAAGCTTGAAGTCCGTGGTCCTTGTTCCCCGGTGCAAAGGGGCCTCCAAAAGCATCAGCATTAAAAAGCTGAGGGCAAATTGATAGTCTCTGGAAAAGGTAGACTGTCTTCCTTGGAATTCAAGAACGGGCGGATCCACTTCATCGGCAGCCCAGCTCCACTAAGAACTCGCCACCCTCGCGATTGACGGGGCCTAATGTTTCCTCAGCAATAGGCTCAAACTCATGGGAAGCTGGAATGTCAACATATGAATATCATCGTCATTATTGGGTACATGGATTTTTATTAATATGGACTTTTGGACGGATGACTGAATGGATAATAAGCAGTCGAATGGATGCACCAATATTTGAATGATTGGATGTTTCTTTCAGATGCGTCATCTGTGCGTTGTCATTGATATGTCGAATGCAATGAACGACCAGGATCTTCGTCCAAACAGACAGCTTGCTACTCTCAAGGTTTCTGATCACTCCATTTGCCATCTCAGACTCTTACACAGGATTTGGCTTAAATTTGGGGATTTTTTATTTTCATAAATCCATGCAAAGTTTTCAGTTTACTTGCAATAATGGTTGTTGAACTTTATCTAGCATCAGGGCAGACCTTTACAGAAGGTGGTAAAAGAGGTATGGTTGTTGAGGTGTCATACAGGTTAATTTGCCAATGCCTGTGAGGCATCACTAAGAAAAGAGCCTGGTCACTATTGAGGCACGGCTCAATTGGTAAGAAACTGATAACCATGTCGCTTTAAGAACTTGGGTTATGGCATATTCCTCTTGCGGTTTATGGTGGAGTGAGGAGTTCCTGGAGTATGCCGCTAAATGGGCGAAGAGCCCTGACTGGTTCTCAGTAACAATAATTTATGCTTCTGAAATATTTTATATTTTCTCTACACACAGACTTGATTGAGTTTATGAAGTTACTTACTTTATGCTACTGATGATGATTGTCACTGACAGAGGCTTCTAATTAATAATAATCAATCAAGAAATAGACTTAATTACTTCTGAGATGCGTCTGCTAAAACTAAGTACACCGATTTTCGCAATTACCTGGAACGATGGTAATGTTTTCCACATGTTTTAGAATCTGTAGTATACATTCAACAAGTGGAATGCTTATTGTGCCCAAAGGAATAGAAAAACAGAACCATGTGCCACAGCGTCAGTATAGACTGAGCTTTGTGTGCTTCAACTGCGCACAGGCTTGTGAGAGACAGACACAGACAGACAGGAAGCATAGACAGACACAGTCAGACACACATTGTCGGACACACACGTGCAGACAGACAGATGGTCGTAATAATTTATCGATGATATTAATTTGCATTTTCTGTGTTTTCATCCATTTTGTTCAAAGCTCCTGGAGAATTTTGTCGATGAGTATTTCGACCAGAAT
Source organism: Bimastos eiseni (assembly GCA_959347315.1). Taxonomy (NCBI): domain Eukaryota; kingdom Metazoa; phylum Annelida; class Clitellata; order Crassiclitellata; family Lumbricidae; genus Bimastos; species Bimastos eiseni. The sequence goes on along the minus strand of OY365822.1, from coordinate 8,358,371 downwards.
CCAATTAGCCAACTCGGCTTCTCTTTAATGACGAGCAAGAGATGTGAGATGGTCACAGAACTCGGAGGTAACGTAACAGCTAACGGACCAGAATACTTTCTTTATCTTTTACTATTAACCAGTTTGATGAGTTTACACTGAGCATTTTGATGACATGCATATATTAAAAGTGAATGGGAAACTAGTGCGGGTCATTGTCAAAGTGTGAAGGTTCTTTGAATAGTTGAATAGTTAAATAGTTGAATAGTTGAATAGTTAAATAGTTGAATAGTTAAATAGTTGAATAGTTGAATAGTTAAATAGTTGAATAGTTAAATAGTTGAATAGTTAAATAGTTGAATAGTTAAATAGTTGAATAGTTAAATAGTTGAATAGTTGAATAGTTAAATAGTTGAATAGTTAAATAGTTAAATAGTTGAATAGTTAAATAGTTGAATAGTTAAATAGTTGAATAGTTGAATAGTTAAATAGTTGAATAGTTGAATAGTTAAATAGTTAAATAGTTGAATAGTTAAATAGTTGAATAGTTGAATAGTTGAATAGTTAAATAGTTAAATAGTTAAATAGTTAAATAGTTGAATAGTTGAATAGTTGAATAGTTAAATAGTCTTTGGAATTTCTTGGATGTTGTTTACATGTTTGCATTCTTTTGCTGTTTGCTGAACGTTTTTCTGCCTGTTTGGTGTTTTTTTGTTTATGTTTGTCATCTTTATTCTTTTGTCTGCTCATGTGTTTCCTAGGCAACCCAAAGCGACACATATCGAGCTTGGTTAAACTACGAAATTCACAGTGCCAGGGTGAAGCATCTTTACAGAACGCCATGGAGCTGGCGGCTCAGAGTCTCAGGTATCTCGATTGGACACTGCTCTTATTAATTCAGTCAGTACAAGAATTTGTATAGCGCCTCTTCAAAGAGTATGCTCAGAGGTGCCCTCAGCTCCAGTTTCTGCAAATGGAACCATCTTAAGATGACAGACAGAAGATTCTCTGAGAAGGAACGTTATGGGAATGGAGCGGAGTGCCAAAGGGAAACCATTTGAGGTCGAGTGACCTGCCACAGAGAAGGCAGGTTGCTGGGTGGTAGAGGTGCCAGCAAAAGGAACAGATAGGTGTCCTCGATCAGCTGAATTGAGGTAGCACGAGCACCGAGCATTGCTGGCAGTGGCCTAAAGCCATTGAGTGGCTTCATGTTTTTTATTAAGTCTAGTCTCAAAGAGGTCGCATGATGCAGTAGTGGTCAACATACTGAACTGTCAACTGAGAGGCTGGGAGTTCTTACCGATATATATAGTCACTGATCAGAAGTACTCAACAGCATGCTGGACTCTCATTCGAAAGGTTATGGATTAAAAATAAATGCTCCCTCTGCCCCCTTGCCAAACTCAGTATATTGACCACACACTGACGGTGTAAGTTGAGACAACAAGGGAGATGGCTGGTCACCCTGAGGTCCGATTTGTAAGACAGAAGCAGAAAATGAGATCGGGTTGACTAATGAGAGTTTCTGTGAAGCTGAAGAATCCCTTTGTAACTGAAGCTGGTGGTCCAGCCCCCTCTGACCCCGAAACGGCTAACGTTGAGTTGATGAACGACAGATACACAGACATTTCTCTTCTATAATATCATGAATGAATGTAAAATCATTAATATCCATTGCCTCTGTCCAGCTATCATCGTGATATCTTTCGTCATCAAACAGACTGCTTTCAGCTGATAACAATTACAGAGTGATGGTCGGGAAGAGCTTTTAAGCTGTGATCATCCATACACTGCAACTATTTTGAATCATTGTGCAGGTAGGTAGGTAGTTGCAGTTTAACGACACTGTAATAACAAAGATCATTTGCGTCGCCCTCCTCCTTTATCCAGGCTTGGGACTGGCACTGCCTGTGTTTTCGCAGCTGCAGAGTTTGATCACTGTGCTGCTTGGGACTGTTCCTTTAGGCTTTACCATGTAAACTTGATCTCCATGGGTATCTGTGTATTATTTTGATGTTGCATGTTTGACAGCTCTTCTGTTTTTGTTTGATGGTTACTAGACACGTGCCAGGTCATGCCAGCCGGGAAATTCTCATCCTGTTTGGCGGTCTGGCCACGTGTGATCCTGGAAACCTCTTCGACACAGTTAAGGTGAGGTGCTCTTCTTTTTGCCGATGTATTAAGTCGTTGTTCGGAGGCACTCGATGGTGAAGTGGTTAGCATGCTAGACTGTAAAAAGTCCCTGTTCTCCTAACCAGCTAAGCTATAATGAGCACATTGTCCGTACACCGAGGGAAGATGAGATGGTGAGGGAGAAAACTGGCCAACTTCCCTCATATGCCGAGGCTAAAGAAATGAAATCGCTAACACTTCATACCCAGGAACTTAAGGGACTTCTTCATTTAGTCACTTCTCTGCCTGTGTACTGTATTAGTTCATGCATTCAGATTACTAAATATTATCTGGAATGGGCTGTCTGTCACTTGTGCTCACCGGCCACTCCACCATGTTCTATACCAACCTCAAGACTGTCCTATTTAACCGGGGTTGGGTCAGGAGCGCTCCTAAGTAGATGTTCTTGAGGAGTGCTATATAAATCCTCGAATTGGACTATTGTTATTATTATTATGATTTATTGTGCACCAATATCTAGTGGCCATGCATCGATCAATCAACATGTTGTGCCAGTCCATTCACCGCACGTTAATGAGTTTAATGTGTTAATTGGGTTTCGTTAATAGACATTGACTGAATTCACTCATTAATGAAACTGTTGTTTGAGATTTTATTTGAGATTTGTTGTTTGATATTTTATTTGAGATTTGTTGTTTGAGATTTTATTTGAGATTTGTTGTTTGAGATTTTATTTGAGATTTTATTTGAGATTTTAAGTCTGCCACATCTTGGTCATGTGTTGTCAGTGTTGTGATGTTGTAGATGCTCAAATCGAATAACATCCGTTGTTCGATAATCGGTCTGTCCGCTTCGGTCTACATCTGCCAACGAATCTGCCAGGAAACACAAGGTATTTCCATTGGGGTGTCTGTGCTGACCAATTGGGTTATTGGGTTGGATCATGAATTGTGCCTTCGAGGGGTTCTTAACGACTTTAACGACTAATTGCATTAGTTTCTCATTTGCTTTTAGAACTGTCTCATCATTAAAGTGCTAAAAGAAGTGTCTTCCTCTATACAGGGAGATTGGTTTTAACTCATTTGTTGCATTCTCTTGGTTTCATGATTTGCATCTGTATTAAGATCAAATGCCGGTAATCGTGAACTTAAAATTTTCTAAAGCTATGCACTGCGATCCAGCTTATTCACGAGCACTGTGTCATGTCAGGGGTTGTCCAGATTTGCCTGGTGCAGATTCGAGTCCAAGTAACTGGTTACATTATATTTACTATTACATTACATTTCTATGTATGTATGCTTGCAACTGAAAATTATCTAGCACATTTTACAAACCTCTCTAATCCTTTATTGTTAATAGACCTGAGAGATGATGTGGGAAAATTCTGACATTAGCCATCCAGTTTCTGTTTTGCTTTCAGGAAAGTACAGTGTCATTCTGGATGAGTCTCATTTTAAGGAACTACTCACTGAGCAGACGGTTCCACCAGCAGCAGCTGTGAGTATCTAGTTTGTCAAAAACCAGTCTTTCCTGAAAGCGGTTGTGCTGTGTAACTATATGTAGGTGAATCTGACACCGCTCTAGAGCTGTTTAAGTAAAATGCTTTGAGGGATTTGTTTTTTCATATTTAGGACATTTTCTTGATTAAATATTGAGGTATTTTAATTAATATCCAAGCATAATTATGTTGAGATTTAGACATTTTTTTGATGGGAGTGTCAAATAGTTTTGTACATTTTAGTCATTTGTGTGTGAAATCTGGTTATATCTTGAATTTATCAGCAGGCAAAGATATAATATTTATGCCAGTAAGTTCTAATCTAACTGCAGGCAACTGCACATTTTCTTTCTTGGAGGCACACAGTTTATATGGAACAAGATGCGAATTTTGTATTTAATTTCTCATCTCTTTATTATTAAGTTTATTAAGAATTCTTTATCTTCATTACACAAATTTGATTTGATGTTTTAATATAACTTTCGTAGAATTTGCAGTAAAAATTATACAGTGATAATGTAATTGTTGTAGACTGGTACAGAATCCTCCTTAATCAGAATGGGTAAGTAGATTTATGCATTAGGTACCTTGGTTGGGATTTCGATGTGGTTGGGTAGCAGCAAAATCTCTTGAATTAAATTGATGGCTGTCCTTGTAATGTAGGTCAGTGATAGGCAAGCTATTCATTTAGATTATAATCGAGCGTCTAATTCTGGTGGATTGGTTGTAACCAATTTCTAATTCTGATTGATTTGCAATTTGTTTAACTAATTCTAATCGTAAAATGGTTAGAAAAGCTTTTTAGAAATTATGATTCTGACGAATTCATTAGGAATGAATTTCAGTTTGTGGTGAGTTCTGGCAGAGTCACTATAGCAACCTTGGAGCAAACGCTTCATCCAAAAAGTAAGAGGGGAAGTTAATTTTTTTAAAAGTACTATATCATTACAAATATTTTATTTAAAAATGTTTTCTTCGTTAACAGTTATTTGTAAAACAATTCTTCTTAAAACACAATTGAACGTAAGACAATTCTTCGTCACATATTATAGTGGATATGATGGATGTTAAAACACCTGAAATTTCTCATATATGCATTGTTAGGGTCAGGTTAAGTATCGTGATGGTCGGTTAGGGTCAAGGGTATTGAAGAATTGTTACATAGGAAGAAATGCTTTATGAAGGATTGCTTACGAATAATTGTTTTACAAAGAACTGTTGATGAAGAATTTACCTTATAGGCATTAAACTTGTTTCTTGAAGGCTTTCCTCAACATGAAACGACTGCTGGCATAGGAAAATCATCAATGTGTATGTGGTATGTGAAAAAGCACATTCTGAAATATTTAAGTAGCCTTTCATTCATTCATTCATTCTGAGGATTTTTATTGCATCTCTTGTATTGTATTGTATTTCTAAATTTATATAGTGCCTTTCACAGAATAACTATTCCAAGGTGCTCTTGAAGCAAAACTACTCTGAGATGCTCCCATTTCTTCATGGCCAAAACTAAATGATTTTTACAGAACGTGGAGCGAGTATTATAGTGGTAAGACGGTGAGGCCAGTCCAGGTGGAGGTACCGAATACTGAGAAAGTTTGAAGTAATAGTGGCTTTACTACATACCTGTAAGTTCCTCAGAATTAAACTGCCTGTGTTAGTCAAATCGGTGTTCAAGGTTGTTTCTTGGTTCAATGACTTTGTTGAAAATTTTGTCTTACATAGTGTATCACAGTTGATGCGGTAGGTGCAGTGGCACTCAATCAGACTTAACAGCAGTTGGTAGTTGCAGTTTAACAACACTGTGCGATAACAAAGATCATTAGCGTTGCACTCCTCCTTTATCCATACTTGGGACTGGCACTGCTTGACTGCATGCGTTTTCAGCAGTTGTGTATTGGAAAGGATTCTTATCTGAAAGCACCAGGCTCTGATTCATTTGAGTACCCTGGATTTGTTGCTTTCGAAGAGGTGCTATATAAATCTTTGATTCCAAGCGTGTTTAACAATGACCTGTTGATAAACTATTTTGAGTGAACACTTCTTCCATCTGTCAAACAATTCTCTGAATTTCACATAATATTATTATTTTATGGTAAAATAATTTCTGTGCTTTGATAGATGTAATGCAATGCTTCTTGCATTTTATCAGGTTTTGTTAATTGCTGTATTGTCTCAGTTGTATTGTTTATCAGTTTCTTTGTTATAGAGTTAGTTGCTGTGTGACACAAGGTCTCTTTTAGTCCCATTGACCCAGTCTTCCACAGTCCATTGTGGAAAGTCTGGGATCATGGGCACTGGGGCGGATAGAGCAGTTTGTGGGTTTGATTGGTGCTAGATGGACCCAAAGAGGCAAGTGTTGGACTTTTTGCAACGTTATGACATCCTCTGATGATTTTTTTAAGTTGTCACTAAATGTGAGTACAATTATAGTTGCTCTGTGTTGCATTTTATAGTGTTTTATTGTAGTTTATCATGTTGTGATGCTTCATGTGTTATTGCATGTTTTAGCCATTTAGACAGCAAAGATTCAAGTCAGGGCTTTGGCAAGAACGGCTACTTTTGCCCGCAGTGTTGGAGCAAGTACTGTGAGCTGCCGGTCGAGTGCATTGTTTGTGGTACGCAAACACGCAAGAGGCTCATGAAATGATTAGATTAATTGATGGTTGATCTCCTGTTGTCAGTATTATGTATGTCAAATGATGAAGAAGTTGTCAGTATTATGCATGTCAAATGATGAAGAAGTTTTGAGTGTTATGTATGTCAAAAGATGAAGAAGTTGTCAGTATTATGTATGTCAAATGATGAAGAAGAGCAGTCCTTTTAGCAAGCAATTTTATTTGGCTTGGAGCAAGTCAAGTTCTTAAAAACCTTTATTTAAAATTTTCACAATTTTTTTCATAAAATCCTTGATGGTTAAATCAACTTTTTGAAAATACTTTACTTTCCTCCAAACCAAACGATTTTTTATCTAGCGTCTGTGTGGACCATCGCAATTCTACATGTTTGAATGATTGACAGGCTTCGAATGATTGACAGGCTTTGAAAGATTGACAGGCTTTGAACGATTGACAGACTTTGAATGATTGACAGGCTTGGTATGTCATAACTGATGTGTTATTTTCAAATGAAATTTTGTGTAGTGATGCAGACATATTTAGAGCTTGAGCGTTTTGTTTTGTCCAACAGGTCTGACGTTGATCTCAGCGCCGCATCTCGCACGATCATATCATCACCTCTTTCCTCAACAGCCATACGTTGAGATTTTGACAGCAGACATCTACAAGCAGAACAGGTAGTTGTCAGAACATGCTCTTTCCAAACACGTTCATTTTTATCATGTGTTTAAAGTTTGATTTTTTTGTGAGACCAATAATTACTTGATGTGCCACACTTAAGTCTCATATTTTTGGTCTGTTTTAGGCTGTGTTATGCATGTCAGAAGTTTCTTTCGGAAGTTCGTGTAAGTCGTTTCTGACAGTCATTCTAAGTAAATAATTGGTTTTAATTAAAATATTGCAGCTTTGTCATAGGTGTAATTTACGGCTGCAGTATGACAGAGCGTATTAAGTAATTTGCTGATGACATTTCTTCATGCTTACCCATCGGTTGCATTACTGTACAGTTAGCTGTTGTCATTGCAATTCATTTGGCATCTATTCCCATTTTTTTTAAATTTAATTGCACAAATCAAAAGATTTTCAATTCATTATTGAGCTATGTAACAGGTATTGTAATGTAATGTAATCAAGCATTTATATAGTATACCTTCAAGATTTCTACTCTGTGCTGGCCTTGATGATGTTATAAGTCACAGTGAACAAGTAAACACACAGCTGGCAGAGTTATGCACAGTAAGCTGAAAAGTGTCGCCAGTGGTGGGTCCACGCACAAGCGTGTAACTGACCAGTGGATTCCCATCGACAGCTGACAGATGGCATCGGATGTTCAGAGTCTTTGGGGAAAGTTGCATCGATGAGTAATTGGTTGTTCAGTTGTTGTTGGTTGTTGTCACGTCTGCTTTTCCGTTTTGTTGGGACCCTTGTACCATGTCTCTGGAGAATGCTGCTATTGTTTGAGTTTGAGGCATGCAATAAATAAGTAGGTTTTGCATAAGTCCTTGAAAGGTACAGATATACCAGAGCTTTATAGCAGCTTGTTAGACTCTGTTCCATCCTACTGATGCTCATGGTACCATCTCCCCTAGGTAGTGGAAGGCTGAGTAGTTGATCTTGTGATCCAGTGTGTGTCGAACCTACGTCCTTCTGTTCTTTCTGCCTCTGTATCACTGTTCAATCTTCACTTCATACATACACTTTGTACACACACACTTGCTTCTCATGAGCATCTGCAGATAGGGTATAACTGAGTAGACAATCTCCACCGAGTACCGAATCCGAATATTTGCCGGATCCGAGTACGAACTGAATAGTAGCGGCAACTCTGGCCCGGCAAATACCATCTGCAGGCAAAGCTTAACATTTTTGGCTTTCGTCGTTTCGCGTAATGAAAACTTTGTAAAATAAATGTTTGTGTCTGTAATAACTACTAATACGACTTGAATTTTGTAATCTTCACTTTTAGATTGTTAAATGTTTATAAGAAAAAATTATTGAATTAAAAAATTTCTCTTTTTAACTATCTGTGTGTGTAATATTTGCCTCGGCAAATACTTCCGAATAGTCCCGAAAAACTGGATATTCGGCCGAGGCGAATGTCTAAGGCGATTTCCGGTTATGCCCTGTCTACAAGAGAATATGTTTGCGTTCTTCTGTAGGCATTCAAATGCGAGCAGTGTTCGCACGTTTTCTGCATCGACTGCGACGTCTTCGTCCACGAAATCCTTCACTCTTGTCCTGGTTGTACGGCCAAACGAACACAGTCGTAGCAGCACTGTCGACGTAATGTACTTTGCGTTGGTAACACTTGCGTCGTAAACACCTTGTCTGGACTATAGGATGGACTGCATTGTGAATGCAGCGTCAGAATTTGGTGAATTCTGTTCTATTGGACTGTTTGAATTGAACCTTGTGCAGTGATGCGAGCTCTCGTCTTCTGGAGATTCCTACTATGTGCTGTTAAGTGTTGATGTAACCCCTTGTCTTGATTATTGGTCGATGATACAATTGCTCTCCTTGGTCTCATTAACTATTACGATTGTTACGTTGTTATTATATCGTTTTAAAAGTCTCCACAAGTGCTGTAGAATGCAAATCGAGGATTCTATTCATTTGGGAATGATTCGTATAGAAATGGAAACGAAACACTAGCACTAAAAGAACAGCATAAAACATTGGCTGTATGTGGTTGTAAACAATTGTAGGGGCGTTTGGCATTCATGAGACAGTTTCTGAGTGTTTACTTTACTTCCATTAACCGTGACGTTTAGTAACAGTAGTTGGGAATAGTTTTTGGTGAGAAATCAGGCCCTGTTCTATCTCTGGTTCAAGACAGTTCTCTAGAGTTGATGAATAAATGTATAATAAACGTACCGGTAAATCGGTTATGTGTGTCATTTAATAACGGTTCTGTGCACTCATACGGTTAATGTCTGTTAGCAGCTGACATTGATGTGCATCAATTGATGATACAGACAAACTGCTGCTCAATAGTTTTGTCTAATTACATCAGAAGTCTACTTCACTGTTGGGCCACAATGACTTTATTTTTATATGAGGCAAAACTTAATCTGTTGTTGGAACTCTAGATATTATTACAGTTAGTTATTATTAGCTTCTTTCTTAACCTTAAGGAATTAGATAGATGCAATGGAGGAAAGGGAGAAACAGAGTTAATGCAGGAAACGGAGGGTAAGGGCAAACGGGAGGAAGAGAGAAAAGGGAGGGTGAGGGAAAAATGGAGGAAAGGGAGGAAGAGAGCAAATGGAGGAAAGGGAGGGTGAGGGTGATATGGAGGAAAGGGAGGGTGTGAGCAAATTGGAGGAAAGGGAGGGTGAGCGCAACATGCTCCCTTTCCTCCATTTGCTCTCTTCCTCCCTTTCCTCCATATCACCCTCACCCTCCCTTTCCTCCAATTTGCTCTGCCTCCCTTTCCTCCATTTGTTCTCTTCTTCCCTTTCCTCCATTTTGCCCTTACGGAGTTCGAATTCTAACTGACCCCAGACGAGTAGGCCTAGTACTGGGTCGAATGTCTCTGTTTGACCATGTGAAGTTGGCGCCTATGGCTGCAGTTAAACATTTGAACCCACATGTTAAAATTAATTACAGCAGAATAATTATCTAGGTCGCAACGCGTATGTTGACTGTATGAAAGGCCTCTGAAGCAATCAACTCTTGGTATTGGCTTTGGATCTGCCCGTTAATCATTGAGTTGAGCACTCGATCTATTCTACCATGTACACATTCAAACTTTACACATTAACGCTTCACAGACGAGCAGCTGGGATTGTTGAATAAAAAAATTGATGAGACAATGAATTTTAATTACGGCTAATTGAATGAATAACATTTACACAAATACAATTCTAATGTTGGTTTCGAGCTATGTTCATAATTAGTACTACGTGATTACATCTTTTAACGTCTTACAGTTCCTTCACAGTCTCCAATTCATGTCAAGTATGCTACATGAAATAACAACATCACAGGTCCAACAAACATCTCAGTTACATTGATTGTCGTGTCAAAGTAGTTGCCTTTAGTAGGCAGTTATTTCTCATACTGCCAACAGTCAAAACAAACATCAATGAAAAATCAATTACATAATAAATACAATTAAAAATCCAGAGATTAATATATACAAAATGGAAGGCGTTTATGAATCGAATATGCAGGAGGAAGCCACAAGCTGCGATTTTGGTGTAATACTGAGAAATCAGCTCACGTTGGATATCTTCAGTGAGCTTGTCGTTTTCAAACACTGTTGCGTTAAACTCGTTCAGAAGTTAAAATTACCGGTAGCTAGATAGCAGCATTACTGCACATCATTGCATGTTAAGAACCATAATTGTTGAAAAATAAATAAATAATATGATTAATACCAACTTTCTTCCTTTGGGTTAGCTATTACCCCATTTCCATAGTAAAGGTAAAGTAATTTCGTCAGCTATTGGTTGCAAAACTGGCTCAAATTTACACATTTACATCACGTTGCAAGACCTGTTAAAATTTAAATCTTCAACCGGGTCTTTGCCTCTAAGCAGGTTCAAGGTTTTCTTTTGGTTTTTTCCCCTTCCATTCTTTCCTCAATTATGGCTTTTTGGTAGAATCTCCCACGTTATATGGCACGTCCATTTTCTCTGCCGGCTTCTGATTGTCAATTTAATATCAATATACAAGTTTATTAAATTAATTTAATAATTAAATATTAATAATTTTTTCACCTCTCTGAAAACTGTCCTTTTCAGCCGTGTTCAGGTTGGGAACGCCTCTGAGTTGAAGGGGCTCCCTATATCATGAAGGGGTGCTATATCGAAAGTCTTTTTGATTGATTTCAATGAATATAAGATAAGCACGTTGGAAGGTTATGGTATGTATGCCTTTGTAATCACTGCTCATACTAGGTTGAAGAATGTCTTGCCTAGACACAGATTTTATCAAATGGAACTGTGTTCCAAAACAACAATGCTTCCAAATACTTTTGTACAAATCGGCAACAACTTCCAGCATCACATATATCAGACCAAAGAGATAGTAGTTATAGACAAGTAACAGAATTTCCAGCAAAGGTAGATTCAATTAATCATAACAGTAATTTTAATATTTCAGAGGTGTTTGGAGGTGTTGCTGTGCCACTGGAAGTTGTCATGTAAATCTTTTGTTATACATTGCATAGTAGTATTACGAATAAATGATAATAGCATAAATTATAATAGCATGAGTAACGATAACAGTAACTGCTAATGAATTCAATCAGGTGAAGCAACACTCGTGCATTTGAAGCGACTGTTGAAAAGGCATAATCTGTTACAGACCTCGCGACACAGACCTCATGACACAGACCTCATGACATGGACCTCATGACACAGACCTCATGACATGGACCTCGTGACACGGACCTCGTGACACGGACCTCGTGACACAGACCTCGTGACCATCTACCGCTCATATCACAAAATAAATAATCTGGTGCCCAACAAGTCGCTCCTTATGAAGGGTCCAGGGGGACCATTTCGCGAATGGTTCTGTGTTCTTTCAGACCCCACTGTCGGCAACCAGATTGCCCAATGCGTTGACGATCTCCGTGAAGGTGGGTCGATCGACAGGGTAGGGCGACGTACACCGCTGCACCAGCCTCCACAGACCCTCTGGGCAGCCATACTGGGGCAGTGGGGTCAAGCAGTGCAGGTTGGCCCCTGCCTTCAGCCCGATAAGGATCTCGTCGTTGGACTTTCCGGGCAGCGGAAGCGCTCCGAACCGGAAGACTTCGAGCGCGAGGACCCCAAAAGACCAGACGTCGCTGGTCGTGGAGAGCTCGCTGTTGAATACGGACTCGGCAGGCATCCACCGAAGTGGAACGAGCTGGTTGTGGAAGAGGAAGTAATCGCCGGCGTGGATGTCACGGCTAAGCGACAGCGACGTTATCTTGAGGTCGAGAGACGGGGCAACGAGAATGTTGCGCGCTGCGAGGTCTCCATGAAACAGATGGTTGAGAGAGAGGTGCTCCATGCCGCGGGCAACCTGGTAAACCATCTCCAGCTGCTGGGCCAAAGACAACGTCGATTGGAGGACTCGACTCGACTCTGTGTTTAGACTCATCAAGAACTGCTTGAGATCCCCCTAAAAGAAAGCCAAGAATCATCAGATGTTACTCGGTGAAGAACGAATAAGACCTGCTTTTGTGAGGTGTAAAAGGTGCTATATAAATAGCCAAAACGTTCAAGCTCATCATTACAGGCTTAATACACATGTGCAGGTAATTTACCAGAGTGAAAAGTCATTCAGAGGTCGATCAAAAACATTAACCTGAGCGCTTACTAATTAGGACCATAAGTAGTATCTTGGATCTGCCAGCACAGACTATAAATGATGTTTTGTTAACCTACAGTATAAGGGATCCCTTAGGATTTGAACAGCTTATTGTATGTTATCCTGGAATGGCCAATGTCATCAATACTATTATTATTATTAATATTATTATTAAACAGTAATAACTAGGCACTACCTGTACGGTGCTTGTCTAACTATTGCAGTGGCAGAAGATGCAATTAGTGCAATAAAACTTACTAATTATTCCACCTTCACTGCCATTCAATGATAATTTGAGTTTTCTTTGTAGCATGTAAATACATCCACTCATATTGAACAGATTCTAAATTCATAGGTATCCTACCTACTCTGTGTGAAAAATATAATAATAATAAAATTAATAAGGCTATATTCAATAAGGCTATTCCAGACAAAGAATATATCTTTTTTACTAAATCAAATAAAAAAATAAAAAAAGCAATAATACAGAACTGAGTAGTGGAGCTATTAGCTACAGACCCATTCGCAGTATTCGATGATGAGAATGGGTGGTTGGAGAGAGCAACAGATGCCAATGAGACGAGCAACATTGACGTGATTCGCTCGAGCGATCAACTCCATCTCTCTCTGGAACTCTGCCTGGAACGGTCCAGCAGGCGACATCAGGGACTTTACGGAGACGAGAGGACAGACTGTTCCTGGATTGAGGTTGTGCGCTAACATCACGTCACCATAGCTGCACTTTCCTGCAAAAGTAAAGCATTGTGCAATGTACAGAAATACTATTACTTTCACTACTACTGGTAACATATTATATTTTCCTTACAGGGTGGTAGGACCCATTGCGAGTTATCACCGATATAGTTCTCCTTGGTATTTTAAGCTCATAAGCTCAGTTTTTAGGAATTAACTTAACTCCGCCACCATTCGCTTTCTGGTAGTGCAAGTCACAAGCTAGGACAAAGGAGGAGGGCGACACTAATAATCTTTGTTATCACACAGTGTTATTAAACTGCAACTAACTAACTTAACTTAAAGGCATCTGATTAATGCACTGTAATGTTAATACATTACAAGATGTAATGTAGCATTTAGTTCATGATGTATTGAAGTGTATGTTTTGCATTGTATAAAATTACAATACTTCTTACAGCTGCCTTTGATTAGGTTGGGGTGGATCAACCAGCGGTTCTAGTTCTTATGTACCTAGTAATCCGAATATCTGGAGGTTCTGGCGTGGAAAAGGCGCGAGGTCGTTGACCGGGTGGAAAGACAGTGTCCGAGGCAACTGGTGGCTGTTCTGAGATGAGGACTGCGACCGAGAGTCAGCGTTGCTTCGGCTGCTGACGATCTCTTTGTCCTTCTTAAACATCAGCTGCGTGCTTTCGTTCACATGGCAACCGTTTCCTAAACCATCATCAGTGATTGTAAATGCTGAAGATGGTGACATTTGCGATGATGCTTACAGTGGTGATGATATATGAGCAAAACCTTTATGATAATGATACTACTACTAATAATAATAATTTTCATTTAATTTCAAACTGACAAACCGCAGTATGACTTCAAGAACAGTATGAGCGAATTATTACGAGTTATTACAGGAGTCGAATATAACCGTCGGCAGCCACGCAGGGCGCTCATTACACTATGCATCTCATTTTTAACAAACGCAGCTGCCTAGCAAAAGAAAGAAAGAAGTCAACCATAGGGGGGGATACGGGTCTCGATCTCGGTTCCTCAAGCGCTGCATCCCAGTGTGTTCACAACTACTCTATGCCATCCATGATGATGATGATGATTAATTGGTAATCATCATCATCCCTACACTACAACTACTTTGCTTTGTGAACTCAAAACTTCTAAAACTACACTTCAAAGCCAAGAGTAGGGCACCAGCTTATTTACAAGCTGCGTGCTGCGTCAAATCATGGGTTTTCCAAAGGAGGCCCGAGTCCGGTCTCCAGAGTAGCTGTTAAGGTGGGTGAAGAGGTGAGACTTTAGTTCCAAGTGGAGAAAGCCAGAGGGATGATGGATAGAATAGTCTGAGGCAGATGATGGTGGGTGAAGGCAGTGCTGCTGGAGGAACCGAAAGAGTACGGAATTCAGAAGGCAGATCGTTCCAGAGATGTGGTTCAGCATTGTATATGACTTGGTTGGAGAACTTGAGATGAGAAGTGACCTGGTGACATAGCCTCGGAGGAGGTCGACAAAGCTTGAGACAGAATGATGATCAGGTAGAGCGGGTTGACCGGACGGTGAAGAGTTTGCTAAGATATTTGGGCTGAGATACTGTAGGACTTTGTATTGTATTTGATCTAGGATTTTCAGTCAATGGAGTGTGATGGTGCCCGAGAGTTCTGGTGACAACTGGGCAAATCTTACTTAATTACCATCCACTCTGGTTGCATACCGTTGTTGGCGGGCGTTGCCTGCCGGCGCCGCATTCGTCGTATGACGCAGTAGACGAGCAGGGCTATCATGATGCCCAGATACCCTGCAGCACAACACAGAGCTATGACGATCGTTCGCATCATTCTGTTCTCCGATTTGCCTACCTCAGCAACATCTAGAACATCAACAAGTGCCTCAGTCAATTTTATAACACACCTTTAAAGCAATTCACTGTAATCAATGCAAGGTAAAAACCTAGCAATTGTTGCCTTTGCTAGAATAAGACCTTTAGGTTTCATCGATCCTCAAACCATCACATACCCAATCCTACAAACAACCCCCTTTCAAATCAAATACAATAATAACCAACATACAAACCCAACACCTAACCAAACACTCATTGACCCACCAAACCCACTACCCACCAATATCCTCACTGACCCACCAAACCAGCCCACTAACCAACTCACCACCCAACCAAAAACTCATCAATCTACCAAACCAAACGTACCACCCACCAAACCCACAAACCCATCACCCACTAAAAACGTCAATGACCCACCAAATCAGCCCACAACCCAACTCACCATCCAACCTGCCAACCCAGCACCAAACCAAAAGACTTAACACCCAACCCACCAGCCACTCAAACACCTACTACCTAACTAAAAACACTCACTGACTTCCAGCCACCATCTCATTCTCTTACCATCGTCGACCCCAAGATAGACATCCAGTTGGACTTGTCCTGCTCCATTGTCTGCTACACAACGGTAGCTGCCTGCATCCTCCATAAAAACGTTCGATATAAACAACGTTCCGTTCTCCAAAACCTAGGCAGCAGCAAACAATTAATGCAATGGTTTCAGTTTCTGCTATAATTGAATGTTCTACTCTGTTGTTCTACTCTATTATTCTACTCTAATATTCTACTCTGTTGTTCTACTTTATTATTCTACTCAGATATTCTACTCTAATGTTCTACTCTGTTGTTCTACTCTATTATTCTACTCTAATATTCTACTCTAATGTTCTACTCTGTTGTTCTACTCTATTATTCTACTCAGATATTCTACTCTAATGTTCTACTCTATTAATCTACTCTATTATTCTACTCTAATATGCTACTCTAATATTCTACTCTGTTTTTCTACTTTATTATTCTACTCAGATATTCTACTCTAATGTTCTACTCTGTTGTTCTACTCTATTATTCTACTCTATTATTCTACTCTAATATTCTCCTCTAATGTTCTACTCTAATGTTCTACTCTGTTGTTCTACTCTATTTTTTTGTGATGCCATCTGAGCCACGCACAAGTTGGCAAAAAATTGTTCAGTTTGGAGGGAGTCGATATTTTGGTTCTAAAAAGGTTTTACTTGAAATAATGGGAACATTTAAAGACATGGGAAAGGTATGTTGAATAGCATACTATGATAAATGGTAGTAACATGCATCCGAATTAGGTCAAATATCACGATATCTTAATCGTACCACAATGAAATCCAAGCTTTTTAATTTAATTTAAGAATCCTAAAATCACCATGGAAACTAAGATAGCAAATCGTATGTAGGCCTATGTTCTAATTCTTCATTCATTAAAGATATCTATGTAGATTTGTGATGCCATTTAGGCCATGCGCAAGCTGACAAAAAATTATTCAGTTTGGAGGCAGTCGATATTTTGGTCCTAAAAAATCGCTGGACACACCTTGATCCGAGGCAGGTCAAAAGGTTCAACGCGATCCATTCTCTCCCAACGAATCGTCGGTAGTGGTTCCCCGCTCGCTCTGCAATGCAGCATGACTGGCACTCCGTCCTTCGTGGTAACATTACCCGACTTCAACGTAAAAGCTGGCTTCACTGCATAACAGAAACGGAGCCAGTCAATGATTCAGTCACTTAGTGAAGCAGTCAGCAGACCAGTCAAAAATAAAGACAACATAGGGTAACTTATTCGAGAAATTACAAATCAGATCCTTCCAGAGATGGTGTACAGCCGATGCGCTCATTAGATATCTGCGTGCACTTTAGGATGTGTGTAAGTATGAAACAAAGATCCAGAGTGATTATGATTCTGTCACACAGAGGTGATTTCGAATCCCAACCAAGAATGACCAGCTCACATACAAGCAGCAAAATCAAAGAATATAAAGTCGCTAATACTGTATCGTATCATATTTTAACATTTATTGTACATGTAAAGCGCCTCTTGAGGTATATACTATCCAGTAGCATTACCAGTGCTACAGCCACGAGGGAATAAAAACTTTTCAAGCAAAGAGGGCAGATGAAGGAATTCTTAGCCAAAAACCTTAGGTATAAAGAGGGTGAAGGTCACTCCATGAGGAAAGACCCACACAAGTAAAGGTAGTATGTTGGCCATAGCAGTCCTTGCCCATGGTACAAAGACACGAGAGTGTCTGGAGAGCGAAGAAAACCAACAGAAACAGCAGAGTTCAGCTTTGCTTATAAGGCCATCATCACTACCAAATATTTCTATCAGCAACAGTCATAATAACTGCAACCACAACAACCGTTATCTGACAACAAGCAACAATTGCTCATTGCACATTGCTCTACTAGGTTAAACAACATAGACTCATCTAGCAACAAGCAACAACCGCTTGTTGCACATTGTTCTACGAGATCAAAAACAACAAAGACAACCTACCTCTCTTTGCTCATTGCTCTACTAGGTCAAAGACAACAAAGACCATTATTATCGAGCAACAAGTGACAACCTCTCATTGCATATTGCTCTACCAAAGACAACAGAGACAACAAAACTGACCGACAACATCCACTCGAATCGTTGCATTGATGGCGCCTTGATTGTTGCTGGCCAGACAGACATACAGCCCAGCATCGCTGCGTTGGACACCAGTGAAGAACAGGTTGCCTGTCTTGTCGAATCTGACGCGACTGGGCAGAGCACCCCCGATCTTCTGCCACGATATGTCTGGAGGCATCGTCCCATCCGCACAGCATGACACGTTTCTATCCGAGTTCAGGTCAAGCTTTGCATCCGATGGCTTTGCACAAAACTTGAGGCGCTCTGCAATGTACAGAAGGTAACGAAGCCGTGAAAGTAACAGCAGAGCAATGTAATTAATGGGATGTGATGTGATCAATGTCACATAATGTACTAAATGTGTCATGATGTACTTAATGTGTCATGATGTACTTAATGTGCCACAATGTACTTAATGTGCCATGATGTACTTAATGTGTCATGATGTACTTAATGTGCCATGATGGACTAAATGTTACATAATGTACTTAATGTCACATAATGTACCTGATGTTACCTAATGTACTTAATTTTACATACTGTACTTAATGTAATATAATGTACTTAATGTCCCATAACGTACTTAATGTTACATAATGTACTTAATGTCCCATAATGTACTTAATGTCCCATAACGTACTTAATGTTACATAATGTACTTAATGTCCCATAACGTACTTAATTAATGTGATGTGATGTCATCAATGTCACATAACGTACTTAATGTTACATAATGTACTTAATGTCCCATAACATACTTAATGTTACATAATGTACTTAATGTTATGTAATGTACATAATGCGACATTAAAACTTATTTGCGCTCCAAGGCCTACCCTGCTCTTGGTTGACTATAAGGTGCCCTTGTAGCAGTATGGCATAATATAAATTGTCAACATTATTATTATTATCATTATTATTATTATCATTATTATTATTATTATTATCATTATTATTATTATTATTATCATTACTACACTGCATACTTTTCAGTTTGAATCAATAATAAACATTATTATTAATATTATTCTGGAATTCCCTCGTTAAGAACTGTTTAGGAAAAACTTAATCGGAAGGCAGCAGCATTAAAGCTTTGAATTGTGATACAGAAGCAATGATGAAGGTAACAATATTACTATCATTATTTTTGTTGTTGTTATTGTTATTATTATAATAGAATCATTACTATAATTATTATGGTATAATCATTATAATTATTATTATTATTAGTAGTAGTAGTAGTAGTAGTAGTTCTTGTAAGGGGGAGTAGTAGTAGTAGTTCTTGTAAGGGGGAGTAGTAGTTGTAGTAGTAGTAGTAGTAGTAGTAGTTCTTGTTAGGGGAGTAGTAGTAGTAGTAGTTCTTGTAAGGGGGAGTAGTAGTAGTAGTAGTAGTAGTAGTAGTTGTAGTAGTAGTAGTTCTTGTTAGAGGAGTAGTAGTAGTAGTAGTAGTTCTTCTAAGGGGGAGTAGTAGTAGTAGTAGTAGTTGTAGTTGTAGTAGTAGTAGTAGTAGTTCTTGTTAGGGGAGTAGTAGTAGTAGTTCTTGTAAGGGGGAGTAGTAGTAGTAGTAGTAGTAGTTGTAGTAGTAGTAGTAGTAGTAGTTGTAGTAGTAGTAGTACTGGTATTGTTTAGGGTTTCTGCCTTTGACATCTGAATGGTTACTTACTTGAAACACGGAGACGAGCACTCTGAGAGCTGACCGCTGAATGACCCTTTGAAGTGACCACACAGCTGTACTCTCCCTCATCTATGACTTGGACATCATTGATCGTAAGGTTGCCTTGGTTGGAATGAAATCGAACGATTGTTGACTGCAAACCCAACAAACATCTATTCATCTCAACTGAGGAGCAACGAAGTAGCGTATTGTAAAGTAAAATAATTCATTCATACATTGTAACTAAACTTCCTGTGGCCCCACACATCACCGTTAACACCTTTGTCACCGGTAACACTTTATCACCGTTATCACTGTTAGCACCCTTATCACCGTTAACACCTTTATCACCGTTATCACTGTTAGCACCTTTATCACCGTTAACACCTTTATCACTGTTAGCACCTTTATCACCGTTATCACTTTTATCACCGTTAACACTGTTACCACCGTTAACACCGAGTGTGATTATGATAATGCAATGGGAAGACGATGGAAGAATTGGTACAGAAGCATTATTGTTCTAATGGAAGTGGTTCCATGTAAATCACACTGATAAAGAAAATGATGATGACAATGGCATTGTTTTGCTATTTAATGACACCATAAGAATTGTCTTCATTATATTAGATGATAATGCTCCTGCTTCAGAAGCTATTAGCTAGCAATTAATTCAAATTAATTAGTTGAGTGCCAGTTGAAACTCCAATTAATTAGTTCTCTATAATGTTAATTCTAATTGTAATTACGAAATTTCAACAAATGCTAATTCAAATAAATTGGTTATGAAATAATTCTTGAATACCATTCTGTTACTGGTACATGTTTGAAGACTGATAATACGCTGACCATACACTGACCATACGCTGACCGTACACTGATAATAAACTGGCCATGAACTGACCACTGTTAATTGTTCTGTTAATTGATAAAAGAATATACTGGCACATTCTCCTGGCACATCCTTGAAGACCTTTCTATTCGTGATACATTCTTGAATACCATTCTGTTCGATGATAGTATCATAATTGAGAGTGGTGCCATATAAATTTGCAAATAGAATAACAGTTCCATAAAGCTCAATTCTAGTCTGAGGATTAGAGCGACATCACTGGGTGACATCACTGGGTGACATCACTGGATGAAAGGTCAAAGTTCGTCTTCCTTACGTCGATTGGTTGTCCTGTTTTCCTCCAGCTGACAGTAGTCGCTGGATAAGGTGTGGCATAGAACCTGCACTCCAAGGTCACCCTGTCTCCCTCAAGAACCGACTGAGACAATGGAGGCTTAGTAATTCGCGGTGTTACTACAAACAGTCATAAAAGGCCACGTGGTTCATCAACCGTCAGAACGTCAATCATTATGACAGTACATGGCCTCGTGGGACCAATGCTTCACGATGCTGTGCCAATGACCAGTGGACCAAAGGCGGATACTTGGTCCTGGGTTTAGAGGGGGGACAGGTCGACAAAATTTGGGTTTGGAAGACAAGTCTGAGAAAAATTTCAATTCCCGAACACATGGATGCAGCAAAAAGGATGAACAGTGGAAACACTGGAGATATTTATAGGCGTAATATCCATGAAATATTTCTGAAATATTGAGGGATATAAGCAGCTCTATCCCATCCACCTGAAATTTTTGAGGGAACCATGCCCTTCTGCTCCCTATTAAAGTCTCTGCCCCTGCTGTGGACCACAGTATCCAGCACGTTATAGGCCTACACATCACCGGAAATTTGGGGTATAGTGGGGCATCAGCAGGAGCAAAATATAATACAGTGCGTGATGGACAGGTTGGTCCGACCACGTCACCCACCGAAGGATAACCCAACATTGTAACACCCATATACAAGTCAACGTTATTTATGTAAGTAAATTCTTACAATTGAAATATTCTTACAATTCAAAAATTCTTACAATTGAAATATTCTTACAATTCAAAAATTCTTACAATTGAAATATTCTTACAATTCAAAAATTCTTACAACTCAAACAATTCTTACAACTTAAATATTATTGCTTTACATGGTAAACGTTGGTTAAGTAATGAATCCTACCGGAAACAACGAGGTTGAAGCTGAGTGACCTGATTCCAGCCAGATTTTCCACCTGGCATACGTATGCTCCAGCGTCCGCTTCTTCCACCCGTGCTATTGTAATCACTCCATCTGGTGACTCCTTGATCCGACCTCCACTTGGAGGAACTGACCCTGAAGGAACGAGCCACCTGCTCGCGGAACAGACATCTATTTATCTAGCCATACATCTAACTAGATCCCACCGACTGATTTACGCAATGGCACGCACTCAAGAATATTCTGTCATTCAACGTTCTTAGCAATTATATCGGTTTTATTACGAAGTTTGTTTGCTTATACAATATTATTTATCTTTGTTTTTAATATCTCTACCTAAATATTGATTCTATAAGTCTGAGTGATAACGTTGTGCCACTGGGATGACAGAATAGGTTCTTGACGGATGGACCACTGGCTGGCTGGCTGAAGGGTTACTGACTGGGTTGGTTACTGACCAACTGGTTGAGTGACTTAGTTACTTACTGAGTTACAAAACTGGATGACTGACTGGATTATTGACAGATTGACTTACTAATTGATTGACTAACTGACTGACTGACTGACTGACTGAATAACTGAATGACTGACTGACTGACTGACTGACTAAACGAATGACTGGCTGGATGGTTTGACAAGATAACTGACAAACTGAATAGAAAGATTGAGAGACTAAACAATTGAAATTCTCTAACACTTAAAAAAATTGAATTGCTTTAATTAGAATCATCCGTAGCCTCATTAACAGAAGACAATGCTTTGCTAGTGTGCGACTGATCCTACCTTGAGGTGGGTGCTGGTAGCCCTTTGGGTGGAAAGCATCGGACCTCCATCTTGCCTCCCACTGGAATTATGTGTGGATGCCCAGGAGATGACCTTGGATCGAACGACGACTCCGTCATATTGTTCAGATCTAAAACCATGCCCACTCACTCGTGATGCTTCCGAAGATCTGAATCGTTCTGATCTAATCTTAGAACATTCCGAACTAATCTTAGAACATTCTGATCTAATCTCAGAACATCCTGATTTAACCTCAGAACATTCTGATCAAATCTGAGAAAATTCCAATCCAATCTTAGAACATTAGAGCACCTACTAATTCAAACTTCAGTTTAGAGTTAATTAAAAACATCTCGTGATGATATCTTCAGCATGTGGCATGCAGGGCGCCACGCGGTTTTTAAGGTTACTGTTGTTTTATAAAGCAGTCCACAAACTGCACGCGCCAAACCCATAAGAACACAGTTGAAACCCTCCCAAGCAGAAGAAAATAACGCACAACAGCAAAATACAGGCGTCTGTCAGGGCCCTGTCTATTACCCACCTCTCGTCAATCGTCTCTTCCCGCCCCCGGGCCACCCTCGGGAAGAGGAGAGCCATGCCGTCGCCTGCACACGGCGCTCTTATTGCCACCAGATTTCCCGCCGATATACTACTCTACGAGCAGACGAATGATGACGTAGACACGTCCCACCCAGATCGACGGCTTGTCATTGGCAACAGATGCGTCAATGGCAACGGTAACCAAGCAGCCAGTCTACTGACAGGGAACAGCATACACGACCGTATACAGGACTGTATGATTTCTACATAGAAAGCAAATGCGTTTATAACATTTTATTATTGTTGCATACAAAGTATATATTGGCATGGTGGCCGATTGGTTAGAGCGCTCTGCCATCAACGCTCAGTGTGCGGGTTCGACCCTCGTCCGAGGCATCACTGTGTAGGGACCTTGAACAAGTCCTTCGCGCACAATTGAACTGCAGTTGTGTCGTCAAGGCATTTGTGCACTTCTGAGCAAAAAATGTCGGAAAAAGGGCAATGTCAAATTTCAGTTGTAATATATGCATAAAATTTTATGATATGCAATGTTTTTTTCTGGCGGAACGTGCCGGAACGGCGTTCCGGCACATTCATAACGAAACCTCCACCTCGTCCATGACGTCCATGGTTGCGTCATGCGCTGCCTCTTCCTCAAGAGGACTCCGATCATCTACGCGTGGAGACTTTACCATACATCGCACTAACAAGAAGTTTGGGAACCGTGCATTCTCAGTCGTCGCAGGACCCACAGAATGGAATAGTCTCCCAACTACTGTCCGTCAAGCCACAACCGTTTCAATTTTCAAGACAAAACTGAAGACGTACCTATTCTCATTGATCTAATCGTAATCTCCAAATTTCTCAAGCACCACTTTAAAGTTAAGCGCAGGGCACCAGCTTATTCACGAGCGCTGACTACGACTAAGAATGCAGCGCAGCGTGCTTTTGTGCAAGACTTGTCTTGTCAAAGCTCGTTATAAATGCCTAGTTGTATTGTATTGCATTTGGAATGTTCCCTATTAATCATTCTCATTTCTTGTAGTAAACGTTTTAAACCAATTACAATACAGTGTCCGGTTTGTTAGGGGTCAGAGGGGTGAGCTACTGATATAGCGCCTCTTCAAGAAATCTACTCAGAGACGCTCTATATGCACTAGCCTAGGCCAATATGATGCTCAATGTCAATTGAACTTATTTCTAACGAACAAGTTGCAACAGTTAGTAAGACAGCAGACACTATAGCTCAGTAACTTTAGTAATAAATGCAACTGAACGGCCTCTCAGCATCTTAGCCGTTTCTAGCAACGATAGAGCTAGACATAAACCACACCAGCGCAATAAAAACGCCAAAGCCAGTGGCCACTCAGTCAGCTATATACATGTTTACATAGCCACGAACACGACAGCACCGAGGCACATTATATAGCGCCGTTTTTCCGTCTGCAGTGCACGGATCCCGATGCGTCGTCGACTGACGTACGAATATCAGCGTCCTCTGGCGTCAGTAAACAGTTCCCGCCTCTCGGGTCGTCAATCAATCAACCAATCAATCAATTTGCATCATTCGCGGTAACAAGCTGACAGGTCGCAACTTGTGGTAGGCATCGGGCAACGTCTGCAGAAGGAATCTGTCTGCGGAAAAAGGAGGCCTTTCGAATAGTATCGCAGACGAAGCGCTGAAAGTGGACTCCACAAGAAAGGAAATAAAATACGAACAGCTTTCACTTACTATCAAGGAATTTATGGTTACTCGTCAACTTTCCGTGTACCAGTTTTACTCTTAATTTCTAAAACACAGATGTCGCCCCATTTGCTTCTAATTGAAAATATGATGTTTTAAACCTCCAAAGGCATTTTTTTATTTTGCAGAGAGAGTTTTTAAGTTATTCGTCAATTTATTACAATAGCTAAAAGTTAATGAATCAGCTTGTTATGCAAAAAGAAGCGAACATTTCTTGCTCCCGATTATCGCCTAAAAACCAGTGAAAAGACGTTACACAAGGATTTTCCAGTCTTGACCATAAAAGGGTTCTTGGCTACTAATGGAAAAAATTACGAATATCATGTCCAATCATAATTACGAGCCAAAGAATGAGCAGGAGGAGGAAGAGAAAGGAAAGAGGAGCACTTAGCAACTGAATGCGCAAAATAATCGGTTAATCTTGTAGCGTCATCGTTGTAACTCTTCAGCAGCAGGCATAGATAATGGTTTTCAATGCAAAGACTTTTTATAGCAGTCCATTTTTGACCCAGAGCGAAGCCTCACCCTGTTGTGTGGTCTCGTCCCACACGGTATGGACAGACTGACGGAGACCGGATGCCCTAAGCCTCCCCCGCTTGACTCGCCTCCCATCTGCCCAGGTGGCGGACACCCGTTCAGGCCAGACGATGGGCAGCCGACCATGGACTGGGCAATTTTTAGAGTGTAACAAACGAAGGTCGGATTATACTGTAGAAAAGGTCACCATGGGAAGCTTACAGCTGGCCCCAGCATTCAATGGTACAACGCGCTTTAACTGGCATTGTGAATGCGGTGACATGCATGGCGTGAACTTCTTACGAACTATATATGCAAATTATATATATAGGCCTATACACGATTTTACACATATTTAATGCATACATGTATGCAAACACATACATGCAAGCACAAAGACAAATACATATATATATACATAATATATACATATGAATAATTGCTTCTGAAGATGTAAATCATTTGAGTACATCCTAGAACATCCTGACCTGATCATAGAACTTCCAGGAGCGTCCAGATAGGGGGGTCCGGAGGCAAATGCCTCCCAATTTCACGTATGGGTGATATTTTTTGTCTTAGAGGGGGGAATATCTTGCCTTCCTGACACTTGGGATCGGGGATTTCACCTCCATCACTCAGAGGGGGATTGATGCCCATGGAACTTTCTGATCTAATCTTAGAACAGTTCTATCAAATTTAAGAACATTCTGATCTAATAGTAGAACATTGTGTTCTAATAGTAGAACAATGTGTTCTAATAGCAGAACATTGCTTTGGAATAGTAGAACATTGCGTTAGAATAGTAGAACATTGCGTTAGAATAGTAGAACATTGCGTTCTAATATTACACACGTACAGATAAAGAGACATATACAAAGAAATAAATGCATACAAAAACACACATACGAATAGATAGAGTGATAAAGACTCTTTAGTCGACAGACTAAAAGAAACAGATACAGAGAAAAACATGCAGACACAGACACAGACATCAGGAGAGATGCACAACCAGACAGACACACATACAAGGGCTGAACGTAGAGAGAAAGAGAGGCAGACAGATAAGAGTACCAGCAACAAATCAATGCACGTGGCAGCAATAGCCATCTACCGGCGACACTTGAAAGATCAAGTGAACCTGGAGTGGACAGAGATTAGCTTCAATGACCTCCGACGACCAAGGCGGACACTTATCTCTCGCCAGAACCATGCTACCATCCCAGACTTATCACAGAATGGAAGACCGCAAGTACTAACATCGCCAATGACTCTGTTATCAATGCAAGAAACAGAATAGTGTCGATATTGAAAGTATCTGTTTCTGTAGATTTAGGGAGAAGTAGATTTAGAAGAAGTCCGGTGGCTAATACTCTTCCTGCCACCTCATCTTCCCATTGCCATTCAGTGTATGGTCATTGTATGGTCAGTTTATGGGCAGTTTATGGTCAGATCATGGTCACTTTATGGTCAGTGTAGAAACAGCTCATAGTCAGTGTGTGGTCAGTGTATGGTCAGTTAATGATCCGTGTATGGTCAATGTATGATCCGTTCATGGTCAGTGTATGGTCCATTGAGTTCGAACGGGATCGCAGGTGCATCAGAAATCGAGAAACAAATTTGAACCTGGCAGGGCTTACACCCGGAACTCTTCGGTTGACAGCCAGCACGTTAAACGCTACAGGCCTAGCACATTAGCAGAACTCATCAGGTGCACCATAAAACTACATGTTTGTTTCATACACACAACACCAATGCAGTTCAAGATTAAAGCATCATTCGTTCGCATTACTTTAGTCCCAGATAGTGCTGCGGAATCATCTACCATAGGCCTACAATAGCACAAGACATTGCTGCAGACATCAAGCTTTAAGCAAACGAAAACAAATTTAGAAAAATTCTATACTTAGAGAAAAAACAAATCGAAGGAGGGGGAAACCGGGATTAATAATTAAACAGGAAGGAAATCCGAGAAGAATCAGCCCACAAAAAAGTAATAACATAAATAGAACGGCATGTCAGTATGCTACAACTCAGGGCAAGGTGCAGTCCTCTGGAGGGAGAGGCCAGAACCTGTTCCTGAAATCTAGGCATCGTTCCTCTACACGACGACGCTATCGCGTCTGGTATAATTAACTGCGGTACTTTACAGCCCCAGATAAGAATTCGTCCAGGTTTAAACACAAGCCGTAGCACACGGAGGTTTCGACTAATCGAAAGACACTCACTTCTTCAGTTCCACTTGGTTTCAAAGTGGCAAAATGCAACAATCACAGAGTTTCTCAAAAGAAACAATGTTTACGAAGAACAGACATTATTCGTAATCGTAATCTCCAAACTTCTAAAGCATCACTAAAAACCTAAGAGGAGGGCATCAGCTTATTCACGAGCGCTGCGTCAAATCTAAAGGGATGTCGAAAGGGTAGTTCTAATAATCTGTTCTTGTAATCATACTGAGGTTTGTCAGTTTGAAATTAAACGAAAATTATTATTATTTATTTATTAATTTGAAATTAAACGATTAATATTAGTTATTTATTTGAAATTAAACGAAGAATATAATAATAATAATAATAATAATTATTATTATTATTATTATTATTATTAAGGTCAGAATCCGGCTTGTAGAGGGCGAGAGGACGCAAACTAGATGTTAAGGGGGGGTGTGGGTTTGGTCGAGGATTGGAGGGCGGATGATTAAGTGTGTCTGGGTAAGATTTCTTGAAAAGGTCAGACTTGAGCTTCACATGGAAGGCTTGAGGAGTAAAGGGAAAGGAGTTGACTGTTCTTAATGCCTTTTCTTTGTCCACTGAGCGTTCATTGAGGAGAAGAAAACTCTTTCAACGTTGCCATTTTGTCCAGGAATACAGAAGAAAAACTCGCAGTTTTAAGGAAAAAATTCGCACTTTCAAGAGAAAAATTTGCACCTATTAAGAGAAAAATTCGCACTTTTTAAGTAATTCTGAGAAAGAACTTGCAATGTGGCAACTTTGGAAAAATAAAATGAGGACTTTGACTGTAGAGTCACATTGACAGTCTATGCTCTTTTTCTTTTATAGCAGCTCTATTACAATATATAAACAAATGTATTTCTTGCTTGGAAAATTATTCAGATCCTGGACTAGAAATCGTCTGTGAAAAATGGTGGATGGGAGCCTTTAAAAACTGCCATAAAATAATAGCTCATTACAACAAGCTTTCAGCTTTTTTCGCCGGACATAGAACATGGTTGGCCCCTCTCTCTGGAACACGCTCCTGTTGGCGTTGCACTTGTCACCCAGAGTCCACTCAGACTCATTTTATACTCACCTTAAAACTATTCTTTTTAGCCGTGCCGGGGTCGGGAGCGCTCCAGAGTAGTAACCTTTAAGGGGCGCTATATAAATCTTCGTAATGAATGAATGACGACGATGCCACCAAAGGGAAGGGCGAGTCCTTCTTTTGCCGGACGCTTGACAGCCCTGTTAATATGAAACACCAATCGCGCAGGTGTCTAATAGACAAGGAATGGACTACTTGCGCATTAAGACCATGCCGCAACTCAGGTAAAGTTAACCAACCACTAGGCAACAACCACCAGCATTACTACCACCAAGGCACGTGGCGATGATGATGCGGATGAGTAAAAGACGCCAACAGCGAGTGCTTTGGAACAGAAGACGTCTTCCAATAAGGGCTAAAGGTGAAAACGTTCTAAGTTACGACGCAATAATTAATGCAATTTGGGTTCTGGTCGCGTGCGCACGGACGCATACGAGGGGCAATGAGGAGAAGGGCGAATCGCCCAGGAGTCAGCCCCGTGGCGCGTCCACAATTGAAACCAGGTGCCATAACAGGCGTAGCTGCTGGGAAGTGGGAGCCAGGTAGGAGGAGGGATACGGTAGCCGTATTTCAGGGAGAAACTGTGGGTCCGCGACGACCGACTTTCTATGCGCGCGAGTGGAAACACGTGCGAAAACATCCGACTGCGTCGACGGCGCTCCAGGTCTCCGGTTACGAAGAGCTGGAAGGAGTCGGTGGAAAGAGGGAAGAAGAGACGCAGAAGGTGGAGATTTAATTGCCGACGAGAAAAGGTGTTGATCGGACATGTGGAAAAATAGAACGGACGACGACGGAGAAAGGGTCTCTTTACAAGCGCGGAATGGAGGGAGGAGAACGAAGAGCAAAACGATGGCGCTTCTAAGTTAGAAATAGCAGATGACGCAATCCTATCGTGCAAGGCGCTACTACGGCTGATAAATTGTCTGATACAGGTGTAGCGATTTCAGATTACCCTTCAATCAGCTCCCCCTCTCCCATGGAGTAACATGAAATCGCGTTCAGATTTCCGTGGAGGGTAACATTCATCTATCTATCTATCTATCTATCTATCCATCTATCTATCTATATATCTATCTATTTAACTATCTATTTAACTATCTATCTATCTATCTATCTATCTATCCATCTATCTATCTATATATCTATCTATTTAACTATCTATCTATCTATCCATCTATCTATCCATCCATCCATCCATCCGTCCATCCATCCATCCATCTATCTATCTGTTACATCCATCCATCCATCTATCTGTCTGTCTATCTAAGTAATTCATATAGCGCCTCTTCAAGATAACTATTCAGAGGCGCTCCCGACACGGGCCCGGTCAAACAGGAAAGTCTTGAGAAGTTTATAGAAAGACAGGTCCCGCGGGCCAGATGGGAGGCTAAATCAAATTAGGGAGGGGGGGTAACTTGTAGTAACTTATAGTCTTTACACTGTAGCGATTCGCTGCCGTCTAAGCAATAGCTACTGCTGTGACAAGTAGGACACATTTTAATTATAGCAGTCATTGGTGTCACAGTATACAAGTGTTCACCCGCAAGCCACAGTCACTGATCTCGGCCGTGTTTTGTCATCACCTGGCCACATTATTTGAAGAGCATAGAGGAAGTATTGAATGATACGGGCATCCTGTGTAGTGGTTCGTCATGGTCAGGCATGCAGAGCGAGTGAATGAGTCGAGATCTGACATCCGATAGAGTTTAGAAAGGTAACAAAGAGCAAACTGGATACGTCTAATTGACCATGGCTCCACACTTAACATACACCTGGCCGTTCCAGGTATCCAGTTACCTGACTAAACCGATGCAGGCCAGTCATTGAATCCTGGCCCCAGCAGGTAAATGCCATGCCCGTTACCAGATTAACAAATCAGCATACATACAACCAGCTCTGTTACAGTGCCAGTCCCAAGCCTGGATAAAGAAGGAGGGCGACGATAATGACCTTTGTTATCACACAGTGTCGTGAAACCGAAAGTACTACTACCACAGAGAGGGAACTTACACTAAAGATTTTTTTAAAGTACATTTGTCCCTAGAATTCTCAACAACAAAACTGGCTGTGCTTACGTAGTATGCAATTACAATACAACTGTCATTTGATAATGCTCTCTTCCACAGAAGTACATATTGAAAAGTACAGTTGCCCCCAGAATTCTGAAATCAGACTAGATGTGCATAAGCAACTATATACAATACAACAGTTATCCGATAATCCCCGCTAATGAAGTTCAGCAGTGCATATTGAAACAGGACAAACTACAGGAGTCATAAGTAGCCTAGAAGAGGTCAGTTTTCGATTTAGAGTGAAAGCCAGTCTCTATTTACATAGAAAACTGGTTATGACTGTAACGATGTTTGGATAAGTCTAGGTAACATTTGGACCAAATTGATGAACGACGCAATATGTTCATATCACTCACTCACTCACTCACTCACTCACTCACTCACTCACTCACTCACTCACTCACATGTATGATCATAGGTATATATAGTGCACAGTCCATATAGTTACTGATACGCAGTATACATGTGCGTTTAACTACTAGGTAGGTTCAAATATTCTCGTGGTATCCTGCAAGTCAAACGTTCGTAATGCAAATATTACATAATTACGATATAGCAATACTATTACCATATAACAATACTATAGCCGCCGCCGTCGATTGCACAGCTCCGACGTTCGAAGTGTCATTAATTGCAATATATATTTGGCATGGGAGTAAATTTCATAGGGGGTTATTTCCCTAGGGGTTGTGGGCCGGGGGGGGGGTTATTGGCCGGGGGGTTTATGGCTGGGGGCTATTGCCCAGGGGTTATTAGCCGGATATACCTTTTCCCAGACGTGCCCCATGCAAATCAATCCCATTCTGATTGATCTTCCATTGAGGTATACTTGAGACAACTTCTCCAGGTGATTTGTTGAGCATTCATGATGCTAGACACGTCCTATCTTACCCTGATCTTTAATTGCATTATATTGTCTATAGCAGTGGCTCCCAACCTTTTTCGAATAAGGGCCACTTGTATTTAGTTGGAGGACATGAAGGGCCACAAGGTTAAAAATAATTATTTAAAATTTGAACACATTCTTTTTAGAATAGAATGAAATTACACATGGACAGATACATTTTATGTTACTTAAAACGTCAACAAAATATAATAATTTATAATCGAAAATAATAATTCGGTAAATGTTCATTTTATTGCACATACATTTTTGTAAAACTCTGATAGGCCAAGGGCCACTTCTGTAGGCCTGGCTGGCCATTTTTGGCCCGCGGGCCACAGGTTGGGAATCGCTGGTATACAGAATCACAAATTTTCATCATCAAGTGCTATAACCTACAGAATTAAATTATTTACTGGTTAAACGCTTAGAATAATACACCATTACACGTTAAAGCATCTTAACATTACAGCCCTATTCTGTTACACTGTAAACTGCTGTTGTTACAGCCTACTGTTACTTACCTACTGGTATTAGTCTGGTAAACGAAATCACATGTGTGGGACCGTAGACACCTGTTTGAAAAGAATCCTCGATCAATACGTAACTCCGCCACTGCTAGCACTCAGGAAGTGCCAGACCCAAGCCTGGATAAAGGAGGAGGGCGATGCTGATGATCTTTATCATCACACAGCGTCGTTAAACTAAAACTACCACTACTTGATCTACGTCTCCAAAATTTATCATTATTATATAATGTACATAAAATACAAGAGAACGAAATACTGCTGTACATAGTAATGTAATAAGGGTTGAACGTACAGGCGAGGTGAAGCTCAGCCGTGAAGACCTGGTTGATGGAGGCATTCGAGGCACTGGTTCCAATGCATCTGTATGCACCTGCATCATCCTCGTCCACGTGGTTGATGATGAGGGAGCCATTGCTTACGATGTAATACCTGTCCAAGACAAAATGAACCAATGAACCATCGCAACCATTATCAATATCGAAGAGACAGAGAGATGACTGACTGGACTGGGTTTTGGCTGGTTCACTAACATCTGACTGACTGACTGACTGGTGGACTGAATGGCTGGCTGGCTTCCTCACTGATTAGACTGACTGGCTGACTTACAACTGATTGACTAGACTGACTGGCTGACTAACAAATAGACAGATTTTTTAAGATAACATAACAGATTCATAAGATAGAGACAGAGTTATTGGAAAGATTGGAGAATGACCTGATACGAAAATAAAATAGTTAAGCTTTACTGACAGATATTCCAAACTACACAGCTTCCCTGGCAGATAAAACCATTGACTGAATTGGAAAGGTGGAGAGTAGTCTTACTTGGTGGTGTTTGCCAGGTGCAGTTGGTGGAGGTACCACTGGGAGACCACTCCAGCCTCGAACTGACAGTCAAACGTGGCTGACGAATACTTCCGGGCGACGACCACGCGCGTGAAAGTCTCCTCAATGAGTCGCGGAACGGAATCGTCACCTGGAAGTTCCATCAGAATTTCAGGCAAGGTAATGCAAGACAAAGAGGACAGGTAACAGTGGGAGCATCTATAATTTCAAAAGAAACTAAGCCACTGCTCGTGCCGTGGCAATGGCAGTCCCACGCGTGGATAATGGAGGAGGACGACGCTAATGATCTTTGTTATCATGAAGTATTGCTAAACTGAAACTACTACTTGTAAAAGAAAGTTCGAATTAAAAGCGTCTGAGAGTCTACACTTTACATAGGATCGCATAATCACAGTCAGCAAATGACTGAGTTATATTCATTGCGGAATAATAGAACACGACGGAAATTATATGAAATCATAAAGAAAGAGACAAACAATAGATATCCCATTCGTTGCACGGAAAGGAGTAGGGAAGGAGGAGAAGGAGGAAAAATAGCAAGACAATGAGGAAGAAAAAGAGGACGAGGAGGAAAAGTGACCAGGAGGATGACGTAAATAACAGGACGAGGAAAAAGGAGAAGGAAGAGGATAAAAAAATAACAGGACGATGAGGAAGGAGGATCAGGAGGAATGGGGAATAGCCGACGAGGAAGAAGAAGAGGAGGTATATATAGGAGGAAAATATCAGGACGAGTAGGAAGGAGAACCAGGAGAACGAGGAAACTAGCACGACAAAGAGGAAGGAGGAGGAGGAACAGCCATATCATACCCAGGCTTGATAATTCTTCGTGAAATTGATGCACAAAACGTCTGTTTGCTGAGGCGAGACTAGAGTATACAGCTGTGCGGAAAGAGACGATTCTTAGGAAACTGCGGATTCAATTGTTCACTGAGACGGATCGCTTTCGACGCAGAGGAGGTTCTCATCCGCAGAGGAGGAACACTGAGGATCTGCTTTCATTTGGCTGCTGCAGGGACCCTTCCCTCTCATCGAATCAAATCATTCTCTGCTTGGTCACTCGTCCATGACGGTGGCGTCATTGTAGAACGGTTCTCCATCTTTTGTCTGTCTGCGCTCTAAGGAATCGCGTAGGCCTATTCATCACTAGGCCAGACAGACCAGACACAGACAGACGGACGTCTCACATTTAGACCAAAGTCACACATTTAGAACCAGGGATGTGGTCTCGAGACGGTCTCGAGACCGGAAAACTGCGGTCTTGGTCTCGAATGCGTCGGTCTTGGTCTTAAAGGAACGGTCTTCAGACACAAGTCACAGATTTAGGCCCAAATTACATTACGTCCGCCAAAGACAGTCATAAGGCGATGGAATGGAACATTTGAGGTACACCATATCTATACATCTAAGTAAGTCAGTGCTTCGAATGGAACCGTTACCGTTATATACACACAGACAAATATATATATATATATATATATATATATATACAATATATCCATATATATATATATATATAACTTCAGCTCTGCATATTATATCCGCGTTGAATAATATATGGTATCTAATGACTGTTAGAAATAGATTGTGCAATGACATCCGTGTGTGAAGGGGAGGAATTTGCCGGTTATATATACATAACCATGGATAAACATACATACGCATATATAGAAATATTATCTATGTATATGCATATACATTGTATATATATGTGTGTGTATATATATATATGTGTATCTATATATATACGACCGGACGTTGGCACTTGACATTTTATTGAAGGGTGAGGAAGAGAGGGAGAAAATTCAGTCGACCACTTAGTGTGGAAACTGATAGGCAACTTCCGATGCTCCTGCTGCTGCTGCTGGGACTGAGACTATATATTCTGCCACTGAAGGATGGAGATAACAATGAAGATGCGGAGTATAAGAGATGAATCAGATGGATGCTGAGCGCCATCTGGCTTACGTTGCGTCGTCGTCTGGGGCGTTATCACCCGACGACGACGACGATGGTGATCGATGCGGATGATCATCACAATCATCGGCAGTTGTGTAGTCCCTGTGAAATGCTCCCTCCAATTTTTTTGAGATTGTGTGTGAAAGAAATTTTTTCCAGCATTTTATGAATGGATCACACGTTTGGACGCAGGTCATAGCTGAATGCGATGATAGTTAAATTAAGTCGATTTCTAAAGTCTATGGTGATAAGTTCTGATAACCCCTAAGAAAAGCCCATTATAATCTAAAGATTCTTATTTTTTTATATTCGTCTAATATCAACCTGACAAACCGCAGGATTATTACAAGTACAGTATGAACTAATGATGGCAAGTTATTACAGGAGTCGAATTTAACTGCCTGCAGTCATGCAAAGCACCTATTACGTTATACGGTTCTAGGGCAATTCGTCGCAGAACAATTCGCGCCGGACAATTCGTCGCGGACAATAATGGTAAATGCTTCATTAAGCAATCATACAAATAAACAGCAATATTAAAACTGAAATTTAATACCAGATTGTCAAGTTCTTCAAATATTTTAGGCCTAATATCAAGTGTTAATGGAATGTATACACTGTAATAGGACCTGTGAAATCCTCAAGGCACTCTAATCTAACACATTGTCAACTAAATGTCAATAAATCTTAAAAGAAAAATCCTCTCTGAAATTGTTCGACTTTAGTAAATCATTGCGATGGGTACATCGCTTAATCCATTAAATCGACGAGAGCTAACTAATCCGCATATACGTTTAAATTTACCGCGACGAATATTATTGTCCGCGTCGAATTGTCCTGCGACGAATTAATTGTCCGCGACGAATTGTCCGGTTACTCGCTATACATCTGGCTCACTGGTTGATCGGTTAGAGCGGTCGGCCGGTAACAAACACTCAGTGCGCGCTGAGTGAGCGGGTTCTACCCTCGTCCGAGGTGTCAGTCACTGTGTGGAGAGTGGGGACCTTGAGCAAGTCCTTCGCGCACAATTGCTCTGCAGTACGACTGCAATTGCGCCGTCGAGGCGTGTGCACTTCTGGCCAAAAGATGTTGGAAGAAGGGCGATATAAAATTTCAAGAATTTCAATTTAAATTTAGCAAACGCCGCCGCCTACCGAAGGAAGGACTATTTAACCTTACGGGGATAGCCTACTGGTCTCGAACTCAACTGCTCAGCTCTGAGCCCCAGTGTGTTCACCATTACTTTTCGCTTCCCACCCCCATCCGTTAACCTCTGCATATGTCTCTCTGTCACCTTCCACCTGTTCACATGTTTCCCTATCACTTTACACTTCAGCATATGTGTTTGCTGCCGCCCTTCCAACTCAAAGAAAAGCAGGAGGGTACCAAACAATCATAATATGGCCATGTTTAAAAAATTCACACCAATACAAATGTCCATCCGTCCATTCCTGTCTGTCTGTCTGTCTGTCTGTGTCTTTGCGTCTGTCTGGTACACATTGCTATCTGCGGACTAATCGCCCTCCAGCCTGTTTGCATTCTTATAAGCAGGGATATCTGAGACGTTATTGAAACCGTCAACTTCTTAATCCGCAAATAATTAAACAGGTAGATTAATGTCAGGATTTAAAAACGGCTTCACACCTGGGGACACCTTCCTCGGGTTCCGTTCCTTTCACGGTTCAGCGATTGGCACGCTCAGTTGACACGATCCCCCCAGATTGGGGCAAGACTGTCTGCAACTACACAAGTTCCACCTAGGTATGGTATGGTGTGGTATGGCATCCATGAAAGGGACGAAAGACCCATGGACAAAAAGGAAATGCAAGAGGAAAATGGGAAGAGTTTAAACAAGCCGAGGAAGCGAGCTATGGCTGCATTGGGCAAGCACATGATATCATTATTGGTAATACATGCCTTCACTGCGAGACAGCCTGAACAAGCCGAGGGAAGAACTAAGCGCAGATTGCGCAGACGAAAATGCATGAGGAAAATATACCTTCGGCGGGAGAGAGCCTAAATACATCTGTAAAATACATATAATTCAGTTCAGAAGTACACACACGCCTCGACGGCGCAGTTGTGATGCAGGGCAAATGTGCGCAAAGGACTTGCCAATGGTCCCTACACAGTGACTCCTCGGACGCGCTATAGTAGGCCGACCCCTCTAACCAACCGGCCACCGTGCCACACTTAGTACTAAACTAAACAAGTCGAGGGAAAGACCTTGAGGGTAGAATGAAACTATCCGGGAAACTACCTTTACTGGGAGATTATTCGAACCAGCGGGAAAGAGTCATGGGGGAGCAGAGTCACATATTATTGGGAAACAGCCCTTGAATCCTCCCTGGTGTCAGTTTAGACCAGTGGGGCACGGGAACTTCATAAATCCTCAAGCATACACATAACGCCATGGGATGTGAAATTGATTTCCATGGCGATTTCTTCATCCCTTCGTTCAGAGCATTATCAATCATCAGCGAAGGCGTTAGGAATAGACGGCATAACACCACGTGTAAATAAGTAAGCATGTACGCAATTGAACCGCATGCAAATGCGCTATGGGAACTACGTAACAGAATCACTCAGAGTGTAGCTATATTGAATGATAGTCTAACCCAAACTCTCATTGGCCTGAACATTGCTCTCCATCCCCACCCAATATCCTCTACCAAACACCTCACCCAGACTCATAATATATGAGGGTTATGACCCATTTTATCCATTACTTACTGTATAACAATGTCAAGTCATTACAGAGAAGCTGAGCATTACCCTCCTCCTTATCCACGCTTGGGACTGGCAGAGTACGAACAGTGGTGAATTCGACCATTCTAAAACCGGGCACGTTATATAGATATAGGTCTGACACACAGATATAGGTCTGACAGATAGATATAGGCCTGACAGATAGATATAGGCCTGACAGATAGATATAGGTCTGACAGATAGATATAGACCTGACCCATAGATATAGGCCCGCCACAATTCAACCTGGACATTCAGGCTTCTAACCTGCGGCATTCAACACGAAGTTCTCCAGACTTTCCGCCTGTCCGGCTGCATTCCGTGCACGACACGAGTAGACCCCGTTGTCAGAGGTCGTGGCCACCAGCATCCTAGCCCTGTTCTTTGCCAGCTGGAAGTGGTCATTAGTGAATAACCTGCAATGGTTAACAGATAGAAAATCAATTGAGGGAGTTTTCAATTTTTAGCTTTACATCATAACATTGGATTTCTACAATAATTATGGGTTTCACACAAGTTCTGCAGGTCCCGATTAAGTTATCATTAAGGACTCTAATTTCGTTCCTTGTGTTTTGTTTTCACAGTGAGTTCTTAACATTAAGTTCTGAACCCTAGTACTGAAAAAGAGTTTGGGTTATACTTACTACCCATGGATTCTAATAAGTTTAAATCAATAAATCAATCAATCAATCAGTCAGTCAGTCAGTCAGCCAGCCAGTCAGTCAGCCAATCAATCTCAATCAGTCAGTCAGCCAATCAATCTCAATCAGCCAGTCAGCCAATCAATCTCAATCAGTCAGTCAGCCAATCAATCTCAATCAGTCAGTCAGCCAATCAATCTCAATCAGTCAGTCAGCCAATCAATCTCAATCGGTCAGTCAGCCAATCAATCTCAGTCGGTCAGTCGGTCGATCGGTCAGTCAGTGTGTCAATGCAATTGTCAGTCAGTCAATCAATCAATCAATGCAATGCAATTTATACAGCACCTCTTCAAGATAACTATTCGGAGGAGCAATGATAAAAAATAATTAAGTTTCTAAAAATCGCAAGTTAACAATTGACTTGAAACAACTAGTAAGGAAATTCAAGTTCATTGTATGAGGTTAATGAAAATCCAGGACAGTGACAATCAAGACAACAGTATATACATGTATATAACAGTATATACATGCATATAACAGTATATACATGCAGGTAAGAAGTCAGAAACAGAGGAGTCTTAATTTAAAACATTGATGACATTCGCCATCATATCAAATGGGAGGTTTCTCCTCTCTCGTCTGCTATCCTATGCTATGGTCGGTGGTGAAGGGTTTGGCTTGTTAACGTCTAGGGATGGGGGGCAAGTGAGAGGGAAGGGATAGTAAATCATTCGGCTAACGAGGCAAAACAGCAAAGAGGTTTTTATCTCGGTTATGTTCAGCCCTCGGGGCATGGGGGTTAGATAAAATGATTAGTCTAAGGCACCCGAGAAGAATGGACGGCGTGGAGGAAGGGGGTTGGGCGATCGACGACCGTCACGCTATCTCTAAGTGGCTCCTAATGCTCTGTCTGTGTGTGTGTCTCTCTCTCTGTCTCTGTATCTCTCCCTTTCCCTCCATCTCTCTCTCTCTCTCTCTCTCTCTGTCTGTCATTGTCTATCTCTCTGTCTCTCGTGTGTGCGTCTGTCTGTTGATAAGTCTAGTATGTGTCTCTGCATATGTTTGTCTGCCTGTCTGTTTGTTTCAACCTGTCTGTCTTGTCTGTCTGTGTACCTGTCCGTCCGTCAGTCTGTCCGTCAGTCTGCCTGTCTATCTGTCTGTCCGTCTGTCTATGTGTCTGTCTGCCTGTTTGTCTGTCTGTCTGTGTCTGTTGGTGTTGGTAAGTCTAGTCTGTAAGCAATAGTGCATCTGTTCGTCTCTCAACATCTCTTTGTCTCTCAATACTTCTTCCTCTGCCTGTCTGTGTCTAACTGAAACTCTTATTTCACTTGCCTTACGTTGTCGTTTATCCTAACACACAAAATGCCTTCTTAATCTTTCTCTCTTTTGTTCTTACTCATATCTAACATGCAAAACATTTGAATAGATTAGTATGCCAAGCATTCATACATGGCTGAAATTCCCTAAGAACATAAGAACGTTATAAGAACAACGGTTCTGACTTGATTTTGTTACGAAACCACTCGAAGGTTGGTTCTGGATTGGCATCGACCTGGCACTTGAGCGTCACGTCCTTTGTTTCGGACATCGTCCCATTGTTCTCCAGTTCCATTCTCTTCACGGCTACCTGATCGCTCAGCCCTACCAACACCAACACAGATTCATAAGTTAAAACTCACACAAACACCTATCACACAGTTTCAGCAGTCTTTTACGCTACACTGAGATGCAGCAATAGGTACGATGTGTTGGCAATGTCATTTCCTTAGCCCTGGCAAAATGTAATGTATTGTAATCAAGCATTTATATATAGCGTCGCTTCAAAATATCTACTCAGAGGCGCTCTCTGCGCTGGCCTTAATGGTGTTAAAAGTCACAATGATCGAGTAAAAAACAAGCAATGTTAGCACAACTATGCTCAGTAAGTTGAACATAGTCATCAGTGGTGGGCCCACGCACAAGCGTGGAACCAACCCAATGGAAACCGTGTCAGCTCAGCTGACAGGTGGCTTGGATGTTATGAGTCAGTCCTCATCTCCCTTGCCTTCTCATCTTACCACCGGCAGAGTACGAACGGTGTACTCATCATAGCTGATGAGTATGATCTTATGCTCACTGATCTTATGCTCACTGATCTTATGCTCATTGATCTTATGCTCATTGATCTTATGCTCACTGATCTTATGCTCACTGATCTTATGCTCACTGATCTTATGCTCATTGATCTTATGCTCATTGATCTTATGCTCACTGATCTTATGCTCACTGATCTGATGTTCACTGATCTTATGCTCACTGATCTTATGCTCACTGATCTGATGTTCACTGATCTTATGCTCACTGATCTTATGCTCACTGATCTTATGCTCACTGATCTTATGCTCACTGATCTTATGCTCACTGATCTGATGTTCACTGATCTTATGCTCACTGATCTTATGCTCACTGATCTTATGCTCACTGATCACACATGCACTGTATGCGAATTGCAATTCATCC
>OY365822.1:8225859-8317632 GCA_959347315.1 Bimastos eiseni | reverse complement strand
CGCGTCAGTGAGATCTTGTCAATGGTCTGTCAGGTCTGGCGTAGACGCGTACACAAAAGGACAGAAACACAGGCATACACAAACAAATCTACACACTACAGTTTATACCGCCATACACACGTTCAGAGGCCTATAATAACTATCATCCATGACAAAGTATTATAAGTCCAGTATACAATATGGGCAGCAGTAGAAGAAGACCTCCCAAAGCAAGTCTTGACATAGGAAACATAATGCATTGTGGGACACGGGGACTACGTCTTGTAATGTAATGTAAGTAAGTAAGCAAGCGAGTAAGTAAATAAAGTACATTCTTTACTTAGCCAACTGTAAATCCGTGCCCTGCATGGTGATTGGTGAATTAGAATGCTGTACTAAGTACAGCATTCTAATTAAAATTAAAAACGATTATCGCGCTCGATTGTCTGCCTGTGGAACACCACGGTCATGCGGTCACGTGCATATACAGGAAGTAGGTCATCTTCAATGTAATCGAACTTTTATATAGCGCCCCTATTAGATACTTACTAAGAGCCGCTCTACAATCGCACAGAGCGACAAACGTAAGCCAGTTATGCGTATACGGGCAAGTTATTCGAAGTAACAGTGCAAAATGGTCTCCAGATAGACAATTTAGCCTTTCAATTCCATTTTCATAGTGTAGGCCTCTTCCAGCGGATGCTCTGTCTTCGTCAACTCATACTGGACTCATCCTCGAACTCATGTGAACGTAACTATCTCCTCCAATCTTACCTAAGGAATTTATAGATGGTACAAGGAATCGTAGCAAATAATAATAATAATTCGTGGTAATGAAGATCTTACTTCTGAAAAATAACAATGGGCATTGTTCCTTACGGGTGCAAAAAGGCGAGGGGCACTGTACTTTCTGATCCAAAACGTAGGGGTGCATGCACCCCGTGTTCCCAGAAAATAACACCCATATATGCCAGCCGCAGAAAGCAGATAAAAATCTATTCACCCAGCCAACCAGTGGTTCACAGACGGCAAACATCTATCCCGTCGATGTTTTCACTGTTGACATTTTCCAGAGCTCACCCCGTTCGCCTCACCCGCCGTTGATGCACCCTACGCGACCCACTCCACTCCACCCCCGCATAATTTCATCACGGAGCAACAAAAACAAAGCGGGGCATAATTCACGAGAACTCCAAGCAACCTTTCACTCTACTCCAAATTTATCAGACCATGATGACTCCCCGGCGACCCAGTCCGACCCAAATACCTTCCCGTGGATACGCAATGTTTTTATAATTATTGCATCTGGACGCGTCCCGCTTCCCCTCCTCCTCCTTCTCTTCCACCTATTCTCCTCCTCCACTGCTTCGTCCACCTCCATCACCTCCTCTGAACCCCATTCATCAATCTCCACCCATTTACGTGGGGTGTATACACGTCGAGTTCTGCTGGCCAGGGTAACTTCATCTTTCATGTATACTGGTGCCTGGATTATCACCATCCAATCTGCATACTTATCATCATTATTAACATAATCTAATCTTACTTCTGATCCAATCTGACTTCTGACCAAATCTGACTTCTGACCTAATTTGACTTCTGACCAAATCTGACTTCTGACCTAATTTGACTGCTGATCCAATCTGACTTCTGACTTAATCTCACTTCTGACCTAATTTGACTGCTGACCCAATCTGACTTTTGACCAAATCTGACTTCTGACCTAATTTGACTGCTGACCCAATCTGACTTCTGACCTAATCTGACTTCAGACCTAATTGACTGCTGACCTAATTCGACTTCCGAAATCTTTGAGGCCATCAACTTCGACACGAGATCCTACATGCATCTGAAGTTACGAACATACGAAGTATTACGAACAAACGAATGAATGAATGAAACAGACAGACAGAGAAGGGAGACAAACAGACATACAGACAGTCACAACATCTGCATCGCCCTCATCCTTTCTCCAGGCTTAGCGTGGCACTACCACAGGTATAGTGCAGTGGCGAGTAGCTGGTACCCCTTGCAGCCAACCCATATAGAGTATTATGGACTGATTAAGATCTTATAGATGAAGCACGATTGTCCATCCGCCTGTGCTCCATTTTATCTCTCAAAGCCATGCAGCTTCTCGTCGCATACGGATACGGACCGTCCGCAAATCTCTTCGATCCGCTCTAGCGCAGCGTCAACTGATGGTAGTCTTCGCCCCCTCCCCAACCCTCCCCTTTCACCCCGATACCACCACCGTTCGTTCACAGCGCTGTGGATACGTTCTGCTGTGATGGGTTTCGTGCGGTTCTGAAAAGTGTTCTTATCGATTATTGATATTGGTCTGCATTCATATGGTCGTCTTTCGCCTTATTCCATCATTTGGCGACAGGTAGACCTAACAGGGGCGGCTCTATAGGGGTCAGTGCCCCCGCCCACCCCCCGGTGGCCCTTCCAAATTTTAATCCAGAAGAAACTTAACATCCAACTGGCCCCCTTGTTAGGTTCCCCGGTCCCTCCATGATCCACTATGTTGGTAAAACCTAGAGCCGCCACAGAGACCTATGATGGCGGCCGATTCGGATGAGCGTTTACATAGCGCTGTGCGATCAAATAAACAGCGCGTATTACATATCCCTCCCTCTGCACCGCCCACTCGACGGTTATGCGCTCCACCCTCTGTCTCGTGATTTTTCGCTATAAAGATCTCCGAAACCCGGCTTGAATAAGCGGTGCCCTTCGCTTGGTTTTCGGGTGGCGCTTTAGACGTTCGGAAGATGACGCTTCTGTGAACACGGTAACCATCGTCAACCCGTCTGACTCGGCGTAGCGTTCGTGAATAAGCTGGTGCTCCGCGTGTGGTTTCCAAGCGGCGCTCTATAGGGCTTCAGATTACGATTACATCAGTGTTTCTCCTTACCATAACCCGAATTGCTGCCGCTACTAAATATACTGCTAGCCTAATCAGCTTGAAATCGATAGGGTGCAAGGGTTAGAGGGGTCACAGACGGGGTCAACTTCCGGGTCAACCATCTGACAATTGACAGCTGAAGGACAATGGACATCGGAAAACAAAGGACCATGCCAAGCGATTGATAATTGACATTCTGCCGCCTTCGTCGTCTTTCCAAATGCGTCCAAACGCGGCTCAATTATACACGGACGTAGACTGCTGTGACACAATCCAACAAAAAAGCTCGCTCGGCAAACTGCACCGTATACAGTTAATTAAGTAGTGTAATTGTAATGAAAATTACTGACTTCTAAAGCGCCTCTCCCAGGCCAGCCTAAGCAGAGGCGTCACCTGTGCAAAGAACACAATGAAACAAATGTCTTGAGGCCATTATGGGCGGAGGGAGCAATAAACCTAACCTCAGCTAAAATCATTGGACGAGTCATAGTTTCAAGTTACTTATAAGTGGAAATGAACTAGACTAGATAACCTATGCTAATTTGTAACCAACGACGATGACAGAGTTGATGATTATGGTGATGACGCTGAATCTGATGACGACGACGATGACCGATAGTTAGTGGCGGAGGCCGTGGATTCGCGAAGGACAATAATGACATTGGAATCCACATACCATAGGAAAGAAGTCCACGGGCCCATTGCTAACTAACTAGGTAAACGCTGCGACCAATTAACCTGATCCCACATTGAAATCAATCATCCGAACGGGAAAACTGGCAGCAGCACCAAAAGGCTTCGCTCAATCTCCCACCAACAACGCCAGCCCAAACAAAACGCCCGACAAACATTGTTCATCTGTGCAGAACAGCCAACTGTCAGAAGATCTTCGTGACAGCTCACCTATATATCCCACCGTGAGTTCGGACAAACACACTGCTTCCACATGCAGGTACAATGCATTGTACGACACAGTGCGCTTGCAACACGCTGAGCAGCTGCAGTACACATCTCATGCGGTCACCCTAAACAAGTCCTCAAAGCACAATTGCTTACTGACACTGACAAATGGCGCTATATAAATAGAAGAAGAAAAAAGAAGAAAAAAGAAGAAAAAAGAAAAAGAAAAAGAACAGGAACAAGCACAAGAAGAAGAAGAGAACAATAACAAGAAGAACAAGAAAGGTATCTTAAGCTGGCCCTAAGGT
Source organism: Bimastos eiseni (assembly GCA_959347315.1). NCBI lineage: Eukaryota > Metazoa > Annelida > Clitellata > Crassiclitellata > Lumbricidae > Bimastos > Bimastos eiseni. Next base: position 8,313,537 of record OY365822.1, on the reverse strand, counting down.
AGCCATGATTTCCAGCGTCAGATAGCATTTAAGGTGATGCGCTTAAAGACATATTTTTGCCAATATTGGCCACATGGTGACAGGGTCATTTCTGTCTTTCTTTTCACTGTATAAACTGTCTTTTGAGCTCAAGTTACCATTTCCGTCATGATTTATGCTAAGAAATCTTATAGCACCACCAGAAAAGCCGTAGAAATCGATGTCTGCCATCAAGAGGCTGAGAAGATGCCTTTCCATTGAAAAGGAAAAGTATCTGATGAGTGGAAGGAAGGCAAACACTTCTGGTTTCTCTGTAGGAAGGGATTAAGACAAATATGAGATCAATCGAAGCAGAAATCAAAGAAGAAATCAAAGAATGTCTATGTGCCTCCCTGCTTGCCTTCCTTTCTGCCTCCCTGCTTGCCTTCCTTTCTGCCTCCCTGCTTGCCTTCCTTTCTGCCTCCCTGCTTGCCTTCCTTTCTGCCTCCCTGCTTGCCTTCCTTTCTGCCTCCCTGCTTGCCTTCCTTTCTGCCTCCCTGCTTGCCTTCCTTTCTGCCTCCCTGCTTGCCTTCCTTTCTGTGTGTATATATCATAGCTTTATCTATCTTTATGTCTATATATAGTTTTTGTTGACAATCTGAGGTGTCTGAATGGGCTGTGTTGGTCTGCGTGTCCGCTCATTTGTCTATGTCAGTTTGCCAACCTATCTCCTTCTGTCTCTCTGTCTCTCATTCTGTCTCTGTCTCTCTCTGTCTCTGTCTTTCTGTCTCTCTCTCTCTTTCTCGCTCTCTCTCTGTCTCTTTCTTTCTCTCTCACTCTCTCTTTCTCTCTCTCTTTCTTTCTCTGTCTCTCTCTCTCTCTGAACAATGAAGTGGTAGCCGCTAATACACAAATTAACTAACAGATGCCAGTCGTCTTTAGGATGTATTGTACTATTTCGGCAGACACTTGAAATCTTAAAGGCCCAAATGACTGCCAGTAAGTCACATTTGTAATTACGGCAGTCAAATAACTCCACTGACCGAGCTATCGCAACAGTATCTGCTTTGAACAGACATTACTTTTAAGCAGCGCATCGTCAATGTATCGATTTGCAGACGGCCAATATGTCTCCCGTTTCAATGTCTGTCCAAGAACCCACTCAATATCCTCCTTAATATCCCCAACCAGTCGGTGATTCCATTTTCTCAAATCAACTCATACACTGACAAGGCTTACACCCCAGAATGGTTTCACTAATGGACGATATAAGTGACCACACTTCTGGTGTAATGTAGGGTAAGTTACCATAAGGTAAGGTGCAGATACTACAGAATAATAGAGTTGGGTACCAAAACTTACCATATACCATGCAGGCACATGTACTGCATAGTTTTATTTTATATAATATATATATATATATATATATTATATATTATAGGAAGAATGTTGTACTCCTACTGTCCTATAATGTCTGTACACCTGAGTGTTTTCTCTTTCACAGTCGGCTTGATAAAAATATACTTACTTACTCACTAAAGTACAAAATTAATTACTTTACAAATGCAGATCACAGATGCTCAGTTTCCCAAATGCAAGTTAAACACACACATAATTACTATTTTAATTAGGCTGCAACAACAGAGCACTGAATTGATCAGATCTGCCACCTCATCAGAAACTGCCTAATTAAATGTACTCCTGTCAATCAATCCATGGATCTTTACCTAAACTCATCTGCGCGTGTATATCCAGCAATTAAAATCCCTATATATTTAGAATTTTTTATGTAATCCGTGTATACAATGTACAGTAATTCATGCCCAAACACAGGCTACTTACTCACTTACTTATGCTCCATCACAACCTGGACTTACAAATACCAAATCAATGGCACAAGCAACAAACAGAAGAAGCAATGTAGGTCGCCATGAGAATGGTACGTTTGTCTTTCCACATCAAAGCCATAGATGACCACCTCTGATGTCGCCGACAACACCCTGTGTTTACGAACTATAACCATCTTAGTCCATCTAATCGTCTTAATCTGTATGTCATTAACCCAACTCCCACATAGTTAGTATATATGACAACAATGCCTTCTGTTGTGGAATAGCTTTCTCAGAGCCGTACACAACTCGTGTTTATAGAGAGTAGCTCTAAGAGTAAATGGAGAAGAGCAAATAAGGAACACATGTACAAATATAGGAACTTATTAAAAATTTCTCATTTGGAAATAGAAGAGTAGCTGGTTGATCAATTGTCACAAGGGGAGGGGCAAGTGTCTCAAGCAGATGGGTGGTAATAGTTGGGGCGGGTAGTCTGTTGACTCATGCTGTAGGCTACTGGGCCATGCGAGTAATCAAAGGTGAGTTTAACAGAAAAATAATAAACATTAGAATAATTAATAAGAGTAAAAACATGCTATTCCAATAAGAACTTATTAATTAAAAATAGATTTCTGCAACTTATAAATAGGAACTTATTAAACATAGAAATCTCAGATCTGAATTCCTAGCATATCTTCAATTGAAGACATTTTAAGCAAGTAATGCAGACAATCACCATCAAACAATACGTTCTCATTTGCAGTCAAAACTAAGCAACAATACTTTTCACACACATGCACACGTTACAAACATACATTACAAACATATGCTACAAACATATGTTACAAACATACATTACATGCATATGTTAAATACATATGCTACACACACATACATTACAAACATATATACAAATTGTATACATACATTACAAACATTACATACATATGTTACAAACATATGTTACATATATATGTTACACACGCATACATTACACACATTCATACAAATTGCATACATACATTAAAAAATGTACATACATACATATACATGCATACATCATGCAGACATGGAATGAACGAACGAACGAAAAATGCAAACCCATAACATCAAACGTATACACATAGTATTTAATTGCTCAATTAATTAGGTTACAAAGGGAGGCCCAAAGAGATTACCTCCCGTTAACAGGGACACCCACTAACGTATGTAGCTATATAAATCTTTGTGAGCACTGACATATTATTTGACTATGCTAGTGTAAATAAATTAGCATTCGGAAAATTATCAAATAATTATCGAACATCTAACTAATGGAAATTAATCTTAATTAATTAATCTTAATATTAGGATCCTGCTCTTTCCTGCTGGGAGGAGCAGGGTCGAAGTAGATCATGTCCAGGCCCTCAGGATAGCTCGATGAGCCCTGCACCCACACTGCATGGACGGACACAAATAACGCCCTTATTAATATTATTATCATTATTATTATTATTATTCCTAATAAATCTAACTTACCTAATCACTAATCAAGGGGTGAACAAAAGTAGGCTTACTCAAATCAGTTGAATGAGCAGTTTAGCAAATGAATTCCCATCTTATTCTTGAAAGATTGAGGAGTTACAGCAGATATAATTCTAAATCTTAGGTCTAGTACATCCAGTGCAAATTTTACGAGTGTCAGTGTTAGTATGATCATGTTTGGTATGGATATCATGGGACTCACACTGTATGGTGAGCCTGGCCTCTGCGCTGCGTAGGGCGATGCCGGTGCAGACGTTGACGGCGACACACCTGAACCCTCCTGCGTCGAGGACTCGGTTGACCCTGAGGATGCGAAGGTCGCTGCTCTCCTGGAAGCGTCGACTGGTGTTCACCAGAGTCTTTCCATTCAGCGTCCAATAGAAGACGATCAATTGGCGACTAGAGACGTCGCAACGGATCAACAGGTCGTCGCCCTCCATCACGTCTTGGCTGGGAGGAGCAGGGTCGAAGTAGATCATGTCCAGGCCCTCAGGACAGCTCGATGAGCCCTGCACCCACGCTGCATGGACGGACACAAATAACGCCATTATTAATATTATTATCTTTATTATTAATATTATTATCATCATTATTATTATTATTATCATTATTATTCATTCATTCATTCATTACAGAGATTTCTATTGCGTCCCTTCAAGGCTACAACTCAGAAGCGCTCCCGACTCCAGCACGTTTAACTAGAACAGTTTTAAGGCAAGTATAAAATGAGTCTGAGTGGACCCTTGGTGACAACCGCAACGTTTCTGGAGTAAGGTTAGCCGCTAGTTTAAGTAGGTACATAAAAAGTAATTGTGACTTGTAAAACAAGCTTCTGTGAAACTAGTCAGATGTCATTCTGTTAAAAAATTTTTGTTGCGATGAAGATAGGTTGCAATTGTATTGTATGTAGTAGAAATTATATCATATTAATAGTATTATTATTATTATTTTTAGAATTATGATTATTATTATTATTATTATTATTAGAAAAATATGTAGTGTAACGGTAACCTGACCTCTAGATCCACTGACCTAGCCTTAGTAAGTAAGGTTGAATTACCGACCATGGGCGTCATCACAACTCATAGACTGGTGGAAGGCTAGTGGTGGATGTTCCTTTGGGTCAAGTTAAAATTGCACACAATTTTGCAAAATGTTGACGAATGACCTTTGTTGCAAATCACGGTTTTATCATTTCTATAAGGTCAAAGGTCGAGACTTTAATTATCCTAGAGTCACTTGGTCAGTACCATTGTCTTAGGTGAAAAGTCACCCTCCTAACAGATCAAAATGCACATTCCACAGTCTAAGTACTGGAGTTTGGACAAGAGGATGACTGACATATACATAGGACAGAACTCTATCAGTGGGTTTGGCTGGTTGCAGTCAAACCTGACCTCTAAACTCAACATCATAAACTCCACTGCATAGTTTAAGCTCCTCAACTTGACCTTGATACATTCCCATGGTACACTGGGCATATCCAGACCATTAGCCGAAGCTCCAGCATGCAGATTCGATTGCTTGCAGCTTATATCAATGTTTATATAACTGAACTCGAACTAGCCAAGAAAACACAAAGAGCTTTTTTTAGTACACTCGCCTAAGGCCCTAAGTTCAACCGCAATTGAAAAGTCTAGGCCTGTGAAGACCTTTCCAGTAATTTAATCCCTCATCCGTGCTGATTTTCTTATCTGATAGTTTAGGTCTCTTGTAGCATTACTTGAACTTGCAAATCATATACACTCTTAACTCCTTTAGACAATAACGACATTTGAGGTTACGATTTTAGGGATTGACTCCACAAGAGATGTCCTCCGATTTTCAGATAAAAATAGCCTACGATTACGAAGTCGCTGGTGCTTCTATTTTGTAATCGTGTATAATCGTAATCGTAATTTCAACATTTTACAGCGCCCACAAGAGCGAAGTCAGGGGAACCAGCTTATTCACGGGCGTATTTGTGGACAGCGAAAAATGGGCTTTTTAGTCATAGTCACCATCTTCCACACACTGTTGGCACTGCTGATGCTGCAGCAACAACAGCTTTGGGTGACCCAGATGAAGAAACTCAGGGTCTGCATCTTACCTGTCTGCATCTGGCGGTTGGTCTGACCCTCATACCTGTCAGCAGCTTTCCCTGACCTTTCCCTCACCCCGGTTCTGGCTTCCAGCCCCCTCGCCCTTCCTCGACGCCCTCCCTCCTGTGTAACAAACCAGCTCTGCCTGATCCATCACTCTGACTATCCACCACTCTGCATGCTCAGGCTCACCAGACTCAATCAAACTTTCATCAATTCTATGATATACATGCACTATCATATATTAACACAAATATTTATTTATATGACACTATCATGTATATATAATCATATATACACCTGTTTATTATGCATACATGCATCAAAATGTGTTCATATATATATATAAATATATATAGCCTTTATGATATATGGGGTGCAAACTGTTATGCTTAGTTTAACATGAAATGCATATATTCATTTAATGTCATAGATACGGAATCACATGTTCTACACAACATGTTATTCATGTGCCTTAGGACAACTCAGACATTCCCATACATATGTATTCGTGTGTCTTTGTTAAACACGTGACCATAATAAATAAATAAAATAAAAAAATGAATTTTCAAAAAAATAAAAAAAATAAACAAATAAATAAATTTTTAAAAATAAAAAAATAAAAATAAATATATATATATATAGCGTCTTCCAGATGTTCCTAAAAGGTGCTATATGAATAGCCAGATAGATACATACATCTGTGAGCAGAAGATATATAGGTTGCATCTATGCCGCACTTGTGTCTATGAACGGGTGCATTATTCGTACTTTAATTGCTGGTATACCTAAGTGCAGGCGTGCATTTGTGCCAAGGTCAAAGATGAGATAGTCCCTGTTTTCAATTACAGGCACCTCCACATTTTTATATAAATAAATGAGGGCAATCATTTCCGGTACATTGTCTCTGCAGGTCCAGTCCTCAGAGTTATTCCCAGAAAAGTGTGCATGTATGTATGTGTGCAAGGTCTTTTGCATTGTATGTATGCTTCTATGCAACGATAATTCGATATATATATATGTTACAGCAATGTCCGAAACCAGGGATTCTGTAAAATGCCTGCAAAAACCTAACTCTACACTAACCCTAACCCTGCACTAACCCTAACCCAACCCTGACCCTAACCCTAAATGGGTGATATATGTATGTACATTTTATAATGTATGTATGCAAATTGTATGTATGTATGTCTGTAATGTATGTGAGTAACATATGTATGCAATGCATGTATGTAACGTATGTTTGTAACGTACGTATGTAATGTTTGTAATGTATGTATGCAATATGCTAAATGGGTGATTTTACAAATTGCCTAAAATCTACAAAATGAGGCATTTTACAAAAAGCCTTTTTCAGACATTGTCTGTAAGTTGTGACATATACACGTATGTAAGTATTTGCATATATGTTAGTACGTGAACAAATTTAGGGTCTCATGTCTGGACATTAACGATAAAGAAATAGATTCTAAAACTGAGGTGGGTAAGACTACATTGACACAAAAGATCACTGTAACAATAACAAAAGAAAACAGCAAAAGAAACAATAGAAACTCATAAGCAATCGTTAATTTTGCTGTTTTTAATCAACATTTCATCATAGTTGTTTGATGGTGCTATCGTGTTCCATCTATTATTCTATTGTGTTACATCTATAATTCTGTTGTTACATCTATTATTCTATTGTTACATCTATTATTCTATCGTGTTACATCTATTATTCTATCGTGTTGCATCTATTATTCTATTGTGTTGCATCTATAATTCTATTGTGTTACATCTATAATTCTAATGTGTTTCATCTATTATTCTATTTTGTAAAATACATCTATGCCTATAATATATATCATAACATGTATTAGTGGAAATGGACATAGGAATACATACAGTGAGCACCTTGGACATGCTGCTAGAACTATTCAATGAATAAAACAAAAACTGATTGGATAACTAAAACTTCACTTCCATCATATGTGTGTGTGCGTGTGTGCGCATAATACACTTTCAATACTTGCCTTTTCGTCTGTCTGTCTCTCTATCTGTGTGTGTACCTGCCTGTCTCTGCCAGCTGTCAGTTTCTCTATCAATCGATCTATCTTAAGATCACTGATCTTAATTAAGCCTCTTCAGTTCCTCCAAGGCTGCAGCCTTCGGCCAAATACGATAATTCCTGCTCCACGCTGCGGTTTGTCTCTGGACTCTGGCCTGGGAACTTACTAAACTAGACCATTCAATTCAGATCACAATCGCAAGCTTAATAAAGTACCGAAAGGCGCTATATCAAGAGCTACAAATACATACATATATATGTATTTACATATATGAATATATAGTACACTAACACACAAATATGAATACATATATATTTATATATATTATAGATATATTTATTTATATTTATATATAAATATATATATATATATATATATATATAGTCAAGGTGGTCTGTTATGAAACAATTGAAATCCCCTATGTATATTATGCCTTCTGAGCATACTTATTCAGTGGCTATAAACATTGTTCATGTCCAGTCTGTGTATACAAAGAGGAACCTAATAAGTATTGGATTCATCACAAAGGCTCAAAGTATAACAACAGGGATCACAAAAGATTAGAGGAATATAGCCAATGTTTCCCAACTCTTTCTAATTCCCAATTCTAATTCCCAATTTGTTGTTGAGCCACGGTGAAGGCCAAACCAACCCTCACCACTGTCACCAGCTGCTTGATTACTACTCTAGTCAAACAATCCAAGCCGTCAAAATCCAAATCTTAAGTTCTAAAACTACTAAAGTGTCGCTCGAAAGCCAAGCACAGGACACCAGCTTATTAATGAGCGCTGCATCTATTCAGAAGCATTGTTCAAAGGGTAGCCAGAAGGAGATGCAAGTCTCATTGCCAGAGGGTAATTTATTTTAGACAATATAACATGAACAGCAATAATTATATCATCAACAAAGAAACAATGCACAGAAACAATGCACAGAAACAATGCACAGAAACAATGCACAGAAACAATGCACAGAAACAATGCAATTAGAAGAGTCACCAGCACAAAGTCACTGCATAATAATCTTTTCTCATTTCCGGCTGGACTACTGCAACTCCCTTATCTTGAACATCTGTTTATCCCAATAAAACGTCTTCAACAATTCAGAACTCTCTCGCTCGTGCAGTCACCAACACTTTCAAACACCACCAATAAACTCGGTGTTCAAACTTCTCCACCACAAAACTGTGTCCCTACCTACAAAGTACAATTCCCTCCAAACCTATAAACATATTTCACATGCGATTCACTCCCCGACCGCTCAGAGCTTGTTCCTTTCTCTACCTACTCATTTACTCATTCAGTCATTCATTCTGAGTACTTCAAGAACCTACTTAGGAGCGCTCCCATTCAAGCCACGACTAGCGAAAAAATACTTAGGGTCTTAGGGTCACCCCTCAATTTTTCATCTAGGTCTAAGCATTCCTACCCCTGCCCCCGCTCCCCATTCCCATCGTCGTCATCATCATCATCAGTCCTCTCTCTGCCGTCTTATCTCACATCGAGGAGTCTGCACAGACCACATGGATGTACTCATTCGCAGCTGACTGGAGTGGCAGAGAATTTTGAAATATCTGTCTGTCGTCACCGATTCGATTGCAGGGGTCGACTTGACGATTAGCAAAAACTGGTTTGAAATCGTAAACGTTCTCAGCGTCAAGCATTGATCACTTGTCAGACGGACATTTATTTTCGGTTATCAGCAAACGGCTTCTTTTAATTTTCTTGCCATGCAGACGAGATTTGATGCACGGCAACCCATCGCCAGATGGCTGTACCCGTACGACTCATGCACGACTACAGCAGGCATTCGTGTGGAAGATTGTGGACGACACCGAGTGTCTATAGCGTTATAAAGGAGTGTGAAGATGTGGTGTTTACAGTCAGACACTTCTGCTTGCTCAGCAATATATAATATTACATTTAATTATTTTCATCTATGTTACGTATATGGCTGAATAAGTGAATGTACGCATGCGCATTTTGTAGGCATATATGTACATGTATGTGTGTAACCACATAGATGTATGTATGTATGTAATGTATGTATGTATGTAGGTATGTATGTAGGTATGTAATGTATGTATGTATGTATGTATGTATGTATGTATGTATGTATGTATGTATGTATGTATGTATGTAGGTATGTACGTATGTATGTATTAAATATATATAATATATACAATATACATAATTGTCTGGCTGTAGGCCACACTGGACGTCCTTTAGTAAACCAGACGATTTCTGAATAAGCATAAGCCACACAATAAGTCTGCTATTTCCAGTCTTCACACCTTGGAGAGAGCCACGTGCTTAACATTTCCTTAGTGGTGATGTGGGGATGTTGTTGAAATCCTGGCACCAGTTCTGCCCAGAGGGGTGAAAACATAAGACAAAAAACTGACACGCACAAACACAGACATACATACATACATACACACAGAGACAAACAGAAATATAAATATTCATACAGAATTCATACATGCAAACTGACGTAGACAGTGTTAGAGACACAGAAACAAACAGCCAGTAAGACAGACATCACACAAACACACACACAGACAGAAAGATAAAAAGAGACGGGGCAGAGGGAGAGAGCGAGGTGGGAGTGAGAGAGAGAGAGACAGAGAGATCCATTAAGAGAAAAATACTCCAGGCAAACTATTGAAGAACGGCACAGAGGAGATAGAGACAGACACTCACATCCACAAAGACAACAGAGCGACGCACACACACACACACACACACACATACAAACATCAATAGGGGTCTACACCATAAGTACTAAGTAAATATGTTCTACCAAAGTTTAAAATTTAATTCTATTTACAAATTATTTGGTTAAATGCTTTAATTTCTTTTAGTTTGTTAAAAATTGTTGTTGAATTATTTTTGGTGATTTATTTGATCTTTCTTTTGTCACGCAATTGCGTATTTTGCTTCCATGCAGCACCGCCACTACTCATAATCGCAACCCAAACTGAGTCTTACGTTTCCACAATGTTCAGCCAGCCATTTCTGTTCTGGGTTCGTCTCCTCACCCTCAGTAACCCAAAGGTTTAGGGGAGCAGGTCGGCTTCCACTGTGCTTGTCCACGTGTAATCGTAATTCCAAACTTCTAAAGCGCCACTCGAAAGTCAAGCGTAAGGCACCAGTTTATTCATGGGAGACGTTTTGTGCTGCGATATATCTCTGCGTTTGAACCTTGTGAATTTGTTGAGCACCTGAATAAATTGAACTTAATGCCGGCCTCATTGGCGCCCTCGGGCGGAATTATTAACCCCCTTGGCCCCTCGGGCGGATATTGTCAGGGAGCCCTTTCAGAATGAGAAAACGGCCATAGCATGTCAATTCTATATAACCAACTCGCTCGGTTCCTTCGGGCGACCCCATCCGACCTCGCCACCCCAAAAGGCCAGCATTGATTGAACTATTTGAATTAGGCTACATTGAAATGCTGGGCTCTTGTGTCAGGTAACCCAGAACAGTGCCCCAATTATAATCAAACATAATAACTCTATATAATTATTAATTTACTCACTACTGACATCTGTAACGTTGACTAGTCCTTGTTTCGCTAGGCGGCGGCATTAGTTAAATTAGAGATAACGTTATCGGGCGCTTAGCATAGCTGCCGACAGTTAAAAACTTTTCGTCGTCCGTCCATACTGTACTTGTAATCATACAGTGGTTTGTCAGTATGAAATTAAATGAGATATTATCAATATCAATGAAATTCGTGTGGTTTAACATCACATTCCTTTTAGAGCCTTGATCAACTGGGTCAATTAATGCCCTGGTCTCGACCCGTTTCGATACTGCACCTCATTTCTTACTAGCATTTCAAGAACTAACTTGATGAAGTTTCACTCAATTCAAAATGCCTTGGCTATAGAGTCATCAATAAAACACCAAATCTAAGCATAATAATTATGGGCCTGTAACCGATCTTCATATCATTGCACTGCCTGTCTAATAAATAAATAAATAAATATATATATATATATATATATATATAACCATATAATATATATATAAATAAAAAACAGTAAAGACTGCATGGGCTAACTGCATATACTGAAGGGGCGCTATATAAATGTTCGATAACATTACAAGACTATACTTCAGTCAATTTCAACTGTATGAGGTCTCATTAATTGGTCTCTGAGGAGGCCATGCAGCTCTCGGCAGTCATGCTTTTCTGTTGCTGGCCAAAGACTCAGCAACTCACCTCCTGCAGACATTCACTCCACAAAGTCTGTATCTAATGCCAGCTCTTACGATCTCCACTAAAAACTTATCGGATCAAATCGACAATCGGCAAAAAATCAGGTCAAATATCTGGAATCAGAAATCAGCAAAAAAATGCCGATCGGTCCATGGTAAAGTCTGCAATGTGCATGCATCAGTAAAGGTATGTATGCAAGTAAACATTATTATTATTATACACAACTTAATTTTCTCCTATAGGAGATAAAATACCTAAGTGTTTGAATATGTAACCGTAAAAATAATAAACAAATAATTGCACATAGAGTTGAAAACTGGTGCAATGTATGGTAGCAGGCATCATTACCTAGATATATACTATTTAATGCTAAACTTTTATAATAAAAAATGCAATGCAAATTAATCTACAATCTGGGGACAAAGCAGGGTCAAACTAATGACCGACTTTGTATTCATTTGTCAACTAAAGTCACCAAACAATCCTGATGTTGTCTAACGCTACATTTTCGAATTCTCCTAAAATTCACATAAAATTAAGCATAAGGCCAACACGACTGACAGTAGTAGTGAAGCCTCTTACCAGTGCATAGCAGCACCATGAGCCCCGTAAGCAGGTGAATTCGATGCAAAACCGTTGTCGCTCGTAAAGACGTCATCATAACCGCGATTGACGTTAAAGTAACAGTCCTCTACTCCTCCGCTGCTAACGAGCTCTTTGCTCTTGTCGACGAATTTCACTCTCGAAACGCGGCGCCTGTCAATAACGATGTCACTCAAGCTAGGGAATCTAATCTCCGCCTCCGGAGAGTATCAGCCGTCAATCTTGTCAAGGTCTACTGGCTTCACCTGCGGGCCTAGACAGGTTGTGTATTACTCGTCAGAAAGGAGACGTACTGCAGTCGGCTACGTTGGAACACATAGGGAAACTACAGTCTTGTTTACTGTTAATAAAAACGAAATTTTACTTGTTTCTGCTTTCAGTGTCCTGCGCATTTAGTCCAGAATTTGTCCATATTATACCACCTAACGAGCATAAATAGACCTAGACTCCGACACTCATGATTCAACCGCACGCCGTCCATGCTCCAGAGAATTAGAAAATATAATTTTATGAATGCTTCGCTCAGCATGAAGAAATTAATTCGATTTCTTAGCACGTAATCACCATTTTCGCGACGGTCCTATCGTCTGCAACGACGCACGCTCTATTATCGCCCTAGACTGGTTGCCTATTACCACTGCATATCGGAAGCTGGTTCCCGTCTCTGGCGCTGAGCAGCGCGTGTCAGTAATAAAGGAAAATGACCAATCGGCAACGATAACCTCCCACTTGTAAACGCAACGGGACGAATTCGTTGAGCGTCGAGGCCAAACGAGCTCTAGAGGCTGGAAGAACGCATCCGCTGAGGAGAACCGCATGCGGCCTGCCATTGGCGAGGGCAAAATTATCTAATTTATGTATCCGTACGGTCGCTAGTTCATTTCGCACAAGAACGGTTAAATTGCATTGAGTGGAGCGTGAGTTACTCAGCTAACCTCATATGAGCCATGTCTGTCATTATCATGCACTCAACGCTATCTTTTTCTGACCTTTCTCAAAACTTATGTGTGGTTCAGTATCTTCATAGCTGCCTGCCTGTCAATACAAGACAAATTTAAAGCACCCACCTGCACTCACCTAGCACACATATTACATTATACCTATAGTATATATAATATATAAAATATATATGAATACCTATATATAATTTTATCAATTTGGTTGCAATCATACAGGCTACACAGGCCTAGTACATAAGGCCAGTCGGTGGATCCAAATTGTGCATGCATGCAACTTTATTTTTTTAACTATGTATTGTAACTATAATGTATGTCACATACAGTCAAAGCACCAAGAAACATTTAAAGGGGCGTAGAATGACGTCACTGCTAAACATAAATAAGATGCAGATATAATTACAGGAGTATCGGGTACTCATGTAATAGATTTAAACATAGCTGTTATCACCAGAAACGTTCAATGGAATGTGAACGTCCATTGCTACTTTACCAGATCACGTAATAGGCTTAAGGTAAAGACCATGCAAATACCAAATTGAGACTCGTAAGCAGAGAAATGAAAAGATTGAACATATTGTATATATATCCGTTTATTGAGAAAAATGGTTGACAGAACGCAGCAATTTACATATACAATGTAGCAGCCTAAGAGTTATATAGGCCTAACTACAAACAGTTCACATGTTGAATGGTCAGGGCAATGGAGAACCCTGTGTAACTGTTCATGGTCGTGTGGCACGGTGGCCGATTGGATGGAGTGGTCGGCCCGTAACGTTCAGTGTGTGCTGAGCGAGCGGGTTCGACCCTCGTCCTCTCAGTCACTGTGTAGGGACCTTGAGCAAGTCCTTCGCGCACCATTGCTCTGCAGTACAACTGCAATTGCGTCGTCGAGACGTGTGCACTTCTGAGCAAAAAATGTTGGAAGAAGCGCGGTGTCAAATTTCAGAATAAATAAATAAATTACTAAACAAAGGAAGCTGAAGAGAAAGGAAGGGAGACAGAAACCTACTAATCGACAGAAGAGTGAGAAGACTGGAGAAGAAGAAGCAGATCAAACGTATGTTATTCACAAGCATGACAACCGGGTTCTTGCGCACCTGATTTCAATATTAAATACACGTGAATAACTGACAAAATCTGCTAACTCCGACTGAAGGAGATAATAAAATTATTATAAGGGGGTGAATGCCCATGGACCGGCCCGCAATTAGTGGCGTCACTGCATTCACGGAAGCAAAGTACACAGTTGCGTACCAAGAGAAAAATAAAAATCACCGAAAATATTTTAATTTTTTAACGAAATAAAAGAAATTAAAATATTTAGCAAAATAATTTGCAAATAAAATGAAATTTTCAACTTCTGAGAACATAGGCCTACTTTTAAATGAATATCATGTGCTGCTGCGCACCAAATTTTCAAGGCCAGCTCCGCCACTATAGGCTACCCGCAATTAAAATATCAGGGTATTGTAAACGATTTTGCTGTATGCAGCTAAAACCCGAAAAGTTCCTTTTCAACAGACAGTTAAAAGCTCATTGACAGTCACTACTCAGCGTATTTCAGAATTTCAGTCGCCTCTTATGTCAACTGATGAAGTTGCAACACAGGGCTGAATATTTCGGAAATTTACATCACGTTTTCTAGGTCTGGAGTCTCTAGAATCTAGACGCGGCCAAGCTCCAGATTCTACCAACTTGTACAAAGGGCGTATCTTCTAGCTGCAAATCATGATCAGCCTGCACAAAGCTTCGAGTTTGGTGACACTGCAGCCTGTCGGCAGGGTCATTGCTTGGCAAGGGATAGAACTGAGGCTGAATAGACTCAAACAGCCGGGGAGACGGCAATGCACATGGTAAAAGACTGGACATAAAAATATGTCCAGTCTTTTTAAATTATAATCTTGAAATTAATTGAAATTATAATCTTGGTTTTTGGCCAGATTGTCGCTGATACCATGCAATGTAAGGTAAATCTTCGATAATTTCTTAACGTCCACAAAAGCCACATCAGGGAGACGAGCTTATGCACAGGTTCGTGCTCGCCCATCCGTGTTGTCTTTTCGCTCATTGCGTAACTAAAACATGTATGTCATGCATGAAATTTTACCTACCGGACCCGGTGTTAGAATCCCGATCCCCCGAGAGGACCACTTCGGTGGGTGGATCCGATTAACGTTCGGTAACCCTACCCGGAATTATCTGTGAAAATATTTCTATGCTACTTCTGGGGGCGACGTAGGACCTATTAATTCGGGGGAAATCGCTGGAATAAATCGCCGCCGTTGAGAAAGAATTCAAAAGGTCGAGGAGATAATATCATGGGGCGCTCCCGACAACTGCCCCTACCGTAACACGACAGCCTAACACAGGACGCTCTGCGTGGCCTCTCGGTAGGTAATGTCTAGTAAGACCAGACACAGCGCCGCATGAATAATGCTCAGCGGGTGTAAATTCGTTGGTTCCGCAGAGGCGAGAGGAAGACGATAAGGAATACGATAAGGAATACACCCATGCATCGCCCGGTTAGCTACATTGATCGAAGTGCACCACAATGTGTCTCAACTCCATCACTGGCATTGCTAGTCCCAAGCCAAGAAATAGGAGGGGCGACGCTAATGATCTTTAGTTCTTTGCTATCACAGTGTCGTTAAATTGAAACTACTACTAACTAGTTCTTCAATAACTCCAGAGTTTCCGCCGCTGCCTGCACCCTGGCATGCCAGTCACACGGTTTGGTAAGAAAGGAGGTCGACGCCAATTATCACCAATGATACGTTGCTATTATAGTACAGTTTCGTTAAATTGAAACTATACAGTAGTATAGTGTCAGTATTAGTTCAATGTGGTTATTAAATCCAGTGACAATGATGGTTGGTTGGTGGTGATGATGACAACCCATCGGGGGATATTACCTCTCAAAGCGGAAGCCTCGTCTCTTGAAGGGGCATCCCTATCTCCGACAGGACCCCGATGAATCTGCTCCTTCAGTGACCATCACCATCCAACGATCGACCTATGCGGGACAAATCGATAATGGCTACTCTGACCCTCTGGCAATCGGACTCCGACCTCTCTCAGACTATCCTCTTGGATGACCTCTTTGATTCAACTCTGCGCTCTTGATTAATCTGTGCCCTGCGCATGACTTTAATACGAGTGGTGCTTTAGAAGCTTGGCGTTAACGATTAGGCTTACTATTCAGGCGCGAGTAGCAACGCGGAACAAGCGTGAAACACGTACAGTGGACTGCTGTCTTTGGAAAACCTCGCGCAGCCCCGCTCACTTTGGGCTTCATCAAGCCCAAAATAACTCAAATGGCAAGTTGTCAACTTGCAGTCTTGTAGGGATAGTAACAATTAACAAAGGGCCTGAGTCTCGGAAGTTTTGAATTTCGAGATCATCCGGTGGTATTTACTGTGAACTTAAAAAAATAAATGCTTCGTCCTGTAGTGGCGTCAAAGCTTCATCTGATCCCAGGCTTCACAGACGAGAAGTTGGCGCTACATTGTACACGTATGATAATAACGTTGGTCTAGACTAAATTGCTACAGAAACGAAAGACAATGTGCCGAACGTTGACTGGCGTAGAGTTAGCGTGACATTAGCCTACACAGCAGCTGCTTTATATGATCTGTGGTATTGATAAAAGACGTTTCTTTCCCCCGCAGTTTCTGTGCTGAAAGCGCCTCTGAATAGTTCTTCAACGAGAAGCGCTATATAAATCTAAAGATTCGATAGCTGAAATGTTCCGACGTGCGTGTTTGAAACAAACACGAAAATATAATTTCTAGACTTCGGCCAATGTACACACCTACGGCCGTGATCGCATGATCGCGTTATTCCATAGGATAATCCTATGCTGAACCTTTCAAATTTGTCGTGCACTAAAGTGCGAATAAACAGTTGGTCAAATAAGGGAGATACTTACTTACTTACATACTCAGACCCGAGAAGCGCTTGAACTTTGCGAAAGGTCAATTAAATGACGCAATATACCTAAAGATTACTACGTCTACGTATTGTCTCACGCATAGCTGCTTGAAAGAGAGACACCACTGACGTCATTGCAAAATAACAGCGTTGCACTGCACGGGCGTCCATGGAAACGTTGGACAGTGGCATTAAATTTTTAAAATGTCACAAATTTTCTGAAAACCTGCAGATATTCATCGAAATTCTTCCTATTTCTGCAGTGTCAACAGCTGTTTCGACCGAATCTTCATCGAAGTACATCAGGTAAGCTCAAATTTATTATAAAACACCTTTTTCGATCGAAATTTGCAATTTAGAGAACGATGCAACGATTTGCAGGCCTAGGCTAAAATTTTCGAAGAAACGCCCTCTTCGATCATACCCATCATGGCTTCCGTAGTGCCTCAAGAAATAATTTGTATGCTTGAGTTTTATTTGAATAAGCTATAATATTATAGTGATAGTCAGTGAGTTTTTATACGACAAGATACATTTTAATGATGACTTTTTTATATCTCATCTTTGAATTTAATTTGATATTTAAATTCAGTTGAATAAGTTGATCAAAGTAGCCTATGTTTTTATAGTTTTGAATTTAAGTTTATTTATTTAATTTCTTATGATAATTGTTTAGGCCTATTTCAAATTAATTCTTTGTTTTATGTTGAGTAGACTAAGTTATCGAGACTCGGTGACTTCTAAGCGCAATAATTATTATTTTTGCATTAAACCATTTTATTTTTTACTTCTGAATGCATCGGAAAACGATTTGCTTCTTTCGACTGGAGCCACGAAGAGGACGATGACTGAACGGAAGAGTCCCGGCCGCAGGAGGTGAAGTTTTAATTATGCTTATAATTTTTAATTATGTTTCAAATGGGTCTATCAGCTTTGCTTATAGGCTTGGGCTAGTTATGTCAAATGAAAAGTCTTGAAATAGTTCGCAGGCCGTTTATACTCGATGACTTATAGGACTAATTATAGTCCTAGGCCTATATAGGGAATACCGGCAAGCGTACACAGCCATTTAATTGAGCAGCCTAATTCACTTTGGAGATACTTTAAAATACGTTCACCTCTAAATAGCATGAATAACTTAGAGAAAGCTGATGGGTGACTTCAACTATCAGTTTAGCTATTATACGCGTAATCTCGAGATTTCTACAGCGTCTACAAATTCCCTAGCACGACCTCGCTATAAAGTAGTTCTTACGATTCCAAAAGGTTGAGTTATAGGACCTATTGGAAATTTCAATTGTAGTGGGTTATCTTTCTTAGCTTGATTGTATAGACCTAAGCTCATTGTTTATTTAATAATTGGCTGATACTTAAATGCGGCTTCAATTCGTTAATAAACTATTTCATTTTACAATTCGATCTTGCTTATAACGGGTATACAAAAATTGTCATTTGCAAAGGAGAATAATGCATGTTTGGCTATTCATTTTATCTATAATGTTCCTACCCAAAATACAGAAAATTTCTGACAGTCGAATATTCATCTTTGCATACAGAATAGTTTAGTGGTTGCCTGGTTGGTCTACAATATTGAAGTCGGGGCTCATATAACTGCCGGGGCTCAAATTTGATTGGAAATAGGCCTATCTGTTAGGATATGCGCCTCCTAGCAAACTCCTCTCTAATAAGAAGTTCCTAGCATGGAAGACTTGCGTTGAGTTGCTCTCTTGGTGATGTAGACTGATGAAAGACTGTGTCGCTCTGTAGTTCTACATAGGTCTCGTGCACGCTCGATCTTCCTTCCGTTATGCAAATGACAGTTTTTTCCGTTATGCAAATGACAGTTTTTTCCGTTATGCAAATGACAGTTTTTTATGCCCGTTATAAGCAAGAGCAAATTGTAGAACGAAAATTTAAACCGTTGGAGATTTATTCACCCACAATACCCTAATCATTAAATATAAAAAGCGATAGGAAAAACATAAAAATAGGACAGATTTGGGGGCACTGGTGGGCAGTGAGCACCAAACCTGGGGGTTTTGCCCCCAGGTTTAGAACTGGGGCCGCTGTTCCCTGCCCCGACTTGTTACGCCTCTGGTACCAACTAATGTACAGAATAGATAGGTTAAGCTATAACACTCTGACTTGCTGTGCACCGAACGCGATGTATAGGCCTACTGATGTTGGTGTCCAGTACCTATAGCATTGGGATGGGTCGCTGTAGGTGTGGCCTAATAACGTCTAGTGTCCAATGGCGATTGGCATAGCCCTGCAACGAGTCACCTTACATTTAAAAATTGTGGACTTCATAAACCCAGACAACGCTAGCAAACAGTCTATGCATGTAGGCCTAAGACAGATTTTTAGCCTGTAGGCGTTTACATTATTTTCATTACAAAGTTTTATCGACTTTAAGAAACTCAATTATAGCGCTGTGTAAATTTATACAACATCAGCGTATTGATAAATTATACAGGTCATGGATCTCCGGCAGTTTTGATACCTCCCGCCTTTGCCGCCTGTCAGCTCTGTCAGCTCTGGCACCGTCAATCCCTGACAAGGTCATTTCTTCTGACCGTCAGTATACTTTCTATATGTTCTAGATATCTGTCCCGACTTTTAATCTGTTTTTGGATCTTTCAATTCTGGTGAGTTTGTCAGGACTGGAAGCTCCGTAAGACATGGCACCGTCGCCACTGACACCGCAAATCTGTTATCTGATAGGTGGCTCTAGCTATTGCTCTCGAATTGTATTCGAGGACAATAGCTAGTCCGTCCGCCTGTCAGCTCTGTCAGCTCTGGCACCGTCAATCTCTGACAAGGTCATTTCTTCTGACCGTCAGTATACTTTCCATGTGCTCTCTGTCAGGACTTTAATCTGTCTCTGGATCTTTCATTTGCTTGCTTCGAGACCTTTGACGCAGTGAAGCCCTCGCCACTCGATGGATCACAATTCCGGACAAGAGCGATGAAGACGATCCAGTTGACCGACTCTCGTGGATGCAGCTAGTTTAGTTTGAGTTTTTATGAAGCTTTAAGACGAATCCGATAGATTGGTTGTTGATTAATTAATTTTTTTTCGAGCTGCATAGAAAACTCTAAGGACCTGGTATCGATCAAGATAATATTATCCAGATTTGTCTATGTAACATTATCCAAGTTATCTAAGCATGCCTTAGGCCTCGCTGACATTAATTGTGTTTCCCCTTCTCTTTCCTTTGCCGCCACCTGCATGCCGCTCGTCTCTCTATTTACTCTTGTAGGCCCTTTCTATATACTGTTGTGGCGTAAGACTATCACTTTCAACTTGCATGTCTACTGTATTCTGGCTTTCTGTTCTCGGTCTGTTGGAGTTATGCTGGATCGTCCATTGGATAAGGAATTTTGATGGTGAGTTCACTTGAATTAAGTGACCATGGATCGATGTCTCGGACCATAAGAGTGACATGTGCACCGACGTTAAAGACTCCAATGGGTTAGATTCTGTTGGCAACTTAATATCTTAATACTGTCTTTCTCCGATTTCGGTGTAATATGTCGTACTCCCAGTTTTACTTTAGATCTCTTAATTTCTATTTTCTTTTATTTCTTTGACACTGTCTTCTTTTTAGTGTCCTCTTTTATTGCTGCCTTTTTTAGCGATTGCTGTGAATGCACGTATGTTTAAGATCCGTGGTTTTTTCATTGTCTCTGTTGATTGGCTTCACACATCAACAATTCATTAACTTACCATTAAATTTTTATATACGTAGATACATCGGTAGAGAATGGCCAACCGTATGCAAATCTGCTGCCAAGTCTTGAAGGGCAAGTACTGCCACCTGCCCACCTTACATGCAGCACACGATGTCATTACGAACAGCAAGATCTGCTGCTTCTGTCGAACGAATCGGTTTGTTTAGTCTGAAATTAATAGATCATCATCATGGAGTTCAAAGATAGTTCGGTGTTGACCTGAGGTCTTCGGTCAACACACAACTGCCTTATAAGTCCATGCTTGAGAAATGTGATGGCCAAATGCATCGCATTTCTTTGCAGGGCCTTAGAATCAAAATGCATTTGGGTAGTCCATTCACGGCAAGTCTCTCAAGCAGTTTTACTTTCCATTTTCACCTTATGACTCGAAGGTAACCAAATCTTCACGTATCGTTAAGCCCTTTCGCGCTTTTTAATGACAAAAGTGATTAAAAATCTCTGCTTCGTAGAAATTCCAATCGCTAGCTTATTTTAACTACATCTCTCGTTCTCAGTACTCTTTCTGCATCTCCCTTATTATTGTTTTTATTAGACTTTTACTTTCAATTTCGTGATCGTTGAATCTTTGTCAACATAACCACTTTCGTCGTCACGCTAGTATTTCTTCTATTTTTCTGTCTTTCTAATTACCTGTTTGTCTGGCTTTGTCTATATATGTATAGGTCTATATGTATATCTATCGGTCTCTATGTATGTATGTATATATGTATATATGTATGTATGTATATATGTATGTATGTATGTATGTATGTATGTATGTATGTATGTATGTATGTATGTATGTATGTATGTGCCTGTATCTCTTTATATCTATGTATGTATGCATCTTTGTCTGTCTGTCAGCCTAATTATATGCATGTCTGTCTGTTCACCTGACTATCTGTCTGCCTGCATATCTGTCTAACTATCTGTATGTATGCATGTATGCCTGCATCTTCTATCTACTTGTGTGTCGGTGTGTATGTCTGTCTATCTCTCTGTCTGTCTATATATGCCTAAGTGCCTGTCTATCATCGATCTTTATATTCTCTGTCTGTATCATTCTTTTTAATGTCACTTTTCTCTTTCCGTCTGTCTCTGCCATAATATATCGCTTGCTTGTTATACTAATCTGTCACTTTTTCACTCTATGTCGCTGATGTCTTGTCCTCTCCCTCGCTTTTTATATATTATACCCTGTCATCTTTTATTCGCCCAATTTTTGCTTGATAGGCTCTGCTTCATAGCTGTGTATTTCTGCTCTTTTGCATATTCTCAAGTCCCTGAGTTGCGACTGTTCACGTTTCGTACCAACGGGAATGTTTGTCTTGCGTTTCCATCCAAAAGTAAAAGCAAATTATTAAAATTTTATAATATTGGAAGTCCTAATGGTAAACCAAACTGGCGACGAAATCCTACTGCTTGGGAGCTGAAGTGAATGGACTGCGGAGACCTTTGTCAACACCTCCACGTGGTGGTTTCTGGGCGTGCAATCAACCAGTTGGCTGATTGCATGGCAAAAATTGACAACATACAAAACAAACATCAAAATGCATAACTTTATTTAAAACCTTCACTCAATTAAACAAGTTATACATAATTAGCATTAATTGTTGCGACAACTTAACAACATTAATTATGATCATTGCATTCTTACTTTTTAGATTGTTCACTTTTACGCTTTGTGTCATTTTTTGGGTTGTGGTACGTGAGGCAGACATTCCATAACACACAGGCAGGAATAAATTACTCCGTCAAAGTGCTTCAGGCCACAAAGAGTCGTTGAACGTCGGCAATGTGAACTAATGGTTGCAATCGCAATCGAAGAAAATGGAGAGTGTAGATTGGATACACGAGGAAGAGCTGGATCTTAATGGAATATCCATGGAACAGGACGACGAGGTCCATGCTATGCTCTCCCTATTTATTCCACGAAGGAGCAATTTGCTTCTCCATGAGAGAATGAAGAAGCATAAAGTTTTGGATCGTTTCAAGTTAATGTTATTAAACATATTTTTTTATAAATATAGTGATTTTACCTGAGCTTTTCATCTTGTGGAATGCATAATGAGTGAAAAATTATACTTTCTCCATTTTCCTTCGTTCTAGTATCAAGTTTTAAATATCTTTATAGTTATAATTTTTCCTTTTTTGACAATAAGAAGAAAATTTGCACATAAAATTCTGGACATCTGTTTTTTCTTCTGGGATTCCGAGCAATGTGACGTCCTATTGGAGGGAGATTATGACTTTTATGACGACGCGTCACGAGAGAGGAGGGGTCACAAATCTTGAGCACCCCTGGATATAAAAGTTGACCAACAAAACTGATCCACATCCGATGAGTTTTCCTGTTTTGAAGGGGGCTATGTGTGCTTTCAGTGCACTGCTTTATGCCATCGGCGTTTGCAATTTGAGCACACCCTACAAAAATGTTCTTGTTGCGTCCCTGATTAAATGTCTGTTTCGCAAATTAAAAACGTTTTCAACTTACGCCATATAAGTAAGCCTAAGCATGGGAAACATAATAGCAAATAACGAAAACGCCGCCACGGCGGGTACTCGGACAGTGCCAGTCCAAAATTTGGATAAAGAAGGAGGGCGCGGCAAATGACGAGAATCGTTAAACAATTACTACTACCCCAATGGGTCTCTGAGTAGAAAGGCTCCCCGTTCTCATCATCTCGTGACGGGTTATTCGGAGGTTTGAATATTTTTAAGCACGGTTGATGTTGTAGTACCAGTTTCACGACATTGTGTTATAACAAGGTCATTAGCGGCACTTTTCTCTTTATTGCGCATTCTGATGCTTGATGCGATGTCACGTTTCTTATATCTCCTTCCCTCGTCACAAATCGTCACTGCGCGTGACTTCATTTATGGACGGCCCCAAAGGGGCGTCAATTTCGTAGCTTGTCCCCGGGTACCAAAAATCCTAGCTACGCCTGTGGCGTGGCCTAATTAACATAAGGCGTGGCGCCCTCTCAAACGGGAAGAAGTGATGAAGATCTTACCAGATCAACACATTGAAAAAGTTAAAGTAAAAACATGGGTTTCTCGGGACCCTCTTTTATTGATTGCTGGTAATGTGGTAGATGGCTCAATCTTTCCATTTCCGTAACAGATTTTTGATTACATATAATTGATGATGTAAACTTGCAGGAGTGGAGCTCGTCAACGAGTACTCGTTCGAGTGGTTAAGCGATATTTAATTTTTTAAATTTATTCTCAATTTTTCAGTTATATCCGTAACAATTTGATACATTGCAAAGTCATGCAAGCTTGAAAAGTGTGCAAAATTTCAGCTCTAAAAAGAGTTGAAAGATGTCCGACCGTGACAAACTTTACGCAAGTTAAATAAAAGATGGTAGAAATGAGCAGTATTGAGGACATAACAGTCGCTAAAGAAGCCGTTTACATCTAACTCCGCCACTGTTCGCACCCTGAAAGTGCCAGTCCCAGGTCTAGATAAAGGGGGAGGGTGACGCAGCCGACGCTAATTATCCTTATTGTCACAGTGCCTGAAACTATTACTACTACGTTTACATCTACAGCCAAGCGGCCAAGACGTAGACAAGGCCGACAAACGACAAGACACTCGTACAACTTCACCGTAGCTATACTCATGGTAAAAGCAACTGGACACGGTTAAAGCAACAGGTCATGGTAAAAGCAACGGATTACGGCAACACAATTCTACCATAACACGGCAGAAGATATGCATCAGTTAAAATCAAACAGTTGATGTCATACAATGCAATTTCTGTTGTGACATTTAACTCATAACACCAGCGATTCTTAACCATTTTAGTCCTGCGACCCTCTGATAATATTTCCAAAGTTGTGGCGACCCCAGCTAGAAAATTGATAGGGCTACTGCCTTCGCCGCATTTTTTACTAACTTGCATTTTACCATTTGATAAACCATACACCTCATGCATAACCGCATAATCAATCAATAATTAACAGAAAAAATTATAATTTGTTGTTAGTAAAATCTTATTGAAGGAATTTTAGTACAAGAAATAAGTAAAGATCAATTTAAGTCGCTAAATTGTATTAATTGGTGTGATTGCATAAATATCAAATATGAGCAATTACGTTGACAATGGTTTTATTTACAAATTCATGAAGGTTCCAGTCGACCTGCGGAAAATCGTAAGGCGAACCCCCGTGGGGGCTGGGGTCGCGACCCACAAGTTGAGAACCGCTGCATTACACGATATTTCATGACAGCCAACTATTTTGAAACTCCAACAACTGATCATTAGCTCGAATACACTTAGACAAGAAGCGGAAAGCACAGTCCTCCAAGACCAGCGAGGACGACGACCACCATACTTATTCTTTAACCATCATCAGCCCAATCAATCATGGTGTATTTCTTACACCACTAGCCCAATAGAAACAACAGCGAGAATAGGAACGAGACTTGATGCCAGAACAGGAATGAGACGTGACGCAAGAATAGGAACCAGGCGTGACGCAGATAAAAAGATAGAAAGGTACAGTCGTGTTTGGAAATGGAAAACGCGATAAAGCGAAAATCATTGGGACGCCCAAGCAGAAAATCGTCAAGTGAATAGGATAATAACGAGGAAGTCAACGAGGATGATCAATAGGGCATTGGCTACTTCATGATTAAGATCCTTATTATGAGGATAATATCATTATTATTAATATTATTATCATAGAGACGGAAGACGCGTATGACAATGAATAAGAAATTTAGCTATAAACCAAACGGAAGTGATGACGGATTGTAAGTAAGATGACTGGCAAAAATTGACGATAAACCCAGCCGAAGAAATGAACACATCGGAAAAAATGATTCGGCATGCTCAAACTGATTAATCACTATATATTATGTTACACGCGTTGATCGCTAATGATTACTTGTGTCAATTCAACAATCGCAACAACAAAACAACTGCACGTCTAAAAGATTGAAAACTACCAAAATTAATCGCCTTTAACACAAGCAACAGTATCTTAGAGCACAAATCCACAAATATGTCAGACACAGACATACAGAGGCAGACAGACACTTCTTTGTAGACTAACAAGACTACCAACATACCCAAACACAGTCAGATATAGACACAATATGACATGAAACTACAGCATGACCGATCACATTTGAACAGACAGACATTGGGACATACAGAGAAACAGAGACAGACAGACAGACAGACAGACAAATAGATACAGACAAAGACAGAAAAATGTGCCAGGACACAATCTACAGAGAACATGAACAACTGGATTGGGGGCCTCCAACAGAGGGAGCAAGCAACCCACCAAACGACATTTCATTTACAAACAACATGAGCTAAATAACCCAGAATCATAATTTCATAACGATAAAAGCACAAATCACGTCAATCTATGCCTACGATATAAAAAAGTCAAACTCAAAAGTATATATCACGCTGAAAACGGTAACTCTTGGATTATATTAGATGAAACAATATGCCGTAAAATTAGCATTAACTACTTCTTTACCAAACAATGGAAGTCAACTTAATATTCATAATATTCAATATCACCATTATGGGTCTATCAATGCTGACCCCTCTAGTTTTCTGTGCATTGCATACTATACTGCCTGAAATAATATTCTAGCAGTTAATGACATCTAACATCATCTACCCTAGAGTATCCCTGATTAGTTTGCTGCTAAAGTGCTGACATATTAAATTTGAAGTGATAGCCAGTGAAAATCGTAGTTGCGAGAGTCAATGTTACGATATAATCTCTTGGTAGTTGGGTCCAAAAATTAAAATAATCTGTCAAACACATGGGACACATCAAACACTGTAAGTACTGCACCCACGATTGAACATTACACACACAAAATTGAACTTTGAACTCGAAAGCACCACCCCAGACGCTGCCTAAAGGGTAACAGCTACAAGGAAGATGCAACAGAGCACACCCGATTAAAGTGAAGGATTGGTCACAGTGAATATACATATATATATAAATAAATATATATACATACATATGTATATATATATATACATACATATGTATATATATATACATATATATATATATAAATAAATATATATACATACATATGTATATATATATATACATACATATGTATATATATATACATATATATAAATAAATATATATATACATACATATGTATATATATATATATATATAACAGCCCCAACATACAGACATACACAATCGTCTCGCAGGATGTTGTATATGATTATGCAAATGATCAAGCATCATTGCCTCTGTATATGGTTATGGTTTACTGATGAATCATAAGCTGATTATGCCAAGCAATACTGCTTTGAGACCTTGCTCAGTTACCATCTCATGGCAGTTAAAACCTGCATACAGATTGCTTGTCAAAAAAGGTAGGCACACAGTCAATATGTTACCTTGTCTAAAGTTCTTTTGCCTACAGCACAAACAGTAGGGATGAACATAGTATGAATTGCGTGCCAAGTCCGCGTTTTACAAGTTGAAATTTGCAGAGCCCGAGCTTAAAATAACTAAAAGAGTCAAAGACTCTTGATTTTAAGTTTGGCTGTTAGCACAGCTTTTAAGAAATTTTTATTTTGCCTTAGTTTACACCAATAGACACAGCATGTGTTTTTAGGTAGGTCGGTTGTCGTTTTGTAAATTAAACTCAGAGTATTTGTCTTTTCAGTTAGGTTGATTGTCGTTCTGTATATTAAAAAATGCGTTTTTCGTGTTCAAAACAGAAAATTTGAAAGATCAAAACTCGGACCCTTTATCTGGACCGAGCCGGGTTCCGAGCTGAGTTTCGGTTCATCCCTAACAAATAACATAATAACAAAATCTCCTGTTATGAATTGATTTGTGCCTGAGAGAACAAAAGCACTTTAATAACTGCATGATCGATACAATTTCAGTTTTCATGCGAAAATACGGAAGTTACATCCAGCTCACTCCCTCTCTCTGACGTTGTACAGCAGATCTCTCAAAAACTTCCAGGCAATTACAAGGTTTCAGTGTCACATCAACATGATCAGCTAAACAACATGTGGAATGAATACAGACAAATGAAGTGATCAAAAATCTTAAGAAGAAACTCATGCACGATCGACGATCCAGCGAAATCAACATCAGTCTTGGAAACATGAGAATCCACGATCGACTCAAGAATAAATGATCGACCCAAGAAGAATCCATGATCGACTAAAGAATCCACGATCGACACAGAATCCATGATCGATTGAAAGACCCACGATCGACTCAAGAATCCAAGATCGACTCAAGAACCCACGATCGACTCAAGAACCCATGATCGACTCAACAATCCATGATCGAATCCACGACGATCTGCCAAACACGATCTCACAAGACCGACGACGTCTAAAACTCTGCTACGGAACAACGAAATGCATATTCAGAGCGCTGTTCTATTGCAACAAAAGTCTCAACAAGAAAAAAATAGAGTCTGGGTGGAAAGGTTCGGGTTCCCCTCGCCAGACTATTTACAGTGAATCGATTAACAAACAAAATTATGCAGTTTCGTCTGTTTTGGTCGTGGTCAGTGAGCCAGTAGTGGTCGACCCAAGCAGAGAAACCGAGGAGCCAAACACTGGACAGACATTGTCCTTCGCTGCCTGACGAAAGAGGTACGAGGCCTACTACTACGTGCTACACGTATTCGTTGGAAGACGTTAGTGGTTCCAGTAGCTACAACAACAACAACAAGAGCAACATTGACAACGACAGCATGAGAAGCAACAACAATGAATATGACATATGCAACACTGCCAACAACAGATTAAGAAATGCTACAAACAACAACAACGTACACAACATTGACAACAGTAAAAGAAACATTAAAACAAAGCATCCAAAATAAATATCAGTAATATTGGTAACAGCGCAAGAAACAACAACATTAGCCTTTTCCTTTGCCATCGTGGGCCCTTCCATGTGGAATGACCTACCCCATTATACGTACCAAGCTTTTATATGGGCTCCCACCCTCATGCCTTTGTTGCCTGAAGACTTTATTTTCTTGAGCGCTTCTGAATAGCTAGTACTGTAAGAAGCGCTATATAAATAATCAGATACAATACGATACAGAACACTGACAACAGCAGAAGAAACCGTCGAGTCACAGAATATCACAATTTTGCAAAGCACCATAACTCTCACAAAGTATATTAATAATTATTTAAGTATAGTGGTCAGCAATGTTGCATGGTCACTCAAGAGGTCATGGGTTCAAATCCCTACAAGGGTAGAAATTGGATCTAAATGAGAGTTCCACCCGTGCCACTTCACCAACTCCGCAATACAAACACTCAAACATTGGGAAGATAAGACAAGGGTTAGGGAGAGATTGCCCTCGTATGCTAAAACGAGGCAGCTAACGTTTCATGCCAATGGCTGCCTCTGAGGGGTTGCTCGTCTTCCTCGACTGGAAGTGACCGTTGATTGACCACACGTGCATGGATTCCTTGTGCTATAAGAAGTCGTGAGATGACCGTGCGCTCGAAAGGTTTCTCACTGCTAGGCTGTTCTATAGATAGTAAGTACACAGGTCAGTGGGGAATTAGGATAACATGGGCGACAATACCATTGGATCTTCGGCTCTTGCCTAGGAACTATCAACCCAATTTTTATTTCACTCTGAAATCTGTCTTATTTTGCCGAGGTTGGACTGGGAGCGCCTCTGAGTAGATTTCTTGAAGATGCACTTTCTTTTCAAGTTTGTTTGCTTGATTGATTGATTGAATACTATTGTGTTGTATTGAAACATCTAATACCGAAGAGAGAGTTTTCGGCTGTTGGAAATGGTTTCGCTGGATTGTGACCTGATCCTCAGTTGTCCTTCGATAGACCGGGTTGTCAAAGTTCAAGCTTTTCAAGGTCTTCCTTCGATATGATCGATACAGGATGCACGTCACCTAACAACCAAACCACGACACCAAATTCAGTACAGAACAAGACTTTCTCTTTCATACAGCTTCCAAAAAGTCAAGAAATGATCTCTAGATCAAGACTTGCAGAAAGTCAAGAAATAGCTTCTAGACCACACATCCTCCAAGTCAAGGAATGACCTTGAGACAAAGACTCCCAAAAGTAAAAAAATGACCAAGACTTCCAAAAGGTCAA
The DNA here is from genome assembly GCA_959347315.1 of Bimastos eiseni. NCBI lineage: Eukaryota > Metazoa > Annelida > Clitellata > Crassiclitellata > Lumbricidae > Bimastos > Bimastos eiseni. Next base: position 8,283,511 of record OY365822.1, on the reverse strand, counting down.
GAAATGACCTTGGGACCAAAACTGATACTCCAAAAAAGTCATAAACGTCCTTGTCACAGACTTCCAGAGTCTAGAAATGACCTTGATACCAAGACGATTGGTTACTAAGACCAGTAATGAGACAGAGTCATAAAAAACCTGAGTGTCTAGACCACAGCCTTAACCCTTTAACGACCAGCGTGTAATAAAATGTATGGGAAAACTTATGTAGCTGGTCGTTAAAGGCTTAAAGAGCAACACAACAGACAGTTATAGCAGTGCTAGATAAATGGCATATTATAAGTACAGTGTGGATAGAGTCTGGTGGCTCACCGTAAAGATGATGAGACCAACGACAAGTATGACGCCAATGACAATGGCAGCAACCCCATCACCGCTGGTTCGATGACCCTGACGTCCCTCCTGGGTCATGCTCCCTTTGCCCGACTTCACCTTTGTAGTGCCCTGTGGGTACAATTTGGCTAAGAAAAGAAAAACAAACGTTAACATTAGTTATGAATGCAATGCTAATAAAATAAATGCATCAGGTAAAAAACATAAATGTTCGATAACATTACATTGCATTAACTCATAATTCTAATCTTGCTCTCCACACAGCATTGCAGGACAACCCCTCTTACTTGACACAGCATTCACAAAAAGGCGGGTGCTGCACACCGTGCCTTCAAACGTGTCAAGTGTACGATTACAATAGTCTTAAGAAAATTCACACAGTCGGTTACATTACAACGAACCCTAAAAAGCTACACAGTCGGTTACATTACAAGGAACCCTAAAAAGCTACACAAACGGCTTCCACAATCTCCTCACTTGAAGCCTGTGTGGTGAGGGTGGAATTGGAGACGCACGTCTTCTGGTCGTCTGCCAGGAAATACACGTCTCCATAATCGGAGCAGATGCAGACGAACCTCTGGACTCCACGACGTGGAAGACACAGGTGGGAGCAGTCACTCCCTTCACAGAGATCCAGTGCTGGAAAGATACAAAAAGAAACATTCGACTTCGGCAATAACTATATTTTATTTATATATATATATATATATATATATATATAGAATGCAGTTTAAACAGTGCGCTGCTTAAGCACGTTTAGAATCTTGCTTTAAGATCTTTCTCTTGTCAATGTAACTGCTTGCGACTTGCCATCCAGAATGGTTTAATAAACGGCGACACATACAACGGTCAGCTAGGATATGGGTGGGACAGGTGTGGTAAGGCGTGGCTATGATGGGCTAGGTATCTCAAGTGTGTACAACAACAATAATACTCTATGGGGTTCATGGGTCATTGGACAAGACACTGGCATGCAGAGTAAATATAACGAGTTCAAATTTTGCTACACCTAAGGTAAGCTAGTCTTTCTTTTGCTAGGTTGGTCAAATAAGATGCGCCATGCGATGGACGCCTTGCACGGCTGCTAACAGTTAGATTGGATTCCTGTAATAACTTGTCAACATCTGCTCATAATGTACTTGTAATCCTGCTGTGGTTTGCCAGTTTGAAATGATATGAAGATATAAAAAAACAACAACAGTAATAGTAATTGTCACTTCATATAGCACCTTTTGAGCATCTCAAAATGTACTGAAGTGTTTTGCAAGTGAAGTCAAGCAAGCATTTTGACAGGTACAACAACTAATGTGGCCAATACCCAAGCATTTTGTGTGTGAATAACCTACTAAGCCACAAGCTTATTTTATTTTTCTTGAGACGGCTCCCGAGTGGATCTTTCCTTACCAGGCGGCTGTTTGAGTTCATGGTAAATGTGGACGTCCATTGGAGAGTAGAGGTGCATTGCGACGTTCTTCACCGTGTTATTGCGACGTTCCTTTGGGAACTTGGACACCTTGAGGATAGACTCAGCCTCCCAGTCGGACCAATATATGTCATCCTACAATGCCAAAGGATAACAATAGTTGTCCATTCGACTGAAATTAGGCAGAAGCCAACTTATAATACGATCGTTCATCAGCAGATGTCTCTCTCTGTATGTCCGTCTATATGTATATCTGTCTATCTGTCTGTGTGTCTGTGTCCACTGCTATAGCTGCAATAAACGAGATTGAATTGAATGACAAAAGAAGATAACAAAGACAGAGACAATGGGGGCCATAGAGTATTGGAAAACAACACACTGGAGCACAGAACTGAGGCAACAAGTTCAATGTCGTAGCTCCCGTGAGGTTGACTAGTCCTTCTTTCGCATGAAGGCGGCAGTGGTAAAATTAGACGTATAACCTAATAGGCACCTTGCACGAGTAAGAGTGGCGTAATGGACAACACGCTGTGGCGCAGAGCTGAGGAACCGAGTTCGATACCCGTATCCCCAAAAAGGTTGACTATTTATTTTTTATTTATTACCGAAATTTGACACCTTCCTTCTTCCAAAATTTTTTGCTCAGAAGTGCACACACTTGCCTTGGCGTCGCATATGCAGTTGTACTGCAAAGCAATTGTGTGTGAAGAACTTGCTCAAGGTCCCTACACAGTGACGCTCGGACGAAGGTCGAACCCGCTCTCTCAGCGCACACCGAGTGTTACGGGCCAACCGCTCTAATCAATCGGCCACTGTGCCACACAAGTTTTTCTTTTGCATAAAGGCGGCATTGGTAAAAATAAAGGTAAAACGTATTGAGCGCCTTGCATGGCTGTCAACAGTTAAAATTTGCTCCTGCAATAACTTGTCATCATTCATACTGTACTTATAATCACATTGTAATCAGTTTAAAATTAAATGAAAATAATAGTTATTTTTATAAATAATATATGCCGATCAGCAATGTGCACAAACTGTCTCTGACACACCTTGAAGAAAAGACTTATGCTGTAAGAAAGACGAGAGAAGGACACTCACCTCGAAGACGGTCAACGCAAACGGATGCTTCAGATAGACGTAGGACGTAAGGATGACCCTCCGATCGCCACCAACAAGATTCGAAGAACAGATGACGTGCAGTTTGGCGTCAACCCAAAATAGCAGATTACTTTCATAGTCTACAGATACAAACATGACTTCATGCAACATCATTAGTTATGGGTCATAACTATGACCCGTAACTATGTGGTGCGGCACAGTGGCCTATCAGGTAGAGTGGTCAGCCCGTAATGTTCAGTGTGTGCTGCGCCTCGTACGGGGTGTCAGTCACTGTGTAGGGACCTTGAGCTTGTCCTTCGCGCACCATTACTCTGCAGTACAACTGCAATTGCGCCGTCGAGGCGTGTGTATGCACTTCTGAGCAAAAGATGTTGGAAGAAGGGCGGTATCAAATTTCGGTAAAATAATAATAATAATAACTGTAGAGTATGATATTAAAAGAACTGTTGGTTGGGTTCAGCCCATGTACAGGACCCTATCCCTCTACTTGTCCAAGCACTGTTTACTTGCTGATCATTATTTTCTTCAAATAACCTTAACAGATTTTAGGAATCAGTGGCAGCACTTAAAAAAGTGAGAGCACTGAACAAGTGAAAGTAAAAACATGGATTTTTTGGGACCCTCTTTTATCTGGTAGATGGCACAATTGTTCCATTTCCTTAAGAGAGTGTTGATTACATATCATTGATGATGTAAACTTGCCGGAGTGGAGCTCGTCAAGGATGACTCATTCGAGTGGTTAAACGATATTTTTTTTTCATTTATTTCTCAATTTTTGAGTTATGTCCGTAAAAATTTGATACATTGCATTGTCATGCAAGAGTGACATGTGTGCAACATTTCAGCTTTGTAGGTTGACGGGAACATACCGAAAAAAGAGTTGAAAGAATTCTGACGAACGGACGTCCATGACAAACTATATGCAAGCCAAGTTACCAGAAACCAAGTTCAATAACCATATCCTCTGCTGTTGCAACAATTTCGATTTTAAAATAGCAATACTAGCAATATTAAAGTAAGACGACTTTTCATCCAAGGAATTCTTATGCAAGCGATTTTTTTATTTATCAAACAACGTAAAGTAATTTGTTTTGATAATACAATTAAAAATTAAAGACAAAAATTTAATTGATTTCCGAATTACAAATTACATTGATTTAGGGCAACAAATTAAAAATCAACAATTACAATTGTAATTCAAATAACATAATTTCAATTACTCAAATAAATTACTGCCCATCCCTGCACACAGAGGTATGTAAAGGGCTGATATATATCAGCATTAGTTCATCATCCAGACTGTACAAAAGACAGAGAGAGAGAGAGAGAGAGACAGAGACGGAAAGAGAGACAGACAGAGAGAGAGAGACGGACAGAGAGAGACACAGAGACATACTTACCAATCGCAAGACCGTTAGGCCACTGAATGTCCTTGTCCACGATGATGGTACGCTCCGATCCATCAAGGTTGGCACGTTCGATTTTTGGTACATCACCCCAATCACTCCAGTAGATGAACCTGGCAAAACAGCAAAAACCACACTTCATGGTAACATTTCAAATTCGTGAATATTCCTAGATGAAAAGATCGGAACACACAACAGCAAAATTCATGTAAATTAATAATAATTCTATCTCAATAGTTACAGTCTTAAATACATACACGCTTAGTCTTGCACTTAGGGTTAAGACGAGCCCGCTTTAAGGGCCAAGTGAAGCCAACTGTTAGTGAGAAGTGGAGACCACTGTTAGAGACAAATAAAGTCACAATTAGGGCCAAGTGGAGCACGTTGAAGGGGTCAAGTGAAGGCGACCGTTGAGGCAAAGTGAGCCTACTGTTAATGCCAAGTGTAGTCAGCTGTTATGGCCAACTACAGACGGCTGTAAGGGCCAAGTGACGCTGGCCATTGGTGGAGCCAGCTCTGGCCAAGTCTGAGTACATAGTTCATATACAGCTTTGGGCAGTGATTCTTTATAGATTTTCAATAAAGGGTCTGGCAAGAACCCTGAGTTGCTTGTGCAAAGACCACTTTAATGGCAACAGTGATCTCGGGAGTCAAAGTTGCAGTAGTCAAAACCGATAGTTCTCAAAACTGTGGCAATCATGTGGGTTTTTTATGGCAATGGAAACAGGAGATTTCATTCCGAGACATTTTGCCAAAACCGGCGCAAGATCCCTTGTGCAGAGGAGACCAGTGATAAGTACTAATTACATCATTGCATCTAACTGGAAATTATAACTATTGAATTACATCATTTAATCAATCAATCAATCAATCAAATCAATCAATCAAATCAATCTAACCAACCAACCAAACAAACAATTCGTCCGTCCGTCCGTCCACCCATACATCCATTCATCCATCCACCCACCCACCCACCCACCCATACTAACCAACCAACCAACCCATCAATCCCTGTTAACATGGCTTATCATCTGATCCAAGCCGTACCACTGATTCACTCTTGGATCAACTACGATCGCTCGTGGCTCATCGAGGTTTGTGTTGACGACGACCTTCCGCCAGAAATTCACCGGATCCCTGACGGAGAGGACCTCGATCCGGTTGTTTCCGGTGTCCGTCCAGTACAGGTTCTTGTGGATCCAGTCGAGGGCAAGTCCGTCGGGGGTGCTGATGTCACGCTTCACCAGGTCCTCTGTATGGCCTGATGAGTTGATCGTTCGTCTACAGCAGGAAATACAAAAGTGTCTACACATATATATATATACACATACATATATATATACATACATATATATATATACATACATATATATATATATAAATACATATATATATATATATACACATAAACCACAAGCCCACATATACACACACGTACACACACACACTCATATACATACACACATGCACACACACACACACATTCACTTTGATAATTTATATAGCGCCCCTTCAAGGGAAACTACTCAGAGGCGCTCCCAGCCCAGCCACGACCAAAAAGAAACGACTTTAGCAGCCTACAAAAGGTGGGTAGGTCATTGTTAGGGGAAGACGTAGGGCAACCGGAAGCCCATTCCAGGCGGACGGACCAACCGCCGAGAAAGCTCGACGCATCATTGGCTACATACAAATCACATACACACAAAAACCAATCAGTGAAGGTATGACAATAAGATGAGGTAGAAACAAATGATAATAAGCAAAATCAATGTACATAAAATAGTATAGTATTATAATATTACAGTATATAACTATGGCATACCTGTCTAAGGCATAAGGCATCAAATACACTTGTTTAGATGTGTTCAGATAGCCATAGGTACAGCAATATTACACCAACTGATACATACACAAATACACATACAAACACACAGACATACATACCCACATACGCACAAATACATATACACAGCAATCGATGGCACATCTAAGTCCTGCCACAATCAGATCAACAGCCAGAAGATGAGTCCTCTGAGACAGGGAGACAGTCTACGACTGATAAGCACAGAAGACATTCACGATACGTCTCACCGGTGCCACCCGAAGAACGATTTATCTGTACCTGGAGATGGTCTCGCTGGCTACGTCTGACCAGTAGATGTAGCTGTCCCTGTAGTCATATTCAAGGGCAATGGCGCTGTGAAGCTTCTCCACCACTGACCGATACTGACCACTGTGAAGGTGAATCTCTCGGAGGTCATGGCGGTTTGCAAATAACAGCACGGGTTCATCACCTTTCACCAAAATCAAATATAAGTGTATGCAATGTACGCTGAGTCCAGAAATAAAGGGACCCACATTAATATGAAATTAAATAGCAAATATTTGTCAATTTTTAAAATTCATGAACTATTTAAATCCTGATATACTTATCTAGTAGTGCCTAAAATATGATAGCTCCTGTCATCCAGTAATGACGTCAAAGTGACATCATTTTTCATCAATATTCAAGTATTAGGAACTGCCTAAAACATAGCTGCAGAATTTTCAACTCTTTATAATGTTGTTGATTAACCACCTTAAATTTAGTTCATATGCATTTTTGCATTTGAATAATATTAGACTATAAGGTATTTTCAAAGTGTCCGTCTTCGCCTCGACACAAGCTTCAAGACGCGTGCGTCATTGGCCAATAGAAGCATCAACGACCAGCTGATCAAATTCCTCTACGGCACAAGCTTTCTAATTTGAAGACCTCACTCATGACATACTTTTTTCAACCAGGATGTTCATAAATTATACACTCGTGGATTTTTCAACCAGGATGTTCATAAATTATACACTCGTGGATTTTTCAACCAGGATGTCCAAAAATTTTTAAAACATAAAACCAGAAACCAGAAAGATTGTAACTCGGTACCATTAATTGCCTGAGTCCGAGTTTATGCCAAGCACTAAAGAAACTCGGGCCGAGTTGAGTTTCGAGCTCAATTTCGGTTCATCCCTACAAAAGCCAATGGACCAGCCCTCAGCAGAGAACTAACTCATCATCGTCGTCATCCTCATCATCATCATCATAATTAGGAACTCCAATTAATAAAAACCGGCTGTTGATGTGTTTACCAGCTGCTCTGCACCGGTGTTCGTTGAGGTCGAGTTCGTAGCCCTGTCGGCATTTGCACTTATAGCCTGGCTTGCGGTTCTCGCAATCCTGTGAGCATATTCCGGGTATCTGGCACTCGTTGATATCTAAGGAAAAGCAGAAGAAATGCACAAGAAAGATGATGCCACAGCGTTGGACTATGTACAACTGCGCCTAGAGTCAGATCTTAACACATTTTTAACATCTGTTCTCAAATGAATTACACAATGGTACAAAAAAATTCATCGTCATCATGATTCATTGGCTGAACACAACATATTGGACCATTGTTCTAAATGCTCCTCTGTCTTGAGTTAGTTGTAATATGTAGTGTAAATCAGTCCCACACCAGTCTTCTATTTCACCTTGCCATCTAGCTATTCTCAGAATCTGTGTATATAGTTACCCTTCAAGGGTAATATAAGTAAAGATTCGTAGAGTATAATGGTTGCAGTGTGATTTTCCAAATATACCTTAACACATCCGGTGAAACTGATCTCAAATTGAAACTACACAATAATCAAAAAAGATTTTGCTAATGCTAATAAATTTGGAAATGTCAGTAGTTAATTCAATTCTATTCAGTTAGCAATTCAGCCAATTAATTAGCTAATCACTCATCTGTTTGTTCAAGTTTAGCTAATTCTAATTGATAAGCAATTCAACTAATCAATTATCTAACCAATTTATATAGCACCATTCTATCTGTCCGATTTCGGTTAATTCCAATCGATTAGCAATTCGACTAGTAATGCCCATCTCTCTGACTCTGCACGAATAAAACGAGAACGTAATGTCATGCAGAAGCAAGGAAACTGCAAATCTCCACAGACAGTACACTCCTGTGAGCAACCTAAAGGGAGCTACATACAGAGTCTAAACACAGACAAGCATAAAACTCTGCCACTGATCGTTTTCTGACAGTGCCAGCCCCAAGCCTGGATAAATGAGGAGGGCGACGTTAATGATCTTTGTTATCACAATGTCATTAAACTGCAATTACTACTATTATTGAATTCTTTTGCTGAACTCTGCTAATATAATCTAGTTGCTAACTAACGTGTAGAGATGCATAAGAATCTGTTTACCTTCGCATGAGCGATTGTCGCTGCCGAGTCGAAAACCGGCTGCGCATTTGCAGATGAATGAAGTGCCTGTGGTAACACATTCATGCGAGCATCGACCGGCAGCAACTTTGCACGGATTGGCTGCAACAACATTCACATTCAAATCAATTCAACATAAAAGCTTTCATTCAAAATCAACCACCATTGCGCTTCCTCATCATCATATCATCATAATCAAGATCATCATATCATGATCATTGATGATCATCATGACATGATGATCATCATCATCTCATGATCATCATCTCATGATCATCATCAATGATCATCATCAATGATCATCATCAACAATGATCATCATCTCATCATCATCATCATATCATCATCAATGATCATAAATGATCATCATCAATGATTATCATCAATGATCGTCATCAATGATTATCATCAATGATCATCATCGTCATCGTCATCGCCATCACCATCTTCATCATCTTCTCATGATCACGATGTTCGTCATCATCGTCGTCGTCATCATCATTATCATCAGTGATCATCATGATTGGATCGTCATCATCATCATCATCATCATCATCATCATCAACAACAACATCAACAATATCATCATCACCATATCGAGCACGCATGCACGTAGTAATGCATACATGTATACGTTGCCCTCTGCTGCCCTTTAAAAAGCATAGTGGGTGCCCATTATCTGTCGCTGACATCGTAAACAATGTTCAAGAAGCAGGAACAGATGGCACTGGCAGGACTTTGTGCTTATCCTGATAACCCTCAAGACAATGCCTCTATAAGCCATTGTTGACAGAGAGCCTTGTAATCAGCAAAGAGTGACAACCTCACCCATCTACATGCATGCTTGTGAGTCCAGCAGCAGTCTGTTGTGTCCGCTCTCAACTCAGTGCATGGGACAATGTTCTGTGGACATGTAAGTCCTTGGTATAGGGATATGTACCATGTATACATGTCTGTATTGATATATGTATGCATGCATACAAACACACCCACCAGGAAAGAAATTTAGTATACGGTTACTGCTCCACCCAGCCTACCCAGTGCTAATGAGTACACTGACTGTACACTATTGGAGGGAAGATGAGACGATGCCATATAAAAACCCAAGTAAAATACGATACTTGGTAGCTCCAGCACTGCTTGCAGTCTAGCAGTGCCAGTCTCAAGCCTGGATAAAGAAGGAGGGAGATGCTGATGATCTATGTTATCACACAGCATCGTTAGACTGCAACTAACCAACGATACCTGGTACATATAAAGTGGACAACGGGCGATGATGGTACTGACCGGACGCGGAGCAGAAGCTGCCTTCGTCGGCCCTGTTGCCGCAGTCGTCCGTCCCATCGCACAATCGGTCAAGCGCGACGCAATGCTGACCACTGCCCGAACAGTCAAACTCCGTCTGCGAATTGCATCCAGCACCCGCTCGAAGAACACAACATCAGCATAATGTAGATTACGTGACAGACTTATGAAGCTACTTTTCTATAATGAACTAACATAAGAATCTGAGGAAATTTTTGCCTGTGACTAGCCCATCCCAATGAAAGCATCTGCATAGTTGAGTGATATACAACTTTCCAATGCTCCATACCCACAGTTGTGAAATATGTACATTTGGGGGAAATCCTCATATGCATCCTGTAACTATAACCATTCTCAATCTCACATCCACAGTTGAACAAAATGTACATTTTGGGGAGATATCCCCTTCTGCTCCCCACTCCCCACCCACAACTGGGCAAAATGTACTTGGGTAGTAAATCCCTTCGGCTTGCCATTACCTCCAAAGTCCCTCTCCACCTCCCTCTTTTTCAACCTCTACCCGGCACAGTGCAAGAAGCTCCTACATTCTCAAACCACGCCTCGTCTCCTAATGTAATTCTCTCAGCTGCAATAACTAATGAGCATTAGCAATATAGCTCAGGTGCTATCATCATTGTTATAATTATAAGGAGTACTAGACTTCTGGTAGTAGCAGTATTAGTAATAGAATTCCCTTCATTAATCAAATAAGAAACAACAAGCACGAATAGTAATGAAGTAAAAGTGATCAAGGTCAGTTAAAGCTAGTAGTTAATGTTGACTTCTGTTGCACAGTAGGTTCCCCCCTACTCGCTGATACATGACTGTAACCATAATACTCGCTTCATGTAATAAAGAAGCAATCACTCGATGGACCACATAGGTCGTCGGCGTCTCTGGCTTTATCGTACGGACACCCAAGGAGACAAAAGGAGATCAGGACGAAAGATGAATGCAGTGAGCACTTACTAACGCATCCCTCTTCGTCGGTTCCATCGGCGCAATCAGGTACCGAGTCGCACCTTAGGTTGATGGCGATGCAGGAGAAGTTACGCAGACACTGGAACTGTCTGGGACCACATTCCATGGCGTCACCACCTGTTCAAGAGGAACCATCAACAGTAACTAAAATCGTTCTGTAAGTAAAGTGCACAAAGTTTCTGTGTTCTTGGTCAAACAGAATCTTAGACAGGCTATGAGGCAGAACAGTTATGGGCTCACATGTATTCTATGCCTCTGCTCCTTAGGAAAGGAATAGACTGCCACTCTCTCTTCGTAGCCCAAATTCACATCCTTTCTTCAAAGAGCGACTCAAAACTCACCATTTCTCGCTGGTCTTCTAAAGTCTATTAAGGAAACCAATCCATCCATAAAACATCGATAGCTGAAGTAATTGATCATCAAACCATGAGTTTGGTTATCAACCAAGCAATCAATAAATCATGTGCTCGTGCAACCATTCAATCAATGTAAAATTCAGTATTTCAATGCACAACCCATTGTTCAATCAATAAAGCAATTGATTAATGCACCACTCAATCAATCGATACATCAAAATCAACTATTTTTAAACCAACCAAGAAAAGTCTACTATTACTTTTAGTTCTTTGGAGAAATCAGTAACATGGCAATAAAATTCACTTACAAACACATCAAGCTTTGACCGGACGGTCCATACATGACCCATTTCATGGGGGACATGTACGAATGATCCTTCAAATGAAGTATTAAGGTGATGGAATGATCTCCATGGTTGCTAGTAGCACATATGAAATACACCCAATGCTTAGGATCCAACCTCACCTGGATGTTCCACCTGATTGGAAATGCATATTCATCACTTGACCAGGTCAATTGCTTATGCATATGCATGACCTGACATGTTTAATTGGTAATGAATATGCACAACCTGACATGTTCAATTGTTTATGCATATGCATACCTAACATTTTTATGCATATGCATAACCTGACATGTTCAATTGTTTATGCATATGCATAACTTGACACGTTTATGCATATGCATAACTTGACACGTTTATGCATATGCATAACCTGACATGTTATTAATGAGGTCAGTTTGATTGTCATCAACCCATTCACATCAATCATGAAAAATGCTGCTCACACATGACAGGATCCTCATCGCTGTGGTCGCGACAGTCGTCGTCTCCGTCGCATTTCCACGCTATGTGGATGCAGTCGCTGACCGTGGCACACTGGAACTCCTGTGACGCGCATCGCTGACCCCCGGTCGCCATCGAACTGTTGCAGGCGATCTCGTCCGATCCGTCGCCACAGTCGACGTCACCGTCACAGTGCCACTGGAGAGGAACGCAGCGTCCGTTGGAACAGCGGAACTCATTGTCCTTGCATGGCTGAGGCGCTGGATATCAAATCAAATCTTTTATTTTGTAAACAAAACAACAACTCAACCGAAAACTACACGTCATGCTTACTAGCGGCCACAATGAAAGGCCCTGAAGGGATCAAAACGATCCCGCTAGTAGGGACACCTATGTACATACAGTTTAAGAAGACAGACACGACGGTCGAGTGAAATACAGCAATTAAATCGTTAATATACACATGAGTCTTGACTAAACAAACAAAATTTATCAAATGAAAAATAGTCAAACAGAGTTGGTCCAAAAATAAGACTAGCAAATAGATTATATGCATTTCACCATGAGGTTAATTATTGCTCAACTAAACAAAGCACATACGATGAAATGATGACAGATGATCGTGAGACCAGTTTTGCGCTGGGCTCTCCTAAATCCGCCTAAGGTAGCAGTTCCCAGTGGTGTCTACCTGAGGGAACTATCTGCCACTGTTTCCAGAAGTAAGTGGGGTATGACGCTTTGGACGTAAACTGGGGGTTTTAAGTCTGCAATACGAACATTAATAATTATAATTATATATGTCGTCGACAGTGGGGGTTTGTTACCCCATTCCAGATGGTGGACATTCACTCACAAGATCGTCCTCTTGGTCTCTTCAACCCTTTTCGCCCATCATTCTCTTCCTTCTCTCTTCCCTTCCCTAAATTGTCTCTTTTTCTCCCTTCTCTGCATTCACTCTCTTCCTCCCTTTCCTCAGTTCTCTCCTCCTCTCTTCCTTCATTCTCTCTGTTCCTACCTTCTCATCATTTTCACTCTTCCTCCCTTTCTATCCTTTGCTCACATCGACCCTTCTCCCAGCTTGCCCTCTTACAGAAAACTACTCAGAGGCACATCCCACTCCAGTTTGGCCAGAAGTAGATCGAAGGTCGATATACAGTAACCAAATAACATATAGTAACCAGGTAAATTAGGTATTCTACACGAATCATCCAGCTCATCATATTCAACGACCTTGAACTGCAACGGAACCAACAGTGGCACCAATTGGTCAATCAATCATGACCAAGTGTCTAATTGACAACATTTAAACAGGTCTTTGTTATATCTGCAATATTTGCAGCACCAGGTGCAGACTTTGACCGCCTTCTCTAAAATGCTAAATAAGAAGATTACCAAACGAAGGTATTTATGATTTGTGTTATGTAACAGTTACAAGCATACACACACATATACATACACACATACATACACACATACATACACACATACATACACACATACATACACACATACATACACATATATATATATATATACAATCATACAATTATACATACATGCACATGAATATAATTTCATACATAAATACATGCACTTACATACATACATACAATACATACATACAATACATACATACATACATACATATATACATACACTCAGTATACACACGCACCTACAATTAGGGCATAATATGCACATTCACACACATATTACACATATGATGTGAGAGAAGGAAGAGAAGAGCATCTGTGGAAAGGATGAATGGTGCCAGAGTTGTCTCCGTCTACTCACTGCATCCTATTTCATCACTGCCATCCTCACAGTCGATGTCCTGGTCGCAGTGCCATCGGCTGCTGATGCAGCGTCGTATCTCCTTGCACTGAAACTCACTCTCCTTGCACCTGCTCGGATCACCTGCAGCACACGATACGATAGGAAGGCAATATGAACAAGTTATAATCGACATCGTTAGTTCAACAAAATGTCCTTGACCATGCCCTTTAAAGTGGAAGATGGCCCCCAAACACCAAATAGACATAAGAAGTGAAATTTACATACCGAAATTAGTAACATTAGAGGTATTACACATGCAAATGCAGTAAGAAACAGAAAAGATAAATTTTCAAATATGGCCGACGGCAGCCATATTTGATTTTGCAATTACGTCGTTCGTGGCGTCATTGTGGAAAAGTACCTAGGTTATTTTTCATGTCTAGGGACCCACTGACTAATTGGAAGTGAGAAACTCCCCCAACACCATTTTGCAAACGGGACCCCAGGCCAGGTACAGGATTATATCTGTCCTGACTGAGAACCGGAAGATCATGGCTGGCTGCATTGACCTGACAGAGAAACCCCAGACAGAGGCTCCTTGCAGCTCAAGTGCAAATTCAATTAACAACCATTAATATCAGCACAACTTGTAGACCACATCCTTGTGGAATTCACCAACAAATGCCTGACAGACTTACAGTGGAAGCGATCTAAAAACACTTTGCATAATGCACATATCAAATATCCTATATTGTATCTGTGATAAACATCACCATGTGCCGTCAGTTAGTGGAACTCTAGCAACGGACATGGTAAACCTTCTCCATTATCCTCTGTGTCTCACCGCATCCATCAACTCCTCCAGACTCAACGCTGTCCTCTCTTGAATTTCATCCATCCATCTCATCCTTTGATGCCCTCCTCTCCTCAGGCTCTCCCAGCAACCCGGCATCATCTCCTTCCCCATCTCATTAGCTCACATCACATGACCGAAATACACCAGCTTCTATGTCTTGTCCCCTCTGTTATATCATATATATACATATATATATACAATATGCATATATATATAACATATTGAATATATATATTATATCAATATGCATATATATATATATATAACATATTAAATATCTATCTATATATATATATAAATATCAATATATATATATATATCAAATGCAATTAAATCTGTTTGATGACATACAGTCTTCTTCGTCGAATCCATTTGGACAGTCGGAATGTCCATCACAGCGCCATGCAAGCGGAACGCACTTGCCACTCTCTGCTCCACAGCTGAGGTGGTCGATGCTGCACGAAACGTTGGCTATCAACGAATCAAAACAATCAAATATAATACAACACACGTACTCGTTTTGACACAATAGAAGCTCTGCATTTCATACCTACACAATAAAACTGCGTATTTGATACAATACAAATTCTGTATTGTATACAATACAATATAACACTGCGTATTTGATACAATACAAATTCTGTATTGTATACAATACAATATAACTGCATTATATACAATATAAGCTTTGTATTTCATACAATACAACTGTTTTTGATAAAAGTTTTGTATATCTTACAATACAACATAGAATACAGCAACATTTGATACAAATCGATATACAATACGAAACTTCATTTTATACAATACAATTCCTGGCCATTGGATACAATCTGGTCTTTCTAATCAAATACTCTGAAGACTTATATGGCAAAGAGATCATAATTCTCAGCCCTTTAAGTTACACATTTGTAAGCAGTCTTATTAAATTATATTATATTAAATTATATTAAATTATATTATATTAAATTATATTAAATTAAAATATATTATATTAAATTATATTATATTAAATTATATTATATTAAATTATATTAAATTATATTAAATTAAATTATATTAAATTATATTAAATTATATTATATTAAATTATATATGGTTCATAGATAGACAAGCAGCAAGTTTTGTCAATCGGAGAAAAAGAAGAAGCATCTTTTGGACAGTCTTAAAAGTCATGACATCAATTGTAATTGTAATCAAGACAATTTATATAGCCCAACCGGACTTTCTCACAGACTCTCCTGTTGTGTACTCCGGTTTCTGCCATTTATTTACCCTACACTCCAAACATGACATCATAAATTAATAACACTCGAATGGCTTCCAATGACAGCAATTTCTACTTCGGTCAAACAAACTTCTGGACCTGCTGCTATTGGCATAGTGGTTCCAGAGTCCACATGACTTGGCTGTTCTGTAAAAACTGTCTGGTCCAAGAAGATACTGAGACCAACTTGAGAAGAGGAGGACAATTTATAGAGCGCTATTGTTAGCAGATACTTCTAGCGTGATATACAATACTGCTCAATGCCAGCGCGAATATACACAACTACCGCTTGGAGATGGCTGTCTTAACTGGGTTTTTTAAAACAGGAAGAGTCTTATAAGACCTATATAATAAGATGTTCTAGGTGTGTGGGTCAGGGCCCCAAAAGGACCAATTGCTCTTTTAGTGAGATAATTGGTACACTCCCAGTCACTCACACATTGCACTGCAATACACAGGAAAGTGGATATATTGCTGTCTTTGGAAGCAATTCAAACGATGTCTGGTTATAACTGTAACAATGTGGCAATTTGCATACGAATGACATGTGTGTGCACTGCACATGCATACAATTATATATATATATATATATTGTATGCATGTGTGTGTATGTATGTACGTACGTATGTACGTATGTGTGTGTGTATGTATGCACGTACGTATGTGTGTGTATGTATGTATGTATGTATGTATGTGTGTGTGCGTATGTGTGTACGTATGTACGTACGTGCGTCTGTATGTGTGTATGTAAGCGTGTGTGTGTGTATGTGTGTATGTAGGTACGTACGTGCATGCGTACATGCGTCTGTATGTACGTACGTATGTGTGTGTGTACATACATATGTATCTATGTATGTATGCATGTATATATGTGTATAACACACACATATCTACATGCATACTTACATACTTATAATTTTTAAGACAGCATGTGTGTGTGTATATAGATAGTGCCTCTGATCAGTTTCTATTGAAAAGGTGCTATATAAATCTCTGATTACATCACCATAATCCCTGAAAGTGACTGGCTATCTATAGACTGTATCCAAATATAGTCAGTTATCTTTGAATAACCTCACAAGGTTAACAAGACAGAGAACAAGGGTGTAGATGACAAAATGCTAATATATATATATATAAAATAAATATAAATAACATATATATATATATATATAAATAGCCAGATACATAGATACATACAAATAGCTACTCCAGTGTGCTAAAACATTTATATAGCGCCTCCTAAAGAAATCAACTCGGAAGTGCACAACAACACAAATCAGTCTTAAGCGACTTGTTAAGCAAATCCGCATCAATGTCTTTGTCTGGCACAATGCACCACGCTACTGCCTGTCTATACAGGCTAAAAAATGTGCCCAAAAATGTCTGATTTTATCATGCACTACTTTTAAGAGAATGGCACCATGAAAAGATGTTTACAGGAAGAAGAGCTCTCTCTACCTGCACGTAAATGCCTCGTTTAGCCTCTTCCCACCTCTTTACCTCCCGATCTCCTCTTCCACTCCCAAACAACATTCCTTTATTCCCCTCTCTTGTTTGCTCTCCTCTCTCCCCTTTTGCAACTTCCCTTTTTTCTCACTTCCCCCATCTCCCCCCCCCCATGGCCATGAGAGCCTCATAATGCATAAGAAACATAATCCACACCATATACTCCGCTGGTGGCAGGCAAGCAGGCGTCTATTAAATAAGCAATTGGCCGATTTCAAAATCATTCTGCCTGGTCTGGTATGGTCTTAATCGGCATTTCGCTGGCCTATACACTAGCAAAACCCGATCTACATCCGGATCTGCATTAACAAAATCCCTCCTTTACCCAAATCTGTGAATTAACCAAATCCAAGCAATAGTCTAATCTCTGCATTGACCTAATTCACGTCATACCCAGATTCCCATCATAACAACAAAACTCACAATAACCGCCTGAACTAGATATGCGAGCGAAATGTCAAAGAAGGGTATTGATAAAATCAATATAAACGACAAGTGGGAAGCAAATCGTGACTAGGATAACTCAGCCTGTGCCACTGGGAAAGGCAAGAGGAGGGAGAAGGAAGGAGAGGGAAAGGCAGAGGCTGCTTCTAAAGATGGATTGACGGGCTGATGACGGAGGCTCCCTGGGGAGCGGTTCCAGCTCGCGGGCCGGGCATTTCCGGCGGAAGAAACGACGAGTACTATGGACTGGAAAAGGCGTGAGAGATGGAACTGATGGGTGGAGCCAAATGACATCATCCACGCATGCAGTCTCTCTCTCTCTCTCTCTCTCTCTCTCTCTCTCTCTCTCTCTCAATATAGAAACGACACCAAAGGCCATCAGCAGTTGTACCACCGTGCCGTGAAACTAGGCTGAATTTATCACGTCAAGATCTAATTAAAAGGTGATCGTAATATAGTGTAAACTGTGCATGCAATGTAATCATAATGCAATGAAATTGCAATACAACGTAATCGACACAATGCAATTGCAATACAATTACCATGCAGTGTAATCACGTAATGCATTGTAATCGACTAATCGTAATCATGTAATGCATTGTAATCGTAATGCAATGCAATCGTAATGCAATGCAATCGTGATGCAATGCAATTGTAATGCAATGTGATCACACATAAAGGCTGGCAAATTCAAATACAGCAGTCTAGTCACAGTGACTGCTTACAACCAGACAAAAACTGTCTATGAGCCTCGCAGCCACGGCGACACTAACACCTGACCTGAGAAACTGATAAACCATTTATCAAGTAAATACGGTCAGCCGAAATTTGTCAGAAAAGTCTGATGTCTTTCCATGCTTCTTAATCCGTGACATCTGCCAGTTCTAGACATCAAAAAGCGCGAAAACGTTCGGGCCTACGCGGCCACACTCCAGACCAGATGGATTTCATACATAGCAGGAAACACAATCCTCTGTTGCCATGTGATACAGTCTTGCCTGTAAGGTCTTTCAGATGCTGGTTTGTATCACCAAGAGTATCATATTCTGCATTTTTAAATGGATGGAGAAATGGATACCCAATCTTAAATAGAAGGAACCTCTGTATATCTTCCTCTCTCTTGTTTTTTCCCTTTCACTCTCTCAGTCTCCCTCTCCAGTTTCTCTCTCTCTCTCACTCTCTATGTCTCTAGAGGCATATGGGAGTCCATTAAGTAATGTTTATGGTTCAAATCATGTTTGTAAACAGCATAGACTTGTAAACAGTAGGCACTAAACAGTGCTAAACGCTACTACTGCAATCGTTAGGAAAGTCAATAAGTAAGCAAATTATTAAACAACAATGCCAAAAGGATGCACACATTAATAACGAACAAATTACTACCACTAATAATAATAATAATAACAATAATAATAACAACAATAATATGATGTGAATAGCACCATAGCAATGTAAAAATACCTTAACTCTAGGGAGTCTAGGAACTACACTAAGTCATAAAAATAATAGGTAATTGCATAATAATATCTATAGATGTCTTCCCTCACGTAATGTAAACCTTCGAAAATTTCTCAGCCACAAGAGTCATATCAGGGAGACCAGCTGATTCACTAGCACTATACCAAATCGAGTATGCAATAGCCAAGCTTCGTGTTTAGTTCAGGTGCCAGGTCAAAATTCGGTGGGGGTAAAATCAATCAGACTGTATTTGAGGCATTGATAATTCTTCAACATGGTTCGAGAAACAGCCAAGCAAAGCCAGAGTAAAACAATGAGAGTCTTGAATAGGGCATAACCGGAAATCGCCTTGGACATTTGCCTCAGCCGAATATTGGACTATTCGGAAGTATTCGCCTCGGCCTTCTTCTTACCAGACGATGTGAAAATGCAATGCTGTGCCTTCTACATGGAAAATGCAATACTATGTCTTCTGCATGGAAAATGCAATGCTTTGCCTTCTACATGAAAAATGCAATACTATGTCTTCTACATGGAAAACGCAATGCCGTGCCTTCTATGTGGAACTCCTTCCACCTTTTCAGCACCTTCTTCTAGCTCTGAACCACGCTAATAATATGTCATCAACACTTGAAGACTACGGCTGTTCTGAGAGTTCTTCCAAGTTCCAAAACACATCTCAAACCTGAATAAATTTGCTGCAAAACTGGATGTATTGATGTATGTATGTGTGTGTTGCATAAACACTCTGATAGTGACTTTAAAATAATTCATTGAATTGTCTCTAGCTAGTCTAACTGATGCTAAGAGTTCCAAAGCCACTGTAACGGTTCTGTTTTGATAGTCCGAAGGTTCAATAGCACGAAGGTTCAATAGCCCGAAGGTTCAATAGTCCGAAGGTTCGATAGTCCGAAGGTTCGATAGTCCGAAGGTTCGATAGTCCGAAGGTTCGATAGTCCGAAGGTTCGATAGTCCGAAGGTTTGATAGTCCGAAGAAAAATTTCTAGTCCGAGTTTTCTTCGAATTATCGAACCTTCGGACTATTGAACCTTTGGATTATCGAGCGAACACCCACCCCACCCCTCCTTCAACAGTCCACTCCTCTCTAATCACTATATCCATATAAGTGTCTGTAAAAGAATGGCTATATATGGCCACAGTATTTGTTCTGGCAACTATTTTTGAAACTATAGAAATGGCTGCAGATTGTTTTTCAGCTGCAGCTACTACTACTATTACGATAAGGCAATAATAAGGACTCACATAAACCATCTGCTGACAGATTCTATTAACTCAGACATCAGCCACACAGCAGTCAGTTTCTCATAGCAATACCATAGATCTGTAAATAAATCACACATACATCCTTCCACCACCTCACTCACTCACCTCTCCGTCCATCCAAACATCCAACCATCTATGCAACCAGCTGATCTGTCTGTCCATCCATCCATCTATGCAACTAGCCCATCCATCCGTCCGTCCGTCCATCCGTCCAACCATCCATCCATTTCACCAGTCGATCCATCCATCAATCCACCCCTCCATCCAACCAGTCGATCCATCCATCCATCCATTCAACCAGTTGATCCATCCATCCATCCATTCAACCAGTCGATCCATCCACCCATCCATTCAACCAGTTGATCCATCCATCCATCCATTCAACCAGTCGATCCATCCACCCATCCATTCAACCAGTTGATCCATCCATCCATCCATTCAACCAGTTGATCCATCCATCCATCCATCCACCCATCCATCCATCTGGCAATCCATACTTACCTCATCTAGTAGGAATAAGACACTGATTAGATTAGAGCGCGTTCGTTGACCTATAAAAGCCAAGAGAAGTTACCTACCGCATAGGTCTTTGTCTTCGTCGGTGTTATCAACACAATCAGATTCGCCGTCGCATCGCCATTCAGACACTATGCATTGTCCATTGGTACAGGTGAATTCATGCGCATTGCAGGTGCCTGTATGGTCAAGGCCTACAACATCAACCACACACTGCATTCACGCGTTGCTCACATTAGTGTAGTGGTCACTTTTAGGGCCACTTTTATTTAGTTGGAGGAAATGATGGGCCACAAAGTTAAAAATAATTATTTTTAATTTTGAAAGATTTTTATCTTAGAATAGAATCAAATTACACATGGATGAATACATTTGATGTTACTTATAAGTTTACGTCAACAAAATATAATAATTTATAACAGAAAATAGTAATTCTGTCAAATATTCATTTCATGCACGTACATTTTTTTATATCTTTGATAGGTCGAGGGCCACTTTTTGTTAGATGGATCAGCTGGTTGCATGGATGCAGGGATGGATGGGCTAGTTGCATAGATGTATAGCAGGCCACTCTTGGCCTGTGGGCCACAGGTTGGGAATCACTGGGTTAGTGAATCCCTTGGAAACAAGATGGCCCATTTGAAAGAACATCTGCAGGCCAAATACCAAGCAAGGCATAGCTCTATGCAATGGATTTGTACGAAACATGATGAGCAAAGGAAGAGCAAAAAGTTCTGCAATGGACAGACGACATAATCAAAACAAACCCAGTTGGATCATATTATGAAACAATAGTCAACCAATGATGTTAATAAACATATTTACTTGTGTACACATATTATGTACCAACTTATGCATTTGTGCATGTACTGTTAAGTGTATCTATGCGTGCGCATATGCAAGAATTCATTCATTCATTCTGGGCATTTATATAGCGCCCCTTCAAGAAACCTACTCAGGAGCGCTCCCAGTCCAGCCATGACTACAAGAAAAGACTTGAGGGACTTGTAAAAAGTTGACGGTTGGGCCACAAGCGATGATCGGAGCATCCTGTATGTCCGCATTTGCATGTATGTAAAAACTATGTATGAATACATTGATAGATATGCAAGATTGCAGGTGCACGCATATGAATGAATATACCTGCATGTGCAGACAATTATTACAGCAACTTATAAAACAGAAACCTAATAGTGGAGCTAAATGAATTATTCTTTTTAACACATTGTCTTCAACTGGCTGGCACCATGGACCGGATGATGATGCTGATGATGTTAATGATTATGATGACAATGACCATGAATAAAATGAGGTGTACAGAGTGGAGGCGACTGAAACACGGTCAGCTGTCATGCTAGGTCCAACAGACTGGAACAGGCTTCTTCTGGAACTATCTATTCCCACTTCCCAGAACTCTCTGACATCTGCCATATTAACGTTAGGGCTGTTCTTTTGGCTGTCCTGAGTCAAGCACACCTGTGAGAACTTCCCTAGGAAAGGTGCTATATAAATCCTTTAATGAATGAAAGATCATGTCAATTAGGATTAACATCATCAAAACCTTCAGTCGGTCATGTTCACTATGGCATAATATCGGCTGAAAAGCTCTAGCGACTAATGCCACAGCGATTAAGCGTGCTGAGAATAAGAACATAATCCTGTAATGATTCCAAACAGAACCTTTGTGCTACAATTTCCTCATGATGAAATCCCAATATATGGTGGAAGCAGTATGTAATCACCAGAAAATTGATAATCGATTTCAAGATATACGAATCTTGAAGTTCTATTTTGGTTTTTATGAAAAATCCATTCTAGTGCTACATTCCTCAACCTTTTTCCACAGCATTCTTAGTTATCACGTTATTTGTATTAATGCCACTGGTCAGTAGTTTCGATATTCGTAAGGACCACTGTTAAAAAATTTTCTATTAAAGCCAATAAGAGTCCTTAAAGTATATGAATGTAAATGGAGTTTCAGGCTGCATACGGACTACATTGTCCACACATGAATTGAAGAGTAGTTATGACTGATGATGGTTTGTTAATATTACAAAGTTGAACGGCATCTTCAAACACCCAAAGGAGATCACGTTTAAAATCAAAGTGAAAAACACGCAGAAAAAGAAAAAGAACTGAGTGGAAATGACGTAGCCAAGACATTCGCATATTATGTATAATTATATGGTAATAAATAAAAAAAGTCAGTGTAGCCTAGGCAGTCTTGATTATTGCGAAATCCGAATTGACGCAGGTGGTCTATATAATAAATCAAGCTTCGTAATTAAAATTTCTTCAAGCTACATTCCAGACAATGCCTACGATTTCTGAGGCGCTATATGTCTTTTATAGGCAATATGGAAAACACACTGCCTCTCCCTGCGCCACACGAGTCCGACGTAAGTCTAAACTAGCTAATTTTCCCAGGGCCGATCAGATGTTGACGTTTACGCGGGTTACGAATCGGAAGAACATTTATTCCTATAGATGATGCACGGCGTCACAAAAACAGCACTTACCCTCTGAATTTTCTGATATGTCTTCGGATTCTGCGGCCGAATATCCAGCAGAAACGATAATATAAAGGATAATCGTCATACAAACACACTTTGACCGCTTCGTATTTGTTGGCCCGGCCATTTTGCGCATTTACAATGATGATGCTCGCAAGGTGGCGCGGTACTTGTTTTGCAAAGAATATTATTTTAAGTAATTGAAGGCGCCTGCCTTGGAATTGCTTGGACGTCATATTTATTTCTTACATGATCTTCTGTAATGAATTATGTAATTTTGCATTTTTGATGTATTTGCCCCATTATTAAAATAAAAGGCCACAAATTTAGCTCTCATTTATAGTGTCAGCCAGCAAGTTTGACATTTTAGGGCAGGAGACGGGAATGGTTCTTGTAGCCATAACGGCACCTCTTCTTCTCCACTTCAAACCTTGATTTTAACTAAAAGAATTGTTCGTCTTCAAATAGCGAGCCTAAGCTTTATATTTTTGGGGTTATGCTAGCTTAATTTTCTGTGTGAACTAAAGAAAAAGTAAAGTTTAACTCATTATTTCATTCAAAATTAGCATATGGTCTTACTTAAACAATAGTATAGTGGTTTCAATAATTTTATCTAACGCCCATGCAACCAGCGCTGTATTTAGTATTTGGGGCCCTACGCAACATTATTATATATGGAGCCCAATAATAGCAAAATCTTTCTATTTAGGTCCCAAATTTCGCAGAGCTTTATGCAAACGCATACGCTCGTGTGCCCCAACAAAATTCCTTGCGCCCAGCATTGGTAGGCCTTGTATTTAGGGTTGGAAAAACTTAGGTTTCAATCAAGTTTTTAGGTTTTAACGTTTGCATAAAGGATTATTAATCGCACACCGGCTATAAAGAGATCTGGGAGATAATTGGGCGTCTATTAAGTTATTTTGTGTGAATCAGTAAATGATCTACTCCTTTCCGCTAATATCGAAACAGAATGGCGACCATTGGAGATGTAAACAAAAGCATGAAACTCCAAGTGACCCACGGTTCGTTGAATTTTAGACGTTAGGGAGCTTTAAAACACCATTTAACAGTTGATAAGTGTTAAGGGTTTATTTATACAAACTTAAAATAACACGCCTCGAGGGAATCTATTGTGTTCAATGGACGTGTACGCTTAGCATTACCAATAATGTCCTACCATTACAGGTATCTACAAAGGGATCAACCCGAATAATCGAAACCCGAATCCCCGAAAACGCTGAGTTGTTCATGCGTTGCGTACTCGAGGTTTCGTCCGCAAAGGCACCACGCATTCTTAATATAAGGTATTAATGTTGATTAGGCCGTGCAGCAGAAAGTAACTATTCTTTCTGCTGATAGCTATGATATCCGGGCTATCCGACGCTATGATTACCGGGATCATTGACATTGCCCTCCTCATTTATCCAGGCTTGGAATTGTCGTGTGAAGTTTACTCTGCTTCACCATACGACCAATCATAGCGTGGCTACCATTTGCCACTGGGAAATAGCGAAAGATAGTCAATATTGCGCGAAAGTTTAAACCCCTAATTTAATTAGTTTACTGTGATAACTACTACATTTAAAATTACAACATCTTGTGATTTTGTCATTTCATGCATTATAAACTACCAGTTGTATATTCATCCCTTAAAGGCGTGTCTTTGTTTACATTTGAGAAATGGAAAAGATATGGTATACTTAAGTAATAATTTTGGATGCTACAGCAGTTTATCGCCCTCATGCAATAACTTTAGTTGATTTTACTGTTTAGACTATACACTATAACAGCAGAATACTGGGCATGTTTCCTATATAGATTTTGGGCGTGGCTTGACAGTGCTTGCGTGCTGTGATTTGACATGGATTACATACACCAGGAGGTACAGCGAGTTAATATGACACCAATTCTAAAACAGAATGTTCAACATGGTCAATATGATACAAATCAAAATAACTAAATAAAAATGAAGTAATGAATGTCCTGAAAACGAAGTTATAACTATTTTGCGAGTTTAATGTGATGCATGGTCTTTTGTTGTAGCAGGGGTAATGTCTGGCAATATGCCACAAAATGTTGCAATATGGTAAATTAAATTATCACACTGTACACTACTATGGTAAAACAAATACTCAAATTGTCTCTTCTAAAAATGCTGTTTGGCTTTGAAGCAATTCATCTGACCTTATGTGTCTTTTCTATCAGCCAATCACAGCGCACCAGGAGTATTTTGTTCCAACCAATCACAGCATGCCAAAAGACCACATATTATATACATTTCTTCTTATTCTTCAGATCCCGAAACTATTAGAATACCGAATACTGTACTGTTAACTGGCTCTTTATATCGCCACATTTGGTTGTTGACTTTTAAAGCTGGTCAGAATTAAAAATCTGCTTAATAATAAGTTCTTTGAAATACTGGAAAGAGTGTCTGTAAAAGTGTCAAATTTGAAATCTTAACAATATAGGTTGTGTTCCGTTTGCTTAGAGAATAAGAAGTACGATGTATCGTTGATGTCGAATACTGGGAGTCTGACAGTAGATGATTTGGCAGGGGAGGTTGAGATCTTAACTGGAGTTCCTAAATACAAACAGCGACTCATCTTTAAAGGTAATTGATCGTGATCAATTTTTTGTGTGGTTCCACATGCTTGCACCACTACCAGACAGAATAGAGCTTCCTCAATTGTAGGTCCCAGTGTTTGGAACAGCATCCCATCTGACCTGCGCTCTCTCACACATGACCTATCTGGCTCTTCTATAACCTTCCCAAGACTTTCCTTTTTGCTAGGGCCTGGGTTTGGAGCACCTCTGAATATTTATCTTGAAGGGGCACTATATAAATTGCATTGGGTGATTGATTGATGATCAGTCAAAGCCAGATCAAGTGGTATGTATAGGCACGGTACGTTTGTTGTGAAGATGCTCATGTCCTGCCCTCCATACCTTTAGCTGGTACTGGATGAATCTCAAGGTCCAAAGATTCCATGATCCAGGTAATCGCAAAACTTGTACAATATATGAGACCCAACGAATTAATTCCAGAACAGTTTGAAGAACTGGTATATGATCGGCCTTTGTAGTGAAATGATTCTTGATTAAAAATAATTCTACACATCCCTACAGTAATTTCACACTGAAACTCATGATTGTTATACAATATTAATAAAGATGCCTGCTTTTCCCTTTTTAGGTAAGTCGCTGTGTGAAATGACTGCTCCTTTAGATCGTTTGGGTCTTCGAAATGGAAGCAAGTTGATGGTGATTGGGAAGAAGGTTTGTAACTGGTATAATTTGTCAACCAGTCTTTATTTATGGCGCATGACTAGGAATTAAACTTGATTGCTTTTATATATCTGCATAATGCTGCCTTTGAGAGTCATGTTAGTAAAGGAGACATGTGTTGTAAATAGATATTTTCATGAAGCAGCTGAATTGCTATTTATATTGTGGACATGTGATAACATGATTTCACATTTTGATTGTGTGGTATATTGCTATGCAGCACGAGCATTGCGTTCTTTTTAATTACAACATTAAAAACGATTAAACAGTATTAAACAGGAGGCTACATTGTATAGTATGCGTATTATATTGTATTTATAAATTTATATAGCACCCCTTGCAGTGCACACCAGTCAGAAGCCCTTCCGGTGCAAAACACCCAGAGAAAAGAAAGTGGTCTTGAAACAACGAAATGAGGCACTTGGCTTGCCAGTTAGTAAGCAGGAAGATGTCAATGGAGCATAGAGCAGCGCCAATAGAGCAACGGCTCTATAGAGCAAAGGCTCTATAGAGCAAAGGCTCCATAAAGCAAAGGCTTCATAGAGCAGCGCCAATGAGGGCAAAGGCTCGTCTATTTCAGCCACAGTAGTCCTTGCAGTATCTGTGCACGTTCCTAGCATCCCACAAAGGTAATCCAACCTGGCTATCTAACACTTCTAGAAAGATGCGGGCTCAGCTAGACTGAGAATGCTTTTTGAGCTTTCTGTGTTGGACCAGCTGAAATTTTCAGTTTGTTTCAGATGTACGGTCCCTCAAACGAGAATTGTTGGTGTGATTGAGCTGTCATGTGGTAGCACAGATAGTGAGATGCGGTGACATAGTGGTATGTTTGGTGCCCTGCAACCAAAGGGTCGCAGGTTCGAACCCACCTCAAGTCACTGCCTAGCGACCTGGGACAAGTTGCTCACCAATAACTGTCTGTGAGGAAGGCAACAGGAAAGCACCTTACTTCTCGTACCCAGGTGGTATAGAGCCAATGAACCTGCCTTCAGGTAGAGAACTTGTCATCATCAGCACAGATAGATAGATCTATTAGAATATTGTGCCTTTACATGGACATTTCACTGCATGATACATGAGAATTGCATTTTTTTTCAACTTCTTGTTCACTAGTTTAGCGAAGAAGACGAACGTAATCTGAAAGCCATGATGACTGTCGAAGGAAATGTAAACACAGCGAAAAAGAAGATGGAAGAAGTTGAGACTCAAGTAACTGACATCGAAAAGGTGTGTGGAATTTTTCAAATCTTTTGAGCGTTGTAATTTAAATTAATTCGCCGTCATATACAGACATTCAGAACGCACTTGCTTCTAAGGCTATTGTTAGCACATTTGCAGTGTATTTAGTTTATTAATTAAATCTCCATATAATAATAGTAATTAGGCTGTCAACGGATACCCACCCGAGGGCAACTGCATGGGCGATGAAATTGTTTCTTGGGTGCCTGACGTTACGTAAAAATGGTCAACATATACCAGAAATGTTACCTTGATCATATTAGGTTTTTTATAGTTATAAGTTATAACTATATTATTTATATGAAAAGTCTAAAATGACAAACCTATAACCCCTACAATGCTACAACATAGACTAGGCTATAGAATACTAGAGTAGGCATGAAGTTCAGCCTTAATTCTATACTATTGAGTTTAGTTATAATTTTCTGGGCGATAATATAGAAACGTTATTTTTACAAGTTTCCCAGCAATCCCTACATTTTCTAACAAAACATCCGCGAGGTCGGGTACCCGGGTACCCACTCCGTGAGTCGATGGGTACCCAGGCCGAGATTTCAACATTTTTGACAGCCCTAAATAGCAAAAACAATAATAATAATGTTTCGATTTCTGATGTAGTCAAGCTACTCAGTTGTTAATTCCAACTGATACTATGCATTATTATCACAAGTCATATGAATGAATGACTACAAAGTTAGTACAGGAGTTGAATTCAGCTGTATGGCAGCCATGCAAGGCGTCCATCACCTTCTGCTTCTCATTTTGACAATTGCAATGAGTTAATCTTTGGGAGGGTTGCAGGAATCGATCCCAATTGTTCCTATCTATTATGATCTAATCATTTTTGTTTTGTACGCTGACCAGAAAATGTTAACTGAGAAGCTGTAGTGATTGTAAATTCATATAGCACCGCTTCAAGGGAGACTCATCAGAAGTGCTCTACTGCATGGGTTAGGACTCAAATGTCTGATAATGGGAGGCAATTAGGCTCTAGATATAGATAGACAAACTGTGAAAGAGACAGAGATATTTAAGCACTAATTTTGTATAGAAGGAGGCATACAAACAGAAAGATTCTTCGAAACAGACAGAGATATAGCTTTGATGCTAATTATGTATATGTTACAGGCAATGTGTTAAACAGGGATTTTGTAAAATGCTTGATTTATTAGATTTAGGCAATGTGTAAAATCACTCATTTGCGATTAGGATTTGGGTTAGAGTCAGGGCTAGTTCAGAGTTAGTGTAGAGTTATGGTTTTACAAATTTCCTAGGCATTTTAAAAAATCCCTAGTTTCACACATTAATAATAATAACAATGCCGGTTTATTAGGCGCTGTAAACGCGGTTCTAACCACTAGAAGGGCGCCGTACAACCAACATTGCCTGTAACATATACGTATCTTTTATGCCGTTGAATATGTCGCCTGGTCTGTCATAGCATTCATCATACCCAAAACGGCAGTCTTGTAAGCATTAGTCAGTTATTTTATCACCCGTTGTGATGTATAGTTGTAACCTTGTGCTTCCAGGGCTTTCTTGCTTCAGAACTCGTCTTGGAAGCTCTCATTAAGCTCAACCGCAAACTCCTTGCAATCATGGAGGATTTCCAGTCCCGTCTGGAAGAGCTGGATGCGATCAGTCTTGCACAATCAACCAACGATATTCAAAACCGACGCAAGACAATTGTCCGGCATATACAGGTATCAAATGAATATTACATTACATACGAGCCAAGTTTTATGGTAACAGTGACTAAATGTCACCTTGTGCTTTCAGTTCGTTGAACTCTAGCGACCGTCATGATAAACCTTCTTCATTGCTTTCTCTCCGAGATCACGTCCCTTAATTCCTCCAGATTCATTCCGGTAATTTCTTGTATCTCGTCTATGCATTTCTTCCTTGGGCGCCCTCGTTTTCTCTTTCCTTCTCTGCACACCAACATCATTTCTTTTTCCATTCCATTTGATTGCATAACATGTCCAAAAAATGTGTTATGTCTGTCTTGACGCTGTTTGTTGTAGCGTCTCATCATTCTCAACTCCAATCTTGTTGCTCACCTCTTCGTTTGTGTTTTTCTCCGTCCATGATATTCTGTGCATCTAAGTTCCTCCATAGCTACATTTCACATGCGTTGATCTTCTTCTCCATGTACTTTGTCATTGTCCAATGTCCACGTCTCGCATTCATATAGTACTGTAGGGAAGATCATTGCCCTCACCTGCCTTTTTTTGTGTCTGTGCTCACGTGTTTGTCCTTCCATATCTTTTCTAATCCACTCCTAAATGTTCTGATAGGAATTTTATACCATGCCAATAAGTGGTCACAGTTACGTGGTAAGATCACAATTGTATCTCAGTGACTAAGTAATAAAAATTGTGCTTAAGTGAAATATTTTGAATATTTTTATTTGTTGCAAAGTGCTAACGAACGCTTTTAAATGTGTTTACTTATGAGAAAGCATTTTTTTTTCAATTTTTCAGTATGTTACTTAGTTACAAGGAATGCTTAGCGGTACATTACTAATTTATTTAGTGTGTTAGAATGACTATAATACTAAAAAATAATAATCTTTGTTTACTTTCATTCAAACTCAAACAGCTACAGTATGATTACAAATATAGCATTGATGGATAAGTAAGTAAGTATATTCTTTATCGAACCAATTGCATAAACACACTCTGGGGTACAATACATTTAAAAGTACAGTATTCTAATTAAAAAAGAATTTTTGCTCTAGATTGTCTGCCTGTGGAGTAACATGGTCATACGGTCGTGGGTATTAGGAGATTGTCTTTTACATTGCAATGCATTTAATAGTACAGCATTCTCATTAAAATGGATTTAATGAGAATTTATATCTTATTTTATAAGATTTAAAGGATGATCATGAGTTAAATTTAACTTATGGTCACTTATTTGTTCCTATCGGCGCCAATTTGCTGATGTCAGGAACTGATGATGACATTATTGTGTTGACATTAACAGATCGCTTGTTGACCTACTTTTAGTGAAACAAATATAAGACACGTTGAACTTCTATAGAGGTACTTGAAACTGGTAGAACTTCTGCTGTGCAGTTTAATTGAAATATGCTTTTCATTTGATTCTACTTTATAGGACCAACTGCAACATGCGGATAAGTTGCAGGAGACCATTGCAAAGCTAAAGGCAAAACCATAGGAAATTGTGACATCTTTACAAAAGACGACAAGAATGTACAAATGGGTTGATTCTTTCCAGCTGCAGGAAGAAACTCACAGAACTGATGAACTATTCTGAACTTTTAAAATATTTGGATAAGACACTGATGAATAATTATAATACTAGTGGAAATTGATCTTCACCTCATGATA
Source organism: Bimastos eiseni (assembly GCA_959347315.1). NCBI lineage: Eukaryota > Metazoa > Annelida > Clitellata > Crassiclitellata > Lumbricidae > Bimastos > Bimastos eiseni. Next base: position 8,252,046 of record OY365822.1, on the reverse strand, counting down.
TAGTGCAGCAGCAGTCTTAAATAGTAATTATAATGATAATAAGTATAGTGTGATAATAGGGTTAGCATTTAGTGTCACAATGCTGGATTCATTTGAAGCTGCATACCAGCATTTAACATCGGAAAATGCAGGTGACCCAGCAGTCAAAACAGCTCATTGTAAGGAAATCGAATAATTTGCTATCTCACAGTCACCATTTCATCCTTGTTGCAGTTGAAATCGGAGGCTTTATGAAGAAATTGATACCTCATATTCTTAAAAATATTAATAATTATAATAATTTTTCATGGTCTAGAGAGCATGATATATTGTATTTCAAAGAGATGTGATTACAGCTAGATTGATTGGGTTGTATACTTTTGATGAGGATGTATTTTTTGCAACCTAGTTTATATGATCACTCTGGTTTTTAGAGGATGTCTAGAGAGATATAAACACATATCTGATATGACTAAATATATTTGCTAATTCTAGCTCTGAAAAGTGTCGCAGAAGGCAGCGGCATTCAATTGCTCAATGAAAATACTAAAATGAAGATATTTATATAATTGTGCTTATTTTGATCATTACATGTGTGGTTATTGTTAGCGATTTAAAAAATAAATTGGTACAAATCCTGTAACTATTAAGCTCTGTTGTAATTTTTTAAGCGGAATAGCAAATATTTCTTTTGAACCACAGGTTATCTTGTTTTGTTGGATTGCAAATGTTATATCTAATGCACAGTCGAGTTTTAATAGTTGAGATGAAGCAGTTTTAATTCGAAAACGAACCTATAATGCTGACCCTAGTCCATAATTTTCTGCTTCTTCTTTTAAGTCTGAGATAACTCATTAGTGATATGCCATTTCAACTGGAACAATACCAAATTGTGCCTTACCAAACGTGCTCTTGAATCGTTTAGTGATGGGCAAGTGAGTAACAAAGACGTTAACAGACGTCATGCTATCATTGCTTCAGCCTAAAGATTTTGGATAGGACATTTGTAGATATCCTTAAAAGACATAAATTTACATGTTAGCCTACTTACATCTTTCCACGCATGAATCCATCTCTTTGTTTATCACTTTCTACAAATCAGTCGATGAAACTTGATATAGTACCTCTTCAAGAAATGTACTCAGGGTACTCCCATTCCAACCATGGTCAAAGAGGACAGATTTAAATATATATATATTATTATATATAACATATATATATATATATATATAGAGAGAGAGAGAGAGAGATCCTCTTAGAGGATTCTTACGTATGCGCTTAAATTTGAAGAACTCGACCACCCCATTAAGACCTGAACTAAAAAAATCTTTATCTAAAGTAAAAATGAGTTAAGAAAAAGATGAAGGCTGTTCCCGGGTCATTTCAAACTCCTCTTTTGGCTGTAGACTGGACTCGTCCAGGAATTCGGCTCTCAAAACGATTTTGATCAATAGATACCATCAACGAATTATGACTAGTATGCCCATTCACTTACTTGTTCGCTCGCATGTGATAGTAAACATGGCGTCGTTGGATATTCGGTTGAAAAGAGTTAGTAAGGTTTACCACGATGAAGTAAGTCGCCAGTGCGCAAATGTTGTTTTAAGACAGTAGAAATAGAAATAATTTTTTATTGTTAAAATCCTTAATTTAGTTGTTTGTCACAGACAGTGTTTTCATTTGTTTACGATTGCCCTTCGACACGCCCACTTTTTGTAGCCCCAGACTAAGACTCTAAGAAACGCGAGTAGCAAGTAATTATTATATTAGACCCACTAGGGTGAAATATTATTGTGATCAAATAGAACGGCGAACTTTAAAGTAAGTTTCAACTAGAATCTTATAAGGGGTACTTCCCATTCATTCATTCTGAGCATTTATGTTGTTCCCCTCCATAACCTGCTCAAGCGTACTCGCAGCCCAGTCACGACTAAATAAAAAAGGTTTAATCGTCTTCTAAATGCAAAGAACAGAGCACAAGTGGGAGTACATCCCAGATGGAAGGGACTGCTCGTATTTTTCTTTATTGAACATATTGTCGGCAATCATGTTATTGAAGAGACTTATATGCTTAATTGTGGACACCAAAGCGATCGATTGATTTCAGCCAATTTCATCATGTTATGACATAACAACTGTTCTGATTGATTAATGTAACTAGGGTGACCCTGTTAGCAGAACCTTATGTTCCTTTGGGTTTTCCCATTGATGCTAATGTACATAACTGTCAGATCTGTGTGCTTGAGTTGCATTTCTATTGCTCCCCTCAATAACCTGCTCAAGCGTGCTCGCAGCCCAGTCACGACTAAATAAAAAAAGGCTTGAGCATCTTCTAAAAGCAAAGAAAAGTATATTGATTGATTTAATAATGGTTCTTCATTTGTAGGAGGTTGTGGCTGGGGTTGTTATCGTCGATAGCAAGGGTGAGTTCGGCCATAATGGAATCATTTTAACGATGGAGGGAAGCGTTGGTCTTCAACTGAGTGCAAAAAGCGTTGGAATGTTTGAAGCATTCTATAACTCGATCAAGGTAAGTATTTCGATGTGAAATCTCAAAAGCATGGGGTTTGTTTTGAACTGAATAGGATATAAATTAGGGCATAGCCAAGTAGACAATTTCCACTGAATCCATATTTGGTTGCAGTATTTGCTGGATTTGGGTACAAACCGAATAGCAGTGGCAACTCTGGCCATACAAGTACCATTCGCAGGTGAAGCTTAAAATTTTCGACTTTTGCTTTGTCACGTAATGAAAAATTAGCAAAACAAAAGTTTGTGCTTGAAAAAAACTACAAACGCGGCTTTCAATGTTTAATTTTCGTCTTTAGATTGTTACATTTTTATTAAAAAATTTTTTTAAATAATCTTTTACAAAAACTGTTTGTGTGTGTAATGATTGCTGAGGCAAATACTTCCAAATAGTCACAAAATATCCAAGGCGATTTCTGATTATGCCCTAATATAAATTTTCCTGTCTTTGATATTTCAGATAATTGCCCCGTTATTTTCAATTTTAGAAATTTAAAAAAAATAAATTCTCCAATTAACTAAGAGTGCACTTTGGAGCAATGAGAGTGGTTGTATTATAGGTAATAGTGGCTAAATCATATAATGGTACTGTAGCACAGAAATGGTCCTTTGTCGGTCTATGGCTCTGTAACTGATTCTGCAATGCTGTTCTCACTGCGCCACCTAGCAAATGACATCGTAAAATGGAGGAGGTGGACGAGAAAAAGAGAATTAAATGGATGTAAATGTGGATGGGCAGGGTTGGGGTAGGAGGGAGTGATTGAGGATGGGAGGGAAAGGGTGTAGGACGGGAGTGAGTTTGGGAAGTCTGGTGTGAGTGGAAGATGGAGTGAAATGGAGGGCAGGAAGAGGGCTGGCATGGGAGGAGGGAAAGTGATAACAAGGGATGGGGAGAAGGAGTCGAGGGAATGGGGAAATGGTTGGAGAAGGGAGAGAGGAATGGGACTGGAAGGGAACTAAACGTTACCGCCGTACAACAGACAGATTTCTAGTAACAATGATAATACTAGTGATTATACTGGTGCTTTCTTTTTCTCAGCCAATAACTCTGATCAACTATGGACTGGATCTGGCAAAACCAGGAAAGCTACCATCCGGAAAGACGGAGATTCCGTTTGAAATGCCACTCAAGTCTAAAACTGGAAAGCAGTTTCACGAAACTTATCACGGAGTCTTTGTCAATATCCAGGTTCAGTGGCTTTTTTTACTAATTTCTTTAAGATTCAATTTTTTAGTATATCGTTTCCTATTAAGTAAATAGTTAATCATATTCTTTAATCAGACATCTACAAACGTATGACAGAGAAAATTTTACAAGTACGAATATAAACATCTATATACATATTCTACCGAAGGCATAGAAATTTATAAAATTTATGCCAGACAGCGACTGAAGGCTGGTTAGGAGGAAAAGTCAATGGGAATTAAGACGCTGACATAAGAATCTAGTAATAAAGCCACACTGGGTGAAATAACCGTTTTTCATATAACTTGCATCTGCAAACTCTTAGGCCTCATTTGGACACTGATCAAAGTTTAACTGTGTAATAAGACTACTGTTTATTTAACACAGTTGAAACTGTTTAATAAAAGAAATTAACAAACAGTGATAGTATATATTTGCATTTATAAAATTTTATACTATTAGTTAAAATATATTTATGCAGCAAATGACTATTTTTTTTTACACTACTGATTCTTGTGTTGTTGTTGCAGTACACATTGAGAGTTGATGTTAAGAGGTCGCTTCTGAGCAAAGATATACAGAAGCAAATCGAATTTATTGTAGAATACAAAGTAAGTATATGAAGCAATGTATTTATTAATCTGGACTAACCTAGGATATTGACTTTTGTGGCACTTTTTAGTCCTTAAGAACTTTTACAAATTTAGTGAATATTTTTCAACTCTAGAGAATTATATAGAGCTGAAGGTAAACTTGAGATTTGTAGTCAATCAATTAATCAATCAATCAAACTTAATATAGCGTCCCTTATACTGAGAGGCGTTTCCAGTCCAACTATGGCTAAAGAGAGCGGCTTTCAGTAATGAATAGAATGCAGATGAGGAGGTTTTGGGTAGAAGAGAGAGCTCTTTGGATATCCCATTCCATGCTTATGGTTACAATATCTTGCTTACTGAATGTTACTTTATGTTTTAGGATCAGGAAGAGAAGGCCAAAGCTAAACAAGTTACGTTCAACATAAACCCAGACTCCCTTCAGAATGTTCGAGAGGTATATTGCAGGAGGTTGAGAGATATAAACATATGAATGTCACAGCCCTTACACTGTGGGAGCTCATGGTATGTGTACATCATATATTGTGTGACACAGTGGCTGATTGGTTAGATTGGTCGGACTGTGATACTCAGAGGCGTCAGTCACTGTGTAGGGACCTTGAGCAAGTCCTTTGTTCCCAATTGCTCTGCAGTACAACTGCAATTGCGCCGTCGAGGTGTGTACACTTCTGAGCAAAAAATGTTGGAAGAAGGGCTATCTCAAATTTCAGAATAAAAATGAATATATAAAATTATCATTACATACTGTAACAGGATTTTCAATGCTGAAAAGTAAGAAATAAATTTGTCTAACCATGAGGCTAGTTCTTAGATAATTTGCTTCATACGATCTTTTGTATTTGGGGCTCAGTTGCAGGATCTCTTGGTTTGTTGTATTTTTTTTTGCCAGCAATCAGCAGATCCTACAAATGATAGAGTCAGAAGTAAGTAACATGACTTTTCACTTTGACCAACTGACCAATTGCCTTCCAGCTGAAACAACTTTCTCATGACTTGTTGATTTTAACTAAACTTATCGAGCCCGTAAGATATAAATTGCAACAGCAGTTTGTGGAACCAGCAAATGTTGACTCAAGTATTATGATAATTGCATGTTAGAAATAATTAGATTGGTAACCTGGAAGACGAGGTACATTACCGATTGATGGCTCACATGTTAGAAAAAATTATATTGCGGTTGTTTGCGATTCCAGAGGCAAGTTCCAAAGTTTGAAATTCGTGGCTACTTAGATTCAACGTGTTGTTGCATTACACAGCCCTTCACTGGAGAGGTTGGTTATGTCACATCAGATTATTCTATGCTACTGTAAGTATTTTGAGTATATGCACACAGGCCTGTAGGTAACCTTCCAGAAGGGGGGTGCGTTTTGGTGAAAGTGGACCTTCCAAAATGGATCGTGTGACCTTCAGCATGTGTTTAAGTTGGTAGGGGGACAATGTAAATATTTTCATAGGCAAATACGTAGAGCAGACCTTCCTTCCAAGTGGGGGGAGGGGGTACGTTCAAACCTTTTGCACCCTTTTGTCTACAGGACTGACACAAGTTTTGATTTGTTTGGTATCCACACTAAGAATCCTGCAACGTTTTCCCCAATTTAACTGAGTTCAGCCTAAACTATTAAATCAATCTATCGATCAAAAATACTTGATATAGTGCCCCTTCAAGATATCTACTCAGAGGCGCTCCCAGCCTAATCCTCAGCTGAAAAGGACAGTTTTAAGAGAGGCGTAAAATGAAGATGAGGAGTTCTTAGGTAGAGTAAGTGCTCTATAGGAAGTCCATTCCAGATTGTAGGTCCCACGACCGAGAAAACCCGATTCTGCATTAGAATGAGATGGGATTCTGTGTTCAAGTTCAGTCGTAAAACTCAGCTGAGAGGATATGTACACAATCTTTGAAAGGATTGAAATATGTGTTTGTCTTATTTTTTGCTGTGATCTAGTTTTTGCGTGCATGTTGTTTTAGCTGCGGGTGATCAACAGCGACTTGCCGATTAAATCCATTGAACTTCAGCTGATTCGAGTGGAGACATGTGGATGTGCCGAAGGATATGCTAAAGAAGGTGACTAAACCAGAAATGTTTTCTTTTATGAGTTTGTTAATGACTTTTGTTTTGGGTTGATGGCTAACACTCGAGTTAACAAATTCTATTTTATGGCTTTAGCTGATATGCCACAGGTTCTGGCAAATGGTTTGCACCTCGGCGTGTATGTGCATGTGTTAAATCCTTTATTTGTTTAAAGTGTGCTACCTACATACATTCAAGCTTCAGATTCAGGCATATCTCAGGAAGTTAATATTTGTCAAGTCCTGTGACTCATGAATTAAGTGACCAGTTGTAGTGAGAGCTCTTGTGAGATTACTTTGCCTTCATTACATTATGTCTTTTCATTCTGTGTTCAACTAACTTTTTGTCCTCTGCATCATACAAAACTACATTCAATAGCAATCGACTGTTGACTGAGTAAGAGTTTTAAGATCCGTCATTCCCTCAGCCAAGTTATTGTATTTAAGTATTTATAAAGCGCTCCTAGTAGGGTGAACCGTTCAGAAGCGTTGCCAGTGCAAAGGCCCCGCGAGAAGAACTAGGTTTTGAGAAAAGCGAAAGAGGATGAGAGACTGCCAGATATAATTTTAGAGCCAACAGATGGAGAAAGCGCATTCCGCAGAGAGGAACCAATTGAGACAAAAGCCATAGCTGTACTAGTTCGAGGAAACAAAAGGTTAATTCTATTGAACGAGAGGAAGTGGACAGAGGAAGGGAGCTGACTGAGGCCAAAGTTAGCTCAGATTCTGGTCAACATTCTTGTTACTAAAGTTCAAAATCTGTCAACTATTTCAGCTACGGAAATCCAGAACATCCAAATTGCTGACGGTGACGTCTGTCGAGATTTACCAATTCCCATCTTCATGATCTTTCCTCGTCTGTTCACCTGCCCTTCTCTTGCAACAAGCAACTTCAAAGTGGGTAAGGCACCAGCATATTAGCCTGGCTCCATACTACTGTAAACTGGCATATGAGACAATGGTAATAGTCATATACCGATTTTATGAGCAGCTTCACAAGGATATAATGGCCGATTGGTTAGAGCGATTGGCCCGTAACGCCGAGTGTGCTGTTTCAACTCTCGTCCGAGGCATCACTGTGTGGGCCTCTTGAGCAAGTCCTTCGCGAACAATTGCTCTGCATTACAACTGCAGTTGCGCCATCGAGGCGTGCATGCACTTCTGAGCTGATTGTAAGAAGGGCGATATATCAAATCTCAGTTGCATTGTATTGTATGTGAAGAAAATTTAACTTTATGTCCGTACATTTCTTCACACACTCAGAATGTGTAGTATTGTGTACAGCATTATAGGGTGCTTCAATTATAAATCAACAATGAGTAATTATATGATTTGTTTTGCTTTTAGAGTTTGAAGTGAACATTGTCGTAGTATTTTCCAACGACTATTTGGTCACAGAGAACTTTCCGATCAAACTTACACGTTTCTGAGGAGTGACTGTATAATAGAAGATATGCATATAAATATGTGCAATGTTCACATCTGTTGGGTTACTGTTGATAATTTTTATTATTGTGTATGAAATTTCTGAAGTTTTTATCACAGTATTCATGTGTGACATGTGCACATGGTAAATAGTTTCATCACAGCTGTGTATTACTGACTTACGCATCATTACTTCAGAAGTATTGGCCACATATTCGTTGTCTTGACATGTGTAATTAAAGCCTTGCAATCTGTATTATTGCACTGATGGCAACAGGGAGTGGCTTCAAACTTTTGAATTTTAAAAGACAATAGAATACAGGAAGTTTGAATGGCTATGTATTTTATTTCTGTGCAAACTAGTCAAGATATCCTAAAAATGTTAGATATCTAAAAACATTGAAAGGTTTAGTAGTTTTGTTTTAAAGTAAATGTTCAGATATAGCTGAAAAACATTTCCAAGAACGTCAACAACAGGCTCCATATGATGTCAAACGCTTATAAAATTGCTTACGCTTGTTGGGATCGTGCCACACCCACGCGCGCCGAGTGTGACACGACATAGGCTGCTTTTTGGCTAGAACTTGACCACGCCATACAGACGAAATTTCTTGCGGACGTCCTTCACGTCAATGTATATGATCCACACTTGTCATCCTAGATTGATTGCATACTTATAATCGCAAATTATTTATTGGCCCTTCCTTGCAGTTTCTACTGTTTACCTGTCGTGTTTCAGAGTTTGATTTAATATCTGGATGCACAAGTATTCCAACTGTGGTCTCAACACTAATCTGTGCAACCCAGGTGAACGTAGTGATGTTGTTAATAGCTTTAACACCAGTAATAACAAAGTAGCACGTGTCTACATTTGTTATTAATGTCTTTTTTGAGATTACGTTTTAAACAATGGGTCATTATACAATAGGTCATTATTACATGTCTTGATTAATAGATTAATGTGGTCGGGTATGAGTCACTTCAAAAAAAGGCCAGAAATCAGAATGCTCAACGCTCTTTGATAAGAACCACATGATTATATAATTAATGTTTATTGTATAATTCAAACTGACGTGCTATAGAATGATTACAAGTCTTAGCATGAACGGACGATACAAATTTATTACAGGACTCAAATTTAACTGCACGGCAACCTTGCAAGGTGCTAATCTGTCCTACTGCTCATTTTACAAATGCCACCTAGCGAATAGAGGGCCGAGTCCACACAAACACACACATTTATATATATATATATATATATATAGTGACATGAACGGTGAAACAACCAGGCCTTCAGAGTCAAAAGGCTAAGGCTAGTTGGGTTATCTGACGGAAGGCAGAAACTAAGACAGACATACATACTGTCTTAAAGGTGAAGTGGTTGTCGATACGGATAATGAAACTAGCTACGGTCTGCATTGAACAGTCTGGGAACGTCAGTCATAATATAGGCCTAATATAACCTAACCAACACGTGTTAGTCTTAACGATTCATGCAATACAGTTGATGTCGCTATATAAAAAATCACCGCCTTCAGGCAGTGGCGCCTCCAGACGACAAGAAAGCAACCGCAATGTCACAAACATTTTAATGGAGTACCGCGTAGGATCTGCTGACGACCGTCTGTCTGTGCAGTCTATTGCTGAACATTAAGAGGAACCATAAGTACTGAGCCCTCCATTTCCACCGCCAATTAATGGCCTAAATCCACGGGACACGGTTATGAACTGCCGATAAAGGACAATAAAAACTATAGTTATATCACGATTTTGTACAATAACAAATGTCTGCCAGAGGCTGATTGAATAACATTCTAAAAAAGTGAGTAAGCCACAACGCGGTATGACAGCAGGCATATTATTACATAACATAAAGGGAATATCATCATTAGAAGACATAACAACATTATATAGAGGCTCTCAGTAAGACTGAAACCCACTTTGTTCTGTAAGGAATTGGCTAGCCAGTTGCATATTTCGTTAAGAATGTCTAATGTGCCAAACTTAGACATTAGGGAGGACTGGGTCTTGGGATTCGTGCAAATCCGAAGAGTTTTTATGTAGGGGAGGCCCTTCGTGATTTGTAATTTGACATTTCACAATTAAGGTCCTCTGCATGTGATGTAGTCAAACTTTGTCACAAATAGATGAAAAATTTGTGGTAAACAAGAGCCCAACATGTATTTCATTTGGCTTCAAATGCTTAAAATTGCGCAGGCTTCTGGGGCTAGGGCCCATACCCCGATAGAGATGCCCTCTAGTCGTTAGGGCATTTTGCTCCCCGTATGCCTATACCACACAGCCCTATTACACAGAAGTGCATTTCCAGATGAAGCTAGGTTGCACGGCTAGTTTTACTTTAAAACTTAACTTCATCCCGCTTTTAATAATCTGATATGGCTAACAGTAGAAGTCTAGAAAGACACTGCAATTTCCAATGCTTCGACTGTGAACGCCCAAATGTCTAAACGCCTTCTGCCGTCTAAATTCTCAGCTTCCTTGCATGAAAAGGCATTTTTTCACACATCGAGATGTTTTAGGTACTTTTATTTCAATATTAATAAAAGAAGAGTGCCCATTTTACCTTAGTTAAATCTGGGAATAATTCACGCCTAGAGCATTATTTTAATAGCGCTATATAGATCTGATCAAATGTCGGTTCATCATAAGCTAATATTAGATGCAACGCTATGCCTCTACACAACTCTAGGTTCGTCTGCTATAATTTACACGCTAAACCCGTTGCTCATCCTATCGCGAACTCTTGAGTCGGTCGAGATAAAAAGGGGTCGGTTTTCAGGCCGAATGGGCGCCAGACGCGATAGCCACGGTGGTTGGTCGTTGTACCTTCGGGGGAACTTTGTATTGTCAGATAACCCAATCCAGAGGATAACGGCGACAATTCGATAGCACGGTCATTCGTCTCTTTTCCTTTCAGGTAGTGAGACGTCTCCACCAGGTGTCGACGAAATTTATTGCTCTTCCGCAAAAACTTGAGACAAAATGGCCGACTTAAACCCCAAACCGGAGGTAAGAGCTGAATCTGAATCGCCGTAAAGTAAGTAAGTAGGCATTGCAATGATTATGGGCATGAGTCCGCCGCATGACTCATGAGATGCATTAATGCCAGGCTGCCACTAGAAATATAAATTTGATTGTTTTATGGCAGCTTGAAATTGGCAGGACACTCTCTGGATTGACTTAGGGTACGGAAACATGACAAGATGAGTGATGAGGTGACCAGAAGCGAATGATAGAGAATGAGGGTTATCGGTAGAGTCTTGTTAACACATCATAAGTATAGGCCTGTCCCCACTGGGATACGTTAAGTCGTGAAGAAGAAGAAATGACCGATAAATATGTAGTGAGTGAAATCTGTGATCAAAGACTAAATTAACACAAACACGAAATAGGTGGAATTATTAATAGCCACTGTTTTCCTTGATTTGAAAATAAATTTGTAGAGACCTGAAGTAATGTCTCTGTGTACAATTTGTCGCTGTTTAACACCAGAAGCGATAGGCCTATAGACCTATCACAGGGACCATATACATAATGACCGATCACGCAGATCATAGGCCTATAAACTTACCACATAGACCCCAGGTCTATGGACATATCACACACACTACAGGCTTATATAGAGCTGTCACATAAATCGTGGGTCTATAGGCCCATGCCATTAACCTGTTGACCTACCACACCGACCATAGACCTATAGACCTATCACATAGACCATAGGCCTATGGACCTATCCCGTAGACCGTAGTCTAATAGATATATCACACAGACTATAGGCCTGTCACATAGGCCTATAAACCTATCACATAGAACACAGGTCTATAGACCTGTCACATAGGCCTATAGAGTATAGACCTATTCCATAGTCCGTAGGCCTATACACTTATCACATAGATCACAGGCGTATGAACCTATCACACAGGACTATAGACCTATCACATAAACCATAGGCCTGCAGATCGATCACATAGGCCTATAGACCTATGACAGGTGCTCTAGCTGACTTATTGTTGTGTTCGAACAGTTGGTTACCGGAGTGAAGTGATTACTGAGAGGTGATAACGTGCCTTAAGTGATACAGATAAACGGAGTGTCCACTGTATATGTGCAATAGTCACTCGTTAATATCTCTGATATCAGTTCCTCAACGAGGTTTATGCATACATGTCAAAATTTGTTCTAACTAGTTCGGCCCAACGAGATATCGCAAGGCCCATTATAATAGAGATTGGTAGTTTGATACTCTGGCTATTTATGCAGCGCATTTTAAAACTGTTCTTCTGGATTTTCAGGAGGTTGCAGACAAGGTGCCTGCGCTGAGATCCACTTTCAAAGAGAAGCACGCAGGTTTGCACTACAGGAACATTCAGTCATCTATAGCCATTCGTTGGTCGACGGCAGTGGTTGAATTTCTTATCTAGGGGAACTGGCTGAATTTAACCACTGGGTCACTCGACGGGATGCCCTCCTCGGTCTCTATAAGGAACCATCCACATATTACGTACGCAGCGAGAGGGCGAGGGTTTCGAATTTCGGCGATATTGCGTACGGGTGCGTATGGTAGGGGAGGGGTCCAGAAAATATGTTCGTGCGCAAATATAATTGTCTAATTTATACAATGGGTTATTATACATTATATACAATTTGTCATCGTACGCTATGTGCAATAATTAGTCATTACATGTTATATACAACGAGTTATATGTCATATGCAATGGTTCATTATACGTTATACAAATGCAACGGGTCATTATACGAATATACGTCTTATGCCATTGATTGATCACTACACGCCCTATGCGATGGGTCATTATACGCTTTACACAGCGGGTCATTATACGTTTTATACAATGAGTCATTATACGTCTCATGCCGTTGGTCATTATACGTCTTATACAATGAGTCATTATACGTCTCATGCCGTTGGTCATTATACGTCTCATGCCGTTGGTCATTATACGTCTCATGCGATGAGTCATTATACGTCTCATGCGATGGTCATTATACGCTTTACACAGCGGGTCATTATACGTCTTATACAATGAGTCATCTGATTTTCATCGTGTTTTCCAAAGAGCACATAAAGAAGGGAGTGTACGACCATCGTGACCTTGACCGACTGGAGAAGGACGATGCCTACGCAAGGGCCTTCCTCCGAACCCTGAAGGCGAGGGGTGACGTCACCAAGGCAGCCGACCTAATCGACGAGGCTTTCAAGTTCCGCAAACAGATCGATATATGGGGTAAGGCGTTCGCCCACCCCATCTGAACTATAATGAAATTTATAGTGAATTCTGTAACTCCGTTTGAATAAAGCATCACGTGATAATCGCTTCAAACAAAGTCGTAGGCAAAGCTGTCGTCCACTGTAGAGAAGTCTGGTCAAGGTCTGAGAAGTCATGAGTCAGATTGGCTAGCTGAAACGGAAGAGTTTTAACCCAAGCTCTGAATGACTTTAGAATGCGCAAGAACTGTATGCACGTTTATGGTCATATATATAGCGCTTTACCTAAACCTCACGAATGTGTAAACGTCTGGCATAGCCTTGGACGAGCCAAAGAGTTTGATCAAACAGGTGGTATATATATATATATATATATATATATATATATATATATATATATATATATATATATATATATGATCACACAAATTCATATAATCTGCTCTATGTAATGTATACTATACATTGAATACTGAATAGGCTGCTATCATAATTATATGAGATTTATCTTTCTTTTACTGTGCATTATGGATATATATATATATATATATTTAATGGTGGTACATGGTGGTAGCCTGTCTGATGGTCAAGTTAGTGAGCCATCTATTATTATTATGGTCTTTCTAATGGTCGATTAGAGTGGCCGATGTTTCATGTGGGTCAAAGTTGATGGTCTGATGGATGGTCTGCATATGGTCTGTCTGTCTGATGGTCAGGTTTGTCTGTGTGCTGTGTATGGTCTGTCTTATGACTTGTGGGATGGTCTGTGGTCCAATAGCAAGCACTGTTACTATATGCGGGAATTTCTCTTGTTTCACTTTTGATAGACTTGAACGAAAGTTCGTTTCCAGCAGACATCAAGGACCGCAACGCCATCTACTACAAAGGCCACGATCTCAAAGGTCACCCTATACGTAGGTTGATCTGTTGAAGGTCACCCGATAATCTGCTACCCTACCCTCTGCAGTTATATATATGTATATATATATATGTATGTATGTATGTCACTCACTCACTGACGCACTAACTCACTCGCTCACTCACTCACTCACTCACTCACTCACTCACTCACTCACTCACTCACTCACTCACTCACTCACTCACTCACTCACTCACTCACTCACTCACTCACTCACTCACTCACTCACTCACTCACTCACTCACTCACTCACTCACTCACTCACTCACTCACTCACTCACTCACTCACTCACTCACTCACTCACTCGCTCGCTCGCTCGCTCGCTCAATGTCTCTCTCACTCGATAACTCACTCACTATCTCTATCCCTCCTTTTTTATCTCTCGCTAAATAAATATATATAATGTCCATATGTACACATGTGTGCAAACATCATCCAGGACATGCATATACACACACGTACATACATACATACATACATACATACATACATACATACATACATACATACATAAATACATACATACATACATACATACATACATAAATACATACATACATACATACATACATACATACATACATACATACATACATACATACATACATACATGCATACATACATACATACATGCCTACATACATACCTACATACATAAATACATGCATACATAAATACATACATACGTACATACATACATACATACATGCCTACATACATACCTACATACATAAATACATGCATACATAAATACATACATACGTACATACATACATACATACATACATACATACATACATACATACATACATAAATACATACATACATACATACATGCCTACATACATACATATATACATACATACATACATACATACATACATACATAAATACATACATACATACATACATGCATACATACATACATGCCTACATACATACCTACATACATAAATACATGCATACATAAATACATACATACGTACATACATACATACATACATACATACATACATACATACATACATACATGCCAACATACATACATACATACATACATACATACATGCCTACATACATACATATATACATACATACATACGTACATACATACATACATACATACATACATACATACATACATACATACATGCCTACATACATACATATATACATACATACATACATACATACATACATAAATACATACATACATACATACATACATTCATACATAAATACATACATACATACATGCCTACATACATACATATATACATACATACATATATACATACATGCATACATACATGCATGCATACATACATACATACATACATACATACATACATACATACATAAATACATACATACATACATGCCTACATACATACATACATATATACATACGTACATACATACATACATACATGCATACATACATACATACATACATAAATACATGCATACATATATACATACATACATACATACATGCATACATACATAAATACATGCATACATATATACATACATACATACATACATGCATACATACATAAATACATGCATACATACATACTTACATACATACATACATACACACACACTTAGATAAGAAACTGTGTTGTATCGATGACGTATGTGTATGTATGTTTGTGTGGTTGTTTGTTAGTCTATATAAACGTGAAGGAGAACGTGGCAACAGCTGAGCAGATGCCTGCGCTGAAGCAGTACATTGCGTGGAGCATTGACCTTCACCATCGCAAGAATCCCGAACAGATGTGCGTCGCTCTCATGGACATGTCAGGGGCTGGAGTCGGCAATGTCGTAAGACAAGACTCTTTCATTATCATAATTATATATATATATATAGGCCTACATGTGTATGTATGTATATATGAATGTACGTATTCATGTATACAGGTGTATATATATGTATGTATGTGTATATAATATATGTGATGTGCTATGTATGTATGTATGTATGTATGTATGTATGTATGTACATGGGTGCATGCCTACAGAGGGTACGTACGTGTGTATGTATGTATGTTCCGGAAGGCAGCAGAGGAGATTGGGATATATATATATATATATATATATATATAGAGAGAGAGAGAGAGAGAGAGAGAGAGAGAGAGAGAGAGAGGAGGGAGAGAGAGAGAGAGCAGCTCCTTCCGAAGAGGAAGGGGATGTCTGTTCCAGCTGGTGCGACACACGCAGGCGTAGCTCCTTCATTGGGTCATGGCAGAGTGGATTCTTGCATGTCCGAATCATGGTCTGCGTCATAGTCTAAGTCATGGTCTATATCATGGTCATCATCACAGTCCAAATCGTTGTCCAAAGCGTGATGGATTGGAGAAAACTTCTGGAGATCAATAGAAGCCAGAATCGTTGAAGACTTAATAGACCCGTAATAATTTATACATATAATGGACAATGATTTTGAAAAATTTCACAGCTTTAGCAATGAAAAGCAACAGTTAGTGTAAAAGGAAACCAGAAAGAACAAAAGTGTTGTCACTCGTAGCTGACAGAATCAACCAATAATTGTAGCTCTTGCATTTACAGTGCGTATCTGTTTCGGATGTGTAGTGTTAATGTGTTATACCGACCAGGGCCGTACCCAGCTATAATTGCGCCCTGTGCGTAGCATCAATTTCCCCCCCCCACATTTTGAAAATGGTGCATTTTATGAAATAATAAGTTATTCCATCCTGAAATTTGCACCCTTTCCACTTTTGCGCCCGGGGCCTAGGCCCCGCTCTCCCCTCCCTCGGTACGGCCCTGATACCGATGGTTAATGATCATTAGCATAGGCCTAATAATAAATTGAATATCTTTCATTGATTCCATGTAAAAACGACCGGTTTAAATTATCAATGGCAAATAGCAGTTAGTGTAGAAGGTAACCGGAAGGAACAGAAGTGTAGTAAGCCGACAGGGTTAACCGATTTGTTGATAGTCCTAGGCCTATATGGGCCTGAGAGCGTCTCTGCTTGGCGTCTTGCCAATGGTTAATGATGACTATTGACTTAATAATTAATTTTACCGAATTATTAATTGGAATGATTCGTCGCGTGAATTCATATATGTACTGTTGAATCCGTGTGTTTCATAGGGTATGGACGTGACCAAGTACATCATAACGTGCTTTACATCCTACTTTCCAGCATTCCTTGGTGAGTACACGTGTTAGTTCGTAGTTGTAGATTATAGCCTTACTTCACAACTATGGGTTCGTCTCATATATCACTTCTGAAAGGTATTCGAAGGGTGCTACAAGTCTATCCAGGCTTTAGAAAGCGAGGCGGCAATTCAAATGGACTGAGGTGGTTAAGTATTTCACCAGATCATTCCGTTGGATAATGATTAGGTTCAAGGCCATGCGCTGGCATCCTATCCAGCGGGCAGCCTGAAACGGGCTGTCTATCGCTCTGCGCTTAAAGGTCATACACTCCGCCATGTTCTACGCCAGCCTTAAAACTGTCCTGTTTAGCCGAGGTTTGGTCGAAGCACTCCTGAGTAAATGCTCTTGAAGGGGCGCTACATACATTCTTAAAGTAAACAAATTTATTAGTTGTATGATTATGTTTTTCTTTAACGTTTTAGCCTACATGATCAACTATGAAATGCCGACATTACTGAGCGGTGAGTCTTTACTTTTGTAAGAGAAGATAAGTCTGTGCATGCAATATCTCTCTGCACTATTAGGCATAAGGTTCTTATTGCTTTATTACGTTTACAACATCTAGGCTTTAACCTTACTTGGTCTTATCTTACCTTATCTTGCCTATAATTATCTTATCTTACCTTTGCTTTCCTTACCTCCGTTACCTCACCTGGCATTGCCTTACTTTGCCTTGCCAAGCATTCTTATACCTGCCTTGCCTTGCTGTGAGACAGTGTGAGTATTTCTTTTCTGGTTGTCAAATAAGTGCTTGTCTGCTGGTCACATCTGATGTCATCTAATGATCTAAGACTTCGAACGGACCTCCCGTCAAACAACCCCCATCACTTGACGAAGCGCTCGTGAAGCGACTAGTGCCTTGCGGTTGGTAGTCTCCTCGGCTTGACTCCCCAGAATCTTGACCTGGCATCGAAACACAAACAAGAGGCTTGGCTGTTGACTTGATTTGGTATATATAGCCGGTAAATAAGCTTGTCTTCAACGCCGTAGCTTTATGGGTAACGATAATTTTTTTAAAAGATTTACGTGACATGACGCTGCATTACATTAACAGCACTTTAGAAGCTTAAGGATCACGCTCATATGAATGCGTTTGAGCGCTATGTGAATTCTACTTTGGGCGCTATATGAATGCCATGGTGGGCGCTATATGAATGCCACGTTGGGCGCTATATGAATGCCACGTTGGGCGCTATACGAATTTCACTATGGGCGCTATATGAATGCTTCTTTGGCGCTATATAACTGCCCCTTACGTTTGCAGCGACGTGGACGGTGATCAGCGCATTCCTCAGTAACGACCAGAAGCAGAAGCTGCTGTTGGTGAAGAAGAAAGAAATCACCAAGTACTTGGCTGAAGATCAACTCTGGCCGCACATGAAGTAGACGCCTACTGCCACCTGGCGAATGGCGTGCGAATCCAATGGTGATTCACGTATACGGCGATAGAGACTGACCAACGTAATTCTCTTACAGAGAAAATCAAAGTTAATCGTGAATTGTCGATTGATTGTTTTTTGTCCTTTTTAAAGACAATTATTTGTTAATTATACCATGGGGCGCGGTAACCGATTCTGAGACTTGGTGACCGATTGTGGAACCTTGTGACCGATTGTGGAACTTTGTGACCGATTGTGGGACCTTATTGCCTAATGTGGAGCTTGTGACCGATTTTGGGACTTTTAGATCGATCGTAAGACTTGTGACCGATTGTGGGACTTGGTTACTAATTGCGGGACTTGGTGACCGCTTGTTGGACTTGGTGACCGATTGTGGGACTTGGTAACCGATTTGGGACAATTTGACCAAACTTTGTAGCGAGATGAAATCAGGTTCCTGCCTCCCTGAGGCTGTTATTGTGTAGGTATTTTTGAACAAGTCCTTCCCTCACTGGCTATTGCTCAGCGCCATCGACTGACTCTTCGTCAGTAGAAGATGGCACTTAATCAATGAAGCTATACTATTTCAATGTATTTGTTGGTCCCATCGTTACAATAGCTGATTGCTTACTTGTGATTCGATTTTTGCTACTAATGTTTTTACGATGATAATAAATAATTTTTCAGAGAAACTTTTATTTAGTCTTTTATTGATCGTGTGTGTCAGTCTTCTATTAAAAGATCGTGAAACTAACGGAAACGTTTATTTTTTAGGTTATCAATGTCAATTTGAATTACTAAAATCAAATATCGTAATTATAATATATTGTCAAAGGCTCCGAACTTCTGAAAGCTGAGCCTAAGGTACTAAGAGCCTAAGAGCGTAAGGTACCTGCTTAGCTGAGCGTAGGGCAGTGCTTTTTCTAGAAAAAAATGTGCTGGAACGCATCTGTATTGTCGAAGGAAATGGCGCTAATTAAAATTAGCTACCAAATAAAATAAATTTCATATGAAACAATGAACACAGTCTAGACACTAACTTATAAATCTTAGAATTAAAAAAAATTGTATGTTATTAAGTTTTAGATCAAATTTCAGAGTTTTTGCACAACTAGGCCTAGGCCCTACTGGTTCTAGTTTTTAGTAATTGAAAGAAAGGTGCCGGAACGCCAGAAAAATGGCGCTGGCGTAGGGTACCAGTTTATACACGAATCTCAATAGATATAGACAACAGTCAAGTATATATTTTTATTACACTGTAGTTCAATCAAGTATTTATACAATCCGAGTTACTACTTAACATTACGTGAAAATAAACAGAACAAGTAATAAATTAGAACGAATAAGACGATGATAGCCCACACGAAATAGAATCTATCATCAAAATTCGTTGATGAAAGTTCACTATTTTAAAATTAGAAACCGCGGTCACCACACTTTTGTTTCAAAACCGACGTACAAAGATCTGTTCATAAAAACTATAAATCTAGTATCCGCCATATGTTAGATCTCGGTTGATATTTGTATGTCCAATTTGTCACTGTCGTTACCGTCTCAGAACTACTCGGGTATAAGAAATTTGAGGTAAAATATGTGGTTTTGATCTTACCATTTGGTATAGCCTACCTCTGTTGCCACACATCTTTCGGGAGAGCGCACGGCTCTTTGAAATTTTAAAACTCTCCCCAAAAGTTCAACAGCTTCAACACTTGCTGTTTTCGTTTGTTCACAGTTTATGAAATAACGTTACAATAGTTTGCACTTCATTGTAATCTCCAAACTTTCTTAATCGCCACTCAAAATCCAAACGCAGAGCACCATCTTATTCACGAGCGCTGCGTTAATTCACTTTCCCAGTCATTTTGAAATTTCATTTTGTCAATTTGCATCTCGATGAGCATGTACAAGTAGTTGATACGTTTTCACAGTTTTATCCGTCTGCCAACATCTTTCAAAAGAAGTCCGTTCTAGTATACTGGACACTACAGTCTGTCCATACTGGTTTGCAGCCACTTCGTCTCGCACCAGTGTTATGGCAGATGATCAGATGTGGATCGGCTGATGTAAGCCTATCTCTGTTGCAACGCAATATAGGTAGCCTAGTTCTATGAACGATAGCACCCAAGAGGTTCATACCCAACACTCTCCTATAGGTCATTGGAGCAGGTTCCCCCATCCATCTCCCTCCCCTCCTCTTTTATAACTCACCCCAAGTTTTTAACTTCCCTTTTATGAAATAAGTGAACGAGATCCATCAGTGAGTTATAAGATGGTAAGACGTCAAAGACCATTGCTGTCATAAGATGATAAGACGTCAAAGACCATTGCTGTCATAAGATGATAAGACGTCAAAGACCATTGCTGTCATAAGATGATAAGACGTCAAAGACCATTGCTGTCATAAGATGATAAGACGTCAAAGACCATTGCTGTCATAAGATAATACGACGTTCCTAAAGCTGTTCTTTATCTAAACTTCCCACCCTAACTGAGATGATATTTCACAAAGAAATCCACCCCACCCCATTTCCCGGATGGAGTATCTACTCCGGGGTCCACGCGACGTTGAATCCCCTGCCCGTAGGGCCACTACGCCAAGTCATCTCCATTGATAGACATCGATGATTAACAGGTATCCCTCGTCTTGACCGTCAGGTGTTCGTAGGGCAGCGACATCCCTCCGGACCTGACGGCGTACACCGTGAACAGATAGGTCGTTCGCGGTTTCAGTTTCCGGACCGTCTCCGTCATGACGGACTTCCGGTCGTTGGCTGCCCGGAAGTGACGACACACGAGCTTCTCCGTCTTCGGTCTGTCCCCGTGACCGAGGCATCGGTCATAGCTGGGCTGAGGAGGTATGGCTGCGGGGGTCGCCTTCGAGGCAGAGATCGGGATCGTGTAGAGGCAGTACTTCTGTCGACGAGACGTTCCCATCCAAGCAACGGTCACCGAGTTACAGGTGTTGAGCTTCTCGAACGTTTTCAGTCGCAGGTCCTTTGGTAGTGACGGATAGGGAGACTTCGAGGGTTCCGGGGAGACAAAGATCCGGAAGGAGCTACTCCGCGGTCGACCCTCCTTGGCCACGCGGACGACGTACTGTCCGGGTCTCAGGTTCCTCAACCGGATCGTCTCCAGGTGGGTCACGTTCCCTAGCGATTGGATGAGAGTGCCTCCTCGTTCCGCCTGAATGGACACGTTCAGCTGACCGGAACACGGATGGATCTGGACGCTCACTTCCGGTGACGTCCGCTGGAGATGGTAGACGAACGACCGCTCTGAAACTGACCTCTTCAGGTGGACCGCTGTCAGCTTCCCTTCCTTTAGTCTGACAGTCTTCCCAAAGCCTCTGGCGATGACGCGAGTTCCGACGTAAGCGGCACTTGCGTTCGACTTTCGGTTTACGGCAAATACGTCGAAGTGGAAGGTCGCTCCGTTTCCGATGACGTCATCGAAGACGAATCTCGTCTTTCCGTTGACGCACTCGTAGAAGACGTCCCGCGCGTTTCCGGCTATAGCCGATTTCGTCGTCTTCCGTTTCCGGTCTCCGTCGCCTACTGCTTCTGTTGTTTCCGGTTTCCGCGTCTTCCGGTTTACGTCACTTCCGCTTTTTTCTGCCGCTTCCGGGTTTCGTTTGTTGGCGGCTGCGCGTTGCCACGCGAACCGGAAGCCGGCATCAGGCGGCGCTGTTGGCGGAAGATCGCCATACTTGACGGAGCGCGCTGCACAGTGGGTAGGGAAATTTCGGAGGCGGTTGACGGCTACGCAGTAGTCGATCGGTTGCCCATGGCGCCAGGCGGATGGACTGGGTTTCCATGACAACTCGACGGCCGACCTAGCAACGTATCGTGACGTCACTGTTGCGTCCCGCGGTAGCTCCGGATAGATGAGGTCGGAAAATGGTGACGTAGACGCGGACATGCGTACTGAGCTGTCGCGCTCCTCCGCCATTATCTCGATGACGTAAATGCCGACTGTGGCCGGCTCAACGCGAAACCTCATGACGTCACTTCCGCTGAAGGTTTTGATTGGCTGCGAGACGGTGGCCGGCTGAGTTGCCAGACTGTTATATTGGCGGAAGAGATCGTCTTCGTAATCGTCTGTCAATGTCAGTTCAATACAAGAAACGTTGGATCAGTTGTACACGTCATTAGCAGAACAGCATCATCTGGTTAAGGAGTAGATGGTGGAAGAGGAGGAGGAGGAGGAAGAGGAAGAAGAGGAGGATGAGGAGGAGAAGGAAGAGCAGGAGAAAGAGGAGGAGGGAAGGAGAAGGAGAAAAAGAAGGAGGAAGAGGAAGAGAAGGAGGAGGAAGAAGAGGAGGAAGAGGGAAGAGAGGAGGTAGAGGAGGTAGAGGAGGAAGAGGAGGAGAAGATGGAGGAGAGGAGGGGGACGAGGAGGAAGAGAAGGAGTAACATAAGTGGGATGAACAGTTATTAAACACAAGTTCGCTGCGTGAATGCTTGTTTAAGAAGTGCAATTGCGTGACAATGGAGTTGCTTAAGTAAATTAAAGATTTAAAGCTGCCAATGCAACTGGTTGAATTAACTGAACTTGAGCTGGAGCTGTCCATACAGGTAGCACTCGTGAACAAGTTTGTGCCCTGTGCTTGTCTTTCGAGTGGCGCTGTAGAAGCTTGGAGATTACGAGGCACATAATATGTGCCTCGTAATCGCAATCTCCACAGTAAATTCGGTTGATGCCAATATTATTGGCATATATCAACCGAATCTACTTAAGAAGCAATTTCTGCAACTGATGGCATTGACCAAGGAGAGGATCATTCCGGAGGCACGACAAGCAGGAAAGCATGAATCATAAGAATGCATTGCTATAATAATACAGTGGTAGAAATAATTATTGTATCACCCTGCAAAAAAGCTAAAAATCGTTTAAATACATTTAAAGGCAGTTTTTTTTATTAATATCATTCAAATCATTTTGTAAACAAGCTTCAAATCAGACATTGAGATACAAGGAAGACAAAAGAAAAACATCATTGTTTCTACTCATTATGTTATAATGCTTCCGGCTTTGATCACAGGGTGACGCAATAATTATTTCCACCACTGTGCAGTTTAAATTGTTCAGCTGTCGTTGAAATATGCATGTGTTAAATGTAGAATTAGAAGTTTACTTCCATGGAAAACAATGGAGTGGGGTCTTCCAAACAGGGAGCACAATTTTCATCAGCGGTTCGAAAAGTAACGATTTCTTGTACGCATCTTCAAAGTTCAAATATGACAATAATTTTGCCTCTGAGCATTGTTCAAACCTTCCCAAGCGAATGGAAAAGATTGGGAACTCCTGGCATTATTATGCTGATAGTTGAGTCATCACTCTCATTATAACGAAGCCTACCTGACCCGTTGGCGCTTCCCTCTGGTGGTAAACTTTGAATGAATATCTTTAGGACAATCGATGAGTCGCAAGGTGTCACCACAATCTCCAGCGGAGTTTTCTCCTCCTCTACCATGAAGTAATACCTGACCGTAAACAGCGAGACATCAACAAAGCATACTAAAGTGACAACAATATTAACGAGCGTCGTAGTCAATTAAGTAATTATTACTAATTAATTATAGTATGTTCTGTATTAACCAATTATTACTAATTAATTATAGTATATTCTTCATTAACCAATTATTACTAATTAATTATAGTATGTTCTGTATTAACCAATTATTACTAATTAATTATAGTATATTCTTTATTAACCAATTATTACTAATTAATTATAGTATGTTCTGTATTAACCAATTATTACTAATTAATTATAGTATATTCTTTATTGACTTTATTACTAATACATTACATGATTTATCAGGTGCGCTATCACCTTTTCGGCATCAAGCTGAAACAGCAGTTTCAGTTACTATTGACACAGTATCCAGGAGATCTTTCTGCCACGATCAAGTGAGACCGGTCATAAGCTATTCGAGCTGGTTTTGGCGCCGAGGACGCAGCCGAAACCGAGTTTCTAATTCGGGAATTTATCGGGTGTAACGTTCCACCAGAAAAATCACAGACGAGATTAGATAGTAACGAAGAAGAAAGATAATAGAGATGGTGTTCAACTGGTGTTCAATTTTGTTTACTTCTCCTGAGGCGTACAATTGTATACCTCGACGGAACATATCTCTGGAGATATGAAGATATCTCGACACCATCTGGGAGCATCTTGGAGCCGACGTAGAGTTCCGCATCGGTGAGCTGCATCAGGGAAGGATCGCTCGACCGTAGCGGAATCCTCTGACACGTGACTACTTCTAGTATGACCGCAAAGGTCAAGATGACTGTCGACCGAGCGATGACCATGGCATCAGCCTGCAACGGGAAGATATTTTCAAACATAAAGTAATAGTAATCAGCTACAAACTTATGAGGCGCAACTTCAATAAAGACTCCTCAAAGTGCCACTAGCATTAATATAAAAAGACCAAATGGAAGAGAAGCAATCATATTATGTCAATCAGTGTCTTTATACAGCGCTTTAATTAGCAATTTTTGATGAAGTGTGTACAAGAACTATAATTTGTGCAATAATATAGTATTCGTTTGCTAAAAAAATCGTGTAGGCAGTTACGTTTCTAAACTTCCTTACCATGGTTCTTACCTTCCTA
Organism: Bimastos eiseni; assembly: GCA_959347315.1. Taxonomy (NCBI): domain Eukaryota; kingdom Metazoa; phylum Annelida; class Clitellata; order Crassiclitellata; family Lumbricidae; genus Bimastos; species Bimastos eiseni. The sequence goes on along the minus strand of OY365822.1, from coordinate 8,226,888 downwards.
CCTTCCTTCCTTCTTGTCTCCATTCCTTCCTCCCTTCTTTCCTTCCCTCCCGCGTTCCTTCCTTCCTTTCGTCCCTTCCTTCCTTCCTTCCTCCCTTCTTTCCATCCATCCTTCCTTCCTTCTTTATCTCTATCTCTTAACTCTTTCCTTCCGTCCTTCTTGTCTCCCTTCCTTCGTCCCTTCTTTCCTTCCCTCCCGCGTTCCTTCCTTCCTTTCGTCCTTCCTTCAATAATTTAAACAATTTTTTTCTTCTCAAAGTACCTTCACGAGGGAAACTTGTGAGATGCTTCCCATAAATTTGAATGATCATGCTTTCATAAATAACTCCATAACATGTCTCTCACACGTCGCCCGCCGCATACATATAAAACAATTGGTATACTGATAGTCTTAATGCTGGTTCCAAGATCCAACCTGTCTCAATTTCTAGACATCGGCGATTTTCTTATTCATCAGATAATATTTTATAGACATAGACATAGCTCTATATAAATCGGATATTTCATAACTGTTTATTATTTCTATCTACTGATATTGTGCTGCTTTTCAGCGCTGGGTGCGCATAGTGCTAAAAATCACTTACTTACTCGATACTTCCCCGAAACTTCCAATCGTCCCTTCATCCTCTGTTTCTCAGTCTTTGACTATTTTCTTCTATCTCTCCCTCTACCTCCGCCTCTCTCTCTTTCCCTCTTCCCCTCTCTCTCATTCTGTCTGTCTGTCTCTCTGTCTCTGTGTCTGTCTCTCTCTTTCTCTCTCTGTCTCCCTCTCCCTTTCTCTCTCTCTCTACCTCTCTATCTTCCTCTTCCTCTCTCTCTCTTCCATGACCCTTCTGTCTCTCTCTCTCTCTCTGTCTCTCTCTGTCTCTCTCTGTCTCTCTCTGTCTCTCTCTGTCTCTCTCTGTCTCTCTCTGTCTCTCTCTGTCTCTCTCTGTCTCTCTCTGTCTCTCTCTGTCTCTCTCTCTCTCTCTCTCTCTCTCTCTCTGTCTAAGTCTCTTTCTGTCTGTATGTCTATCTGTCTTTCTATCTA
>OY365822.1:8212808-8225659 GCA_959347315.1 Bimastos eiseni | reverse complement strand
AATCCGATCCGTCGATATAGAGTGGCTTCTGGCGGCGGCGTTGGCTCTGATGTAACGACTCACGATGGCCCTCTGGCGATGAAGCAAGACCTTCTTCCTTTGCATTTGTTTTTATTCTTAGTTTCCTTCTTATTCTTCTTCTTCCTCTTCCTCGTCATCATCATCATAATCTTTTTCTTCTTCTTCCTCTTCCTCGTCATCATCATCATCTCTTTTTCCCCTTTTTCTTCTTCTTCTTCTTCTTCTTCTACTTCTTCTTCTTCTTCTTCTTCTTCATTGTTCCCTTTATCTTTTCCTCCTCCAGCATTCTTCTGCACATCCTTCTGTATATATGCATTCGGACATAAAAACGTATTTCATTGAAGAAACATAAAAACCTTGTATAGCTTTTTGTATGTATGTATGTACTTATGTACGTATGTATGTATGTATGTTTGCATGTATGTATGTATGTATGTATGTATGTATGTATGTATGTATGTATGTATGTATGTATGCATGCATGTATGTATGTATGTATGTATGTATGTATGTATGTATGTATGTCTGTATGTGTGCATGTGTGTATGTCTGTCTGTCTGTATGTATGTATGTATGTATACATAAGTATGATGAATATATGTGTGTATATATATATATATGCATATATCATATGAATGAGATCCTCCTATGTACATTTACAGTGGGCCTATATTTCAGGTATGCGTGTTCATGACAGGCTTTAACAGTGATGAATGCATGTAGACGCGAATATATATATTATCTATATATAAGCATATGTATACATGTATGTATTTGTGTATGTATTTGTGTATGTATGTATGTGTGTATGTATATTTGTGTGTTGGTGCACATGTGTCGTCCGTGTGTGGACTTACCATCAATTATAATGTAGATATTTAGAGACATAATAATTATGTCTATGTGTTGAGGAGGGGTCCTTGTCTCTGGCATTCTGTTATTGGTCCTAATTTATTTTCCCCGAAAGGCATCGGATGGTGTGATCAGCGGAGCGTGACAAGCGCCGGCGATTCGCATGGCCGATTGGCCGGCAATAACTCCGCTCTGGAGCATCGCAGCGGCCAAACGAACCTGGGGAAGGTTCCCAGCGGTCAAGGCCGGCATTTGGCGTCTCTGGACCTCTCTGTGTGGACTTCTGTGTTTGGACTTCTATAGAAGTGGAAATTATTATTATTATTTTGATTATTGTTATTATTATTAATATTAATATTATTACTATTATTATTATTATTATTATTATTATTACGAAATGAACTGAGCAAACCACACAAACTGTCAGTCGAATTGCATCTCGAAATTGTATCAATTTGATATTCATGCAGAGTGTTTGTGTCCGATTGACCAGACGTATAAACTACGCAACTGTTCGCTGACAGTGCCAATCCCAAGCATGGATAAAGTAGGGGGCGACGCTAACGATCACTGCTATCAAAATGCAGCTGCTATTAGCAAGCGTTTAACATTAGCACAAACAATGAATATATCAACGAAGGCCTGATAGCTTGTCTGCAATTTCAGATTGTTGATACTAAGAACTAAGTCAATTTACAGAATTAAAAACACTGACTGATACTTAAATAAATAAAACTGATTTAGATGGCCTATAGACACATCATTTGTTCTGGCGTCCAATGTCCAACAGGCCGAGTAGTGTTCATGTAAGTTGTAACTGCGCACGGTCTTCCACAGCGACCGTGTGGTCTTGAATTGGCAGATAAAGCTCGGTTACAACTGTCTGCGCTACTGTTTGTAATTGTAATTGTGATTGTAACTGACCATTTTTAATCAGCCACCCCCTCCCGTCCCAAGTCGGCGGCTAAGTGGAAAATAGGAAGGTGTTCAAGCGCCTTCGAAACTGACAGAGAGAGAACCAGTAGCTCCATCCGAAGTGGGAAGAAAGACTGTTCCAACTGGAGTGGCCTGCATAAGCGAGTGCACTAACCAATGGCTACCGTTGCCCACAGAATGCAATCGAGGTTTCTAGTCCACTTACTGTTACAAAGCTGCTAACGACGAATCCGTAGGAAGATAAGCAGAAGATGACTGCGAAGAGCGAAGGAGTGACGATGGACAGCAGTACCAAAGAGCAATGAACCCAGACGCTTCTACGTTGGAGCGGGCGATCGCGTATCTCTCCCGGAACTCACTAATCGGTTTAAGTATATAGGAGACGGGCGCCGTTGAGTTAGGAACAATGGAAGGGGGTGGAAAGTGGAAGATAAGAAGATGTTTCACCAGGTGATTGGAAACGCGGAATTGTCCGATTCGATGCCTCTTTTTCTATTAGCGGCGGCTATCCTTTCTTTACCCAATCGGAAGGTAAGGATGGGTAAGGATGAGTAAGGAGGCAGACATAGGCGGAAGGCTAGTCCTGAGTTTAGGGGAGCGGCAGATCGACAAAATTTGTGTTTGGGAGATTGGTGGGAAAATATTTCAAATCCCATACAAAATGATAGATAGTGGGAAACACTGGGATAATTTATAATATTTCATAAATATTTATGAAACATTGAGGAGATATGCAAGCTCCATCCCCTTCACCTAAAATTTCGAAGCAGACCGACCCCCTACTTTCCCCTTATAAGTCTCCGCCTCTGGAGGTACCTAACCGAGGCTCATGACCTAACCACAAATCAGGTTCATGCATGGGAACGTTATGTTTGGGTAGGTACTGGGGCCCACTAGTAGGCAGTTGAAGACGACCAGTTAATTAACGATTAAAACCCGACGTAAAACAAGGTAAGAATGCGTTTGATAAGGATATTTAGATTAGCTACTCTATCTAGATGTTTATGGGTAAGATAAGGAAAGGCGATGTGACGGTTTATCTAATCGAAATCTATTCTCTGGACATGATCCGCACGTCGCGGGATCCTCCGGCAGCGTTGGCCCAATATCGGGCTGTTGCTGTGGTGGGTCCCTCCAGCTGGTTTGATTCAACTTTGATCTCCCTTCATCGCGAGGGGTAAACGACTGACTATTGTATTTCCTCATTGGTCTCTCGTTCTTTAAGGCTATTCTTTCTCCTCAGGGTTTCCATGCTGGGAGCGTCTCTGAATAGATATTCTTCTAGAAGAGTTATTTAAATGTATGAATACCATACGATAGGTTGTTGTTTTCGTTCTTTCTCCTAATTACAACCACGATAATTAACAACATATCAGCGGGACTAACAAGATCGCAGCGGCCCAGCAAGACGGCAACAGAAGCAACTGCAGTCCAACAACAAGACAACGACAACAACAGCAATACAGCACAGTTATATACTTTGCTTCAAATAGTCCCTCACTGTAGAATGCGCTTTCTCCTTCCGCTCGTTCTGAAATTCCATCTGGTAGTTACTCATCCTGTTTCGCTTTTCTCAAAACCTACTTCTTCTCGCGAGGCTCTGCGCACTGGCAGCGCTTCTGAACGGTTAACCCTACAGGAGGCGCTCTATAAATACTTATATACAATATACCATGCAACAGTCGGATAACCGATCTTTCAACCCAACTCATTTTCTCACACGTCTCAAGGACGTAACGTACTCGAGCCAGGCAACAATCACACAGCGCATGTATATAGCCCAACGGACGATCCTGGCTTCTCCAGGGCTCATGAGCATCGCCGTATTCTTCGAAATAGAGGACGATGCCCCTGTTACACAGTGCGGCCGCCGCCGCACGCGACGATACTTTCATTAATCGCCCAAACAGCTGCTACGACGTCAAACGGACCTGAGACTTTGTGCCGGATTTTTTTGGAGCGAAAGTATCTAGCTTTCATTTAGCAATTATCGCCCTCATCCGAGAGATCTTCCGAGGAATCCGTTTGCACCGGAGTTAGCCGGATCTCGTGTGTGAGCATCAATCAAGCAGGGAGTGGGGGTCGGGGACCGGGCAGGGAGGGGGCTAGAACTTGAGGGAAGGGGGCGGAACGTGGTTGGCGCGCTGCAGGGCGGTCGCGGGTTTTAGGCGCAGACAGAGTGCGCCGGATAATTTATGGCGTCAGAGACGTCAACAGCTGTACGAACCTCGATTGCCCGGGTCTTCTTCCTGTGCGTCGCTTCGTCTGCCTCTGTCTGCCTCTGTCTGACTGGTGTTGCGTGCATGTGTGCTTATCTGTGTATGTCCACCGTCGATGTGTCTGCCTCTGTCTGTACGTTTTGTGTGTCTGATCAGCTGTTTATTTATATTCCGACTGCCGCTGTTTGTCCGCGTCTGTGAGCCTCTGTTTATTTATGCCTGTCTACCTGTCTGTCTGTCGGTCTCTGTTCGTGTCGCTAGGTCTTCGTTTAATTAGTCGTGTCTGTCCCGCTGCGTTTGTTTGTCCGTGTCTGTAATTGCCTTGTGTTTCTATGTGAATCTGCTGTTGCTGTGACGTTAATCTTTAGCCTACGACCGTCTTAGGACCAACGGATATTCGATTAGGCCTACCCCACCTTTTCCACGGATTACTTAGGCCTACATTATTTACCAACCCATCACTCATTTGTCTCTGTCTCTGTGTCTTTGTGTGTGTCGCTCTATCTCTGTTTCTCTCTGTCTCTGCTGTCACTGTCTCTGTCCCTGTCCGTTTGTCTGTCCGTCTGTCTTTCTGTCTGTCTGTGTCTGCCTGTGTCTGTTTGTCTGTCTGCTGTCTGTCTCACTAACTAACTAACTAACTAACTAACTAACTAACTAACTAACTAACTAACTAACTAACTAACTCGCTCGCTCGCTCACTCACTCACTCACTCTCTCTTTTTCTTAGGCCTACTTTAGTACTTTAACGTCGTTACATTTACTGAAGTCTGAAGCTTTACATTACGTTCCTATATTTTAGGCACTTTCACTTAAACGTACTTTACATTCACTTAAGAATCTTAGACCCACTTCTTTACATGACTTATTTTCACTGAGATCAATTCCTATAGTATCGACGATGATCGCGGCCAATCTTGTCCAGCACTCATTTGCTTTCTATAAACTTTCAATAGGAGAATGTACTGACCACCAACCCTTATACGCAGAGGCTAAGAAAATGCTGTCGCCATCGCCTCGCAGTCATGACCGCCTTTCTACAACGGAAGATCCCGATTACTTTTGATATGTCTTCATACAATGCAATCTATAAATGCTCAGAGACGTACCAACGCTATGATTCGCTCATCCATAGCCTTGTGTAGCGCATTTGCTTAATTTCTGCGTCGAACGCTACAATTCGTTGACAGTGTATACGCGAGAAATACATAGCGCCGTTTTATAAGAAAAACATCGAGCAACCGACCGGCTTCCCAGTTGGACGAGCCCCACTACCGTTGCCTTGACTACAGTTACCATGGCAACGATTACAAAGAAGTTCGATAAGACGATTAGGGTTAACAAAGTGACTGACATCCGCATGTCGTATATCATACAGCATACATACAACCTGCGTCAAAGGAGTTCTACGTGCAAATATGCACGCAGGCCCGCCAACAGAAATAAATGGTTCATAGGCAGAGAAATTTCCTCTGACCCCTAGGCAAAGAAATCCCGGGCCCTTATGCGGAGAAAGCCCGGGTTCATATGTGAGAAATTCCCGATCCCTATACGCCCTTTCTAGGGATTTAAGACAATTACCCCCAGGCAATTATAGAACCGTATCCCTAGACTCCCTTCCTAGACGTCATGTCATTACTTAGTAAACGTTTGAGTTCAGTGGGACCTCCCTTCCTAATATATCCCATAGGTAGTAACTGTACGTCGTTCTCTCTGTATCTGTGTTCCCTTGTTCTATCCGTGTCTCGCTCTTTCTCTTTCGCTTTCAACTCGTTTTCTCGGCTTCATAATCTTACTCGTCCGTCACCACTTACACTAGATCCTCATTTCACCGTTCCCTCTCTGACATCCCTTCTTACTAATGCTTTTCTCTCTTTCTCTGTCTCTCTCTCTCTGTGTTTCTGTTCCGTCTCTCTCTCTCTCTGTCTCTCTCTCTGTCTCTCTTTCTCTCTCTGCCTCTCTCTGTGTCTGCCTATATATGTCTGCTTCTTTCCCTTCCCTACCTCTGCAGTCTGTCACTCAACAACAATCGTTTAAAATGAGACCTTTGATGGTCTGCCGCCATTGTTTCTAGAAGAAGCGATCTTCTTTTATGTGGTTTAACGGCATCTCAACCTCTTAATCGGTGCCTGCCTCTCTCTGTGTCTGCCTCTGTATGTCTCCCACCAAATTCTTAATGCGGACCAGTATATAAAATTATAGGTGTATGCCTACGTCAGTCTAAGTGCATGCTTCCGTCTGTCTCGTTGTATGCCTTCATCTTGGTGCATGCCTCCGTCTCTGTCTTCTGCGTAAGTGTTTGTGTTTTCATCTGTGTCTCTGCTTCTTTCTCCATCTGTCTATATGTCTGCCTGCCTGTCTGTCTGTCTATCTCTCAGAACCGTTGTCTCCACCGCATCCATTTTCCTTTCCACTGTCCGGTCTACAGTCGGCTCTCCATCCGTACCTCCAATCCGCCATTCCAACACCCACCTGTTCCACTTACTCAATCGTTTCCTATCTGGGCCAAACCCACACCCACCCTTAACTCACACTTCCAACTCTCTACACCCACCCACCCACCCCCACACACATACACACGCACACATGCCCACATACATATGTATGGATATATGTGTGCATGTATGTATGTATTTATGGGTAAATGCTTATAAGCATATATCGGTATTGTTAGGGTATGTGTACATCTGTGTTTGCAAGACGTTGCAGATAATTTCGTCGCATTTTAAAAGCGACACTACCCGCAATCCTAATCCTAACCCTAACTCTGACCCAAACGACCCTCACGACGCATACCCTGACCATAGTCGACCCTCTACACGCATAACCTGACCCTAACCGCCCCTCCTGTATGTATGCATGAATGGATTTACAATGCATGCATGTATGTATGTATGTATGTATGTATGTATGTATGTGTGTATGTGTGTATGTATGTATGTATGTGTGTATGTGTATATGTATGTATGTATGTATGTATGTATGTATGTATGTATGTATGTATGTATGTGTGTATGTGTGTATGTATGTATGTATGTATGTATGTATGTATGTATGTATGTATGTATGTATGTATGTATGTATGTATACAGAAACAAACACAAACACAAATATACAAACACAGATAGAAAGATTGAGAACACGAACAATAATTATTGCGGCAGGCGAACACATCCGCCGGTTTGTCGGTCGGTCGGCCGACGAAGTTCAAAGGCGGCTAATCTCTTTGAATCAACTTCCTGCGAAGTCTACAGCAGAGGTCGTTAGAAGTCTTGCGTTACCAGTCGGGGGAGGGCACCCTTTGTCGGGTGGGGAGGGCACCCTCTGGCGGTGGCCACCGCCGCCGACGAGGTGTCAATGCCGACCACGATGCCACTAAACAGAGCTCGACCGCTTTCATTTCCGATTCCAGTTACCGACTTACCTATTACCACCTACTAAATTACCACTTATACCGTCTTACCATTTATTATCTCCTCTGGATCGGTAGACAGGTATTTTTATGGCTCTCTTTATAGAGCTCTCTGAATTGCGCTCCGAGGTTGTACCATTTTTTTATTCTCTGGTTTGGTATATAACTATATATACATATGTTTCGAGTGTATTGTGTAATAAAACGTTATGTCTGTCGATAATGTATAATTTAAAATTATATAATATATATATATATATATGTTGGTTATGATATACGTTATTTATCAATTATGTCATGTGGTAGTGAGAAATATATACGATAATAATATATACGTTACACGACACAATTTATATATCATACAGATATATATTAATTGTATAGATAAAAATAGCGTGATAAATATATCATTGGAATATCATTGTGAAACATGTACTGGCTTATTTAATCATTAGGTGATGTTATATTATGCTACATATATATATATATGTATATATATATATATTTAGCACTGCGAGCTGTCTATACTAGGTGTAGTACGTGTTCTTAATTAAACAAAATTATTAATTAGTGACTACTATCGGGCCAGTGTTTGGTATGCAATGTAGGCTATCAGCCAGGTTAATATTCGGACGACCCGTTTGCAATTGCTATAATAATTATGATGGATAGTCATCGGCTGGCCGCCATTGGTACATAAGTAAGCTGAAAATGTATAGCGCAATATTATGCTATAAATGAGGAGATAAGAAGTGAGAACCTAGGCATCAGAGGAGGACTCTCAGAGGGGACAGAAGGGGCGGTTCCCTTCAAAATTTCAGGTGGAGGGTTGAGTAGCTTATAACCCAGCAATATTTCATTAAAATGTCTTAAATAACAAAAATTTCTACAGTATTTCCACTGTTCATACTTTTGTGTTGCATCCATGTTTGGGAATTGAAATTTTGACAGACCTATCTCCATACCCTGGACCAAGTCTCCGCCTGTGCTCGACATACGATATCATCTGTCGGTATTTTTAATTCGATATAGCGGGCAATTTATCATGCGCTAATTCGTAAGTTGTATACTATAGGCTGGATTACCAGAATTATGGAGACTGAGTGACGCCTGGGGGACAGTAAATAACAAACTCTTCTCCTCGGAGTTGTGTCTAAGATACTGAGACTGCTATAGTAATGGATCGCTAGTGTTACCATGGCTACGCATCATCGAAAAATAACGATTGACGCCGAAGGCTTCGCCGCGGGTTTAATTGCAAAGGGTGAACTCGATACTCAGATCCCACTCTGCGGAACCTTTGTCCTCGGAATACAATGTCGTATTAGACAATGCAATGCGATACGATATACAACGCCAAAGAAAACGATACGTTGTAAAAGACCACAGATTCAAATTCCCTACACTAAATATGACCTAATTGACCTGCCAGGGCTCCAATTATATAGGCGTTGAATGAAAAACTGTTGATCATAATAGACTTGCTTGTCTGCCTTGGCTGTTTATGCACCTGAGGTTTTAGTTTCACGACGCTGTGTGATAACAAAGATAGGAATAATAGCGTCAACCTCCTCCGTAATCCAGGCTTGGGACTGGCACAGCCAGAGAACAACCAGTGGAGGATTTGGCTATAATATATTATAATCAATTGTCTGTATATACATTATGTTGAAGCTTTAGAAATAGTTCAGTATCGTGTTTCTCGTTCTGCTTTGCATTGTGTTGTATATCTTCTTGTATTACATTGTATCATTTTTTTATTGTCTGCATCGCATTGTATTGCTTTGTTCTATATTGTATTGTTTGTATTGCATAATTGTATTGTATTGCTTTGTTCTATATTGTATTGTTTGTATTGTATAATTGTATTGTATTGATATTGTTCTGCAATGATTCGTATTATTTTGTTTTACATTGTTTTTCATATTGTACTATTTTTTTTATTGTATTGCATTGCATTTTATTGTTTCTCATTTACGACATGTTTTCTTATACTAAGCAATTACATAGCAATCCCTATTAATCAACCGCCCGCGACACTGTTGTCACTTATTACAATGCAATAGAGTGGAACCCCACTGTCATTTGATGATTCTGTATCGATAGTCCGAAGGTTCTATAGTCCGAAGGTTTGATAGTCCGAAGGTTCAATATTTCGAAGGTTCGATAGTTCGAAAGTTCGATAATTCTAAGAAAATTTTCTAGTCCGAAGATTCTCGGATTATCGAACCTTCGGACTTTAGAACCTTCGGACTATCAAACCTTCGGACTATCAAACCTTCGGACTTCGAGCGGACATCCCAGTCAACAGCGCACATTTAAGCCAGGTAATCATTAATTACATTAAGAGTAACTAGACTCGATTGTGTACTTTCCTGTATAGATCATGTAAGCTTATATATCTGCTGACCAAATGCGATTTATTGTTTATATAAAATGTTGTAAACCTTACTTTACGTCAGGTATGTTTTCATCAATACACTTGTTCCTTATTAGTTGTTACTAGTAAATTTTTGTTTAATTTCAAACTAATCAGCCGTGGAATGATTACAGCCATAGCATGAACCAATAATGACAAGTTATTAGAGGAGTCGAATTTAAATGTCAAAAGACAAGAACGGTGCCCATTACGTCACACACAAAATTGACGATCTTGCCCGACACTTATTAAACTCAAATTTCGTCATCTCACATGCCTGATTCAAATCGCAATAACTTTTCTCCTAACTTGCATCATCTTACCTGAAAGACTTTACATTGTCTTACCTGATGACAGACGATTGCGGCACTTTGAACTTTGAACCTGGAAGCAGATTGCGAGTTCTACCTGGCCAGTCTAATTCCTTTCTGGTCCCTATACACACAGCGTCGGTCCTCTTTCCTCATCGTCCTAAACTCTCTATACCTCAGCCGTCCAATCAGGGATGAGGCCGCGCTGTGCGAGATGCTACGAGGGCCCTCCACGCTCAGATGCAGCAGCTGCGTCGGAAGAAGGGAAGAGAGGACGAGGTAAGCAGACTAACAGAGCGACATCCAGTAGTATACTATATGGACTTGTACACATACAGACAGACGGACAACCAATATTATGCTATGGACTTATGGATATATATATATGTATATATATATGTATATATATATTTATATATATCCTATCAGCGAATCAACTGAAATTTAATTATGACGTTTAGGTCTAATGATTCAATTCGCTTAATAGAATCATTGCTATTGTTGTTCTGCCATGTGATATAACCCGGTCTATAGGCAAAAAATACTTTATAAGCTACTTCTGCTGCTACTGCATTAACTACATCTACTACCGCTGCTTCCACTGCTACTACTATTATTATTACTACAACTACTTCCACGATCACTATAATTATTGATAACTATTAATCACTGATGCAGTGATTATAATTTTAATCGTAATTTTATTGTAACTTATTATTACTATTATTTATACTATTTTATTTATTTATTTGTGAAAAAACGGGCACGGATACAGATTTATTATAAGTTCATTATCATTACACATAGGAGTCAATCAGTTTCTGGTCTCACTCATTATTATTATTACTATTATTATTACTATTATCATCATTATTATTATCATTATTATTATTACTATTATTATTACTATTATTATCATTATTATTATCATTATTATTATTATTATCGTCATCGTCATCATTATCATCATTATAATTGCATGTATTATTATTATCCTTAGCGTGTAGGGTATCATTTATTATTGCACCGTCTTAAACTTTGAACTTTGTCCCTCATAGTTTGAAGTTTGCCAGAAATCACCGATCGTCCATCACCGTCTTCGTCTGTCTTCGCGTCTGATTATCAGTCCTTCCTTTTGCCTGTCCGTCCATCAGCATGTCTCCTTAGTTCATTTATGTCTGGCTGTCTATCTTCGTCCATATCTTTCTATCTCCTTCTGTACGTCTGCGGCGTTTCTCGATCCGGAATCTCCTGTGTCTGTCTGTCTGTCTGTCTGCCTGTCTGTCTGTCTGTCTGTCTTCCTGTCTGTCTGTCTGTCTTCCTGTCTGTCTGTCTGTCTGTCTCTCTGTCTGTTCTGTGTGTCTGTGTAGATCGACCTACGTATCTATTTTCTACTGAGTACAATCTACACTTCCCTGGACCCGAACCCTTTCATCTGCCTTTCCCTCTCCTTCCTCCCCACCTCCTCCCCATCTTTCTCCACCCTCTCTTGTCTTTCGTATATTACACACCGTCTCCACATTCCGGATTGCTTCCCAGAGTTCCGTTTACCGATCGTCTGCTCCTCGCCGTGTGACGTCAATCGTGTGCCCCTTTACCCTACCAGCCGCACGGCGGCGCTCGTTTGTTTAGTAACGGACATCCTTGAATCGTCGATTCCGTATCCACCCAGAAGTCGGAATGGCAAACCACACGGCTTGCGATGATGCGGGCAACAGAATTATGTCACTCCTCGTTTGTACAAAACTTTTAAAAAAGGGAGGGCGATGTTCGTTGACGATGGGCAGGGTGGTGTATGGTAGGGTGGGGCCAAGCAGAGTCGGAAAGAGATAGTTTTAAGTAGCCTATGGTACCTCCAGTGGTGGGACCTATGGGGTGAAGGACAAGCTGAAATGATGGGACCCCTCTAGCCATGATGCTTCGCAGCGCCAGCACATGGATGTATGCTTCTAGAAGTTAAGCTGAAGGGTATCTGCTCTCATGGTCACCCTACAGCCTTCGTTATAAAGTTACGATGATTGAACGAATGAGTGAAGTAATGAGTGAAGTAGTGAATGAAGTAATGAATGAAGTAATGAATGAAGTAATGAATGAAGTAATGAATGAATGAACGAATAAATGAATGAGTGAAATAATGAATGATGTGATGAATGAATGAATGAATGAATGAATGAATGAATGAGTGAAAGGCAGATGATGCAACAAAATGCGAGTTGAAATTATCTGATTTATCGACTTCCTGACATCCTGACTGATCGATCAATTGATTGATTGATTGATAACACGTCCTACCTCAAGGCAGGCAATACGATCGCGTGCTTACATCGACTTCCCGCATTCTTGTTGCTGCCTGGTCGCTGCCCACCAGGGAATCCTTTTTCCCGTGTAGCGAGGGTCATGGAACCATTGGGCAGATGGGATGAAGCGACGGAGTGAGGGAAGGAGGGAGTGGACCCAGCAGACGATCTATACACGGAAGCTGTGTCTTGGCGTGCAACTGTCGTCGCCCCTTCCTCCTCACTGATCCCTGCCGCTAATTAGAATATATCGGTTAGTACGCAGGCAACGCTAATTAGAAAATTAATCTCTGTCGGCACTCATTGAACTTCGCCATTTCAACGGAATGCTTAGCCAAGAACCGCTCTGTGTATAGACTTCCCTCTGTCATTTTATAAATGTGCCAA
>OY365822.1:8197808-8207808 GCA_959347315.1 Bimastos eiseni | reverse complement strand
ATTGCCAGTCCCAAGCATGGATAGAGAAGGAGGGCGACGCTGCTGATCCTTCTGATCATAATTATAGTGTCGCTAAACTGACGATTACATGAGCAACATAATGCATGTGCACCATTGTAGCTTGCCACTGTCTGCCAACTGTCCTTCTGGGGGTTCGGGCGAATGGTTACTCAGTTACACTCGGTAACGTAGAGCAGGGCATCAGAACAGACGTGGGGTCTATTCTCAGTTCCCTCCCGAAGATTGACACCTTCATTCGCCATGTGGCGCTGGTAAACTGAACAGTGCGATTATCTTATTCAATCATTCATATAGCACCTCTTTAAGGTACCTACTCAAAAGCAGTGTGCCATCTAAGCTGTGCACGCACACACGCATTTAGTGTGCGAGTGCCAACCCCACCTCCTTGAAAAATTGCATACCCATTGACGGAATTGTGGCGTGACGAGGTCGCCATTACAATGAACCTGTCCCCCCACTGCCCAGTGGGCATCTCGGATCCGGACAGAAGCAAAGATTTTTTTAAGGAAAACTGATGTTCAGCCGCTACCTCACCACTGATAATTCACAACATTAGAAGAGCCAGTCCCCAGCCTGTGAACAAGAGGGGGTCGGTCAAATGGGTGCAGATACGTCGGCCATAAAGAGAAAAGACGACATAAATCCGATTCACATCATTTTTAATATAGCTTTGTTTATTTAAAAAGCTGACAATCCGCAGCAAATAAAATTCTCAAAGAGCATGAGAAAAATGAAAGTTATTCAATAAAAGTAAATGATACGGCCTACTTCGGCTATTACAAAAATAAAACTCTGGTTAAAAGATATCTATTGTCTTTAAGAGGGAGCTGAAAGGGGTGAGCCCTGGGTGATAGGTTGTAGGAACGCCGTGCAAATTGAGGAAATAGAGGCCTCAAGGCGTGGGTATCAGACGCGATCACGGCGCGTAGGAACTGGACGTCAGCCTCCCTAGCAAGTGCCTCCACAGAGCCGATACAGAGGGAGAGGAACTGGAGGCGCTTCAATCTCCGTATAAAGGCCTTAAGGCGGTTTCGTTCCTCGGCCGATGTCAGGCCCCACCATGCCGGCGATGCATAAAGAAGGCGAGAGAGGGTAGACTCCTCAGCGACCGCCGACAGAGCCTCAGTCAAGAGCCCATGGTTACGCAGCACCCCAATGCATGTAGCGAGGCGGTACATGTCCCCAATACTCTGTTGACATGTGAGATGGCCCGGAGATCCCTCCCAGGACGACACCAAGGATGAGCGTCTCCGATACTCTGTAAATATCCTGTAAGGAGATCGGATGAAACGACAGAGGTAGACGCCGAACAACGATCATCTTCATCGACTGTCATTACAACTAAACACCGGATCGGACGTCGCACCGGCCAAGCCTAGGACAGAAGAACCTGATTGGAGAACAAAATTCATATATGCATAATGGAAGTCTAGTTATTCCAGGCGCAGGGACTGTGGAAGACAGTTCTAAGCTGATGGGCCAACTCCATCTACTAATAATATTACGAAAGAATTTTTAGTTGACGCTAAAGGTCGATCTGAACAACAGTGTGAGAGACTCGCGCCAGAATTCCCTCTACATAGCAATCGAAGTAGGAGATTCCGATTACTGTTTGGACTCTGACGGTGCCAGTCCCAAGCCTGGAGTAAGGAGGAGGGCGACACCAAATCATCTTCGATATAGAACGGTGTCTTTAAAAAATCAACGCAAGCAAGATTCGAACCATACAAAGCGATCACTCTTTCCATTCAGCATTCTTTTCCGCACACTTTGGATATGCAAGCGAGGACCTAAGCGGAGGGATTGACAAGAGCTTCGCCAGCATAGCAGAACAGTCCATCCAGGTTCCGTTGCCACTTGATGTTTTCATCCTCATGCGTATATGATTCCTATGGCCCTGTGTGCATAGTTCTGTAGATATAATTTCGAAATAGTCTTACCCGGTGACTTCACGTCTGAGCTCTGGCATATGTGTTTCGAGCGGAAGGCAACATGGCAACACGAAGGCGAATAAGACAAAATAATAGATAATGAAAAAGTGTTCTACTTTTTCAACTAATCAAAATAGATTTTTTGTCTGTCAACCGGGACTGGGGATGGGTGGGGAAGGGGGCCTCTTCCTGCCTGCCTTCGTTTCACACGTGTCTAACCGGGTGTCCAGGATTCTGCGGAAAGGGTGACAAGTAAACACGAATATCAGCCATATACAACTAACCCATGGCACCAAACCCATGTCCCTCCCAAGTTCCAAACATTTAATCAATTCTTCCACCAATTCATTCATTCATACATTGATACACACTCCTGGGCATCGAACCCAAGTCCCATGCGAAAACCACCCAGGCTAGCCGACAGAAATTCACGGTACAAATTCACGGTGAAGAGAAATTCAGAGTCCCTATATAGGCAGAGAAGTTATGGGTACCTATGCAGAGAAATTCTGGATCCCTAGGTAGATAAACTCCGGGTCCCTAGGCAGAGCAACCACGGGTCTCTTAGACGGCAGTCGCCGCGTTCTAACACTAAAATGAGAAGTAATTTCAAATTCAGATACGTAAAGTTTAGACTGATTGAAGTTAAGTGTCAGTAATATTAAGTTAAAAAAACACATAAATCGATTACGGGACCATAGCATACCGGACCCGTGGTCAGTTGCCCCCCTCTGCGTCCCTCTGAGCGGGCCATGCAGGTCAATTGGAGAAACCGAGAGGGTTATTTGGACTCGTTTCAGTAAGGTTCGTCTCCCTATGGCCTTCAACTGGGTTACTCTCTGCTTCTTTTAATTACAGTCGTTTGAGTTAATTTCGTTGTCTTAATCACCTTGCTTGTTTGAGGCGCCTTGGTTACGGTATGATGACGCTATGTCACCCCAAATAAATTTTCATTATTATTATTATTATTATAATAATAATTATTATTATTATCATCATCATTATCGTTATCATATCATTATTATAATTATTATTATCATTATCATTATTATCATGTTATTGTTATTGTTATTATTAATTTTATCATTTTCATTATCATTTTCGTTTTTATTATTATTATTATTATTATTATTATTATTGTTATTATTATTAATATTATTAACATTGCTATTATTATTATTATTATTATTATTATTATCATTATCATCATCATTATCGTTATCATTATCATTATCATGCTATTGTTATTGTTACTGTCATTGTTATCATTTTCATTATCATTTCCAATATGATTTTGATTATCATTTTCATTATTATTATTTTTATTATTCTCGAAATATTATTATTACCGTTATTTTAAACAATCCCGTATCTTTGAAAACAATAATTATCGTGCGGATGTGGCAACACTTCTCTCATAATAAGGAAGCACGAGACGGTCAGTTGAACACCACACTGAATTGAGAATTTTATTATCAGATTTATAATTGGAAAACCAACGCAGCACACACCATATACGGAAAGCACATTTCTACATGATTATTTATCACAATAATTATGAAATTTTTGATGACTTATCGATCAATCAATACGTCCGTCTACCCCAGATCCAAAGACACGCATTCTTCTATACCCATAGGTCCATCTATTGACATTCTAAAGCATCCTAGCAGTAGCGTGATACGGCGATGAAATATAACTTGTCGTAGTTAAAATTACAAATGAAATTATCATTATACGATTACAATTACAATTGCCATTACACTTACTATTACAGTCCATTCACCCGTACGTCCATCCATCCGCAGAGAAGCCTGGCTATGGCTTAGAACTATTTTGGCTACACAACGGTCTTTTTAGACCAAAAATGTGGATCCAGAACACTCTGGTCTCCATGCCTCGAGCGTGCTTTCCGGCTATGTGGCACCGTCACGGTTCCCGAGTGTGGAACCGTCACGGTTCCAGAGTGTGACACCGTCACGGTTTCCGAGGGTGGCACCGTCATGATTCCCGAGTGTGACACCGTCACGGTTCCAAAGTGTGGCACCGTCACGGTTCCCAATTGCAGCACCGTCACGGTTCCCGAGTGTGGCACCGTCGTCACGGTTGGCGAGCGTGGCTTTTAGTGCGCCTAGTTGAGGAGATGTCGTCCGTGTGCTTACTATAACTGGTTGAAGGGGACCAAGCGACTGAACGGATGACTTGGTCCGATTTCAGCCAGCGATAGACATTCACACCCATATCTCCCCTTCATTCACGGGTTCTGAGCCAGAGACATAGACCGTGGACAATGTTCTTTGGAGACATTATTGAGCACATGAGGAAACAATCCTATTTCATGATCATTTGTATGATCCACAGTATAATCTATTATGTGAATTATTGTATGATCTATCTCATGATGATTATATGATTTCTGTGTGCTATACAGTATTATCAATTGTTTAATCTATTGTATGATCCATCGTATGACCTTTTTATAATCATTGTGTCGTCTATTATTAAATCCATTATAGTCTATCCTAGTGTACATAGCATACAGTTGTATAGGTCTATTGTCTTACAGAAAATGTTCATTGTAGAGTATAAGAAGCTGTAATATATTCTGGATCAGGACCATTTCAGCAACACCATAGAGCCAAGAAAAGCGGTTACAGAGGTTGGGACGAACAAGCGAGATGGGGAGTAACCTGTAGACCGGGAACTCAGCGTCGTTATCGGTAGGATTTAAGGGGAAGAGCAGAAGCGTTGAGTCTGAGGTGAGGACGACGATGGCAAATGATGATGATTAGGAGTATGGTGATGACTATGGTCTAGATGATCATAACCTTGATCATGATCATGATGATGAGTTGGGGAAGAGAAGGAAAAGCAGGAGGACGAGGAGGAGAAGGAAGGGGTGATCTTTTTGCTATTATTATTATTATTATTATTATTATTATGATTATGATGATGATGATGGTGATGATGATGATGATGCTTATGGCGATGATGATGATGATGGTGATGATGATGATGATGATGATGATGATGATGATGATGATGATGGTGATGATGATGATGATGATGATGATGATGATGATGATGATGATGATGATGATGATGATGATGGTGATGATGATGATGATGATGATGATGATGGTGATGATGATGATGATGATGATGCCGAAGATGATGATGCAAATGTCAATTATTCATTTTCTGCATTGTGATGTACTTCCTTGTAATGCTCCACCATCTGTATTTAAGCCATTTTCGTAGCGCATTTTGTGCTGCTCACTGTTGCTCATTGCGTGAAACTCCATATCTCTCAGCATTTCCAATTTCAAGCCTCTGTCAGTGGCAGATCAGGGCAAACACCTGGCTCCATTATATCTTTGATCTTTTATCTACACCGCTTCTGCAATAAGTAAAACATCAAACAGGTAAGACAGGTATACACGTCGTCTTAGAAAGTGAGGTAATGGAAGGCAGGCGTATTAGTCTGCATGGTTATTGATGAGTGAAGTAAGGCATTTCCAAGATATATATATAAACGCAGTGAATGGTCAGATAGCGAGGATAACTAATAAGGGTGGATTATATAAAGGTAGGATGAGACGAGGTAGGGCAGGGTATGAATAAATGAATGAATAAGTGAATGAATGAATGAACGAACGAACGAGCGAATGAATGAATGACTGACTGACTGATTGACTGATTGATTGATTGATTGGTTGATGGATTGATTGACTGATTTATTGATGGATTGATTGATTCAATCATTCATTCATAATTGTCCCGCATCCCAGTTGTAGGGTCTACTGGATGATAGTAACACATTTACATGAAAGTCACACTCCTATAAGTAATGCCTGGAAACATGAGACATTAGCGTTGTCGATCGCTCAGAGACATCGGTGTCCGGAAATTAATCTGCCTAGGGCAGTCCCGGGGTTTCTCACTGAAATAATATTTCTGCAGGATATGGGAAATAACGAAGCGATCATAGACCTTAATTTTGAAAGTGCTATGAAACAAATTATATGTGTCGATGCGTCACACACAAAACACGAGTGTATCCTGCTAGCACACATTAATTACATTATCGATAAATATTATCAATATTAGCAAATTCAATAGGGCAATTAATTTGTTTAACTAAGGGCCCATCCATATACGTACGCAAAGATTTTCGGAACTCCTCCCCCTGTTGCTCCGCGTACATTTCGTGGACCACCTCCCCAAGCGTACGCACATCTGAGCTATACCCCCCATATCGAAGATTAAATAGCTAAAAACGTCTATAAGACATTGATTTTACCACTGGCTATTTATTTTTATTAAGCATCATATTTAACAGCTTAAATTTGTTAGCTGTTATAAATAATTGAAATACTGACAACACTTGCATTTGAAACCGTTTTAATGCTACATAAAATTGATTAAGCAGGAATATAGTCTGTGATTAGGTTTACAGTTCTGATTTTCATATTCTGCATTGTGGACGTCATAATTAGACAATTATGTTTGCGTACGTGCATATCATCGAGACCCCACCATACGCACCCGCATTCAAAATGGCCGAAATTTGAAACCCCTCCTCTCGCTGCATACGTAATATGTGGACAGCCCCTAAATCAACAAATTTCCAAGAATTATGGGCAAAGTCACACTAGTGTCTGTCTGCTGCGATCTACACTCGCGCACGCTAGTGAATAAATTGGTGCCCTGCGCTCGGCTTTCGAGACGCGCTGTAGAATTATAGAGATTAGAATTACGATGTGATTACGATTACAGCTGATACGTATGCAACCAGAACACAAGTCATCGGATAAGCCTATGATGCCAATCGGGTTTAAAGAGATTATATAGACCTTTATTGATAAAACAAGATTCAATCAGGTCGCATTAGATAAATTTCGTGTGCGTTCTGAGAGCATTATGACCAGTCATAAAACATATTATTTAAATATAAGTTATATATGCATAGTACAGAGACATATATATATATAGTATATACTATAGTATAGTATATACTATGTATATATAGTGTATATATGGATATATACGTGCATAATAATAGTATAATAATGTCAGACCTCGAGGATGTTGAATTGGAAAGAATTGTGTCATCTTCTCTCAATCATATCGATCTTGTGTAATGCGAGATGATCATCTTATTTTATCCGATCAATAATCTGATCTGGCATCATCTCTTCATGTTAAATCTGTTCAGATACGATCTTAATCTAATCTGGTTCTTCAGATCTTGTTTATTCAGACACACTCTGAATCTACTCTCTTTGAATATAACCGATTGTAATCCCATCGCTTCTAATCATATGTCTTCTGTTCTAATCTACTCTAATTCAAGCTCTTCTATTCTAATCTCTTTTATTCTATTCGATTCTGATCAAATTTACGTTATTTTAATCACTTCCATTTTAATATCTTCTATTCTGACCTCTTCTATTCTAATCTATTCAAATCTAATCTACATTATTCTAATCTCTTCCATTTTAATATCTTCTATTCGGATCTCTTCTATTCTAGTATCTTCTATTCTAATCTATTGTAATCTAATCTACATTATTCTAATCTCTTACATTTTAATATCTTCTATTCGGATCTCTTCTATTCTACTCTCCTCTATTATAATTTCTTCTATTGCAAGCAATCTCTTCTAACCTAATCTGTACTATAATCCATTCTGAACTACTCTAAATTGATCTGATATCATCACTACTCGTCTACTCTTTCCTAATTAAATCATTTCAACTCTAGCTTCCACATTGAGAGATGTTGGCAGCACGTCCTTTTAACTAAAAGAAGGTGTTCATATATGGTAAAACTACTTAGGTTCGGGTATCACAACTATACAGGACATGGTGCATGTATTTTTTAACATCATACGATTGGTTAAATAATTATGTATGAATATTCAAATAACATCACCAGTGGCGGCTCTAGACTTTTCCTACAAAGGGGCCGTGGAGGGGACGAGGAACCAGGCTAATTGGATTCAAAACTGACTCATTTGGTGGGCATTGGCGTTCCTGGAACCACTGTAGAGCCGCGACTAAATACCACGGGCTCACAATCTGTAACATGACATCTGGGTGATCTGAAATTAATTGACATGTAAATGTGTGATATGTTAGGGTCGTCTGAAACTAAGGTCAAAGTTGGGAGAGGTCAGATGGGGTACTGTGCGATCATTGAGGACGGGACGCCAATGAACAGAATTCAAAGCACCTTCCTGAAGACCATGACTGCAAGGCACCATATAAATGGTTGCATGCAAAAGTGGAAAACTCATCCGATGCAATAACTCAGGCAATGCCAGTCCCAAGCCTGGATAAAGGAGGAGGGCGACTCTAATGATCTTTTCTATCACACAATGTCGCTAAACTGCAACAACCACCACATACAGCGGAACTTAGTCTGAACCTGAATCAATCAATGCAATTTATATAGCGCTTCTTCAGATAATTATTCAGTGGCGCTCCCGACCCAGGCCCGGTCAAATAAATAAGTGGATGAGGAGGAAGAAGAGAGAGAGAGTGATAGAGAGGGAGAGAGAGGAAGGAAGGAAGGGAGGAAATTAAAGAAGGAGAGGTAGAGAGAGAGAGAGAGAGAGAGAGAGAGAGAGAGAGAGAGAGAGAGAGAGAGAGAGAGGCATTGGACATTTATAGTATAAATGCTATTCGGTACAGCTCTACAAAGTACATGAAATAATAATAGCGTATTGCTGATTCAAACTGAGAACAATAACATTAGCGGAACTGAATTGAGGTTAGGGTTTACGGCAAGGGTATTTCAAGCGTAATTGAGAAAGAAAAGGTATGATTAAAGTAATGGAGGTAAATGAACGTCTGTTATGGTAAGATGAGGTAGATTAACGTGCCTTACAACGGTACACACTGAGACAATAAGTAATTTTGTGGTATCATAAGGTTTATGTAACACAGAGGTCAATAGGTCAGTTATGGATCTTATGGTATGGTAAACGGATAACTGATGGTGATTCGCGTTTATTAGGCTAAACATGCGCTTGATGACAAGATCCGGTGACATACCTGAAAAAGCAACTTGCTTAACGTGAGGACAGTTGAGGAATGGTATGGTATGATTCCTGGTAGTGATCAAATAAGGTACCAAATGACAGCTAAGGTATGCTATGGTAGCCTGAATCTAGTGGTGATCAAAAAGGTAACCTAATGACATATAAGGCATGGTGTGGTGTTCTGAATCATGCCGATAATCAAAGGGTTAATTATGATTATAGGAAAAGGGTGAATTTCTGAAGGGTATGTATGTATGTATGTATGTATGTATGTATGTATGTATGTATGTATGTATGTATGTATGTATGTACATATGTATGTATGTATGTATGTATATATGTATGTATGTATGTATGTATCATGCCATTTATATAGAGCCTTTTAGGAACCTATCGAAGGCGCTAAACAGGCCTAAAAATGCAATATGAGTAATCTAGAAAATGTTTCCTGGGCTGCAAGTGGTGCAATGTTGCGAATTTGTAACGGAAGACCGTTCCAGTATGATGGTAAAAAGCACGAGATTCACGGTTTGTCCACATCGATATATGGGAGAGCGGGACCATCAAGCCCCCCACGAGCCGCATCACACACGCAAGGATCGACGACCAGGCTGGCTGGAGACTGGAAGACAGAGCTCTCTGATGTACTCTGGAGCCGTGCTGACCACCGATGTTCGTCCCATGAGGATGATCTTGAATGTGATCCTATCCTCAACTGGGAGCCAGTGCAATGTGTCACGCGCATAGCTTGAAATATGCGAGTATTTTGGCAGCTTGGCGACTTTGTATTCGAAGGTTAAACGACATTCAGGTGGGAATTTATGTCATGCAAAATAATCTGCCAGGCACACGTGGCATCTGATGAAGCAGCCGCTTTGGCGCCACATAAATGCATCCTCGAATCGCATCGCACTTACCTCGTGTTGCTTCGGCGGATTCCTCTGCTGGGGCGCACACGCACACACGACAGCTCGACTGACCGGAATGAAGCCTCCGGTCG
>OY365822.1:8097808-8192808 GCA_959347315.1 Bimastos eiseni | reverse complement strand
ACGAAAGACGTTTGAGAGAGACAGAGCGAGAGAGGGAGAGAGGGAGGGAACGAGAGAGGGAGAGAATCGTAAACAAATAAGCATTGACCGAATAAGGCACGAGAGAGTTGGAGACTGAAGAGTAGAGTTAACCTGAATTTCATACAATACAGAACAACTGCATTTGAAGCTGCCCTCTCGTATCCAACACAAAGCACTGATCTCAGTCCCTAAGAACTCAACTAGGTCCAGGTTCTATATGTCTTTGTGAATAATTTGCAAACGTCGGTCTGCTGTCTCCTCCCTCCCTCTGCGGCTCGACTTGATCTTCTATAGTTTCCCGGACAAGGACTGCTATGACCCTGCACCGTGTCTTTGCCGTCGTGGAATGACTTACCCCCACAATCCGTAGTAAGGTTTTAGTTGGGCATCACCCTAATCCCTTCGTTGCCTGAAAACTTTCTGTTTCGTCTGTGCTGTCACGCTTTTGCATACATTGGCTGCCTCAAAGGAAGTCGGCCGAGAAAATGTATTGTAGGCTATCTTCGTTTATTGATAAGAAAAATATCGCTGTCAAAACTTACAAATTTACAAATACAAACAAATGCAAAAATACAAAACTTACAGACTTACAAATTCATGATATTACAGAGGAATCAAACCGTCACTCAGTCATCGAGTTTACTAGGTCTAACATCGTGAAGGTTCAGTCCGTGGGACTCGTGGACGCTCAGAGGACATCAGGGTGCCTAATAGGCCTAGATGTTTTTGTGCAATAATCTAGGTATAAAGTTCTTTCTGTCCCTATCTGGGTGATTAAATTGGTGGGATCTTGCCTGCAGGTTGTAGGGTCTATTTTGTTTCCGGTCTCTCGTGTCACAACTGGCGCAGACCGACGTTCATATCTCTGACGTTCAGCCTTTATTTGTAAATGTGCACGAAACCAATGAGAATGACGCATTACCATGGGTGTTGGCCACGCTTGTTGTTGCCACATTCGTTTACCAACTATCATTATCACCCGGTTGAAAATGATGTCGATGCGCATCATGAATCAAAACTTACCGTATCCCGTGCGTTTATAACTGACCATCCCGATGGCGCCTTGTCTAAATATAGTACTTACGTTTAGCGATCGTCATTGGGTGATGACCTGAGGGTGCAATGAAGACCACTGGCCGTCCATTGTTTACAAACGTCCGTTGATTGACGTTTCATCGGCCCTTGATTGGATGGACTGAGTTATTGCGTAAGCAACGGGGAAATGTTGGGCACAGTCTGGGAGAAAGTAACGGTGACAGAGTGGATAAGTGGAACTTGAAAGTTCAAGGATTTAGGTCAGAGGTCAATGTCGCGGCTCTGCAAGCCCAGCACTTCCCATAAAACGTTTAGCTTTTAATTATCAGACTTAGGGAAATGGTGGTATACTCTGGTTCACTTTTGAAAGTGGCAGGCGCGCACAATATCTGGGCACTGGCAATTCAGAACGTTCTCCTAAATTTGAAACCACCGAAACGCACACACAAGCCACTATTTGCTGAAATATTCTATTTTGAATCATTTCTAAAAATGTCTTTGCAATAAGGCAATTATTCCGTTTTCACGCATAGTCAGTTGCAGAGGTGTAACAAGGTTTTGAAAAGTGGGGAAGGGCATAATTTAAAAGCTATTGCCCTCCCACTTTTGGAATTTTGCCCCTCCCCAGAAATTTGAAAAATGGGAGGTGCACAAATTATCTTAACAAAAGTAATCTTAAAAATCCATTGGATAAACATAAAAAGAACCGATTTGGGGAGGCACTTGGGGGGGGGGGCACTGAGCACTAAAACTGGGGGGCTTTGCCCCAGTTTTGAAACTGGGGGACCGGTGCCCCCTACCCCCGCTTGTTACACCCCTGGTCAGTTGAACTCAAATAAGAAACAAATATTCACTAAATCACGCAGGCAAGCGAATCATTTCAAAAACCCTAGTCTTTTGATATACATTTGGCGCACACCCCTTTAAAGATTAGCTATTCCTGACACAGCGTGTAGACAGTGGTGGAGTTATCAACCCATCTTCGTTGGGATGGATGGTCTCTGTCGCAACATAGATGACCGTCTTCTCTCCTGTTTCATCCAGGATTTGGACTGGCACTACCAGAGTGCGGGCGGCGGCAAAGTTATTGCAGAATAGTTGAAGCGTCGAAGCCTTTATGCGTCATGGGACCGATTACAGCATCACTACGTCATCTGTCGTTCGATGACCCGTTTCCGGAGAGCACCTGCCCGCTAGTAATGACGTCATAATGGTTGCCGCGCCATCTGACGACCAAACCGCACAGGATCGGATCCGAGTCTGCGTCCTATAGTAGTTTCTGTTTGACGACGCTGCGTGATATCAAAGATCATTAGCGTTGCCCTCCTCCTTCATCCACGCTTGGGACTGGAACTGTTAGAGCAGAGTTGTCGATGGGTCCCATTTTCATGAACCGACCCATCCCGATCCGTGGAAAATGGACCCGATCCTATTCGACCCAACTTATGAAGCCAAATATCTGACCCGACCCGACTCGAACCATGACGTGCATGACCCGACCCAATCCGACCCGATTGATTTGTGAGAACGTATCAGTGAAGATACGCTTCGTTTATTCCGTTTATTCTGGTCTATGCTTACTTTCCCATAGATATATGCAAATGAATTCCGGATACTATTAACTTAAGTAGGCCTGCGTAAGGGTCCGGTCCGCGTGTCGCATCCTAAGTCTTTGCAGATTCAATAGAGTCTTTTAAAGTTCTAACATGATTCTTGGGTGAAGAAAGTCTACGTGACGAAGAACATTGTGGGATGATGAAGTCAGACGACAAAAGAGACTCAAATTATCATCAACTGAAATAATTATTTTGACAATAATAGTATCATTAATATTTATTTATACTATTTTAGTAACAACTTTGTTTTGTCATCAAATTATGCGTTAATTCTAAAAATTGGTTCTTTTTCTTTTTAGGAACTGTGTTGACTTGTCTTCCAATATGTCTTAGAATTTATCTTATTTAGGCAAATTAAGGAGCATCTCATTTAGAAATATACATGCCTCACGTCTGTCAAGAGTGGGACAGTTGTTTCGCAATCGTTTTCATATAACTTTTTGAGGTTTTGTTGAGGTTTTGTTAGCTAGAATTAAAGAGTTACTGGTATAGCAAAACTTAGTGTTAAACCACTTCATTAGCACTTGATGCAATAAGTGTATTTCCAATCGCAACCGTCAGCTGTTTCTTTGTTTTAAAAAAAGCTAGCAAGTTGGACAAATTAACTGTACATTTAATCTGTTTTCAGGTTTAAAATTGAGAAAGTATGCAGTTTTGCTAGTAGAAAACCTTATAAAAGTTTTGCCAATCAATAGATTGCTGTTGCATTTGACTTATATCTTTTGCGTTGTTAATTCGTTTTCGTACATTACCCGGTGCAGAAGTGGGACTGGACTTTCAGCAATTGAAGTCTCTCGCTCTCAGCGCTTAGGAAAACAGACGGCGCTGGCCGAGGAAAACATCGCTGGCTTATTTATTATTAATCTACTCCGTTCGGCAGCTCAATGTGTTTTTGCATACTATGTGTGTACATGCATTGCCTGTATGCGTGTGTGTGCGTGCCAGTGTATGTTTGAACGTCTGTGTGTCTCTGTGCGAGCGCATACGTACACAAATAGGGCGTGTACGTCACGTATTATCCGTATACGCGCCTACGTACTTTGACAGAGGAATTTAGTGAGGAATTCAATTGGAATTTTATTCCACCTACTCCAGTTGCTCTTGGTCACACTTTTGAGAAATCCAAACTATAGATGAGGGAAGCAAAGCATGCATATATCTGCAAGAGCAACGTTGAACCGCAGAGGATCTTTTCTCGTGTGGGTAATAATGAAAATGATAACGCTGAAATAATGATGATAATAATTATAATAGTTGTAGCACAGCAGGATTATTTGTTATTAATCTTCTCCGAAAGTAGTGATGATATTACAGTTGCTGCCTTCATTCCTATTGCGCTGCAATACTGGCACTACTTATGCCACTGTTACAAGTATTGCTGTTGATGATATAGTTGTTTTAATTTATATTATAGTTATAGTTATCACTGTTAATATAATAATAATAATAATAATAA
The DNA here is from genome assembly GCA_959347315.1 of Bimastos eiseni. Classification (NCBI taxonomy): domain Eukaryota; kingdom Metazoa; phylum Annelida; class Clitellata; order Crassiclitellata; family Lumbricidae; genus Bimastos; species Bimastos eiseni. The sequence continues at coordinate 8,188,680 of OY365822.1, read as the reverse complement.
TAATAACAATAACAATAGCAATAACAATAGTAATAGTAATAATAATAATAATAATAATGATAATATTAATGATAATAATAATAATAGAAATAATAATAAACATATTAATAATAATGATAATAATAATAATAATAATAATAATAACAATAATAATAAACATATTAATAATAATGATAATAATAATAATAATAATAATTAACAAATTAATAATAATTCGCATTCACAGTTGATGTTGACTCCAAAGCACTATTATTATCACGTAATATAATAAAATAAAAATATAATAAAATAATAAAAACTATAATAATAATAATTATTATTATTATTATTATTGTTTGTCAGCGAAAAAGCAGAAAGAATGATTGATATGGCGAGGGAAGAAGAGGAGCATGGGGGAGTGTGGTAAGGGAAGAAACATGTGGGTAGCCGCCGATTGCCAGTTCTAATTTAATGGCACCTGTGGGAAATATGAGTCATCGCTTCCCAGACATCTATCTAGACGACAGGCAGTCATCAAATTAGACCCAACTCTAACTAACTAATGGTCATAGGTAGACTGACTAACAGACTGACAGACACACGGACTGACAGACTGACAGAGAGAAGTGACGTAGGAGGAGCCAGAGTGAGCAGAGACCAAAGGCAATGGTTGAAAGTATTATGCTTGCAATAACAAAATACTAATAGTAACAATAATCGTGATGATGATGATGATAATGATGATGATAATGATGAGGATGATGATGATGATGATGATAAAATGACGATGCCGATAATGATACTGATGTTAATGACGATAATAATTATATCTAACAACTCACATCTCTTTTCCGGTAACTATCGGCAAACTCTTGCATGTCTGCATAATTGCTGAGTGAGTGACTGTCCCAAGCGGCTATCATCGGGAGGACCAGGGAATAGAAGGGATGCGTCCATCCTGCTGTTGTGATATATGGACACAGATTAATCGCAGGAATATTTACCACGTCATCGTAATTTCTTCACTACGCTCTATACGGGCTAGGGTCGCAAAGCCAGTTTAAGAGCTGGCTACACTTTTAAAGGCACCCATGGACCAACGCATGATCTCAACTAATGATAGACGTCTGTGGAGATAATCTATTCTTACCAATCGCCGTAAAATGGTTGGCGTAAGGAACTGATGACGATGCCTAAGTTCTTCTCGATACTTTCTACTGCTATCTTAAGAGAGTTTTCCTTCATCCGTGGCCGTGCATAGAGCGCATCTGAGTGGATACATTGATGGAGGGCTATATAAATTGTAATTAATGATTATTTCAAGGAGATTTACATTACATCTGTGTGGCCAGAGCCAAATGCGTCAGCCATTATTGAGAATGAAAAATTCCCCGGGAAGTGATTCATCGTTTCCTAAATATCTACCTAGGCGGCAGCACTTCAACTTCCACTTGGTTTAGTTCCGTTCGCTAGGAGGCGCCAGTGGAAATACTTTGAATCTCTTTCCGGTTTCCGCATCCGACCTAAGTAACTTCTCTGGGTTGGGCATCTAGCACTAGCAACCACTTGATATTCGTACGATTGACTAACAATGTACAAATGAATTGATAAGGATGCTTCTGTAGTGTAGATATCTTAACTGCGAACAGAATTTATAATAGCAATACTAGTACAAATTAATACTAATATAATTAGTTATGCTGTTCAACTACTCTCCATGCAAGTCCTACTACCATCACTTCAACTAACGTCATCTAGCGCCTTCGAGAGGTTCTTATAAAGCGCTATATAAATAGCAAGATACAGACATACATTTCTGCTACTACTACTAATAATAATTAATCGCCAATTCATTTAATCCTCATGAATCACTTCCACCTATATTATCATCGGTATTATTATAATAATAATAACAATAATAATAATAATTATTATTATTACTTGTAATATTATTAATATTATTATTTTTAATAATAACAAAAGTAAGAAGTAGAACTCTAAGCTTGATTGCACAACTGTTAGTTTAGTTTTTAATATTATTATTATTATTATCGTGGCAGTAGTAATGCTATTGTAGAATTTGTCTGTTGCGTCCAAAACGTGGTTTTACAGTTTAACCAATCTTATAGGTCAAGGATATATTTTATCTGCTCCGGCAATACAAACAAAATTTTTACTTACGTGGCCGAATACGCACAAAATCTAGTGAATGAAGACCTTTGAGCAAGCGCAACTATCGGCGTTACAATATGCGTTGTCAGTCGGTTATAGGGCCAGGTTACGCACCATGAGAGTCGGTTAGGGTCACGTTAGGGGTTAGTGTTGTTTTGAGACATATTTGCGAATTTAAACCCTACGGCTGTAGAAATAACTTTAGGCCTATAGGCCTAGACCCAAATTTGCGTGAAGTTTCTGCCGCAGAACAACCACGCATTACCAAATCGATCAACTTGCCTTCAAAGTCAGAACCTTTTGAGTCCATTTGATCGATGCACGAGATCGATCGATGAGCCGTGACGACTTTGAACGTTTTCATGGCTGGTAGTCTACACATGATCGGATGAACTGAAGAAACGGCACTTTAGTACAACATACTTCTCTACATTCCATACGATTTCAGTACGAGTAGGGAGCGGAAAGAAGTATGGAGTATAAGATGCGCCTCTAAGTTATATTTATATATCACCCTCGAAGGTCCTCCAGGCTGGAAATCCCTCGGCGCAGTGGATTCGAGTTCTGAGGCGTCGTCGGTTGAATCACGTGACCTTCAAGTGGGCCACGTGATCTTGAAGTAGACATTGACCTGTTGTTGTTGTTGCCCTGCTGGAAAGAACCTTTGATTCCAAAAGGACCACACCTCTGAGCACTGACATTTATGGAAGCTTCTAATATTTCTTCCCACGTCTTAGGTACTTTTTCTGCCTATTTTTCCGTCCTTGTCTATCTGTATCTGGCCGTCTCTGCCTCTTTGTATCTCTATGTATGTCTAGCTGCTTCTTGGTATCAACATCTTCGTCTCTGTGTACGTTTATATGACTGTTCGGATATCTGTCTATCTCTCTATGTTTGTCTTACGACTTAAGTACTTCATTCGCTCTAGGCAACCATTTAAATAAATGTCCTTCTGCCAAAGCTTCATTACATATAATCAGGTGACTTCTTAACAGTACTCTTACCTATTTTATAAGATTCCCTTTTCTGATCAACCCCGTGGTTCTTCGCAGACGAGCTCCAACTCCAATTGAACCAGACCCAAAATCTTCCAACGTCTTGAGAGCTTTGAACCGCGTTCCTACGATTGGTGCGCTATTTAAGCCGCTTCCCCCAACAAAGTGGGAGTCTGCACCACCAAACCACACCTACTCTCCCTTCTGCCCGAGGGAGAGCGTTGCCTCAACTCCTTAGCCGGACGTCTGTCAAATAGTAAGCACACGCGAAACTCGTGCCGTTAATAACGTTAGCAGCTAATGACTACTGTTACTATTGCGCCTTGGTGAACAACAGCATATGCAACCCAATCTGAAAGAGGAGGAAGACTTGGGAAGGGAGATGGAAGGATGGTAGAGGGGATGGAGAGATGGTGGAGGAAGATGAATATGGAGAATGAAGGGGGTAGAGAGGATGTTGAACATGGCAGGGAAGGATGAGAATGATGTAAAATAGGAGGAAGGATCTAGAATGCAGGCTGGAGGAAAGGAAAAAGGAAAGGTTGAGGGAAAGGGAGAAGGAAAGGGAAAAGAAAAAGGAAAGGGAGAAGGAAAGGGAAAAGGAAAAGGAAAGGGAGAAGGAAAGGGAAAAGATAAGAGAAAAGAAGAGGGAAAAGGAAAGGTAGAAGGAAAGGGAAAAGAAAAGGAAAAAGGAAAGGAAAAGGACAGGTAAAGGGAAAAGGAAAGGGAGAAGGAAATGGTGGTTGCAGACTGAGGATATGGAACGCATGGGTTTAGCGCATGGAGGATTAAAGAATGGAAGATTAAGAAGAGGAGGAGGAGGAAGAATAAGATCTTAGATGTAAGATGGAGGAGGAGGATGAAACTTAGAGTTTGAGATGAATGATGAGGGAAGTGGCAGATGTATGATGAAGTGAGGATGGAGAAATATGAGGTCGAATGATGAAGTTGGAGAATGAAAGTAAAATGACGGAAGAGATGGAGAACGCTGGAAAGAATATGAAGAACTCTAATGCAGCTTCGGATACTTAAATAACAGCGCTATATGAGTCGGTGTATTCTATTAGATGGGCAATTTGGAATTGAATAAGGGGAAGACCGGAAGAGGGGGAAATTCCGGAGAATTAGTGGAACGTATAGGGGAGGAATAAAGATGACCATACAACAGAGTTGGAAGAGGATAAAGAATACTGAGGATGGGAAACTACAGGAAGACTTGGGGTGGAGATGGAAGGATTACCAGGAAGAGAAACGAAAGGTTATTGACATCAACTAGATTTTGCTCGCCGTATTTGATGACTATTCACATGGCTTCAGTGACACAGTGAAAAGTGCATTCATGAGATACTTAAAACTGTGTTATGTTAAGTGTCTTGATATCCACATACATATACTTACATGTATTCACACATTCAAGGAAACATACATACATACATAAATACATACATACATACATACATACATACATACATACATACCTACATACATACATACATACATACCTACCTACCTACATACATACCTACCTACCTACCTACCTACATACATACATACCTACCTACATACATACATACATACATACCTACATACATACATACCTACATACATACATACATACCTACATACCTACATACATACATACATACATACATACACGCATACATACATTCATACACACATGCTTATTACGTACATATATACAGCGGGTGCCTTGTTATGAGAAATTTTCCGCGCTCTGTACGCTTTACAGAAAGGCTTTGCGTTCATAGAGAAAAGGTTTTGCGAACACAGGCTGCTAGGCAGAAGTCCATGTAGCGATAGCGTGGTATCTATTGCAGTAGAAACGGATGCAGGAGCAGAGTCGTTGGTCTAGGAAGACGTGGAGCAGATTAAAGCCCAGCCTCAACATTTGGGAATCATTTCTCCCCAGAGGCTGCTGCCTCGTCTGCTATTAATCGTCCCCCGTCCGCTTATCTCCTCCTCCGTTTCTGCTCTCACCTAGTTCCATCCAGTCGCATTCCTTGGCTCTTTCACTCCCGCCTCCAGTTGTTCTTCCTTCTCCTCCACCTCCTGCTCAATCTGCCCTATTTCCTTCTCGTGCTTCTCCTTTTTTCCATCCTTCATCTTGTCTTCCTCCTGCTCTTTCTTCTTAGCTTCCTATCCTCAGTTGCTTCCTCCTGCTCTTTCTTTTCAAACTCCTCGCCCAAACTCCTTCTCCTACTCCAAAGCGTCTTCCACCACGTCTTCTTCTTCTTCCTCTTCATCCATTTCAGCTTCCTCTTTCTCCTCTTCATCAGCCTTCCTTTACTTCTGCTCCTTCTTTTACCTCTTACTCTTTCTCTTCCAACTGCTCCAACTTCCTCCTCCTCCTCCTTCTCCTCTTCCTACAACAACTCTTCTTTCTCTTCATTCAGCTCTTCTATTCCTTCCTCCTTCTCGTCTTCTCCTCCACTTCCTCCTTCCCCTCAAACTCTGCTTTCTCTCTCTTCATCCAGCTCTTCTTCTTCGTCCTACTGCTCTTCCTCCTCCACATCTCTTACTTCCTCCTCTTCTTCTTCCAGCTCCTCCTCCTCCTGCTCTTCCTCCTCCTCTTCTTTCACTTCCCCTCCTCTTCATCCTTCTCCTCTTCTTCCTCCCGTTCCTCGTGCCTTTATTCATTATCCTTGGAAGGAACGAAGTTCAAACAAGCAGCATCAGCCGCAGCAACAGCTGACCATCATTGGCCAAAATTCGGATTGCGTTCAAAGAATCCAACCACTCAGCGGTGGAGGAGGGAGAACGAAAATGGACAGACGAAGGAGCCAGAGGAAAGAGAGAAGCAGACAGACGGACAAACAGACAGACAGACAGAGATTGTGAGAGATAGTAAGAAAGAGACATAGAGAACGGATAGAGTGGGAAATAAGTTAAAAGGCAAGTAGAAGGAGCCAGACGTTAGGAGATGTAAAGATAGGCTTACTGACATCTTTTAGAAACTCACAAAGAGAAAGTCAGACAGACGGACAGACAGCTGAACAGACGGACAGACAGAAAAGAGGAGAATGCAAAGAAGTAAGGAGAGACCGAGATAGGAACAAAGAGAGTGAGAGAGGGAAGGAGACGAAGACAGACATAAAGTGAGAAGGAGTAACAGAAGAAGCGAAAATAGAGGTGGAGAAAGGCCGGAAGTTGGACCACGAGAAAGTGATGGAGAGAGAAGGAGACACAAAGTTGAAGAGAGTGATACAGAGATAGGGAGAGAGTGAGAAACACATACTGACAGAAGAAAGAAATAAGTTTGATGCACGGAAAAACAAGGATAGGGATGGAAGATATTGAGATACGTAGAGAGAGAGATATACAGTCACAAAGAGAGTGAGATAGCGAGAGAGAGAGACAGACAGACAGACAGGCCGCAAAAACTAACCTTTAGAACGTAATTAATTGTTCATTACTAAGTTAGAGATAATTAAGTTAGCAGCTTATATATAAATACATAAACATACAGATGGTCGTTGAACCAGAGATCAGCATTAGTATAGGCTCACTCTCTTTCTGTCTGTTTTATGTATGTATGTATGTATGTATGTATGTATGTATGTATGTATGTATGTATGTATGTATGTATGTATGTCTGTATGTATGTATGTATGTATGTATGTATGTATGTATATCTGTCTCTCTCTCTCTCTCTCTCTCTTATTCCCCCTATCTGGTTATCTCCGTCTATGTATCGCTGACTTTCTCTCTCTTAAATTCCTTCCCTACCTATCGCTAAACCTTTTTTATTCCCACTGTACCTTTTTATTGCTTTTCTTTTCCTTTCTCAGTTTATCTCTCTCTCGTCTATTTGTCTTCCTAGCTCTCTGTAGCTGTCTGTCTGTCTCTCTCTGTAGCTGTCTGTCTGTCTCTCTCTGTAGCTGTCTGTCTGTCTCTCTCTGTAGCTGTCTGTCTGTCTCTCTCTGTAGCTGTCTGTCTGTCTCTCTCTGTAGCTGTCTGTCTGTCTCTCTCTGTAGCTGTCTGTCTGTCTCTCTCTGTAGCTGTCTGTCTGTCTCTCTCTGTAGCTGTCTGTCTGTCTCTCTCTGTAGCTGTCTGTCTGTCTCTCTCTGTAGCTGTCTGTCTGTCTCTCTCTGTAGCTGTCTGTCTGTCTCTCTCTGTAGCTGTCTGTCTGTCTCTCTCAGTTTCCCTTTCTCCTTATCCCTCTCTCGCTCTCTCTACACTTTCACTCCTTGTCTGTTTACATCTCAGTTCTTTTATCCCCACTCTACTCTTCTCTCTCTCTCTCTCTCTCTCATTCTCTGTCTGTCAAGCTGTCTGTCTGTCTCTGTCTCTCTGGCTGTATGCTTGTCTTCTCTTTCTGTATGTCTGGCTGTCTGTCTGTCTGTCTGTCTCTCTTCTATCTATCTGTTTCTGTCTCTCTCTTTGTCTCTGTCTGTCTGTCTGTCTCTGTCTCTCTGTCTGTCTTTCTGTTTGTCTGTCTCTGTCTGTCTCTCTGTCTGTCTTTCTGTTTGTCTGTCTCTGTCTGTCTCTCTGTCTTTCTGTTTGTCTGTCTCTGTCTGTCTCTCTGTCTGTCTTTCTGTTTGTCTGTCTCTGTCTGTCTCTCTGTCTGTCTTTCTGTTTGTCTGTCTCTGTCTGTCTGTCTTTCTGTTTGTCTGTCTCTGTCTGTCTTTCTGTCTGTCTCTGTCTCTCATCAACTCTACGTCTTCCACTCCATTTCCTTTCTTCCGTAGATAGATGTGTCTCTGTCTTCCTGGTTCTCTCTAGTACTCTTTGTCTTCCCCTTCCTCTCCCCCTACCCTTCTAGAAGCTACCTGTGGCCGGTTAGTAGTGACCAAGGAAACCCGTGGCTGCATAGCATCTGGCGCTGGCACTGACCTGCCAAGCGAAGAGATGCCAAAGTTGAGCGGAAATCATCCCCACTAGCACCACCAGCAGCAGCATCAGCGGCCTGAGAATGATGAGGAGCAACAGGAGATTATGAGGGACAGGATGTTAGTGGCTGGAGCACAGAGAAATCGATGTAACTAAGAATTTATGAGAGGAACCTCTTTGACAGCACCGTCCGTGCGTTGTGTGAATTTATGCTGCTTAAAGTGATGCTTAGAAATTAATAGCAAACACAGATGTAGACAAAAGAGATGAATTGACCTCACAGCCACTGTATCCTATGGTGTTAACTAGGGCCGTACCGAGGGAGGGGCCAGTGGGGCCGAGGCCCTGGGCGCACAAATGGAAAGGGTGCAAATTATAGGATGGAATAACTTATTATTCTATAAAATGCACTATTTTCAAAATGTGGGGGCACCATATTGATGTTACGCACGGGGCCCAATTGGTACGGCCCTGGTGTTAACCTATTGTAGCTGTTTCTATAGGTGCCTAAGTAAATTAAGATCGTCTGTCTGAGTGCCATGTTAATTTAAACTTCGCCACGCTGTCGAACAGTGCCAGACCCAAGCATGGATAAAGGAGGAGGTCGGCGCTAATGATCTTCGGTGTCACACAGTGTAGTTAAAATGCAAAAGCTACATGTAGGCCTACCACTAGAAGTGCCACGCTGAACTTGTCTAGACACGAAAAAATAAGCATTACGATTGTCTGCAAGCATTTTGAACACGCTGGACTCTAATCTGTCGCTTATAGTGATGTCAAAGTTCATTCAGAGCAAGAACTTCACATGCAGGAAAATAATTAACGCTCAGATGGAGTTTTTTCCCGTTGATCAGGCATGGCTATGATCAGATCAATGATTATATCTATGATCATTGATATGATCATAAATGACCGAATCTACGATCAAGTCTGTAGTCAGTCAGTCAGTCAGTCAGTCAGTCAATCAGTCAGTCAGTCAGTCAGTCAGTCCCCCTAAGCGCTCAATCATATCAACCGACCTTTTTATGCGGCGCCAGGGCTTAATTGCGATGATTCTAAAGTCTCCATCAGTTCAAAATCTGACGGCGATGACCTGATCTGATTCGGCTTCAAATCTAGGTCACAGCATCAACAGGTCAGACAAGATGACCTCCGTTGTCAAGGAGACTCATTACTATAAATACTCGTCCAGAGGTCGAAGGTACGCCACTCCCGTAACGTAACGTAGACTAGAAAAGAAAGCAAAATTACCAGTAACAAACTCTTCTCGTCACTTCGTTTGTGGCCGATTTCTCGCGTCTTAGTTCAGCGCGCATGCCCAAACTCGCAGAAAACTTAACGGCCCTCTTGCGTCATCGGTGGCTGCAGGCGGCCACGGCAGCAGCAGCAGCAGTACCAGCATCTAGGACGAACGGGCGGGAACCGAAGGCGCCTGCCGAGCCAGAAGTAGGTGTGAGCGAACTGTATGTACTCAGTCTATTAAGGGCTGTTTGGCTTCGATATCACGGTCATCTGTCTCTCTCTTACGGTGGATAAATGGTGCCATGGTTTCAGCTCATTCTATTCGGTCTGTTAAATAATGAAATTGAACCCATGAAACTCGATTTAGCGCCTCTTCGAGAAATCTACTTAGAGGCGCTCTCTGAGCTAGCCTATAATAAATGTACGAATTCTCAAATTTGAACTTGCGGGGTGGTAAATTTGTCAAATGTCCAGATGTTTCGAAAAGAATTTTTCCGAACCCAAAACCGGCATACAGACTAAATTGTAGAGGGTAACTGTGGGTGTCGGTGGCACTGACAACTGACCTGGGCGTTTGCTTGACCCCGCCAAGGTAATTTTTTCGATTTAACTGGCGAGGTTGAAAAATGAACTGGGGTGGTGGGGGGTGGATCGAACCCTCCCAATCCCGGATGTAGGACAAAACCTCTGACAAAAACCCCTCTGACAAAACCCTTTGACATAAACGCCTCTGCCATAATCTCTCTGTTTTAGGCAGGACATTAACCCCCGGACAAAACCCCCCTCTTGCCCTAACTAACTTCTGCAATTAGAAGCCATATCATAATAATAACTGACACTACTAACAAAGTCTGCACAACATTACAAGTGACACTCAGAACGGCTATTAGTCTAACTCAGAGGCGTCCAGATAGGGGTGGGGATATTTTTGAGTCATAGGTGGGGGTACCTTGACTTCCTGACACTTGGAACCAGGGTGTTTGCCTCCATCAGTTAGAGGGGGATTGACGCCTCTGGTCTAACTTATATAAGAAATCGTGTCACAGATAACACACATACGCTCTGCATCGACTCATCTGACGCGTCTGAAAAAGCCGTGTTACAGATAGCCTATAATAAATTACGCACAGTGGTGCCTTCACTGTGCATAGACCTATCATACATTAGCAACAAAAAGACCAAAGAACTAATTAACTGTTCGCTATTTAACTATTGGACGACGATACCTGAGTGACCGCATCAGACATTGAAATGACACATACTTTACTTCAGACTTTAAAGTATACACATGTTTCTAAATAATAAAAGTAAAAAAAGTAACGCAAATTTATTCTTAGGGGGTTTTGTGCTACATAGAGGTGGTTTTATCATGGGTTTTGTCAGAGGGGTTTTGTCAGCGGGGTTTTATCCGAGGGGTTTTGTCAGAAGGGGTTTTGTCAATGGATTTTTGTCAGGGGGTTTGTCCGCGACCCCAACCCCCGACAATTAAATCACTGGCCTAAAATATTTATGATGTTAAATGACATTTCAACGACTGCTAGAACCGTTGACAAAACAGTACACAGTAAACTGAAAAGAGTCACCGATGGCTGGCCCACGCACAAGCGTGGAACCAATTCCCATCAAAAGCTGACAAATGGGTAGGTAAGGTATACAAGAAGCTACATAGAACTAGTTTAAGTCAAACATGTGCGATAGCTGTATATTCTAAAGTAAATTATTTCGGCCTATTTATCATACGTTTTTAAAAATCAATTTTAGTACTTGACTTAATAAATAGCAATGATCCTAAAATATTTAAGTGTTTTCCTTTGAAAATGTTGTTGAGCGGGCCTTAAATCGACCCTGCCTGGATATGCAAGACAGAGTTGTTTAAACCGACAAAAGTCAGTGATGACGATAGGTGGGAAATTGGAGAGCATTTTGGAATGAAGCAGGGTGACATGAAGGGGTTAGATTAACACGGAGGATAATCGTTATCGTAGTCTCTAAGATTCTATAGCGCCACTCGAAAGCTAAGCGCAGGGCATGTATAAAACTAGAAGAATCGGGACAAGTATAAATCCTAAGCTTTGGTGGCTCCCTAAGTGTTTTGTCGGCTCATACAGGGCGACTCTACAAGGGAGGATAGAGGGTTCAGCACCCCACCAACTGTGTTTGCTGACCACTCCCCGGCAGCCCTTCCAAATAAGAATTTCAATTTGGAGGAAACCAGACCTCCAACCAACCCCTCTGTGAGGCCCTTCGGCCCATCCGTGGACCGCACTATTGAGATATCCCCGAACCGCGGTTGAGCCCATACCAGCCTCCGTAGAACCATCGGTTTACGCTGCAACATTCTGGGGCATTAGCCTCCAAACGTCACATCGGTAGCTCAGCACAACGAGTCTTGCATTACCGGTAATTTAGCTCATCAGCTGGCTTTAGCTTCGCCGGCAGCCCTCCCAAGCCTAAGCAGCCCAACCCCACCCAAGGCAGGCTATATATACGGTAGGAGTCAGGCTCATCCAAAGTCCCGTTCTGGAAGGCCCTGCCTAACACGCCGAAGTTTAAATAGCCTCAGTATGCATACATGCTCTTTTGATGGCTCGGTTTAACATGCCAGTACTAATTACATATTATATATATATATATATATATATATATATATAACGTGTACTTGGGCTGCAAGGGATATTAGGCTATAGAATAATGTATGTGACGAGCAAGGTGTCATGAGTTGGCCGATTTTTATATAGAGGTCTTAGTATACATATAATAGGTTGTGCGTTAATGAAGCGGTCGCGAGGTTGCAGAAAGATCGCTGTCTGTATGAGTTTAAAACTGAACGATCACTTAGAAAACTATGTTAATCTTCATGATTCATATGGCTTCCATATTCCATTAAGCCGATTTGTGAGCAGACAATGAGAGATAGACAAGGAGAGAAAGACAGGGAGAGAAAGACAGCCACAAACGGTCAAATAGTACGTTAATGCAAATGGACGAAAGTCATTCACGATTAAGATAAGGCTTAGAACTCGTTATATTATTGGCATTCATTGCAACATTACGACCACCAAGTTTACCAGCAGTCACCTGAGAATGCTGCATTATTAAAATTAATGTATTGCTATATAAAAGAAGATATGCTAATCTCCGCAACCGCATGTATGTTGTAGACAATCTAGAGTGAAAATTCTTTTTGCAATTGTTGAATTAGAATACTGTACTTTTAAAGGGATTGCACACCAGAGTGCGGATAAGCAGCTGCTTCAATAAAGAATATACCTACTTACTTACTTTTTACCCCAGATCCCTATGGAAACCAGTATGCCCTATGGGGAAAGTCATCATAATATCTCCACCTAACCAACTTACCAGACCTGTAAGAAAACCTAAAATCACCATGATTTTTGCATAAAGTCGAATTTTTTTAATGCGAAAATCCCGGTTTTTGTCAGCAGAAATCGTCAAACTTATCTCGTACACATGATCATGTGATTCGGTAGGAGGCTGCTTGTAAACTTGCGTTGCTTGCGACGTTACATTCTCAAGATGGCAGCACTGCTGGCGCTCAGGCGGTGCCAGTCCGAAGCCTGGATAAAGGTGGAGGGCGACACTAGCGATCTTTGTTGTCACACAGCGTCGTTAAACTGCAACTACATTCATCTCCAGCGTTGAGAGAGCGCTGTAGAAAGCATTTTAAGGTCGATTCAATTGCAAATTTCGCCAGACTACAAGCAATGCTGGATAAGGCGACGAAAACTGTAAAACTATAATACTATACAAGACGTTTTCTATCGATGTCAGGTTGTCAACGGACTCTGATGATGCCCGTAAGATGCCGCTCTCACTGACGGATTGAGGAGCTTGAGGTAGATGATAGTTGGGAGACTGATGGAGGGTTGGAGGAACTTTCAGAATCAGAAATAGAGAATTCAATGAACTGGCATTAGCGCCATTTTTTAACATTAGCAAGGGCATGGTGGTCTTCTTGCCTGTTGGCGATTTTGCGTCCATGGCTAAGCGAATAGCTTTCACGATTATGACACACTTACAAGTGACTCACAGGCATTAGTGACAAAGACAGACGGAGAGAGGGACAGAGACAGAGAGACAGAGACAGAGAGTGAGGCATACAGAGACTTAGGAAGAGACAGAGACAAATATGCAGAGAGAGACAGACAGACACGCAGACAGATAGACAGACAGAGAGCGAGATACGATAAGTACATCATGCCTCCTATAATAGTCATCACTCCTAAATGCTTTTAAACTAAGTATAAGCGCTGCTGCTGCTGTTGCAAGTGGTGATGCTGAAAGCCTTATGCACACATCTCTACCATCTTCGCCCACTAGGGAACCAGATAGACAGCGGAAGTGTAGCATCGTCGCATAAAACCGGAAATGTGTCCCACTCAAAGCGTTGGTTCCGTATATACTCAAACTGATAGCGTGCTTATTTCGTACATGTTACTCAGAATAGTTTTAAATTACCTCCTTTTAGCCTCAATGTGTGTAGGACATATTTTTTTAGCCTTAACGCATGTAAAATACGCACACAGTCAGCGGTTTTCTAGAAGTTACATCTGTGATAATTATGTGACGTTAATCCAGGCTCATACCGCAGTATCAATGTTTGTGTGCGTGTGTATGCGTGTGTGTCTGTGTGTGTACGCGCGCGTGTGTACGTGTGTACGTGTGTACGTGTGTTTGTATGTGTATTTTTCATGTACATGGAATCGTTTACAATTTTTACATGTCTTACTATGACGTCTGTTAAAATTTGTGGATTTCAATATGCTATTTCACGCATGACCTACAGAGGTGGCCAATTGTTAAATTCGCCTCTGCTTACCTTACTTACTTATAAGTAAGGTAAGCAAATGTAATTTGGGCATCCAACTATCCCACTAGATTACGGTCGGTCACAAGACAAGAGAAGTAGACCTTCGTTATTGATGTAATTTATGCCCAGGCCTATTTAACCAACCTAGTATTAAAAGCAGTAATGCATCTTAGCCTAACAAACCTGAAGTAGGAATCCATTTACACTGAGAGATGATAATTGCAATCCATAATACACAGGTATAAATGCCATTGACGCATTATAGGAGGTCCCTTCCTATTAGTTATTAGCCACGCGTTGCTTGGTTATTAATTACCGTCTGTTAAAATTGGATATGAAACGCGTTTAAAAATAGTATGATAGCATTGACAATACGATAGGGTTAATGCTACCTTGATGAAAGGGTTGGGGGTTGGGAGCGTTCAGCCCCCCAGTTCATTTTTCAACCCTCCCAGTTAATTCTCAAAAATTACCTTGGGTTCAAAAAAAACTCCCCAGATCAGATATATCGGCGGCACCCAAACCCACAGTTACTTTCAACAATTTAGTCCGTATAACAGGTTTCGGATTCGTAAAAATTCTAGTTGGGATATCTGAAAACGTGAAAGAAATTCAAACCCCCCCGTTCAAATTTGACAATTCAAACCCTTTGATTCTGATCATCTGATGAGTCATCTGTCCGAACGAAGACAGGGCCATTGGCTTCTTTATGCCACCTCAGAGGATGAGGTGAGTGAGGTGGGTTCCCGTTGCCTTCCTCGCAGACAGTTATGGTTGTCAAAGGTCGCAACGCAGTGACTCTAGGTGGGTTCGAATCTGTGCAAGACACAGAGCACACCACTACGCCACTGTGTCCCATTAACTACCATTGTCAGTTGTTAAAAATTAAATTTAGTAGAGAAATAATTAATTTTATCAGAGATGTAATTTATTTTACCAGATAAGTAATTAATTTTTCCAGAGAAATAACCTGTCGTGTTTTTCTGCTTTTCCGATTCATTTCCGTATTTTTCTGCGGGTTATTTGGCGTCTAGCCTTCTTCCTCTATTATCGATCTTTAGTTCCTACAATTATGTCCAGGTGTCCGTTTTTATGCATATGTCTGTCTCTCTTTGCTTATATATGGTCTACGTGTGTGTATGTGTGTGTGTGTGTGTGTCTGTGTGTGTGTATGTGGCGCTGGACTGTTTCTGTGCTCCCACTGCTTCTGTTGATTTCTACCACATAGGCCTACCTAGTCTTACCACAGCCAACAGGCCTGACATTCATAACTTATCCTGTTCTTCAGAGTCATGACACAAATGGCTGGAGACTCCACTTGACCTCCTATTTTTAAGACTCGGACTCATTGGCTCCGTTTTTATACTCACTGCGCGTGTTTTGGATTGGCACTTGGAGATACGGAGATAACAACATCAATTAATATACAGGGAGACTGACGGACACACACGTACACACACATTCACACACACAGAGAGGGAGAGACACAGGCCCACACATCTACACACAAACACAGACGACTACGCACAAACCTACACGAGAACTTGCACACACACACACACACACATAACCACGCACATCTACACACACACACACAAGCACACACACACACGCACAGGTCCAAACACATATAATACTCATACATATGTGGGCTGGGACTGGGCTCATATATATAAGAATATAAATGTAGTCCTACATACATTGATATGTTGATATCAGCGAAGGGCAACATGACATTGGACACTTTCGTAGCATAATTTGTCATTGCTCTGACTCGGTCTTCGCACTTGTAATATTATGTCCGCTGTATTTGCAACCGACGAGGACATTGGCCCGTGTTGTTGTTGTCGACGGTACAAGCTACCTGGGTTGGGTTTAATTTACCACCCTTCTAATGCAGAAGCTTAATCACATTATCTACTCAAAGTGGTCATGACAAATTTATACATACACTAGGTCTCGCCATAATCACGATCTCATTAATCTTACAAATCAATGACTTAATTCCTCCAAAATTAATCAGAAACACGTAAATAGGTTGTTTTGTTGTTTTTTATTTACGTGGCTGTTAAACTGAGAGGTCTTAACAATCGAAGCGTGCGCCTCTGTTTCCCAATTCTTAGTAACTCTCACGGATAAGTGAATAACATATCGAATAAAACTCATTCGTAGGCGTAAGAAGCATAAAGGAAGATAAGTCCGGTACGATACAATTTCACATCACTAGTGTCGTCAGCATCGTGTGACGACACCTTGACGCACAAGCAGCAGTAGCAACCGTCCCTGGCTTAATTATTAGTCCAACTAATTAGACAGGATGTGACAGCGATAAGACCCGAAGAACACCTAAACAGGACTGAATAAATTTCAGTTCCTTTACTCATTGTTCCACTTGATATCCTTCCTTCGATCCAGAAAACTCAAGACACTTTTTTCCAGTAGGGTCGAGTAAAATACGACGGGCTGGATTACCCAGCACGTGTGTGAGTGGGTGGGTGGGTCGGAGGGAGAGGCGACCACCGCACGCGAAGAAGCGCTTCTCCCACGCCGGGTCTCGGATTTGGAACCGTGAAACTGCATCTCGCAGGGTTAAGATCTGCTTAAGCTTCATGACTCTGCTGCCTCGTGTAAGTGTAGGCCTACTTGTGGTGACTCCTTAGGCACGTCAACTCATGAGATTTAATTATATACATCAATTGTGACTTCATCACCAACGAATTTTTAGGACCAGCGTCTGAAAAAACGAAAAAATTCCTATGCTGTCGTTAGAATGATGTTAAAAAGGCTTTCGACTTGATTAATAAAAAAAAATGAAACCGAAGGCAGATGACGCCACGCAGGCAATGAATATATAATTTTTTTTTACTGTTTATTGAGCATTTCACAAGACAAGTATCACAGGGATCATGAATCAACGTTTTATATGCAACAGAAACAAAGAAAAGCTACGGCTAATTATACTGCTAAGCTTAACCCGTATTTCTACTTCTTTATTTATACGTGTTTTTTTGTATAATTAGAACATAACTGACAGCAACAATATAATGCTACAACAACAACAACAACAACAACAACAACAACGACAAATACAACGACAAATACAACGACAACGACAACAACAACATCATCAACAACAACAATAGCAACAACAGCAACAGCAGCAGCAGCAACAATAACAGCAACAACTTTTAACTCTATATCACCCTTCTTGCTGGAACCTGGTCCAGGAAGAAAATGGTCCATCGGCTAAAAACTCCCTTAAAATCCCACCAAATATAATTACATCCGCACCTTAAAATAAGATTTACTTACTCTGATACACCGTGAAAACCTTACTGCGTCAGTTGCGATTGTCTCATTGTCCGTACGCCAGCGTCTTGTGACGTTCGCGAAGGCACCGCGTTGGCGTGTTTGCGTCACATCCGGTCTGTGGCCCCCTGGCGGTCAAAGATGTCAACTCGGAAATGGCGATATGTTGATTCGAAGGCGAATTACATTGGCTTCAGGAAACCGAAAAAGATTCTATAACGCACGACCTATGATGCTCCGAAAGTAAGATTAGGTAATTTGTATGTTCAGCAAGGAAGGTAATAATTATTATATATAGAGCAAATTTAGCCAACGTACGAAAGCAACGCTTTTGATTGGTCTCTCTGACGAATGCGTTAAAAATTGTCTTTGCGAAAGTATATATATATATATATATATATATATATATATATATTATGATCGAGCATTTGCGCATTTGTAGGGCCCAAAAGCGTATGTTCGAATAAAAAAACTCATAGATTGAAAAAAATCAGCAAATATCTGACATTTTAATCCAAAGTTGTGTTAATACGCAGCGTGATTTGGATGTTGGTCTTCTTGCTCTGTTTAATCGTCTTCAAGCTTCAAACATATTTTTGAACGAGATCGGTAATTGACGTTTTCCCATTCACCTTTTGCGCTCCGTGTGGCGCACTGTGCGATTCATAGTGACCGTCATCATCAGCGTCGTCGTCATCGTCATCATCATCACCACCACCATCATTGTTATCGTCGTCGTCATCGTCCTCGTCCTCGTCATCGCCATCGTCATCGTCATCGTCGTCAACATCATCATCATCATCATCATCATCATCATCATCATCATCATCGTCATCGTCATCGTCATCGTCATCGTCATCGTCATCGTCATCGTCGTCGTCGTCGTCCGTCGTCGTCGTCGTCTTCGTCGTCGTCTTCGTCGTCGTCTTCGTCGTCGTCTTCGTCGTCGTCGTCGTCGTCGTCATCATCATCATCATCACATACTTCACCGTCATCATCATCGTCAACATCATCATCGTCGTTGTCATCATCATCATCATCATCATCGGCAGCAGCAGAAGCATCAGCAGTCGTATAAATACCTCGGCGGTGTCACGACAACCTTCGCCAGCACAAACAACAATTACAGCTCCACACCCCTCCATCACAGTATCCCAGCATCACGGCACCACTGCCATAATTACCATATGCCGATGACCACCCATCCGCCTACACCCACACACTTACACCCGCGGTCTGTCGTCCGCTGTGGTCATCACGGGCAGTGGCTTATTAATGAATAAGAATCTTCCATAATGTCTGTTGACATGGTGATTCCATTTCCTGGAAGCCCTACAAGTTCAGCGCAAGAGGATTCGATGATGATGATGACTCCACGATAATGACTGTGATGACGGCGACGACAACGACGATGTTGATAATGACGATAACGCCGACGATGACCATGACGATGACGATGATGAATTTATGCAAGGATCATCAGCAACGACTGATGGATTTCATCAGGTTTAATATTCACTCGACTGATTACATTACGTTGGATGAGCGCCTCCAGTGAGAAGGCAAAGGATGAGAGATAAGATGAAGTAATCGATCCATAAGTCCACTGCATAGGCCCCAACCACCGGCACATCATCTTGGGGATTATGCTTTGAAACCGGAAAAGACCTTTTAAAGCTTCCCTAGCAATGATCAAAAGATGAGAACGCTTTAACTATACGACTGTAATTAATACATCAAAATGTAGACATCATAATCCTTGTCAATGGATAAGAATATCCAAGTGATGATGATATTAAGTAATTGCTTCCAGCAAAAGATTTCCTTTAAGCTTAGGTGAACGATTATAATTTCTGTTGCTTAACCAAGATTTTGGAACTCTCTCCTTGCTATTATTTTCGAAATTTGATACCGCCCTTCTTTCAACATCTTTTGCATAGAAGTTCACACGCCTCGACGGCGCAATTGCAGTTGTACTGCAGAGCAATGGTGCACAAAGGACAATTGTTCTCAAGGTCCCTACACAGTGACTCCTCGGACGAGGGTCGAACCCACTCACTCAGCGCACACTGAACGTTACGGGCTTACCGCTCTAACCGATCGGCCACCGTGTCATTAATAACGTCATAGGTTGAGCGGAGTGTTGGTCCTGGACTTGGGTTGAGAGAGGGTCGACGAAAGTTGGATTTCCGGGTAGGTCGGAATAATTTGAATGCCCAAACATATGGATAGAGAAGAAAAGGCTGAGCACGGGAAACCGTTGCAGACATTTATTACGGGCCCATTTATGAAACATTTATGATATATTGGGGGATATGAACAGCCCCATCCTATCCAACTGAAATTTCGGAGGGGGCCGTCCCCTCCTGCCCCCTAAGTCTCCTCCTCTGCTCCATGTATCTGTCCACTGGCCTCTTCAATTCCTCATAGGCCGTTGGTCGCCTCTAGGTGCTATGGTTTGCATGTCGAACGCAGGGCCACCGACAGAAATTCACTGGCCTCTGACCCAACGAGATGACTGAGTACGGCCTGGCCTGGGCTCCTAAAAAATTCACCGGGGTCCTAGGAATTAGCTCCTCTGAGCCCCTCAGCGGACTTGGCCAAGGATTGTTTATTTCAGAGAATTGTTTTCAAGCTGGCGCGGTTATATTATTATAAATATCAAGAACGACGATGAATTTATATATTTAGACAATATATTTAAGAAATTTAGAATCACTAGAATTCAATTTAGACTGAAATATGCACGCAATCTATCATTGTCTGATGCCAAACAAAGGAGTAGGGGTCATAAGGCCGCTACAGCACTCTGCTGCCGTGCATTGGTTCCCTCCGCCAATCTCCCTTGCGCTCGTTAATAAACTGGCATCTTGCGTTTGGGCTTCGAGTGGTGCTTTAGAAGCGTGGGATTACGATTACGATTACTAATATTGATACTGTCCTTTATGGCCGAGGATTTTCTCTGAACAGTAGCAGTGAAGGTGCTATATGAATTCTCGTATTGAATGAGTGTATGAATAGAAACCTAGAGACGAAATGCACTAGAAATCAAGTCGCTTAATGACAGCCTACATAACACAGAAGGAGTATAAAGAACCTATTTAGGAACAGCCTGTGAGTAACTTCCCATTTACCATGCATTCTCAACCCTGGGTGAATGGACAGTCGCACGTGTTCAGCAGACCGCAACCTGAGCGTTGCTATGTCCCGCGCATCAGCAGTTGGATGCTGGCTTTTAATGGATATACCAGTCCGCGCGTTGCTGATGCTTACAAGACAGGCGCTGAATCTGAGCGATGCGGAATTGTCGCAGAAACCGACGCAGTAGAAGACGAATGATTTCACGAGAAACACAAGGTTTAAAGGATTTGAATATATAATGGATGCCCGAAACGCATAGCCCAAGAGGGAATAACTGTCTTCAGCTTGACCTATTTTATATAGCGCGACTTGAACGTAAGTATTAAATTTTCTCATTTTACGTTGTACGGTACAATAGATTGACGTATAATAATTATAGCTGCGTTTGATACCGCCATTCTTCCACGATTCAGAAGTGCACACTTGGACACTACGTAAGAACACCGATGAGTATAGTAGTTTCACTTTAACGACACCGTGATGACAAAGACAATTAGCGTCGCCCTCCTCTTTTATTCAGGTTTGGATTTTACACCGAAGAGCAACTGGGACGGGAGTTAAGGACTTGCTCAATGATCCAGACATAGCAATTGCCAAGAGCGAGGATCGCCTCGTACTCTCTCCCTGTTATAACAGGCTGACCGCTCTAACCACGGGTTCATTTTTGAGGTTGTCAGAGAGGCGCATAATTTAGAATCAGTTACATCACCGAACGCTACGCATAGGCCCCCGTGGATTATGCGAAATTTGTTTGTAAATTGTGCCAAAATATGCGAAATCGCATAATCGCATAAACCACGGATCCTAGCCATCAACAATTACGTCTTCTGGTCGGTAAAGTAAAGCCCATATAGGTTAATAATAGCCTGGACAAGCCAATTATAATTGACACTGACCAGCATTTCCTAACTTTAGGCAATGATTTGCGAAAATTTTCCATTAAAAAATTTATGCGAAAACCGCCAATTTATGCGAAAGTATGCGAGATCGCACAATCGCATAAACCACAGGGCCCTAATTATGCAGGATGAATTTATTACTGTGGCTGATGGAAGTACGCAAAAATACCGAGTGATTGATTACATGCCATCTAACAGCTGTTGGCGGGAATCCGTTGGTTAGGTTCTACGCTTGTGCGTGGGCCAACCATTGGCGACTCTTATAGCTAATTACTATGCATTGTTTTTTTCTAATTGTTCTAACAGTTGCTCGCTGATGACATTTATCGGCATTATTATGTAGCCTGATCTTTAGTGATCTTTTGCTTCTGAGTAGATATCTTGAAGAGGCGCTATATCAAGTTCATTGACTTATTCAATAGCTTGGGAAGGGAAGATTTTATCTAATTATTATGGACATTTGTAAAGCGCCTTTCGCGTCAGCTGGATTATATAGCCTGGGTATCAGAGACGCTCTCGGCCTGTCAAGCCCGCGAAATGGTCCTTAAACGACGAAGAAATGCAGGCGAGATCCCCATCGGGAATCCTTATCGGGGAAGGTCATTCCATAGCGAGGGACCAAAAACAGTAAACGCCCGGTGCTGGGAAGTAGTGCCGGACTCAGGTTCAAGAGGATCAAGCCTAACGTCTTAATCGCCTCCTTTAGTAGAGCGAAGAGGACGAGATGAGCAGAGTGGCTTACATGTGAAATCACAGAGATATTTAGGTGCTGTTGATAATTGACAACAAACAGCAAGAGTTGATTTGATGCAAAAATGGGAGCCAGTGTAGATTTTCCCATTTGACTTCACAAAGATTTTCTCATTTTAACTTTTAAGATATTTTCTCATTTAACTTTACAACGATTGTCTCATTTAACGCTTACTTAAGAGCCCAATTATTATACAGAGCGATAATATTATGACCACTGGGTTCGTTGATTGATTGATTGATTATTACAAGTCATTGAATCGTTTCTCTTGCAGGCTCCTCGAACTCCGTTCGATTTGAACATATATACAAAAACCGAAATTCAAAGGGAAGGGATACTTGAGGATATAACGTTTCTGTGGAACATCAACAGTCGTTCAAAACGCTTCTACAGGCCATATCTTTCAGTTCTGTTACTTGAGACACCTACAGAGCACGTCGACCATGGATCTAGTCACTGGTTTCCTCCAGATGAGCAATATGACCTTGACCCTGACACCTACAGACCATGTCGAGACCATGGATCCAATCACTGGATTCTTCCAGACTGACAACGTGACCTTGACCCTGCCTGCAGTCGACGTCCCTTGGAACTCCACCTCTACCCCGCCGATCATCGATCCCGACAACGTTCTGGGTAAGGTAGGCGCCGCCGTTATCGTTCTCATAATCATCGTCGGACTGACCGGAAACCTCCAGGTCCTGGTCGTCATCGCACGATGTCCTCCTCTCCACCGTTCCTACAATGTCTTCATCGCCTCCCTGTCGGCCACCGACCTCGTCTTCAACGCCCTCATCTTACCCTTCTTTGTCGACTCCTACCTCTACCGCAGCTGGCGATACCCCAACTCGCTCTGCCAGTTCCTCACCTACTTCGGGGCGATGATGCTCATGACCTCCGGACTTCACATCGGTCTGATCGCCGTCAACCGATACTTCCTAATCGTTCACCCCCGTCGCTTTCTCGACGTGTCCTCCCGGCCGGCCATCGCTTGCCAGGTGACCTGCGTCTGGGTCATAGCCTTCCTCATCGTGCTCCCCGGGGTACTCGGGTATCACGCGGCCGTCGGGTACTCTGACCAGCTCGGTCGGTGCAATTACCTACGGAGCGAATCGCGCGTAACGCTGTCCGTGATCTTCTGCGTTGGCTTCCTGTTGCCCTGTGCCATCATGGGTTACTGTTACATCGTCATCTGGAGAACAGCTATCCGCAGTCAACGCCGTATCTGCCTCCACCGAACTCACCTTCCCGGCGGCAGGCAACCCCTCGATCTGCTCCGCACCCAGAAGCCGTCGTCCAAAGTCGCTGCTGAGTCTGCGAGTTCCCTCCGTATGAAACAGTTGATCCTGTTTCCTCTGGAGTCCGTGGGGTCTACCATAGGTTGCAGGAAAACGTTGGAGTGTCTGGGCGTTGAGTCGCTGGATCTCATCCAGGGAGAGACTGTGGTTGGGTCCCTCAGCACGAACCCACTGGCATCCTCTGGAATGCTGATGTCCCCAGGATCCGCGGTGTCTCAACGGCTCCAAGTGCCGCTAGGTTCCATAGTGTATCCGGGTTCAATAGGGACACCACAGCCTCTTTTATCTTCAGGGCCCTTAGTTTCCTTTGGGCCTTCAACGTTTCAACGCCACGTAGGATCCCCAGGGTCTCTGGTACCTCCCAGGTCTATGGTTCATCCAGTGCCCTTAGTATCTCCAGAACCGTTAGTGTCCCCAGGACATTTATGCGTAGAGCCCATTAAGCCTTTATGCCAGGAAGCCAAAGAAGACGCACGCAACGATGGTTTAAGTCCACGCATTGGAGGAGAGTCCCTCACGGCTTCCAACTACAGTGGTCAATCATCCCTGGGCGGAGGAGTAAGTAAGGTGTCTGCCACAGCTGCCGAACCACTTTATCCTGATCTCAGCGAACAACTACCAGTCGCCTCCTCATCCGTTGACTGCCACCGTAAGCTTCTAATCTGACCTCAACTCACAATTACTGAGCTTAAATTATGTCAGGTGAATTCGGGTTAGAGGGGGTCATTACTGGATAAACCAGAACCAGTGTGCAAAAGGGGCCGAGTGCCTATTTAGGTGCACGTGGATGTCGTTTAGGACAAGAATTCTGGAGGATCAGGTGAGTCGGGGCACGAATTCTTGAAGAACTGGTGGTAATGGTTGTTCCTGTTTAACAACATTGCGCGATAACATAGATTATTAGCGTCACCCTCCTCTCTTATCCAGGCTTGGGGCCGGCACTGCCAGAAGCGAACAGTGGGAGTTTTGCAGAAGTGAGACTTCAGTTTTATAAATTTATAGCTCGAGGGGTGATAGATAGAGAAGTCTGAGGTCAGCGTGAGCTAATTTTATCTAATCTTATCGAATCTAATCTTATCTAATCTGATTTAATCTGATTTAATCTGATCTAATCTGATCTAATCTGATCTAATCGGATCTAATCTGATCTAATCTTATAAAATCTTATTTAATCTTTTTTTCGTGTAATCTGATAAGGTAAACTTATGGCATTTTCATGACTCTAGCTACTTTACCGGATACAGCAACAGTCCATCGCTCAGATACAGATGCCAGTCACTCGTCATGCTGTCTCGAGTTCTGGTGCACCCGCGCGGAACCCTCGGTGACGTTCAGCTACACGGACTGCGACAGCCGGGTCTCGCAGGCCGCGAAGGACGGCGACGACGACGAAAGCGTCGACCGTAGCCGATCGCAGATCAACCGTATCGGCCGCACGATGACGTCATCGTCGTCATCGTCACGGTGGCGCCGTCAATCGATCGCAGGAAGAGGTCGATTGAGTTCCCTCCGTATGATACTCGTCGTATTCCTGGCCTTCGTCTTGACCTACTTACCGTTCGCTCTGATGAACCTGTTCGATGACGGGAGTCGACTACATCGCAGCTGGTACATGACGGCGTCGCTGGGGTTCTGGGCTGGGTCCTGCGTCAACCCCATCATCTACGGCATCATGAACAAGCAGTTTCGTAACGCGTACGGCGCTCTATTGTCCATTGCCATCAACTGACAATAATTGTTCGGCTCGCCCGTCACCAGACATCGAGTGCGTTGTGTATCGGCGTGTGTGTACAGGTGGGTGTGTAGGTGGGTGTGTAGGTGGGTGTGTAGGTGGGTGTGTAGGTGGGTGTGTAGGTGGGTGTGTAAGTGGCTGTGTAGGTGGGTGTGTAGGTGGGTGTGGATGTAGGTGTGTGGGTATAGGTGGGTGTATCGGCGTGTGTGTATACAGATGTTTGTAGGTGGGTGTGAATGTTGGTATGAGGGGTGTAGGTGGGTGTAGCGGGCCTAGCGGTGTATATGCATACATGTAGGTGTGTGTGTTGGTGGGTGTGGCTGTAGATGTGTGGGTGTGGATGTAGATATATGTGCTTGTTAATGTGTGTGTACTTGTGTGTGGGTGTAGGACAGTTTCGTGTGGGTGTAGGTGCGTATGTATAGATGTGTGGGTTTAGGTGCGTATGTATAGATGTGTGGGTGTAGGTGCCTGTATGTGTGTGTACTCGTGCGTGTGTGGTTAATCTGATTTAGCCAACGCCGTATAGCTGAACGGTAACTGAGACGCAATCGGCACTAATGCCGAATTTACAATATATATATATATATATATATATATATATATATATATATATATATATATGGCCGTTGAGAC
The DNA here is from genome assembly GCA_959347315.1 of Bimastos eiseni. Taxonomy (NCBI): domain Eukaryota; kingdom Metazoa; phylum Annelida; class Clitellata; order Crassiclitellata; family Lumbricidae; genus Bimastos; species Bimastos eiseni. The sequence goes on along the minus strand of OY365822.1, from coordinate 8,162,844 downwards.
ACGGACGAGTAGGGATTGATTCCAGCTTGGTTCCAACGTTTGTCAACACAGGGAAAATATGATTAGTTCCGTCGGTCAATCTTCTAACTCGTCTTAGGCATCGCTGAGGCAACACAGGCCTGCGTGAGGACGCACCCATCGACGTTGCACTTAGCTGATTAACGTCGCCCTCCTCCTTTCTCCAGGCGTGGGATTGGCACTGCCAGACTTCAAGGGGCGCTATATGAATGTTCGATCACATTACATTACTGTCAGTGTGAAGGGGGCTTTCGATGGCCTGGCACCCATTCAAACGGGCAGCTCCGGTGCAGTTCACTGCAGGATATTTCATCCGATCAATTCGTTGAAAATGAGCCGGGTCGAGACCACACTTTATCAGTGCCAGTTCCAAGCCTAGAGGAAAGACGAGGGCGACGCTAATGATCTCTGTTATCACACGCTGTGTCGTTATCACAATTGCCACTACCATGAGTACCAACACCACCTTGCTTTGGTTCATACGTAGGGATCTGAAATATCGTGGCATCTATTGAAGCGGACAACGGAAGTGAAGGATCTGACTATAAATCAATTAATTAAAAAGTGGAACAGAGCTGAGGCCATTATGCCACACACGGGTGTTATATAAAACATGGAATTTTTTTACAACAGAATCAGCGTCGATTCCAACTCGATTCTGTCAATAAGATATTATCAATGGCCTGTCATCGATTCCGACTTTTGCATGGTATCATAAATTAGTCGGTTGGACAGTTTCCGTTTAATGACGCTGTGTCGTAACATAGACGATCAACGTCGCCCTTCTCCTTTCTCCAGGCTTGGGACTGGCACTCCCAGAATACTAGCAGTGATGGAGTTTACGATTCTGTGCGATAGCAAAGATCATTGACGTAGCGCTCCATACATTCGTCCAGGCTTCGAACTGGCATTGTCAGCGTGTAAACAGCGAAAACCATATAAACCTACAGTCACAATTCTTGTGACTGTAGGTATCCAAGGCATCACGATCGCAAGACTACAAGAGCGATTAAGTCGATACGTCCACAGTTCAAGACAAAGGGAGGACGACGACGACAAAGTGTACAGATCAATCGGTTAAAGAGCGGCCGACGTACGGTTGGGAGGGGCCTTTAATCTTAATCAACAGCTCATCAAGCGACGAGTGATCGTACAGTTCAAAGACTGCGGCCGCCCTTGCAGCAGCACGAACGATGCCAACGTCCACCTCCTCGTCGACGAGTCCTAATTGCAAGGCGTCGTTTGCCGGAGTGTGCAAAACAGCAGACGAACGAGTCGACTTCCACAGCATGTTTGATGAGGAATAACACTGACCTGTGATGGCGTTGGCCCTGTGAGGCTGGATGTATAGCTTGTCAAGGTCTCCAGCAAAGCGCTATATATTATGATTGTGGGATAATAAAACCAAACAAAGTGCCCTCTTTGCATACAGATGGTTTTACTGCCTGCGGCTTATTGTAGGATGCAGTACTTCCCTGCTTAACGATGATTAGCGGGGTCTGTTCCATTATTCATGCTTGGTACTTGTTAGTTAGCCCTCCTCCTTTATCCAGGATTGGGACTGGCTAGATATTTGTAACCCTAGAGCCCTCCTCTGTATCCAAGCTTGGGACAATCTCGTTGAAAGTGATCTCAAAGCGTTATAACTTTATCCTGGCTTAGCTGGCCCCCAAAGCCCTCCTCCATATCCAGGCTTGGGACTGGCTCACTGCAGGCGACTTCAAATTTCTCAACTTTGTGTTGAGTTTTTAACGTCACTGTTCCATATCGAAGACGATTTGGTGACGCCCTCCTCCTTTCTCCAGGCTTGGGACTGGCACTGTCGATGTCCAAACAGTGGAGGAGTTCAAACTTTTCAACAGAAAGTCGTTATTTAAATACTGTAACTATAGGCATAGGAAGGTATGCAATACCGTAAGGTGCTTCACTGTATGTTAAGTGTAATAGGCATGGGAGGGTATGCAATACCAAGACAATAGGTAAATCCTTCATATAATATATGAAGATTATAATAATTTGCTATTGGAATAAGCAAACCGGTGAGAAACTCGATGCATATGGTTGATTATCTAACAGAAACACATTTAAGAGATGGGTCAGCGATCGAATGGAGGGAAGGGAAAACAGAGTGAACAGAGTTAAGGGAGGAAGAAATGATACCCGTTATTTAAGACATTAGTGGAGTCATTTATTTATGATTAATTAATTTACCACACAATTTTGTCAAGGAGCAATTCAGACAGATTGAAAGCACACCTTCTTAAATTTCTAACCATGAAGAAAACAAAATTATTATCTACACAAACAAGCCAAATCAAAATGCACTCAATTCAAGACAAATTCCAACCAATGATGATCCATATACATTGTAAACCAATGTTTTATCAGCAATAACACAAACATGCAGCAGTTAAGAATCAAACTTGACAGAAGTTCTCGTCATTGGATTTTACCAGCAGTTAATTACATACTTCACGTTGTTAACTCCACTTCAGCGACTTCAAATCGACATAAATCAATCCTGATAGAATATATTACCAATTCGTATCATTTCGTTAACGTAATTAAAAGTGTGGCCACAGTTCGATCGCGCAACAGTCTTTAAACAAAATGAGAAATTCTTGACTTTGCAGTAAAGTGGTTCACAGAAAAGAAAGCAGCCTGTGCCAATGTCTATCACAAGTAAACTCTGAGCTCTGAACAATTTGGATGGATGGGTGATCCAAAACTCAACAACCTAAGACTACTAGACCGGCAAGACCACATTTCGGTTTTCTTTAGGCAAGGATCTGAAATACTGCAACGTAAATAGATAGATTCCTCTCTTTCAAGATCTTTCTCAACAAAAAAATAACATATTTTTTACAGATTGCCAACATCAGTAGAACTCGAGATGTGTGAAATTGGCTGAGGAAGTTATGTAGAAACAGGGTGCATGTCACTGGAAAAGCAAAACTGTAGGTGAATGTTTGAAAATGACGCTTGGTCTGATTCAGATAGTTTTGATATTGCAACACTACAGCACCCAAGAATCAGTTGGACCGAACTACAGAGATGGAGTCAACCGACAGATGTAGCACCACGCCATGAAAGCACATCCTCCGCACCGACAAACAAGCTCCGTAGCCAGAATGCTACTGAAAGAATCCCGCAAACTCATAGCACAGGCTTTTGCCTAACTCGCACCACACAGATACAGTATCTTCCTGCCAGAGTACATCCAAAAGCGATCGAGCCACTACAATATCTGCCAATGCCAGACATTGTCGTTGACAGTGTGGCCTTGGAGGCAGCAGCACCAACAGACAATTCGGAAATAGTCGTAGATTCAGAGGAGATAGCGTTGGCTGAGGTAGACGACTGCCTCGTAGGTTGACATCATGATTGCAGTGTTTGGTATCTGGCGAACGAGCTGAGTGAAGAGGCCGCGATAGAGGCCGCGGATTCCGTCCTCCTCCGCGACCAGGAGAAGCGTCTGCCAGAAAGTACGGTAACGGCTGCCCTCCTCACGAAGACGAGTACGAGCAACTTCTACAAAAACAATGATCGTCGTTTGGTAACACTTTAAGAAAATCGGGAAAATGTCCAAAGTCAACATTTTAAAAATGAAACCAATACACCATCAACAATAAAACAATAATAATAATAATAAAGACAATTTATATGGCACCGTCACACGGCCATACCGCTGCAAGGGCGCCTAAATAGTAACAGACAATAGAGGATGTAAGCTGCCCTATCATAGCTTGCACCCTCAGTAGAAATCTCTTCTTTCATCTTTTAAAAAGTTTTATTTATTTATTTATTTTTTCAATTCAATTTTATTAGTAAATCGAAAGTAAATCGCGGTTGGCACACCACAATCTAGTTACAAGATATAACAACTTCGTGAGCGCCTCTGATATCGCAACATCATTGCCCACATTGGTCATTGTAATTGAACTCACAGGTCCATAGTAGTGGCTGTTCAATAAGAGGTGAAAATACTTTTGCTTTTGTGTCTTTAGAACTCTTGCAAATCAATTCAAAATGGCGGTTCAATGTTGAAAACGCACAACATGTCAAGAATGGTTTCTTCAATCTTGGATCATTGTTTCTACTTACATATATAAGTTATAAGTGCTCCATTACAATAACAAAAACCACGTTGTTAGGAAATAAACTTTCTTCAATATGAGAATAACCTAAAGTTGCTTATTTGAGACGAACAACTGGCCGAGCGTTCACTCACTAATACAGAGCATGCACAGTTGCACACTCAGACTTCTATCAGATGCCTAATGAAGAACTGAATACCTGACCCAGTCCTCATCGCAAAAGTCTTCAGCATGATCAGGTGAAGGTCAATTAGATAATGGTCCAATACGTAACCTCATCACAATCACCATAACGATCATCAGTGCCAGGCATTTGGTGACAACGAACGAGGCAAAAACAAACCTCCTATCCTCCTGTTTTTCAGCGAACGAAGCATTTGCTCTAATGTCTAATCCAAGTCCTATTACATGTGTGTGTGTGTGTGTATATGCATGCATGCATGCATGCATGCATGCATGCATGCATGTATGTATGTATGTATGTATGTATGTATGTATGTATGTATGTATGTATGTATGTATGTATGTATGTATGTATGTATGTATATAAACATTTATATAGCGCCCTACAAGAACCTCACGAGGGCGCTTATCGAAGCTACATAACAGTTTTGAAGTAAATGTGTTTTCGATAGTCCAGAAAATGTCTCCTGTGCTACCCACAATGGGAAACTCCGAATTGGTAACGGCAAGGAGCTCCAACGTCTTAATTTCTCAATTTGTATTTCCTATCCAGCATTTAATAAAAGAGAAAAGGAATCACAGATCATCACCCTTCAACAATTGGAGAAGCCGCGCTCTCTGCACCCTGCCACCTTCCAGCGCTACACGGCTTTCCTGTTCTCCACTTGGCCATGTCCCGAGTCGTGAGCGCCTCTGATATCGAGTGATGCTATATAAATGTCCTGCTACAAGTTACAACTTAACAGCAGCATCTCATCCCGATCTCACCGTGTGGATAAGCAAGGCATGTTGCGATTGTCTTTGAGGTGGCGCCGGCCGCCATGAACTTGAGGAAGTCAACAGCCTCTCGTTTCTCCGCATCCTCTCCGTCACCTTGGCTGTTTAGTTGCAGCAGCTTGGCCTTGATCGCTTCGTAGATGACAAAGTGGATGATCGTCTCGGAGATGCCGTAGTATGACGCCGTGATGCCCTTGTAGAAGCCGATGATTCCAGTCGTCCGGTAGACCTGGCGAATGCACTTAAGGGTGCTAACACCACGGCTGTATAACAGGAACGAACAACAATCATAAGCAAAGGGAGACATTGATATATGACAACAAGAAGGAAAGATCATCATCATCATCAGCAGCAGCAGCATCGTCGTCCTCATCATCATCATCGTCATCATCATCCATATCGTCGTCATCATCCATGTCGTCGTCGTCGTCGTCGTCGTCGTCGTCATCATCATCATCATCATCATCATCATCATCATCATCATCATCATCATCATCATCATCATCATCATCATCATCATCATCATCATCGTCATCATCATCATCGTCCATGAAGCAAGACAGTGTTTCAGTGATTGAACCCAAATATCCCATAGACCAACACCCAATGCACCGTTTGGGACACCAGAGTCCTATTGAAATGAAGTAATAAGTATAACAAAGAAATGAAACTGCTCATCTTATGAAACTTTTGAGCAGTTGCTTTTGCTAAAATTTAACAGGTTTTTACATCAGATAATTTCAAGACATATAACTTACACAGATAACAGCTACGTCATAGTTTTTATAATAATTATTACAGTTATTTTTACTATTATTACTATTAGAATCATCATTACTAAATATTTCTTTAACCTTTTCAAGATTTCTACTCAGAGGCGCTGAGCCCATGCAAATCTACATGATGTTACTTAAAGTCAATATTCATTCATTCATTACTAAAGTTTATATAGCTCCCCTTCAAAGCTATTATTCAGGAGCACTCACGACCCCGGCACCTCTAAACAGAACAATATGATCAAACAGTCAGTCGAACACAAAAACAGCTCAAATAACAATAATTTTAACTCTAGTGTCTCAAGATGAAAATGAGGCGTTAGATAATCAGCTATCTAGATCAGTGTTTCCCAAACTATGGGTCGTGACCCATAAGTGGGTCACAGCGTCTTGTCAAGTGGGTCGCCATGCTTCAGGTCTGTTTAAAAATAGTTCCATAAAATTTACAAAAACAAAATGAAACTGTTCTCTTGACGCTTCTCCTGGTCGCGGACGAGGACGGAATCCGCGGCCTCTATCGCGGCCTCTTCACTCAGCTTGTTCGCCAGATACCAAACACTGCGATCATGATGTCAACCTACGAGGCAGTCGTCTACCTCAGCCAACGCTATCTCCTCTGAATCTACGACTATTGTTGTATTTTCACTATAGTATACTCCAATGAGTAGAGTCCAGTCTAGTCTCTTCATTATATCGAGTATATTCAATGCATACATTGCAAATTGACGTCGAAAAGCTAATTAAATGTTAACACAACTTTGTGAGGTGGGTCGCGGGCATTCAAAGATTTTCCGGAGTGGGTCCCACGACCAAAAAGTTTGGGAAACACTGATCTAGATTATGCGTCCATGCAATCTAGTTACTACAAATTATAATTGGGGAGTTTTGAAAAGCTAACTGAGAGTTCTCTTCCCTGCCACAACTTATTCAGAAGTCGTAAGTAAGGCTGAACATCCTGCTTTGTACTGTTCCAATAATTCTTCTGAACTTTAAATTTATGTAAATATTTATGCAGATATAATACAATACAATACAACTGAAATTTGGTATCGCCCAATCAGCTCAGAAGTGCAAACATGCCTCGACGACGCAATTGCAGTTGTAATGCGGAGCAATTGTGCGCGAAGGACTTGTTCAAGGTCCCTACACAGCGACCGACGCCTCGGACAAAGGTCAGACCCGCTCCCTCGGCGCACGCCGAGCGATGCAGGCAGACCGCTTTAACCGATCGGCCACCATGCCACACATACCCTTATCAAAAGAATTGTGATATATTGTGATTGTGACATGTGATATAGCATGACTGTGTTTTCACATATCTCAGCTGCTGCAGTACTTATGTTCATCAGATCAGTCAAAAGGGAACAGTCAGCCTATTGAGACTGAAACGTCATGCCTAGATGTGTCTGTGTAAGTCCCTCTGCGCATATATCTGTCTGCATGTGTGCATCTGTCTGCCTGCCCTGATATTCTAAAAAAATCAAGCAACAAACTTACTGGTTGTCGAGTTGCAGGCGCGTTTTGACAAACCATATTGGGTTCGTCGCCGTTGACGCAGAAAAACCTACAATTAATCGATGAGCATTTATATAGCACCTGTACAATAGCTCTACCACAAAGCAGACCACCCTCTGAACAACCCGTTACCAACGCAAGACAACAACCCGTGCATACACACCACTCACCCATATATGCCAAGGCTAAGAAAATTAAGTCGTCACAAACTGATTCTCACGGTCAATTTAAGGGCCTGCTCTACTTCTATATAGCTTAGGCACAAAGAAGGTTAGATCAAGGAGCAAGTTATCAAGCGGCCAGAATCTTGTAAGAAAAAAATACCTTGTCTATCCTCCTTAGACTGTTTTTCTGTCTCTTAGGACGGACCTTTTGGATTTGACCTGTTTTCGGATTTGTTTTGGTGCACCGTCGGTTAATGCCTGTGCATTATTATGATGGCGCTATAGAAGCCTTTTTAGCCATAGACATAGTTAGTCATATATCACCGCTTCAACATGTATTCAAATTCTTCACATTCAAAGCACGGCTCCAAATTCACTTCAGGCCAAAAACAAGGACACAGCCCTGTTGTCACACTAAGACAACAGGCGCACTTGTAGTGGTATGGCAGCGCTACGGCGCCATATATATTGTCGTTATTATTATTTCATTATTATTATTACCTGCAAGGGCAGCTGAACACAGATGGACGATGGAGGTATCTGGCGTGAAGATAGAGTTGAAGAGCTGCTTTGACTGAGCGTACGTGTAGAAATAAATGGCTCTGCAGCAGAAAAGACAAACGAAAATTTACAAGTCAGGCTTTCAGTTCTCATTTGAGAATAATGACTCACTGGCTTAGATCAGTCCTCATATGCTGAGGCTAAGAAAATGAAGTCGCTAACACTTCATACCCATGGCAGCTCAAGGGCTAACCTGAGGGCTGCTGCTTTTCTTCTTCTTCGTCTTCATAACGCACATCGCTGCATTATTAGGCAACAAATGAATCAGCGTGCAGTATGTGTCATCCAAAAAGCATCCGTTACCTGTGGTGCTTTCTGGAAGCTTCTTCCCTTGACTTTTCTGCCTCTCAGGACATACTGATGACTTCTCCCTCAAATTAATGGCTTCTGTTTGCCATGGTTGGGCGGCAGATATTTCTGAGCAGACGAGATACCCAGTACTTTTAAACTGTGGTACACTTGCGTGCGGTGTATATTAAATTTAATCTAAGACAGTACCATTCTGGCAACACTTCAATGATAATGAATTAATAATTGCCAGACGTCAACCCCTAAACGAGAAGCACGACTTCTGCACTTTATTGCCGACTATATAACACGAAGATAGGTTAAAACAGTGCATAAACAAACGCCGTTCAAAATAAGATCCCCCTAAGGTCATTTCTTTTATGTATAAGGTAGGAAATAGCTGCCAACACCCTTAACAATTTCAGAAGAGGGCTACTTAGCTTTACGACTGTCTAACTAACACTGGGCTACAGCTACCACCAAAAACATTTCTGACTTTCCAGACCGTAATTATAACTTATTACGGATAAACACACTGTATAATTTGAAGCATTTATTCCTGTGTACAAAGTTGATTCTTCATACAAACCATTTCAGAGATATTATAAGCTTTACCAGCATTATTACGCATACTCATAGACGGTAAATCCTTGTCTTTCTGTCTAAGTCTTAGCATATGAAAAGCATTTTCCAATTAACTTTTTTTAAATTACGATGTCATTTTTGAATTGAATACTGCTGTCTGGTAAGATTTCGAATTGAATCAATCAATCAATCAATCAATCAATTAATCGAATCAATTTGTTTATTTGTAGCCACAACAAACAGCAAAAAATAAAGAACATCAATTATACCACTAAAGGGTATACAAAGGGACTTTCAAGGGAGCCCCGAAAGGGATTGAAATCTCTGTATAAGGGACATCCAAGTAGCAGAATTACCAAAAGAATATAAAAATGCAGTATTAACATTATTTCTTTTCTAGGCACACTGAGGAAAACAGTAAGTTCCCAGAAACAAAGGAAATTCTTAACCAGTTAACTAACTTAGCTATTAGCCATCTATGATATGTTTAATATCCAAGCTTTGGAGATCTCTAGTTTACTGTTAGTAAAAATTAGCCTCCAGAACATAAACAAAGGCTCCTCCGAATTCGTAAGAGTTCTTACCTAGATGGTGCCACTCCGATGAGATTTGGCCCAAGACCTTTGAGCAATGCCCTAGGCCCCTCTGCTGTAACAATGTGTCTGAAACACAGCAAATCACATATAAATGCAAGGCTATCTTTTAAAACCAAGTACATGTTGCATGCTGCTGATGCTGGTGTTATACCGTACCTCAAGAATTAAAACCTAAGAAACAATATAAAATATATTAATCAACGTTAGGATCATCAAAATTATCATTACTATCATCATTATTTTTTGTTATGAACATTATTACTAGTTTCTTCCAAAATGTATATTATCCCAAGGACTAAAGATGCTTACCAGAAATAAGAGTTGCATCATTTTTATTACTATTAACATAAATAATAATAATAATAATAATAATACAACTAATAATAATACTAATAATAATAACCACCCACCTTTCTCCACATAATGGTTTTAATAGCCTGAAGTATTAGTACAACCACAGGTCAAAAATAATAAAACAATTCTTGTTACAATTACTATTTACCCACGTCATTATATTTATTTAACCTTTTTATGCACCCAATGGTCAGGCATGGGCCTTGTATGAAATTCCAAAAGCCAGCTCTGCACCTGCACTTCGTGTCTAGAATTTCACCTCATCAGCTGCTGCCCATTCCTGAAGCCACCCGCAAAAGAAACTGACTTCTTTCTGAAGCCAGGATCACAGACAAAAAAGAACCATATGAGCTGCTTCAACAGCCAACGTTGGCACGGTGCCAACAACAATCACGAAGCCTGGCACTGTGCCAATCACGCCACCGTCTGTTAACACGTCTATTACGCATTCATAGCAAATATGACTAGAACTCCTCCAAAGTTCACATTCTGATAACTAGTGTCAGTCCCAAGACAGGGTAAAGGAGGAGGGAGAGCGGCGCTAATAATCTGTGTTATCACACAGTGCCTTTAAATTGCAACTACTAAATAGGATCAGCATCAAAATGGGTAGATATACAGTACATAGCACATAACGCCCACGATAACTCCTCCAGTGCTAGTCCCAAACCTATATAAAGGAGGAGGGCGACGCTTAACAGTAACCACCACCATCCATCATGTTCATGATTGCAAGTGGTCCAAGAATTTCAGCACCCTTCATTATTCTAATTTAGATAATAGGACAGCTATTGTTAGTCAGGGTTAGTATGTACGGGATACAAAATGGTCGATGCAACAAGGCTCCAAATAGCAGTGTGGGTCACGACCTTTGCTGGGATATTCTAAGACTGCTTCTTTGAGCACAATGTTTTTCCATCTCGTTGGAAAGCCGAATGGCGAGTAACATCTGTTACATTGGACTGAAAGAGTCGGTTCAACAATTGAACAGGAATCAATGTAGACAGAGGAAAACAAACAGATACAAATGTACGTACAGACAGACAGACAGACATGACAGATACACAGAGACAGATAGATGGACTTAAAGAGACACATGCAGTCACAGACGAGGACAGACACAGACGAGGAGAGACACAGATAACGGAAGCCTCAGAGAACCAGATAAAACTTAACTGATAAAACTGATGCTTGAAACAGCAATGTCATCACACTCGAAACACCACGTTCAGTCAGCATAAACTCTATAAACGCTATGCAAATACCGACAGCCCAAAGAAACTCACGCAGCCACTGCTTGCACTCTGGCAGTGCCAGTCCCAAGCCTTGACAAAGGAGGGCGACGTCAATGATCTCTGTAATCGCACTGTTTCGTTCCACGGCTATAACCAACCGACGACAGCCGACAACAGCCGAACACGAGGCTGACAGATAGTGATAGCAAGGGTATTCTTGAACATAAGCCCCGAGGGCGATGCTCAAGGAGTCTGGATACCCCGCACAGGCCAAATATTTGTCTCGGTTTTACTGGGACTTGACACATCTCACAAGATCAGCCAGGAACAAAGAGGTCAAGGGCCAGACAAGGAATCCGTACCAAGGACCACTAACCCACGTCAACAGATTTCGACATCTCAGAGACAATAAAGAAATTAAAGAATGGACGAACAGAACGAACTGTTACTCTTTCGAGAAATGTCCATTGTTTACAGTTATCATCTAAACTGATGGTTGAGACAACGGGTGCACAACCTCTGCCACTGCTCGTACTCCGACAGTGCCAGTCCCAAGGCTGGATAAAGGAGGAGTGCGATGCTACTGTTGTTTAACTAAAACTACTACTTCAAACACAGATGTTACAGCTGTTTCTCACATTCCTTCATCAGGTCTTCCTAAGACATTTATTTATTAATTTGGAGTATCTATAAAGCGCCCCTTCAAGAACATCTACTCGATGTTCTCTTAGGGGCGCTATATAAATATCAGATGATTGTCTTCAGTTTTCAATAATGATTATGACCTCGTTTTTCTAAGCTTAGTTTTTACTATTTTGAAACCTTGCACAACAAACATCACTGCTCCATGTCAACGCCCATTTAAAAATCTACTTCAACCTTGCCCTCTCAGCATCTGCAACTTGATGCTTAGCTAGACTTCCGCCTATTTTCAGGATGGATTTTTCTACCATTCACTTGCTGTTTGGGATGCGAAGATAGTACAGTGGTCAGCATGCCGAACTGCGAATCGCGAGATCGGGGTTCAAGTGTTGGATAGGGCTGAAATTTGTGCCGAGATTCCTGCTTCACCTGCAGCTTCTAGCTAATTAAGCAATAATGGTGAGTACAGTGGCCATACAGTCAGAGGGAAGACGAGATGGCATTGCAGAGGATTGGGCAACCGCCATCATATGCCGGGCTAAGAAAATGAAGTCGCTCACAATTCATACCCATGGCTGGACGTTGATCTCTGGACAACCCTTCTGACCAGAGGGAGCGCTCGCCATTAAACCGGTGCCTTGTGCTTAGTCTAAGAGCAGCGATCAAGAAATGTGGATCTTACGATCACGATTGTTGCGATGCTGTACTGCAACAAACTACAAAAACTTTGGTCCCATTCTAAAATTTCTATTCTATTCATTATCAAGAATACTTCTATGCATAAAAAAAAACATTCACGTCACAGGGTCATATTTTTCAAGTGCTCAAGACTTCAGACGTCACTAAACAGTCACCAAACCTCACTGTGGACAGAGCTGGGCAAAATAGTTTCTTTTCTTCTAACCTCATTTGGAAAGGTTGCCTTGTGATGTACCCCTCCAAATCAGAGGCGCCTTGGCCGAATTGTCCACCAGCTCCCTTAGGAGACATGATTGGATTCGGTCTGGTAGAGCAGCACAATGTTAGAGCTGGAGTTTCTTAGCAAGAGCAATACAACAACCGTGTCTCTTTACACATCGCTCTGGCCTCCAATGGTCCAAAAGCCATTCTGCACCGGAATTCAGTCATATATCAAACATTCTGTTGTCTGGCTACACGCCACATCACCTTTGTTATCAATGTTTTGTGTCATGGTTTACAATTGCCTAGTACAACTTATGATGCTTTAAAGTTTAACGACACTTAAACTCTGGCACAAGGGAGTACAATAAAGACATGTAGACTGTTGAGTGCATAAAAATGGCACTACCAACGTCCTAGGTTAAAGTATCACATATTTAAAACCTTCCATTTTGCGAGTAGTACTCCCAAACCATGATAAATTTTTATCTGAATTTCGACCCGTTAACCAGAAATGAAAAAGTGCGCTGATCATTTTTGACGTCACTAATCGATGACGAATTAGAAATAGATGTAATTTAACAATCACAAACTTGACATTAAGTTATCTAAAAGACTAACAGTCATTTTTCAACTAAAAGATTGACTGCTGGATTTATTGACCAGTTGAGGGTCATTGACCGGTTTTGATAGACTGACCCATTTTGGTCGGTTGACTGGTTATGATCAATTGACTGGTTACAGTTATGATCAATTGACTGGTTATGATCAATCGATCGGTTTTGATTGACTGGTTCTGATCAATCGACTGGTTTTGATTGACTGGTTCTGATCAGTTGGCTGGTTATGATCAACTGACATACTATGATCAATTGACTGGTTTTGATTGACTGACCAGAGCTCTCTGATTGACTGAATTTACTAGCTGACCAATTTATTTATTGTCATTGGTTGACCAACATAAAAGACACCCGCTTGACTGGCAGACTTACTTGAGGCAATGGTAGAGACCATACGTGGCACCTCGTGTCGCTTTACCCTGAGCGGTGGTGGCCTGTGTTTGGGCTGCAAGGTTGACCAACCGCCCCAGAGATTCGGCCTGAGAGCTACACGTGGAAAACTGGAGCTGGCCGACTGGAGCGTACGCGAGTTTGGAAACGACGACTGGAGAGGAACGAGAGAATGCAGAGACGGAAGACGACTGGAGACGGGTCTTAACAACCTCCAGTGGACAGGTTATCACAGCGCCAGCTGTTCCACCCAGCCTACAAACACATACATACACAGAGTTACACACGGCCGATCATTTATCAGTCTCCGTTTCCTGCACTTAGCCTAACACATATATACAGTCATACACGTCCACCGTACCATAGGTTCAGCACCTTTGATGTCTGCTGCATGTCTAACATACACAAATACATACACACACAGTGACTACATACATACATACAAACACATAAACACACGCACGCACACACACACACACTGTTCCTGATTTTGCGGGGGTGGAGGGAGCGCTCCAGCAAAATCATCCATTGAGTATACCTACAGTACAGTGGTTCCCAACCTTTTCCGACTTAGGGATGCCTCTTATTTAGTTGGACGACATGATGAACCACAAGGTCAAAATAATTATTTAAAATTTTAACAGATTTTTATTTTTAAATAGAATCAACTTTTACACATGGGATAAATTATACACTTGATGTTACTTAGAAACGTCAACAAAATATAATAATTAATAATAGAAAAAATTATTACGTCAAATATCGACGGGCCACAGGTTGGGAATCACTGCTTTAGTACAATAAGTTGGAACATCTGATACTATCTGGCTACTCTTGATCTCACGCAATGGCAAAGATCGCTAAGTTACCAACCACGATGCTCTCTCCAACGGGGATCCATGCACCAACAATTCAAAGACAAGGTCGCCTCTCTTTGTCATCGAATAACACTACAATTCTAAAGTGTTGCATACTTGTGCTATCAACTGCAATATGTGGTAGAACCACAGACGCAGTGTGAACGCAGTCCGTCTGGTACAACTCAACTTAGCAAACTGGTATGATCTACTACCATCTTGAGTCAATAGCAAGATGGATAACGTCACCAATTAGCGCAACATTAAAAATAAGTGAGCCAAAGTGAAAGCAACGTAACAGTTAAGTACGAAGGAATGCAAATGAGAATTCGTTCTGGTGCCAGGTCAAAATTAGGGTAGGTCAAATCGAGGAGACAGCATGGCGCTACGGGGCAATTGGTGATAACGGTGGTCGAGTAGTTAAAAAATAGGGTAGCTGGTTTTCAGTCGTGAATGTGAAAAGTATCATATCATTGAGAGTCAAGCAGAGCTGAGAGGTTACATTTAGAGGCGAGATGGGAAGCTGATCGAGAGTCGATCCAAAGAGCCAGTAACATTAAAAGCTGTCACTTGAACATGCATTAAACCCAGGTCGAAAAATGTTGGCCACCAGATGACGCCACCATCATAACACAAAGTCATGCCTAGGCTAATGACATTAGAGTCATTAGAGTTTGAGCGGGACATGTCATCCTTTTATCTACACTATGATTTGTTTTCACACACCACTCTTAAACACTGGAGAAGCCCCAAAGTGTGTTCCGCGAGGTAAAGACAAGGGTTCCGCGTAAAACATCAGTGTGAACAATAAGATTAAAACAATTTAAAATTAATTATAAAAAGTTTTCATAGGAGGTTTTTTGCTTAACATCTGTGTTTAACTTTATAAAAAAGAGAATTCATGTCATTGAATGTTGTGTTGTTAATAATCTAATCTAGGTATAAACCTACAATTGTCTGCATTCTCAAGCGTTTGTACCTGCAACATAATGTGTTTAGTTTTGGACGGCATTTCCGTCAAAATATTTTGAGATCAAAAGGGTTCTGCGGTTTAAAAAAAGACTGGGAAACGCTGGGCTAGACAACGAAATGCAACACTTAACATTTACGAGCTTACATCAGTACCAAATGACACTGACTGGTGACAAAAACACCCTTGTTTGTGCAAGTGTGTGTACGTGTATATGTCCACGTGTGTTTGGGAACAAACAACTTGCACAATACAATACGGTTACATGGAATCCACGTGATAGGTGCATATCAGCAAGTTCAGAGCAACCTTCGAAGTACGGATCGAGCCCCATAAAACGGATCAGACCGTAAAGACTAACTATAGCTACTTGAACAGCGTGTTGGTCGACGCTGTTCTTGGTCACAGGTGACGTCTAGCCACAAAAATTTCTATTGACAATCAAATTTTAAGAACTCAAGTTTAATAGGTGTTCCCTCCCTTCCTCAACCATCCAGGAGTTTCGCAGAAGCAACACTAGCTCAATCCTGCCTTGAATCAACACCATAACAAGCCAACACGGTAGGTCCGTAACAAATCAAGACCGTAACAAATCAACAGCGTAACAAATCAAGGCACACTTGATTAATGCAAAACTTAAAATAACTTAACATAAGTGCAGTCAATCTTAAATTGACGTAAACAAGTGTTTTGTACCAGTGGTCGCAAGTCTTCAGGTGACCCACTCAATGATACATCGCTTGACTTATTCGTTATCGCAATGTGGACCAATTCTAACACCAAATTGATTTCACTATCGACATACGTTAGTTTTTGCGCAATTGATAATTTACCTCCAGCGTAGCATTTTATTTGCCAATTGCTTCACAGATAACATCAACGATCGACTACTTTAGCGTTTCCAAAATTGTGTTTCGCAGAACCCTAGGAGTTCCGTGATGTGAAGACAAGGGTTCCACGGGTAAACTTTCAGTGTAAACAAATTTCTGTTATAATTTTCTGTATCAGACACTTTGTATGAAAGACAATTTGTATGTCATTGTCATGTCATGGTGTTATTATTAATTAAATCTAGGTCTAAATCTATAACTTGCATTCAAGTTGCATTCACCAGCATCTTTATCTACAACAAGATGTTTTAGTTTTGGATGGGGTTCTGCCAAAGAAATTTATGTGCAAAAGGGTTCCACGACCAAAAAAGATTGGAAAGCGCTGGACTACTTCATTGGCACCTGTTTCAAACTACTATGGCTTTCAACTGTGATCTCGCTTGCAGTGAGCATTCGATAGATGGCTTGTGCAGCATAAGTACGGCACTATAGAAGTCATTGGATTAAATCAGATACAACCGTTATCACAGTAACCGTAACCATGACAACAATACAACAGAAAGGTCGTCTCTGAGCCTAACAAAAACAGCAACAATTAACTAACTATTTATATCTCCAACATTCAACCAACAAAATTAGAGAGAGGTATCTCCACGTGGCTCAGGTCAATAGTACAGACAATAATTATAGCTTCATAAAAACTTCTGAATGCACTGATATATCAGATTTATCTCACAAAGGTCACACGACACAACGAGGAGTGGAAACTCTTATCAACCACACACTGTACTGGTTGGCATTGTGACATAATGTGACCTCTCACCTCAGCCACTTAGGTTCGAAACCCCAGTACCAACTGAATCTGATCATTTGCTGCTTAACCTAGTGACCGAATTTGATGATTTTCATGTTATTTCAATGCTTTTCAATAATAATAATAATAATAATAATAATAACAATAACATCACCATCATCACCGTCACTATCACCATCACCAGTTCCTGATGTCAGTCACTTGATAGCAATGAGTATGAATAACATATCTTTGTTGTCCTTAGTCATTTGGTCCCCCTAGACACTACTTTTGAAACATTTAAAACATAGGGAGCATTTGCCTAATCACAAATTCGTTATTACTAGGTCAAGTAACATAACAAAGCTGGCATCTTAAGCCTTCAGGAGTAAATGTGGATTCCCATACCCTCATCCATTGCATATCAGAATCTGCACTGGACTGAAGAGCCAACCATCAGACAGCAAGTCACAATGGCTGATAGGTTAATTAACTGCCAAAACAGCCCCCAGCTTCTGGCAATACAAGAATGTTCACCGCCACTAGACATTATAGAAGCAGTGTTTACAAAATCAACACAGCCAAATATAATGACACGTTTATAGACAATACAATACAATGCAACTGTTATTTGATACAATACAATACAACTGGTATTTGATATTGCCCTTCTTACAGTTTAGTTCAGAAGTGCACACGACTCGACGGCACAACTGCAGTTGTAAATAATGCAGAGGAATTGTGTGCGAAGGATTTGCTCAAGGTCTCTACGCAGTGACTCTTGAACGAGGGTTGAACCCGCTCACTCAACGCACACTGAGTGTTTATGGGCCGACCGCCCTAACCAATCAGCCACCGTGCCACACATGCCGGTGTTCCTGCAATGCCATACTGCATTCTGTTTAGAAATCAATATGTAATGTTACAGAGGAAATTGTTAAGCACAAGATGAAATCGATTTGCCATTGAAAATCTTTATTCACCTAGCATTGAACTTGAGAAAAAACGTTTCTGGCTGATAAAAACATGTTCTCTCGCTTAATTCAAGTAAGCCAGATGAGATGCTAAACAAGTGTGGGCGTTGCTGCCGATTTGATTTTCACAAATTCTTTAAATGCAATCAGCTTTTGGAAGTCGAAACTGCACATATCCTGTGGCTGTCAAGTCAAGGTCATTAAGGAATTTCCATACATGGAATATATTACTAGTATATGCACATTTGGTGTTGGCCCTCAATGCAAATTCATTGGAGACAAGCCACCTGTAACTGAAAGACATGTAACCAGGTCAAGTATGTAACCAGGTCAAGTGTAAAACGGGATAATTAATGTTAATATAATCTAAAATATTCACTAATTATCTAGTACGCAATTAATAAGCAATAGCATAGCACAGTACATCAATATATCTTCAGTTCCTTTCGTTCTGTATAGGTTCAAATATTTTACACTTTATGCAAGACAAAATTTTAAAACTACACAAATTCAAACTACTAAAACTTCAGAAATGAGACGCCAACTGGTGGTATGTACATGTCACAGACAATGTGAGAAACTAGGGATTTTGTAAAATGTCTTGGCAATCTACACCAACCCTAACCCTGACCCTAACTCTAATCCTGAGAGTAAATGGGTGATTTTACATATTGCCTAAAATCTAAAAAATCATGCATTTTACAAAATCCCTGTTTCAAACACGTATTGCCTGTAACATATATGCATTCACACAGAATTTCAATTTATACATGTGTACTCCGAATATATTGCATCCTGCCATTTGAGAATCTTTCAATGTTAAGGCATCACGTCTTCCTTTGCTAAGTTTCGATTATTTAGAAGATTTTAGCCATTCTTTGACAATGACCTTCTGAAAGCAACATAAAGAGCAGAAGTTGAGATTTTAATGGAGAGGAGCGAGAGCAGGAGCAAGCCACAGAATGTGTGCAGCTGGGAAGATAAATAAGGGAGGATGGACAATGTACAGGGTACATAAAACGTAGGATCAGCCTGACATTAGCTGTGTTTGACAGATTGAGTGTATATGGAAGAAAAACAACACATTAATAAAAAACAAGTTAAAGTAAAGCAGGCAGTTTTTTGGGACCCTCTTTTATCCGGCAGATGGCGCAATCATTACATTTCCTAATGAGATTTCTGATTACATATAATTGAGAATGTAATGCAAACTTACTGGAGTTGAGTTCATTAAGGAGGTCTCGTTCGAGTGGTTAACTGATACTTAATTTTATAGATTTGCATCATCTTTTTTTCAATTTTTAAGTTATGTCCGTAAAAATTTGATACATTGCATTGTCATGCAAGCCTGAAATGTGTGCAAAATTTCAGCTCAGTAGATCGATGGTAACATACCTGAAAAAGAGTTGAAAGAACTCTGACAAACTGACAGTCCGTCCGTGACAAACTTTACGCAAGTCAAGTTAAAGAAAAGAGGGTACAAAATAAACTGTACAGGGCAATTGTCACTCCAGCACTGACGCAAGGATCTGAGTTTAGTGCCTATGGAAGAGGGTGAAAAGGGGATTCTAGTGGAGGAAATTAGCTTACTAAGAAGAGTAGAGGGGGAAGGAGATGGGATTTGCACCGAGGCTATCTGGAAGGAGTTGGGACAGATGGAAATAATGGTAAACAGGATCAGGGAAAGAAAACTGACATTATAAAAATTATGGAGATGTCATTAGAATGGATAAAATTAAGATGTAATGTAATGTAATATAATATAATGGTAAGATATTAGGATCCTAAGATATTAGGATGCCTAATATATTACCAGCAAGGGCATTTATTATACTGCCACATGCAAGGAAAACAATGTCAAGGATGCAAGGAAACGTGAGACAATATCTCGTGGAAAAGACCGGGACATGAGAACAGACCTGGAAACCATCAGAGACAGAAAGAAATGAACCATCCTCTAAAACCCACCTCATTGGCAAACATCAAATGGAAAAGAGAACAAAGATTTATAATTTCAATTGAAAACTTATATAGCGCCACTCACAATCAGAGGCACTCACAACTCAACACAAAGCTAGGCGAAGAACAGGAAAGTTTTAAGGCGCTTTTGGAAGACGGCAGGGGTAAGAGAAACCAGTTCTTCCAAAGAGAAAGGGGAGGCTGTTCCAGCTGGTGGAACCCACATCGGCAAGGCAAGAAGAGGAGCCATTCTTTAAAACCATATTGGGTAAATGTAGCCTGCAGCTTCAGGACGCCAGAGTTGCCGGAGCTTGCTAAAAATAACCATGCAGCTTGTTAAAAATAACTGTGGCAGAGGAGGTTGATAATGATATGCGGCAGCAAATGTCATTCTATTAGAACTATTATAATCATTGGCTAATTATAACTGTAGTTGTACAGTATACATTTCAGTAAACACAGGTTGTAAATCAGACTCCTTAGCAGACGGATGGGCAAGGGTCGAAGATCACAGGCTGGAACATGCATGGCTCAGAAGCAGGTCTACAGCAAGTCAAATAAAACCAAATCCAATCAGAAGATGCTCAAAAAACACGTCCACTAAAAGAAAACACTCCCATATCTAGGACACTCAAGATGTATGTTGGATGTGTGCTAATGGTTTATTAAAATTATTCTGCCTCTAAGTGGCACTTTGAATGGGTGCTATATAAATGTTTTGAATGATTTATGACAATGCATTGTTAGAATTGCAGCAGGCACTATGTGGCATCAATAGCAGACACTGTGAGACGTAACGCATGGTCACAGCAGACACTAAATGGGTCTATCAGCATTTCCCACGGCTCTGCATTTTATTACTACAATCAGTCACATATCTAAACCATATGAAACACAACTACAACGTAATGTGAAATGATACTCAGCTTCACATGTTGTTCATTCTGATAAACTAAAACTTGAGGAATGTCTCTCATCAATCTATGCATGGTTCTGTTTCAATGGTTTGGCCATAGACCCACACAAGTCTGAGGCAATATTGTTCGGTTCATGCCAACGTCTGCATTCTTTCCATTTACCTTCTAGCACTGACTATACTGTGCTACTATCAGACACTATCAAAAGACTTGGGGCTAGTCTAAACAAACAGTACGCCCACAATATGACTGTACGTAGCAAACTTTGCAAAACTTGTTTCCATCACATCAGGATAATATCGGTAATATTTTTCTGGACACACACAACAATGTGCACGTAGTAGTTCTAATGAATCAAATTTTAAAGTGAACAGCAAAATCAAGTAAACTTGGCAAGCAGACAAGATCTTAAAACATTAATGATGAAGTTGAGGTAATATCAAGTCATTCAGCACTGGATATTATTAATAGCTTTTTAGTCGCATTGGTTTGTGCCGCTTACGGCCTATTTCTTCAAGTATTATACGAGAAACTCTACGCTCTGTTTCCTAAAATTTCTATCAAATCAGTTACTGCTGCTGTGAAATTCCGAATTAACTTTGGGAGGACAATCCATTTTTGCAGAAAATATCCTCTTTGTAGTTCATGCAAGTAGCGCTACTTCTTATGCTTAACCATCCTATGAATAAATGAGCCTATGGAAAAATACCGCAAATCGATACCATAACTCAGCCCTGTACATCGTACAAGTTGTCATTATACACATCGACCAGAACATTCAAACACTTTAAACCTTATCCATTCGGACTACAAGTGATATTCAATCGATTTTTCATCCATTTAGGTGGAATTAAGATCGCTTGATTTGTGGCCAATGTGTGTTTGGAAGGAGAACAGCTTTCACTCGTCCAGCACGTGAAGTTCAAGGCCAAGGAGAAAAGGTGGGGCAAACGTTACAAAACTCGCTTACCCGCCAGCGACGAGGTGAACGATTGTATCCTCAGCTGACATAGACATATTCCCATGCAAATAAGCGAAATTTGTAGTAAACAGTCGTCAGAAAACGAGAGGGCAACTCATTTGGACTTCCAAACGAAATCAACAACCGCCGTTCGACACTAATCTTATAGTAATCTGAAACAGACCGTGCTTGCGACGAAGTCACGTGCTCAGGTCACGTGGAAGCAAACAAGGCCAGCGGTCAAAGGTCCTGACCTGATCTTGAATCACGGCGCCAATTGACAAGAATCAATAACCTAATGCCCTAATCGATACGTCATGATGACTATCGAATCTTCGATGGCGGTTCTTAGAAAGCAAATGCTGTGAACGGCCCAATTAGCCTTCGTTTTATAGCGGCTCGATCCTGTTTGTCCCAGGTTCAACCTGAAATTTCAGCGAAACTGCACGTGAGCTTATGTTCTTTTCGGCAGATATCGATAAAATAATGTATTTATTGCCTGACTACAAAAACTAAAGATTACATCACCAATAAAACCCTTCTTCAGTAGACGTTTCCGTAGACCATACAGTGCTGCAGGCCCTATGCTACGTCGACCAATCAAATATGAGTTATGAAAACGCTGGCCTATTTGATTGGTTGACTTAGCATCGGACCCGTTACTGTTGAAGGACGATAATACTGGAGATAACTAGGCTTAGTTCTGTTTTGTATGATCGTCCAGGCTTCCTCTGCAAATGCACGTCTGTGCCGTGTGTTGTTGATTTTTTAACCACACCGTTCGAATCCATATCTAAAATGATTTGTTGTCGCCCTCCTCCTTTTTCCAGGCTTGGGACTGGCACTGTTAAAGTCCAAACAGTGGCATATGCCTACTGTAGCCTACATAGGCAACACGAAATGAACGATAGACTGAATATTGTCCTATGGGTCCGAAACTCAGAAAAGAGCAGGGTCAAGGTCAAAGGTCACTAGAAATGTGACGTTTCCATTTTACAAGAAGCTGTAAGACTATAAGCCTACATGTCTAGACACACACAGGACCGTAGGCCCTAGGCCTGTAGACTATGAGTTTATTCTAAGTATAGACTACGATAGACTGAATATTGTCCTATGGGTCCGAAACTCAGAAAAGAGCAGGGTCAAGGTCAAAGGTCACTAGAAATGTGACGTTTCCATTTTACATGAAGCTGTAAGACTATAAGCCTACATGTCTAGACATACAGAGGACCGTAGGCCCTAGGCCTGTAGACTATGAGTCTATGCACAGAACAACCATAATTATTTAATTGGTCGCCTTGCCACACTTATTCACAAGCGCTGTGTAGTAGACCTTTTGAAAATAGGGTGGGACAACGACCCATTTGTATTTACCTACACGGAGGCCCAAACTCTCAAGGTACGCCGAGGCCTATATAAACAACACATTAAGCACAGACAATGGTCATATAGGCCTATTTATAACCAGAAACAGTAGCCTACATTGTTTATTCTAAGCATAGGCTTAGGCCTCTTTACAACCACTTTGTCTGCTGGGTAGCCGTGATTACATTTTACAAGGCGACCTTGTTGTACTCGAAATGATAGGCCCTATGTCGTAAATACCTAAATATAGGATTGTAATAAAATAATATGGTGACACGGATCTGCTTAGAACTACTAGGCCTACGTCGTTAGAGTAGTACCATAAAGGCCTATACTAGTAGGCGATATAATTCCATCCCGTGTAGGCCTTTTGGCACTTCAATTCGACAATAAACTTATTACAGTTTAAATCAGAGGGTTCGAGTTTAGAAGAATTATATGAAACGCAAAAGCCTATATTAAGTTTATAAACCGAGCCATATGTATTAAAGCTGTCAATTAGGGACTAACAGATATGGGTCTTTTTTAAATGTTCAAAGTGTTTGTATACCCCATTTGGACTCCACTTTCATAAAAAAATTACCACAAGAAAAAGGCCAATTATCAAGTTGACTCTTATATGCGTCATTCGTATAGATGTACACACCAACATACATACTTATGTACCAGAGGTGTAACAAGCGGGAGGCAGAGGGGCACCGGCCCCCCAGTTTCAAAACTGGGGAGCAAAGCCCCCAGTTTTAGTGCTATGTGCCCCCATGTGCCCCAAAATTGGTTCTTTTTTATGTTTCTCCAATTCTCCAATCTTCAATTTTAAGATGACTTTTGTTAAGATAATTTGTGGGATTTTGTGCTCCCCATTTTCAAATTTCTGGAGGAAAAAATTAAAAAAATGGGGGGCAAAAAATTTTATTTGGTGCTTTGTGTAACATTTTATAAATTATGACCCCTCTTTTCAAAACCTTGTTACACCTCTGTTATGTACCTCTCTCTTCCATAGTCTCCAATTTCAAATGAACAGAAGTTTCTAATCAAACACTATGAACAATAAGCACAAATGCCAGAACCTATGAGAAGCAACCAGCAGAGGGTGCCACTTAAATTACTTGATTAATATTAACACAGTTCAACTCGGGAAATTACATTGTAACCTTCTGAACGCTCAAGAGCACCGCTGAAAATAGCGCTTCACACAATCTTCAAGCAAAATTCAGAGACATTTCAATTTGTATTCAAGTTATGAAAGGTAGCCAACATACATTAACATCAACGTACACCGTTTAAATTAAAACTTCTCAAGACTTTCCTCTTTGGTTGAGCATGGGTTGGGAGCGCCTCTGAAGGTAAAGGGTGCTATATAAATTACACATATATATATATAGATAGTTATAAAGAATCCAATTATGAATCATAAAAAATAATTACTGTCAATATAATTAGTACATATAGTTAATAATGATAACCTATAAATATATCAACATTAAATTATTCTAATCCTGATGGTTCGAATGTCGATTTGATTTCGCTCTCTGCCTAGAAGTCCGTCGGAGGCAATGCCACGCCAAGAGCTGTGGAATAATCAGAAGGCTCAGATTAAAGAACCAGAACAGGAGCTGCACACTCAACTCCCCAGAGATTCTGAATGAGGAGTCAGTGTGGTTGTGAAGCGACCCACCGATGTACGTCACCTGGGCCTGATAACAAATAAGACATTTATCAATATAATCATTGTCATTTATTTATCAGTATAATCGCTGTGTCATTTATTCATCACTACAATCATTGTGTCATTTATTTATCAGTATAATCGCTGTCATTTATTTATCACTACAATCATTGTGTCATTTATTTATCAGTATAATCACTATGTCATTTATTTATCAGTATAATCATTGTGTCATTTATTTATCAGTATAATCATTGTGTCATTTATTTATCAGCATAATCACTGTGTCATTTATTTATCAGTATAATCATTGTGTCATTTATTTATCAGTATAATCATTGTGTCATTTATTTATCACTA
Organism: Bimastos eiseni; assembly: GCA_959347315.1. Taxonomy (NCBI): domain Eukaryota; kingdom Metazoa; phylum Annelida; class Clitellata; order Crassiclitellata; family Lumbricidae; genus Bimastos; species Bimastos eiseni. The sequence continues at coordinate 8,137,491 of OY365822.1, read as the reverse complement.
TAATCACGGTGTCATTTATTTATCAGTATAATCACTGTGTCACGAACATGGAAATAAACACAATAATAAAGTAGTTAGGATGGTGGCCTATAGTTGCAATGCTGGGATTCAAAAACCGATGCTCCGAATAAAATTTTGAATGTCCTGTTGTGTCATAAGACTAGGAAAACAAGTAATCATACTGCTGCTATTTACAGCAATTCACGTTATGATCATAATGGAAGAGCTCTTTATGTAACTCCAGTTCAATAAATTCAAGCCAACACCCTTTCATGCATGCTGGAAAGCCATTTTCAGTCCACTTAACGGATTGCCGAATGCTGCCATATCACTATGTACACAAATAGTATATTTAATAGTAATAACATTTTAAACTCATCATGGTTAATTTAACAGGTAGATGTTAACATTAGCTGGTTAGGTACCTGAGCGGCGGCTCCTGCATTGATGACTGACCAGTTAGCCAACCAGTGACCTTGACCTGGGTACATCAGCTCATAGATGGCCAGAACGTAGAATGGCAAAAAATAGAACATGTAGACGAGCATCTGATCAACATAAATGAAAAAAATGTGCATAGTTATTATTGTCAATAGTATGGCGTGGCCAAATCGTGATTCAGAAATCGGATTTTGCACCAGACTGATCGGCACATCCCTGCACTCAGAGGCAGCGATCACGTTACAGGTGGGGGTACACCCAATGAGACAGGTAGGAAATGTGTGGGACACATGTATAACGTGTCCCCTTTCTGTAAAAGGTGGGAGGACTTAACCCCTAAACCCCCTTCCCGGGATCGCCGCCCCGTCTGGACAACTGATAAAAATACAGATAGAAGTACTATCTTTGATCCAAAGGCAGCGATCTCGACTGAGAGGTAGGGGGACACTCGATGAGAGGGGTAAGAAGTGTGGGGGTACAAACGCATAACTTGTACCCTCTCAGTAAAAGGTGAGGGGACTTGTCCACTTCGACCCCCAGGATCGCCACCCCTGTTGATCAAAAACGATTGCAATAATAAAAAGTAACCTGATTCGGCAATCTTCGGCAAAAATCTTTAATATTTGTTATTGAACACGAATCAAAACTAAAAGAAACTGTGAGTTGTCACATCAGCAAAATGGCAGCCAGACTCTTAAGACATGACATGGTTTAAAATTTCAATTTGATTAAAAATAAAAATAATATAAGCATTAACCTTTCCTGCTTTTAAAAAAAAAAGTTTTGGTGGATAAACTCTCATTTGAATTAGATTTCACTAGAACATACGATTTCTCTTTGTCTTTCTGTGATCATGGAGTAAGAAACAAAGCCTATCATATTATTAATTGTTATTAATAGAAACAAATAAAAATAAATATGGCCGATTACTCGGATAAATCTGGACATTTTCAGAGTCTTCACCGCTTTGGAAAAGCACAGGCCAAATATCCAGAATCAAAAATCCGCTTAAAATGCCAATCGGTCAGACCTAGTCGCCAGCACAATGGTCTCTGCAGGACTGCGATGCATATTCTTTTGTCATTTGTGTAAACTGTTGAAGGAGGACTTCAGTTGGTTTTTGTTTCAAAGAGAAGTGCTCAAAGCGTTGCCGCCGAATCTGACGACTTAATTATGCTACAAGTATGTTGCTCACAGACGATTACCTGCATCTTCGGATAGGCGTTGGGATCCAACAGATATGGCTCATATCCTCTGATGTAACTTCGGAACAAGGTTTTGTTTGCACCCAGCACAGCCTATAACCATATATACAAAATACTATATGCTTCAATAAATGTGTAGATTTTTTTGCTACAGCATACACAAATACACATAATAATGAAACATATAATTATAATCAATTAATCAAATATGTTTTAATTGATCCCATTTGGATTGTAATCTGTTATTACTTAACAAGTAGAAAAACGAAAAAAGCTGTACAAAAGAACATTTTAGTAATAACATGATATTCTATGGGACGGGACAATAGGGAAAAAGAAGGACCCTCAGGGACCCAAAGATCCCGCTAGCCGGGCCTTCCCTTTCCATGAAATGTTAATCAGCAGTAGGTCAAAGTGCAGTTAACAGGAGTTTTGTCTGAACTAATTAACTAATCAAGTTCGTGAACACAAATCACAAGATATTGATAGTGGCAATAAGTAATGATGATTAAAATGATTATGCAGTAACATGAATAAGAAGACTAAACAGTAATAAGATAATTACGAAGTATTAGCAGCAGATAGTGATGGACAAGCATCTTTTTGCACCAAGTTAGCATCATGATATTATATCTATCATTAAATATGTAGCCATCCGGTACAAATAAACAGGTACATCCATAAGTATCATAAACAATGTAGGTTAACATCTAAATGTTTATAATGTGAAACTAGGGTTCCTGAATTTAGAACAAACTTCCAGACAACTTCAACAGGAAAAATGAATTCAAACCAAAATGATTTCTTCAGCTCTTGTAATAGTTTGCTTATGGACCTGTTTCTTCGTTGTATGCTAGGACTATCTGCTGTTAACCTATTTCTGGACACTCACCTTCAGAGCACTCTATTTGCAATTAACTGTGTCCACCAGTAGGACGCTCAATAAGCTCAAGCCTCTCTACCCCTTCAGGACCTTATCAGATACTTTCTATAAATATTGATCATGTAAACATTTATGCAGATATCTCACTAATTACGCAGATTTCTTTTAAGCACTTATTATGCAAGCAAATTGGAATCTAAATACGTGCTATCGAGCAATAGTCATTATATAAAATTTTAATCAAGTAAACTTTTTCTGTTGTTTCAACATATGCATCTGTTCGAATTCATGAATCGAACCGGACTCACCAATCCTCTGAACACAGCCAGACCGACGAAGAAGCACAGACATATAATGAAAAACAGATCCAGAGGTTTTCTCATGATTCGTATTTTGCTCTTCTCACAGGTGTCAGTCTAGAAACAAAAAAAGAAATACCATTAGCATAACATAGGATCTCTATTGTCTGGCACCGTGTTTTGGGCAATGCACCTGTCTATCTTAGGGATCTGTTCACCTTGACTTCGGCTTCCTCTGGTCGCCGATCTCTTCGCTCGGCCTCTAGAGGCGACTTTGTGGTTTCACATGCTCCTACTGCCACTAGGCGCAAATTTCAGGATGGAATAACTTATTATTCCATAAAATGCACTATTTTCAAAATGTGGGATGTCAGATTGATGCTAGGCACAGGGTGCAGTTATAGCTCGGTACAGCCCTGTATATATATTATACACATTATTCATTTAACAAGCATTTCAAGCACTGTGCTCATGGTTCTATGTCTGACGGGGATCAACTGACGGGGGATCAATTGACGCGACACCGTGCTTACCGAGCCAGTCAAAGTTTTCAAAGTCTTTGCGTTTCTCTCCCTCAGGAATCTCATTCCGCACATAAATGGAATGATGATGTAGGGAACATTGAGAAGGAAGGACCAGTGAAGGTCATGCTGACCTACAAAATACAAAGTTCATATTATATCAGTCTTCATTAGTTAAGCAAGTGCAGTGCTCGGTTAAATATTTTTCCAAAATCACACATTATCCAAACTGTGTTCACAAGTATTATAGTTATTAATTATTAATAGTAATTAATTACTTATATCATGCCCGTGTCCAATACACAAAGTATAATCAACCTGATACCGATCACTGGACAACCCTTCTGATATGACACAGCACTCACGAATAATCTGGTGCTTTGCGCCTAATTGTAGATTATCGCTCTAGAAATTATAAGTTTACAGTATACAGTAGAAGATAATTAAAAATTAAGTAATGAGAAAATAATGCAAAGAAGGGCACAGCGAGTTAATGTCAGGAAAACTGAGCTAAGACAATATTTAAATTAGCAAATAAGGTAAGGAGGTGCAGGCAAATACAACCAAAATAGTGAAGACTCTGGAAATGTCTGACTGACCAATGACGTTGCCCGGAATGAAGACGAGGATGCTGTGTCCAATCGAACCAGCCCAAAAGAGACCAATCAGCTGGAAATCCCAACTAAAAATAGCAATCACAACTCATCCTTATTTAAACAAACACTATTTTTAGTTCTTACTAACATCATATACACAACCTTGTCAAAATCTATTTCTGGATATCACATAACTTTAGCAATTAAAAGTTATGACACACAAAGAGTAGTTTGCTTTTCCAAAAAAGTAAATATTATTACCTAGTACAAGAAAAGATGATTACTGCATGTTAGCATGTGTGGCACGGTGGCCGATCCGTTAGAGCAGTCGGCCCGTAACGCTGTGTGCACCGAGTGAGCGGGTTCAACCCTCGTCCGAGAGTCACTGCGTAGGGACATTGAGCAAGTCCTTCACGCACAATTGCTCTGCATTATAACTGCAATTGTGCCGTCGAGGCGTGTGTGCGCTTCTGAACTAAACTGTAAGAAGTGTGATATCAAATAACAGTTGTATTGTATTGTATCAAATAACAGTTGTATTGTATTGTATCAAATAACAGTTGTATTGTATTGTATCAAATAACAGTTGTATTGTATTGTATCAAATAACAGTTGTATTGTATTGTATCAAATAACAGTTGTATTGTATTGTATTTGGCAACGCAGAGCTACTGCTCCATTTTGTCTCACTCCACGAGGTTCTCTTACCTTGTCTCATGATGCCATACACAAAGCACGTTTTATATACCTCACAGAGACACTGATGAATATCATCTATTACCCACTAATTCTCATTTTACCAAAACCAACTAGCAGATGAAAGGACTAGTCAACCTTATGGGAGGGCCAGTGGGTATCACAATCTTAAGTGACTCATTTATTGCTCAACCCACGTAACATTTAATTGTTTGCGAATAGAGGCAACTGTTTAAGTCCGGAATCACAAACATGTATAGAGATTACCAAAGCAATGAAAGGATTAGTCAACCTTATGGGAGGGCCAGTGGATATTGAGTACCATATATTTCTTAATCTTCCCATTCTGATAATATTCTCTAAATCCTTTTGTACTGTCCACTCTTAAGGGAAGATTCAGGGATTATACACTCTTCCAATCATCCACGTAACAAAGGATCACAATTAGTGATATTCCTGGTGTCGCCAAGTGGCATGCGACAATTAAAAAATATATTTAAATTTTCTATGACATTATCTTAAAACAAGCTCCATTTCTAGTCAAATGCTCCAATGTCAGCTGGGGTTAGCCCCAGACCCTACAAGAGAACTTATGATGTTGCCCCAAATGATAAATAAGGGGACTTTGGTTTGTCTGTTGCTTTTGATCTGACCCTTGCTGGTGGTATGCAAACTTTTGACATTTTTATGTGGTGGTACAATAAGAGTCAAGTTTAGAAATTGTTGGTCAAAGCCACTGAGGGGTATAATTCTTCCTGAAAATCATCATGCAGTAATTTAACATTAGGATAATCTCACTGGTAAGCCATGTAGGCGAGCATGACGATGTACATGAGGTAGTGTCCGATTCCATCCCAGTAGCAGATCATTGTGCCATGAGCAGTTTTCAGGTACGGTTCGCCATCCATCAGGTACTTGGACATCACTCCGGATACATAGCCATCGTTCTCCAGTCCAATGATGAGATCAATGGCTGACGAAAACATGCCAAGAGCTAGAACTACAATCACAAAGAAAATCACAGTATGACACAGCGGCGGCAGTATCGTTTGACAGGTGGGAGGGACACCCAATGAGAGGGGTAGGAAATGTGGGGGACACATGTATAACGTGTCCTCTGTCTGCAAAAGGTGGAGGGGACTTGTACCTCTCGACCCCCGGGGATCACCATCCCTGGTATGGCATCAGAGGAAGAAGATCCAGGAAGAAGATCCAGGCTCTGACCAAAGAACCCATTGGTCAGAATGATCTCACCTTGCAGTAGGTGGATACTTTGTCCTCGGTTTATGGGGAGACAGGACGGAGAAAATGTTCAATTACCAAACATGAATGCAGCAAAATGGATGGACAGTGAAAAACATCGTACATAGAAATCTGCAACATCAGTTAATTATTTATTAAATTAGGGGGACATAAGTAGCTTTACCCCTCCATGTGAAATTTTGTAGAGGACTTTGCCCTCCTGTCCTACTAAGTCTCCGCCCGGGTGCCTGGCAACGTGGAGAGAACGTTATGAGTCTACTCTGAAATGAATAAGTAATTGACTAACAGTGGCTCTGTATCATCGATTATCAATTGATATTTGGTTAGGTAAGTTCATTACAATTTTGTCCTTGGGAGCCAAAGTCTTAGAACAAAGTCTTGTTAAAATCAGTGTTTATCTATTAACGAATTAGTTCTGTGTTATTTCCGATCTATGTTGTAATGCACAACGTAACAACGTGCATCCAGTGTACTGTAAAACTCAAACATGAGAAAGCACGTCATCAATAACAATCACTTTGTTTCAATCTTATACTCTGATATTCACAACATTGAAATTCAGGACAATTTTGTAGAGGACCATGCCCTTCTGTCCTACTAAGCCTCCGCCCGGGTGCCTGGCAACGTGGAGAGAACGAACCTGACCCTACTCTGAAATGATCTCAGTGTCTATTAATGTAACTTTCTGATCACTATAACTTGAGCAGCCTAACTTACATGTATATATATTTAGATATGCCACCACAAAGGTCAAGATGATTACACCAAACTCACTATTAATAAAGCGTCATTTATAACATGTCCGTACAAAATGAATCTTGCACCAAATCGTAGAGGTGTGCTAGAATGCAATTTTTAGAAGCAGTGTGAAGAATGTTAGAAGCGTAGAGGATAAAATAAAAGAAGGTCAAAAATGAAGCATTGAGACATGCCAAAAAGGGATGTTGAAGTACTTTGAGGTTTTGGTGCCAAGACGCACTGAGTGTGAAAATTTTTCCAAGACATTTACGATCCAGAGAAGGGCAGAGGCCGCAATGCAATGCAAGTTCATAAACACGAATGATAACACTAACAATAACCATACCATAGAAGATTTGATCTGTCGGTTCTCCAGCCCTTGACACGGCCAAGTACGTGAGAAAGCAAACGGCGAGCAAAGATCCAACTCCAGAAACCAGGAGCCCGAAATCGCCAAGGAGACTCTGAGCAGTGTTGACCAAGTACGCCAACGGCACAGCCAACAGCGACGTCGCAAAAACTATGACAGAGCGTGTCACGGACATAGCTTTTGCAGAAGGAACTTACCAGGCGCTGTAATAAACAATTAAAATTTGAAATAAAAAAATATCTTAAAAAGTAGGCACGGTGCTTGTGCGGCAGAATATTCTGCCACGCAGTACATAAAGAAATTACTTCTGTGGCAGAACGGTTTTCAGCATTAATCTGAAGATGACACTAACCCTAACCACACCTCAACAGACCCTTACAAAGTCTAACCTGACCATAACCGACCCTCACGACCTCTAAGCTGAGCCTAAGCGATCCTCGTGATGCCTAAACCGACTCTCGCGAGAGCCAGGTGATAAGAACATAAAGAATAAAACAATGTTCATGGATCTTGTCCTGGAACAGATTTTGTCTCTACCTGACTGTCAGGTTTTTAATAAGTTTTATGGCAAAGATAGTATCATCATCATGGACTATCAATCCAGAGGTTGCGAGTTCAAATCCCCAAACGGGCAGAAATATATTTTGAAATTTTCTGTTCCACTTACAACTCAGCTCAATAATGAGTACATTGACTGTCGGTAGAAAGATGAGAATCATGCATCGACGAAGGAAAGCCTAAGAGGACCGGCCACCCGCCCATATATGACGAGTCAAAAAAATGAAGTCGTTAACAATGTTAACCCATGTTTGCCTCTTAGGCTAACTTAAGGGACTGCCCTTCTTCTACTTCTATGGCGATCGTGCTAAATCAATGCGCCGACCCCGAAATTTGAATACGATCAATTAATTAATTATATGTTTGGAACAGGAGCACAATAAATCAAAGGTGAAAGGCCAAAGGGTCAACACTCGAAGCGCTCACGTTGTCAATCACTACTGTTAAAGACAATCTGAAGACAAACTCAAACTCGAAAATCTTTGTATAGAAATGATTAGAAATGATTGTAAACTCACTAAAATCAGTTTTGCAACGCAGGTCTCAGTAATAAAGCTTTTCAGAATTTCAGTGTAGCTTACTTACGAATTCGGGTCAGAGCAAAGGTCACAGACTCACAGGTGCGTTCTTTTTCTATTTCGAACAAGCAATAAATCAGTGTTTTGTTCAGCAATCACACATTAGCCGCATGAACGAAAAGGGACAAATTCAGTAATCCACTAATAGTTGCCAATCATCATCATGTTATGCATCTAATTTAGTTAAACCAACACCACCGGTAGGCCTACGGGCATGTATCGAACACGGCTCCTCAGCTCTGCACCCCATTATGTTATCATAAGCTACATAGGCCTACATGAATAGCTAGCTTAGATAGAGGCGGTATAAAATTTCAGATACGATACGAGATACGATGCAATACATCAAACATTACGTGAATGCTTAATACAAAACAATGGCTCAGGTCCCTTCTCTTTTTCAAGCTGTGGTTTTATCATAAGGGGGATACTATATACATGTAAGAGTATGAATAGCTTTTATATCTGATATGAGATTCACATCCTGTCATTAATTGAACTTTTCAACTACTAAGCTTTTGTTATGTGCACAATGAGTGTTAAATGTTTGTTTGTACATGCCGTGCGATTGCAGGCGTTATTATTAAAGAAAATGCTTATTTACCTATTTACTTGCTTCTTTGGTCGCACCTTGGGTGGAGGCGCCTTTGTGTAGATTCAATTTATGATGCGCTGTACAAGTTCATGTAAGAATGAACTTACTCGAGAATATAAAATATAGCGCTTCAAAATGCATATAGATCTCATCTTGCAACGCCAGCATGACGTCATAAGTTGTAGCCGTTGGTCGCCATGGTAAATAATTGTAACGGCTAAACGATCAGAAAGACGTTGGACGCCGGCTGAGACGGAAACAGAAAAGTCAAGAAATATTTCGAAAAAAAATCATCTTATTCATCTATTTCCATCTTTGTGATCACCTTACCGGCAAGTATATCTCTTTTTTGAGCAGGATTTCATATGGTCGGTGTTTAACTGGAAAGAATTCGCGATGAATTTGTGTCGGAAATATTAAACGAGATTCTTAAAGCTGAGGTTAAAATTTTCGATTTTTAACTGCATGTATTCAAATTTGGAACGTGTTTTTGTACATAAAATATCCAACAACATCAGTTAAATGCGTGACTGATTTTGGTTTGAAGCGAAACTCGTTTACTTGGGTCAAATTGCAAATATTTAATGTGATTTTGATTGGACATATAACTGCTGGAACAGTTAGATAGGCTTAAATTTTGTCAGCCTAGAGTTGCCTAAGTAATTTTCGTTTGAATGTCAGGTCAAGATGACTCTGCAGGAGGCTTTCAAGACGTTTGCTTCCAAGAACAACAATACGGAAGCAACGACAACCGACATCAACAAATGGTGCAAAGATGCCGGAGTCTACGGCAAGAACCTCACGGCCAACCACACTGACATCGCCTTCAGCAAGGCCAAGGTCAAAGGCGCCAAGTATGTATTTTCCTTCAAAATGTCATCTGAAACACATCTCGTTTTTAGACAAATATTGAACCAAACACGACTACACACTCATGATATAAAAAATTATTGCCTAAGATAGCCAATTGATTAGCTGTTACTGATTTTAATCATATTTTCTAAAAAATTTTGCTAATTCCAATCGATAGCAAATTTATGTAGCTAATTCTAATCTATTGAATACTTTGAAACTTAGGCTTAGCTCAAATTTTTACAGCCATCCAAAAAATTTCTTCTTTATAATTGCGTGATAGGCTCGTGAAAAGGAAGGTCTCTAAGCAACATAGAGACGCAATTGAGAGCCCCAGAAGATCCTACTAAGCATAATGAATTTGCACAGTATATTAAAATTTTTACATTATTATTATTTCCAATGTAGATATTAAGCCTTTGCGACTTAAATGATCATGCAACGAAATAACTAGGGCAAACCACAAGAGCATTTATATTTTGAGTTATAGGCTAAACTGCAAAAATGATCTGCTGAAAGACAGATCTGATGATCTGTCTTTCAAATCTTGCGACATGCAGTGTTTTAGCTGTGGAGTGACATCTGATTGTTCTGGATATCATTTAGTTTCAGTAATTTGAATAGTAATAAAATACAATACTAATGATAAAATTGATAATGTAAGACTTGTACAGCTTTGGAAACTATTTTTTCACAGGAACTTGACGTACAATGAACTGGATGCCTTGATAACCGAAATGGCCATCAAGTACAAAGACGACAAGAAGGTTGACTTGGATCAAGCTATCTCAGACCTCAAGGACAAACTTGCCAACGCATCGTCACAGTTACACGGCACCACAGTGAGTATCCATAACATTTCCTTTTCCAGCATTGCACATCCTTTTATAGTTTAAATTCCCATTGTACTAACCAATTTTAATTATAATCTGTGTTGTCCTTTCGCATTTAACTATCATATCTTGTACTGTCATATCTTACTCTATTTTCTGTGTTATATTATCTGTTCTATCACAATCAAATCCCATATCATACCCTCTGTGGCTCCAATTCCTTTCAAATTCCATGCTACCCTTCTCTACACTATCACAGCTTACTTTCGTTCAGCACTTCTCTGATAAATACGCTATATAAATTCATAGTAATATAATAATATTAGTAATAATATTCATATCAGAGCATATTTTAGATTAATTAATAATTAACGGGCCTACTACATCATGTTCAGAAGTACCACTGTATACATTTCATAGTTGGACTGAATCTAGGTGGTGGTTGTTGCTGTTTAACGACACTGTGGTAACAAGGACCATTAGCGTCGTCCTCCTCCTTTATCCAGGCTTGGGACTGGCACTGGCCGAGTATTACCAGTGGTGGAGTTTGAATCTAAGATTTCTAGGAGTCGGTGTTCATATGATGGTGCCTTGTGAATTCTAAAACGATGCCAACTAAGTAATTGGTGATGTTTTCAGTTCAGATACACATCTGGCACAATTTCTCTGGCACAGAAGTTTGTAATTAATAAAAAATTGTTACAATATTATACAGAGCAGATTGTGGTGCTATGAGAACGAGTCTTTTCTTTCAGAAAACGCTGAAGGTGGGTGGCGTTGACCGACTGACGGACACATCGAAGTACACTGGCAGCCACAAGGAGCGTTTCGACGAGACGGGCAAGGGCAAGGGTATGGCCGGTCGCGAGAACCTCACGGACAACTCTGGCTACGTCGGATCCTACAAAGGAGCCGGGACCTACGACAAAGGGCACTGACCGGGAGTTGAACCCCACACTTCCTAACACTGCATTGATCAGATGTACCAACCAGAACTATAAACGATCATCATCACAAACAAAGAAGAAAACTCCGATAATAACAACAGCCTAATTGTAACATGACCCCATAGTCTTTCCTTTATTTTCCTAATTTCCTTTGGGTCTTAACTCTTTCCTTTAGTCATTGTTCGAATCCTTTGTATAATTTCTTTTATTTAATTATTCTACAGTCTTTTATGCATTTTCTTTCATTTTAATATTTTAATCTCTTTTCTTTGCATCTTCTCATTGTAATTATTCTCTGCTACCCATAATTTTCTTTTCATTCTCAATTTGCCGCGCTTCATTCCAATGTCTCTCATTCAAAAAAACATTGTAAACCCGTTCCAGCTTCTCATTACTTTCTATCGGCCTTCGGCTGGAACAAACATTTCCAATGCTAAAACATTTGTGCAGTCATCATGAAAACTGACCTAGGAAATATGCAAACTTTGTATGCACAAGGGTTAACAAGAAAGAAATAAAAACCAGCTAACACAAAGATGTCTGAATATTTCTTTTATACAATAGGTAATATTGTTTATATGCGAGTTTGTGTGTGTGTGTGTGTCCTTGTTACTTGTGTTAGCTCTGAAACTGTATTCAATTTCAATTATATTACAACACCCTGCAAACACTTAATTTAAAACACGTGCTTTGGATTTGAAGTTGAATGCACTGATTATTGTGTAAGCAACCAAGTCGTGTAGATATTTGCTTTAAACAGCTTTCAACGGAGATTTCATTGATGTCAACCTCATAGACCGGAATGCATCTTCAATTTTACTATACTTACAAGTTCATTACAAGCAAAGAAAAGTCCATTCATGAATAGGAAAAGTTACTGGCCTAATAATTATAGCATCTGATGCCCAGGTCAATGGCGTCGCCAGAGCTTCGAGGTTGGGGGGGAGAGGGGGGCAAAAAGTCCCTAACGATTAAGGGTCTGGGGAGTGTCATAAGCTCCCCCAGCGGGGTCTGGAGCAAAAGACTGCGCAATTTTAAGCATTTGAATCCCAGTGAAGTACATGTTGGGCTCTTGTTTACCACAAATTTTAAAACTAATTTCGAGATAACGGTACCTAAATCATCTCGATTTGTAACAAAGTTTGACTACATTATATGCAGAGGACTTTAATTATGAAATGTCAAATTACAAATCATGTAGGGTACCCCTCAAAACTCCTCAGGTTTGCACGAATCCCAAGACCCAACCTGGGCCAGGATGGGGGCAGCTACCCCTTTGCCCCCGTAGCGATGCTAATGACCCAGATCCCTACTAAGTGATCTTAACTGGGTCTGCTTGGTCAAAAGGAAATGGAATTATAGCTATGTACAAGGACCATATACGTTTAAGACAGTATGCAATTAGAATTTGCACACACTGTTTGCAATTACTGCTGAACACATTATGCAATTGATTTAAAGTTACTGGTTTTATGTTAATGCTGAAATTCTAATAATATCACTCACAGGTAACACGATTCTTTAAGGGACATAGCACCACAGCTTGAAGCCTATGTTTACTTTTCTTACACGTGTCTTAAAGTCTCAGATAAAATATCTTCAAATGTATTTATCAACTCTAATACACTAGAATATACAATGTATGTTAACCTGCAGTAGAAATGAGTCCCAGGATGTAGAAGATGATTTTAATGTTGGCCCAAACATTAGGTTATGTGTCAGAATCAACTGCAGAATCAGAGAATTAGGTCATATGATGAAATAAAATAAACATTTGACTGAACTTCCATAGATCCACAATTCCAACAACAGGCCACTCTGATCTGTTGTTGAGACAAGTACACCTTCTGAAATGCTAAATGGGCATTCAAATCTGTAATATAACGGAGGCACTTTCACGCAGCTATCAAAAAAGGGGTGTATTTAATGTCTGAGAAAATGCAATGTCAGTAGCAATAGGTGGAACTGAGCAATATTTCAGTTTAGGCATTTTGTTCAAAAACAAAACTTTTGCATTATACAACAAAACAGTTGTACAAAAAGTATCGAGCACAAGGTTCAGCAACTCCAGAGGGCAGAGGTGTATGCCCCTTGGACCTCTGAACACATCACTTTTCACGGGTAGGCCATCTGGCTGCAAGGCACAGAATTGCCTTCTGCTATCACATAACTTATGCCGACACGTCTAGTGACAACACGATGTTGAACATTACTCTCAAGCCTAATACTTAACGCTAACAGAGTCTTATACATGATGACAAGAAATGTTCACTTCAATAAGCACAAAGACAATTACATTGAAGCAATAATTAATTAATTAATTAAATGAGCAATTTTATGTAGCACATGTCCGAGAAACCTACTCCGAGCCACACAAACCAATATATCTACGAGGCGATTATCGCTTCAATCCGCAAGAGTTGGCCATCTAAGCCACTCGCAAAAATGACAAACTAACGACTACAGCAACACAAATAGAAAAAAACAAAACAGTGAATAAAACCTAACACACAATTCAGTAACTAGGGAACCAGCGTCGGCTGGTCAAATGGCCTCACACGACACCACAGAAGCAGAGGACAAATGCTTTAATGAAGTCAGTAGATATAATTTATATATGAACACTGTCCAAACTTGAAGAAACCGGTTTAAACCTGTCCAGGCCGGTCTCAGTCTAACACTAATCTTCTGGTAGCGACGACAGATGAAGGCCAACAAGCAGTCTTGCAATACTCTTGTTAGGGAAATCGGCCAGCAATGTTGCACCCATGGCATACTCCTGGATGTCCTGAAGGACCAGGTGGACCTGGGACTCCTGGATTACCTGGTCTCCCAAGTGGCCCTCGATCCCCAGGAGGTCCAGGGCGTCCAATACCTGGCGGTCCCGGTGGCCCTACAAGAGAATTGAAATAATTCTGTATGAATCAATGACGATTATTGCTAAGAGTTTAATCCAGAATTTCACAAAATACATCATTACATGAATAAATCCATCAGATATGGGAAGAAAAGACTTCAAGTGTAGATTTGAAACAGGAACCTCTATCTAAATGTGCACAAGTTTGACGGACAGCATTCCAACACTCCAATCAAAAATCAAACATTGCAAGTCATGAAATGTACTCCGGAAAGAAATGTAAGCTAAAAAAATGTAATGAGGTTAATAAATAGGTTAAAAACAGAGAATCTGATGTATTTTACAGTAACTAAACATGTCTGACAACCTGGTTTCTATGCAAAGAAACCTGAAACTACAGCAAGGTTACAATCACTCAAATCAGCAGAATTGGTTGTGGTGATGGCACAGATAATTATCAGTGATAACCGTTGTGTACGTAAGACTGGTACATCGCAGTGAGTTTGTGTACTGGTTCAACGGTGCTATGTCAAGTGTCTAAGATACCTATATACAAACACTGTTTGTTACAGCTGAGCCTGATAAGTGATGTGAAGTAGGCCTACTCCAACGAAATGGTGAAAAGGCAAGGAATGCTAATGTTTGCAAGCACATGTTAAACTTTGAAAGGTGCACAATAAACAACATACTTTATTTCAGAAGTCGAGACACCATTTTTACCTTGCAATCCACTGACTAGGGGCTGGGACTCGTAACGGAAGCCATGTGATCCACGTTCCCCTCGCTCGCCCTGGTCACCTTTAGTAAAAATCAAACAGACGCTTCAGACTGGACAAGAAAAATCGGTGAGGCTGAAGCAAAACGAGTTCGAAGCAGACAGAATTAATACCATAAATGAAGAGGAATGTCATGAAAACATGAAGTCAACCATTTTTGTTACACCATGAAAGATTCGTTTTGTATCTGTAAGTGACGCTGCTATCTAATTACATAAATTAACTTTTAGGTCAAGAACAAGATTATTGTCCATCCTCATGCAATGAAAGACTCCTTTCACTTCAGTAGGTGCTGCTGCCATTGTATACATCAAGAACTATATTATAGCCCATACTAAGACGATCTAAAAACAATAATTCGTTTCATGTAAGCTGAAACAGAAAATTTTCAAGATGTATTATAATAAGTACCGAATTTTGTTTCGAGACCTGGGATTGGATCATTTTTTCTTAAATTTCATTGTTTTTAACTGGCATTTTCAAATTCTTTCAAATCATCTTAGGATTGATAAACAACTGGTTAAAACTAAATAGATTTTAGACAATTTTATGGCAAAACATATTGTAAACAACGCATTAAATATCCTGCTTGCAACTCCTCTCATCCAATTGTTGACGGGTTCACTCCTTCCTTGTTTATGGAAAATAATTGCGTGGTTTAAACCAAGACCAGATTTGTTCCTAGCCAACTTCAGGACCATTTGGTAATTAAGCATGATGGCATTACATAGAGCTACCTTTTGGACCAGGAGACCCATCTGACCCTTGTGGTCCGGCAAGTCCAGGGTACCCTCTTTCTCCCGGCGCACCCGGGATTCCAGGGTCACCTAAATGCAAGAAAAAATACAAATGTACAAAAGCAAGAAATTGATAAAGTCACCATGCACTCATTAGCTTACAGGAAAACAATCATATCACTCCAATATAATATTAAAGCCTGATTATTAATAATCACATTCTCGGAATTTCGACAGTGCATAAAACACCAAAGTTGCAGAAACCACAGCCAATTAGTTCAGACGTAATCATTAGGTAAGGAAATTGGTTCCTGGTCATGATCCAAAGAGGTCAGGTACTGCTCTGCACAGAGTCCTTTACACACTATTTCAACCACTACATTATGCTTACAAAATACTTGGATCAACAGCCAATAATTACATCTACTAAAGAGATTGCCAGCAATAAGCAATCACAATTTTCTAGTGTCTATTTCACGTCCTATATGCCAAAATATCCTAACTATGCCTTTGATCATTGCTCTTGTCATTTCTTTAAAGGACCAACGATATCTGAAGTTGTGCCAACCATAAAAATTCACTGCATTCCTTACCAAGCTCTAGAAATTTGATTGTGCAAACTAGGATTCTGAACTCTAATAATATCATGCACGACGAATGTCAGAAACTGCTACTGTTAATCAATCGTCTTCATTGATTAACTGTTAAGCAACAAAGATTATAAACTGAAGACACATCAATCAATATATCAACATATGAAAATACAAACAGGATATCTTAGGAAATGATTTTTAAGTTTCTAAACCACAGAAAGAACTACTTAGACTTCCAAAGCGCCACTCGAAAGCAAAGTGCAGTGCACCAGCTTCCTCATGAGCGCTGCGTCAAGTCAAAGAGGTCATCCGAGTCCACATTGCCGATGCTCAGAGGAGCCAGAGCAGCTGTTAAGACAGGTGTTGTTTAGGTCGAGAATTGGAAATTGGACGATCGGGTGAATCATGGTAAAATTTCTTTAACAATTCAGACTAAAGTTTTGAGAACAAACCCTACAGTCACTCTGAGCTGGTTCTCTTAAATTGGAGCTGTATAAATTAGCAACTACAATTACAATAACAGAAGCTCTTTAAGCCAGAATTGATCATACACTGTTTTTGAACTACAACTTCAGTTTTATGTACAACAGACGTTAACTGAAAATGGCTAAGCAGATACATGCCTGGTATTCCCTGAATGCCTTGAGGTCCAGGTTTTCCAGGCACCCCCGTTCCTGGCAGCCCAGGGGGGCCATGTAGATCCCGGGTTATCTCCTCGAGCCTCTCTGAAAAAATACAGAAACCATAACGTAGTTACGTAAAAATTGTATCATCAGTTAGGAAGAGTTTTTATGCGCAATAATATTTAGGTTAGACAATGCAATGTATCGTTAGCAAAAGTAAGTATGTTCTTTATTAAGAATGTCTGCAAGCGCACAGCACGTACATAAAACGGATATATAAACAATAAAAGAAAAAGTTTAAAATAAAAAGAAAGACGAAACACACGGAGAGCATTAGCTCCTGTATAGCATCCTTACTACATGCATATATCCACATCGAGTAAAGTTATCTGCTCGTGGGATAGCAATTGAGAGTACGTGCTTGAGTCTCCTCCCCAAGACGGTTACTGCCAAGAACCTTGAACATATCCTTCACTCACAAGATAAGATTGTCGCACCCAATAATAACAATAATAATAGTAATAATAATAATAATAAGAAAGATAAAAAAGACACATTATATTGCACCCTATCAATGCAGACTATCAATTTTTTAGCTCCAACATCAATACAATACCATACAACTGACATTTGATATCGCCCTTCTTCCAACATCTTTTGCTCAGAAGTGCACACGTCTCGATGACACCACTGCAGTTGTACTGCAGAGCAATTGTGTGCGAAGGACTTGCTCAAGGTTCTTACACAGTGACGCTTCGGACAAGGGTCGAACCCGCACACTCAGCGCACACTGCACAGTTACAGGTCGACCGCTCTAACCGTTCGGCCCCCGTGCCACACCAGTTGGGAGTCATTGCGCATTAGACAATAACTGAATAGAGTAGACTCAATTTTTGCACTGCAATATATAGATTAGAGTGAACTGAATTACCTCGTAGTATTTGTGAGCAAATGTCTCGAACTTCAGAAATGCTTACGCTGCGACCCTGAAAAGTAAAGCGAGCAACTGAGTTACATGCAAAGTAAGCAATCAAGCTATAATTAAATAAGGCAATAAAGTATAATGTAAAATAAACAAGCTAGTTACACCTAAAGTAAGTAATTAAGTTACTTAACTTCATGACATCTTGTGATTGGTAAGGGTTTTCAAGGGACTGGATATCATCATTATCATAATAACAAATATTTTTTACGAGTGCAAGGTTGCATGGAAATGCAAATCGGCAAGCATCAACAATTCGTGGTTTTCCCAGGGTCAAGAAGAGTTGAGCGAAAATTTATCTATTACTGAATTTACCTACTCTCTGGGAATCGCAACTATTTTCCAATTACACGTGCTTGCTTCCACGCCTCCATGGAAGCATGCACATTGTATGTTAAGCATGCACATGGGAACACTAGAAACATCCAGGTCTTGAATATGATATTTTCGCAATGCATCAGGCTCAATGCAAGTTTTGGACTAAGCATTGGTTCAAATGATGTAAATTCAAAATTTCAAAAATTCAAAATTGGTGTAAATGCAAAATGACCGAGTGTTTGATGTCACCTACTGGAAGTCCAGGCACTCCAGGCATTCCTGTTTGACCACTATCTCCATGCGCTCCGGAAGGTCCGGCAGATCCAGGTGGTCCGGGAACTCCGGCATTCCCTGGGATTCCAGGATTACCTGGCTCTCCTGAAGATCCACGAGGTCCTGGCTGGAAAGAGAATCAATCATATGGGAGTCAATAAGAAATGCTTATGTATATAAAATAGTATGAATGAACGAATATATATGAAATATATACATATATATATATATTAGATGAAGAACAGATAGAATAGATGAATGTAGGAAAACCTCAAACCTCAGGAAGGAAACAAGATAGTGTAAAAACAAGGTAGGATGAGAGAGAAGATGATGATGAATTAAGAGCATATAAAGAAAAAACGAAAGAAGTGGCAGAAATACGGAAAACAGATGAGAGTCAGAGTACAGGAAAGGTGAAATCCGGAAAGAGAACAAACTGCAGCACTAAATGGAGAAAGATCGGAGAAAGGAAGGAAATTGAAGAGAAATTAAACTCAGCTAAAATAATAAAATTCTGCACAGTTCTACATGACCTACAGTACAATTGCTATTACCAGATTAGCTGGTTCCCGCGAATTGGCTTTTGTGGGCGCTGGACGATTACCTTCGCAATATCTACCACAGAGTCGGTTTCCAAAGTCTAAGCTGTTCAAAGATTAGCAAATGTTCTCCTCTAAGCAATCCTTTCTTTAAGCGGAACCATTGGTTCTTTAGGGTCTGCCTTTTGACTTTAGCAATTGAATGCAATGAAACAATGTATATTTAGTACAATATTTTTATGAAACTCTGTAAGATGTGTGTATACCGGAACTTGCTCAGTGCAATAAAAATGTGTGTGTCTCTCTCTCTAATCAATTCCATCCCTTCATAAATGAAGGGAAACATAAATAATTGAAAGAAATACAGAAAACAGATTGGAGGCAGGATAAATAGCACAAAGGAAAGGCAAAATCTGGAAAGATAAGAATGTCCGGAGACCTCTTACCTGTCCCGGAGGACCAATAGCTCCATTGGGTCCCTAAAAAAGACCAACAGAATGGCAGGAACTTACTCCACATTCAGAACAGAACTAAACAATGAAATGGACGCATTGGTAACCATGAAATCATATGCAAGTAATTTAATAATAATTAACCATAACCATAATCAATCGTTTTCATTGATTAACTGTTAATCAAAAAAGATTATAATTGCATGATAGTTTAATGAGGATTGACAATAAACAATAGGGAAAAATAGACCCTGAAGGGACCGAAGTCCCGCTAAATAGGTGGCCCTTTATAGAGCTCTGTTGTTAGCAAGCAACGTCTAGAGTGCTATACAAGAGCAGATTATATTGTCCATATACAACACTTGATTGCCAATGATCAGCAATGGCATATGACAAGATAATATAACCAGAGTTTTAAGTGGTTCAGCTAAAACAACTAGACAAGACCCTGGAAACATAAATAGCCCATTTTCCTTAGCTTCCTCTTAAAAGATTTCTCAGGCACCTCTACACCCTTGATGACTGACATTACCAAAAGCTAATAAAGGTTATTGAGCTCTTACTCATGTCATGTAATGTAATACAACCAAGCATTTATATGGCACTGCTAATTTGTTCTCAATGGGCATCTGTGCCTAGGCAAGGGAACAGGCAAGTCTTAAGGCATCTCCTAAACTGGCAATGTGAGATGGTCAGTTATTCCAGGCACAGGGACTGTGGAAGACAGTTCCAAGTTGAAGGGTCAGCTTAGGAAAGCTCTTCGACAGGGCCATAGGAGTTTCTGACATTCGTCATATATGATATTATTAGAGTTCAGAATCCTAGTTTGCACAATCAAATTTCTAGAGCTTGGTAAGGAATGCAGTGAATTTTTATGGTTGGCACAACTTCAGATATCGTTGGTCCTTTAAAGAAATGACAAGAGCAATGATCAAAGGCATAGTGTAGTGTAATGTAACATATTGTATAACAGTGTTGCTGCATGGATAGGATTAGAATAACATGAAAATCAAACCAACCGGAGGACCAGGAGGCCCGTATCCACCACCAATGCCTGGGGTGTAGATGACCGTAGCACTTCCTACACCTGCTCTTGTTCCATTCCCATCACCTCCAATGGAAACCTAAAAGTACAAATGATAAAAGAACGACATAATCATAAATATTTGTCATCATTGTAATGCAGCCACTGTAGGATAAGGCAGCGTTTCCCAAACTGTATTCCACGAAACCCTCGGGTGGTTCCGTGTTCCGTGAGGTGAAGACAAGGGCACGCAGAAAATTTCATTGTGAACAAATGAAGGCTTTTTGCTCAACATCTGTATATAACTTTATATGAAAGAAAATTCATATGTCATCTATATTTGTGTTGTCATTAATATAATCAAGGCTAACGTAAAATTGTCTGCATTCTCTAGTGTTTGTAGGCCCTACTCACAAAAGAATATATTTAGTTCGTACGAGGTTCTGCCAAAAAAATTAAGATCAAAAGGGTTCCATGGCCAAAAACGATTGGGAAATGCTGGGATAAGGCAATGATACATCAAAGTACCGTAACATGCAACATTACCTAGTATACCTTAGGCGCCTTTGCAGTGGCATAAGTAAGTAAGTAAGTAAGAATATTCTTTATTAGACTACCAGCAAATGCACAATAGCTTACAATATGTTTAAACAATAGTATCAAATTTAAACAAGGTCAAAGAACATTCTCGTATTGAAAGTACTCTAGACAAATAGACCAACGCTATCAGAAATAGCAAACAGCCTTATAAATCGTCGTCATTATTATACCTAAATGGTGTGATTAAATTGCTAGATTTGGATGTGTGGCTCTTCTTCCAACAGTTCAGAAGTGAACATGACCATACTGACAGACATCAATGTTGCAGTGTTTTTCTTGCGCAATTGATCCCCAATATAGTTGTATAACTATATTGGGGAGCAATTGTACAAGAAGAACTAGCTCACAATGGCTATACAACTGACTTGAAGGAGGATCGCACCTGCACTCTGCGCTACAGACCGACCCCTCTAACTAATCAGCCACTAAGCCACACAGAGGTGGCAAATATCCAAATCTGTACAAACTTATTCCTATCTGGTAAATCTATAACAGATATCTTCCTATACAGATATGTAAAAGATGTCTCAAACACTATGCATATGGCCAGTTACTTTATCAAAAGCATATATAAGTGATAGGTCATAGGTCATCTCTTTTGGATGGCGGATCTCATAATTTAGTTGCTGTATCTTAAATCTGCGGTGCAAGATCTCCGAATCGGCTGAATTTAACCACGTATGTAATGTAAAATAATTCTAGGCAATAAAAATTAAAGAAAGGAAAGGCGAGATGAAGTTAATGTTGGTAAAGAACCGTCAAGAAAATGCAGTCCTTGAATTCTATGGTGTTGTATAATTCAGGCAACCTCCTCGCTTTGAAACCATTGTGCAACATTGCAAATTTTATGGGAATTTGAAATCACATTCTGACAGTTCAACAGCACTAAGGCACATATGATTTACCTCTTTTCAGTCATCATTTTTCCTACTTAACAGATACATAAAACAGCACAAATTAAATATTAATCATGATTTCTAATTTAGGCATAAACAATGAAAAGGTCTTTACCGGTCCTGGAGGTCCAGCAGGGCCCTGAAAAAATAAAATAACATAAGCACAATACACACAGAGAAAAATAGGCCTACATAAATATATATAGATATTATATAATTGTAAAAATAGACCTACATAAATATATATAGATATTATATAATTGTAAAAATAGGCCTACATAAATATATATAGATATTATATAATTGTAAAAATAGGCCTACATAAATATATATAGATATTATATAATTGTAAAAATAGGCCTACATAAATATATATAGATATTATATAATTGTAAAAATAGGCCTACATAAATATATATAGATATTATATAATTTAGGCATAAAATGTAAAAATAAGCCCACATAAATAAATATAGATATCATATAATTGTATCATGCTGCATATCGTTGCAATTGCAGCTAAATTAGAAGCCTCCCCAAGTGGCTTTGGGAGCCTCTTGAAATATGTAATTATTCAAGGGTTTGTTTCACATTCCTGCCACCAATTTCTTTTGCTTTCAGCAGTGCTACAAAGCTATATAGATATTCATTTTATTATAATTATGGTTAATATTATTTTATACAGAATTCAAATAGACATAATACCATACTAACTGAATGACGGTATACTTACAGCTGGTCCAGGTGGACCTGGGGGCCCCACTGGTCCCATCAGCCCTGCGGCTCCATTTGTACCCTGCTGGCCCTGTAATTAAGCAAACAACAAAATCACAGGTCAAACTAAGACAAACTCTTCAAACATTTTGGCACAAATCAATCGTAAAACCAAAGCTATAAAAAAAAATAAAGATAAAAAAATTGATCAATACCTCAATGATATGAACAGGTAGATAAATATATATATATATATATGCATATATGTATATATATAAATATATATATATATACACATCACATGCATACATAAACTGTCCTGGTTGGACTCGGAGGCGCCTCTGAGTAGACTTCTTGAAGAAATGCATTATATTAACTAATACAAGCTGACCGAGGAATTCAACTTTGGATACCACAAACGCACCTCTCTGAGAGAGAGCGAGTGGACCGCGGTTTGCTTCCCGACACTCGCATATTTTAGAAACTTAAATCTCGAGCCAGGATGGTCATTGAATAAGGTTCCTTAATGGCATGAATCCATTACTTGGGTAAAACCAGCTGGAACAGCCTCCTCCTTCCTCTTTGGAAGAAGCCGCTCTCTCTCCCCTACTGCCTTCCGGAAGCGCTTGAAGACTTTGCTTTTTTTCTCTTTAGCTTTGTGTTGAGTCATGAGTGCCTCTGATTTGAGTGGCGCTATATTAGTGCTCCATTACATTACATTATCACATTAAATCTAAAGAGGCAAACAGTGGTGAAGGATCTCACCTGATCAGGCTACTATCATTGAAAAATGAAACAAAGAATCCTGTTAAAACTTTCTGCAGAAAGGAGGTGAAACATTGCATAACAACCACAACAATATAAGCGTCCTAGACTTACCGGTGACCCTGGCGGTCCCGTCTGCCCTGGTGAACCCGGAGGTCCTCGGTCTCCAGAGGATCCCTGCAGAAATTAGACAAAGCCACGCATTCTTTTCTATCATGGTTTTATTTTGTAGGGTCCAGAGTGACTCCAGTTAATCCCATTACCACTGCAAGTATCGTCACTCTCGATACCATAATTTTCGTCATAATCATGTCAACAGTTGTACCACATAGTAATCATTAGGACAATTCTCTATACCTAAATCCATCTGGCATGGAACCTGTCTTAGCCGGATGACAGAGTCTCCAGTACCCTGCCTATGGGACCACAGTACCATTTGAACATGCATAGTGTCACTGTCATTGAGTAAAGCGTCTTGGCTCTTCTGTGGCTCAGACCCGTATGTGTCTATAAGCCATCTTATTCTATTGTGGTTTTCTTTTGAGGGGTCCAGAGTGTCTCCAATTAATTTCTCTTCTAATTGACACTACATAAATTTGCCATTATCATTGCAATTATCATCACTGTCGGTCCATAACTGTTGGTCATCATCATTGTCCCAATACAGTTGAAAATCATTATCAACATAGCTTAGGTCTACAAGTTTATACGTTGAGATAAGTTCACGCTTTGAGGCATCTTACCTTGATGCCATTAGCTCCAGGTGTGCCAGGAGTTCCCGGTGCCCCGGACTTTCCCTGTCAAAGACATCAAAGGCAAGTTCAACCATACTGAGACTCTGGACAACTTCAAAAGGCGAAACTACTCAAAATCTGCAAACTCAGTCTTAAATGGCACTCATTAATTACTGGGAAAGAAACTCACAACTGATCTGCTATGAAGTCAGGTGCATAATAGTTTAAAATGGTCATTATTATTTTAATTGAAGGTAACTTAAACACAACAAGAGATATTGTTCAAGGGTCTGTCAATGGGTTGATAGAAATCACGATAACTCCTCCAAAATTTCACTGAACAACGTGTTCACAAAAGTTTAGATGCTAATCATACAAGAATGGTAAACTGATAAAAAAAGACAAACGATGGACAATTAGAAAGGCTCACAGGAAAGCCGCGGTCGCCCTGCTGTCCATCAGCGCCGCGCTGGCCCTGCTCTCCCTGAAAATATAACAACAACAAAATGAATGAATGAAGAAAGGAAGGATAGAAGGGAGGAAAGATGAATAAGCAAGTGAATGGATAAAGAATTGAGTAGATGAATTAAGCAATGATTAACAACATTTAGGGAGGCTTACAGCAATTCAATCTAAAACAATATGTGACATATTAATGGGTTTGAAAGTAGTCAAGGAGGTCAGAAATGAGGCTATCAGATGCTGTGCTAAATGAATCAACTTGAACTACAAATGGAAGGGCATAATTAGTTAATAAGAAGGATAGATGGATGGCCAAATAGAAGAACGAACAGCTCCCGGAATCCACAGCCGAATTGGTTAGACAGAAACAGCAGAGATGTACTGTTTATGTAATGTATATGACCACACGTCGAAGCGCACACCCTTGATCCAACTGTGGAGAGCTAGTCCACTCATCCATGCATCCAACTCTACATCTACACAGCTGCAAAGGCAGATTGTGATATGGATGGATGACTGGATGAGTCCCCTGTTGGATGAATGGATAGATGACAAAATGGATGGATGACTGCTGGCAGATTCCTCGATTAATGGATCGAGGGAAAACTTCTTGTATAACATTGCACCAACAGTTGGATAAGATCATTAATAAAGGGGTGCCTAACTCCTTGGATGAATGGTTGGGGATCAGTATATGGATAACTGTGAAGTATATAATAGTCTACTTACAGTTTCTCCAGGTACTCCTGGAACACCTGGTGGCCCTGGAAGACCCTACAATCAGAGTAATATCATTAATACTAGTATTGCCATTACAATCGTCATGCATTACTTGAGTGCAACTACAAAAAATAATAGTTAGGTGATGAAATTTTGCGTTTGTGTCATTTCTGGCAATTTTCTCAAAATTGTGAGTTGTGACATATGCCTGGTTATGATAGAGCATCTCACATATATACTTGAGTTAATATGGTGATCAATAATGTATATTGATTGATTGATTATTCTAGATCTTCTCTTCTTTATCACAATGCACCTACCTGTAGCCCATTGATTCCATTGGTTCCTGCCTTTCCTGGCTGTCCTGGAGGACCTTGTGGTCCCTGTGTTCCGGGATTGCCCCGAGACTAAAACAAACCAAAAAGAAACGCAAACACCTTATGACCATCACCAACCACCAATGATCACGACAAAGACTACAGACCTACATTACAATGTAACCACCACCACCATCATCAACTATTTATGACTATGATGACAAGATGAACCTACATTTCACCTTAATCATCATCATTTCCATCACCATCACCATCATCATCTTCATCACCACCTTCTTAAGCATCATCACCATCCTTATCGTCATCACCATCACCATCACCACCACCACCACCACCACCACCACCACCACCACCACCACCACCCCACCACCACCACCACCACCACCACCACCACCACCACCACCACCACCACCACCACCACCACCACCACCACCACCACCACCTTCATCATCATCAACATTGTCTTCATCATTACCACCTTCATTGCCATCATTACCACCTTCATTATCATCATTGCCATCATCATCATCATCACGTAATAACAACAGAAATTATCATCGCCATCATAATACCAAATTCTTCATCAAGTAATGGCCATCAGCCACTTACCGTGGGAAGTT
Organism: Bimastos eiseni; assembly: GCA_959347315.1. Taxonomy (NCBI): domain Eukaryota; kingdom Metazoa; phylum Annelida; class Clitellata; order Crassiclitellata; family Lumbricidae; genus Bimastos; species Bimastos eiseni. Next base: position 8,111,093 of record OY365822.1, on the reverse strand, counting down.
CGTTAGTGCCTTCATCCTTCATGTAAATCGGAGGCCCAGGAGGTCCCTGCGACACAGTGGCAAAACAGTTAAGCCATCTGAAAATGGTAGGGTCGGTAGGGTAAGACGACTTGCACTTGGGGGTGACCATAGATGGCACAAAAGCCTATGGCACTGCTTTCATAAAGAGAACACTGTTATACAATATGTTACATCATGCCATACAGTGCCTTTCATCACTATTATAATTCAGTAAATGTAATCAGCTATCAATCATTAACCACAGCACCAAACAACCTGAGTTGCGGAAACCAGTAAGAGCAAAATCGACAGACAGATAAGGTCAGGGCAGAGTCACGGTCAAGAACCAAGCGTCAGGACACAACCAATCGGCCATCCGTGCCAAGGTGTAACAACATATGCGTAACATTAGCATAACAATATTATGTGAAAAATATTACACAAAAGTTATTGCGAAAACAATATAACCGTTGCATGTACTTCTGTATTCCTGTAGTCTCGACCTACAAACCAAAAGGCCGTTTAACAAAAAGAAATCTTTCTTGGAAGATATGTCTAAGCAGACCTGGGGATAGGGGAGTCCGGAGGCAAATGCCTCCAATTTCAGGGGGGGGTAATTTTTTAGTCTTAGGGTGAATATCTTGCCTTCCTGACCAGGGGGGGAGGGGGGGGTTTGCCTCCATCACTCAGAGGGATTGACACCCCTGACTAGGTATGTGCAGAACGATGGAAGGAAGCATAAACGAACGAATGCTTGGGTTAGACGGGAATTCAAAAGGCATACTTACGGGTTCACCTCTTGAGCCTCTTTCCCCCTTCTCTCCATGCGATCCTGACTCACCCTTTTCACCCTGAAAAAGATAAACAATGTCTACATTGAGAATAGAAACTTGAATAATGATTCTCATTTTACTTAAAATCATCTTACTCTTTTTATTAATACAAATAACAGCAATCAGAAAGAAGTAGTCTATTGTGATCAATATCAAGTTGAATGGTGAAACTAAAGGACCCAAAGAACATCTGACTGTCCTTATACAACCAAGTATAATGGAGGGCTTTATTGGCCTTGGAAACCAAGGTAATCACTTGAGGGTTTTATTTTCCTTAGAATACAAAAAAATTAATGGGGTTTCTACTGACCTTAGAAACCAAGGTAATCACTTGAGGGTTTATTTCCCTTAGAATATAAAAAAATTAATGGGGTTTCTACTGACCTTAGAAACCAAGGTAATCACTGAGGGTTTTATTTATCGTAGAAATCAAGAAAATCACTGTTTTTTATTAACCTTAGAAATCAAGGTAATCACTGAGGGTTTTATTCACCTTATACAACCAAGGTAATAACTGATTGGCCTTATATAACCAAGGCAATTGAGTGAGGGTCATACTGACCTCATAATAATAAAGGTATTTAGTGATTGGCCTTATACAGCCAAGGTAATAACTGAGAGTTTTAATAACCTTATATAATGAAGGTAATTACTGATTGGCTCATGCAAACAAGGTAATAATAGACCCTTTCACTGACCCCAGATATTCAAGATAATTACTGAGGGCTTGTTGGCCCTATAGGCCCATAACCAAGGTAAACACTCCTAATATATTCTTATTAATAATCAATACCAAAGGCAGGAATGATTGCTCAGGAATAAACAGATATTGAGATTTAGAAATTCTTTTGCTGTTGTAGCTGTTTTCGTTAGTCTTACCTTTCCTCCCACTATTCCAGGTAGACCTCGTGCACCGGCTGACCCCGTTGCACCCTTCAAATTGAAAACAAACCAGACATCTAACCCAAAGGATAATAATTTATTCTTAATTAAGAAGACGGATCTCAATTATACAATTTCCAATGACTGATCTCATAAGTCTTAACAGAACCCAACGATGATAATGATGATGATGACGACGACGAAGATGATGATGATGGCGATGATGATATAGATGATGATGAAGTCTGCTGAATCATCATCATCATCATAAATGCTATCAACATAATGGCTATCATCATCATAATCACCACCACCTCCACCATCAACATCACCATCACTATAACTGCCATAAACCATCATCGTCATCATGATTGCCATCATGACCACCTCCATGACAACTTCCATGACGACAAGCACCACATGCTACCCGGGTGGAGAAGTGTACCTTAGGTCCTGGTTTTCCTGTGTCTCCAGGCTCTCCATGTGGACCAATAGGACCCTGAAAAAATAAGCAAGAAAACAAACAAGCATCAACAGACAATAAGATCCTCAATGGTATACCCTAGAATAGTTGAGTATCATGTCATTCATTCATATATCTTCAACTTTACTTCATTTTTGACCCTCTTTTATTTAAATTGGCTTGTGTAAAGTTTGTCACGTTTGGTACGACTTCGGTCAACTCTTTTCAGGTATGTTCCCGTCGACCTACAGAGCTGAAAATTTGCACACATTTCATGCTTGCATGACAATGCAATGTATAAAACTATTACCAACATAACTTCAAACTTGAGATGCAAAAATTTAAATATCGTTTACGCACTCGAACGAGTCCTCCTTGACGAGCTCATTACGGCAACTTTACATATCAATGATATGTAATCAAAAATCTCTTAAGAAAATGGAAGGATTGCGCCATCTACCAGATAAAAGAGGGTCCCGAAAAACCCATGTTTTTACTTTAATATCTCTCAAAACTCAATTCACTGTCTATTATTTATTGTCAATACTGAACTTACCCATGTGGCAGAATACTTCAAGGCAAATAAACTCTCACTCTACCTTGGACAGATTAATTATGACCTCTTCCATTCAAGATATGGCAACTCCTTGTTTTAACATAATTAGTTAAGAGACCTAGTTAAGAGTATTGCCAGTTAAATTACATTTTCCCACATTTATTATATTACTACCATACAAGTAAACTCTGTGGTCATCCTCCTGTTTATATAGCACTAGCCTAAGGGACCAGCAACAGTGAAATATACATTTATAGAAATACGTTAGTTCACAAATTTTCATCATGGCATCATCATCATTATCAATGTCATCATCTTCAATGTCACTGTTATCATTATCACCATCCTAACAGGCAAACCATCATCACTGTCGTAATCATCATTTCCATTAGAGTCGGAACTCACTGGAATGCCATCCGATCCAGGTATTCCATTCATTCCATCTGCTCCATCTTCTCCCTGCAATTGAAACAAAACAAACAATTAAAATGAATTAAGACTCATAAGTTTAATTCTCAAATATTCAACTATTCAGGTTGCAGTTCAGTGGCTTGGTGCATCGTGCATTAGCTAAATAAATAAATAAACTATTCAATTTCTTCATGCCATATCATTACCTATATTTCAGTTTTTCCTCGAATCGATCACGAAATAATAAAACCATCAAAAGAAGACAAAAAAAACTATTCTGGTATGGCTAGAACTTGTGAAAATACAGTGAAGCAAAGGTGTCTTGGAGGGATATGGCGTAAATTATCAATTTTTATTTATGATGCCACCCTTCTTCCAACATTTTTCGCTCAGAAGTGCACATGCCTCGACGGCGCAATTGCAGTTGTACTGCAAAGTAATTGTACGTGAAGGACTTGCTCAAGGTCCCTACACAGTGACTGACGCCTCGGATGAGGGTCTAACCCGCTCACTCAGCGCACACTGAGTGTTATGAGTCGACCACTCTAACCGATCAGCCACCATGCCACACAATATATCATCATCATCACTAGATTATCATGGAAATACAAGAAGAGCTTTCGAACGAAAAGCAGTTAACAGGACCGAGAGTCTCAAATGCCAATGGACGTCAATAATAAAGTTGTCATTTTTATAAATTCGCAATTTTCACCATCGCTCATTATCATCATTATAACTCATTTGTTAAATACCTTTGCTCAAGGTCCAGACACTATAATTGTCTCAGAGAAAGGTTGAGCTTAAACTCTCTACAAGATAGAGCAAAGTGCTTAGCCAGGTAGCAGCTTAGCATCACCTTAACTTAAACACACAAACTGCTTCTAACTGACCATGTCTCTACCTGCCCACCAATGTTGCTCAAACAGAACATATGTAAATAGGCCAGTCCCAAAAAACTTTACTTTTGTTGGATGCTAAGTAAATCTTGCAGTTACATTCTGATACTGCTAACATTACCTGCTCTCCTTGGGGTCCAATAGGTCCCTGCAGACCTATCTCTCCTCTCTCACCCTGCAAAAAATAAACAGCCACACTGTCAGGCGTAAAGTAGCCTATAGTTAAATATTCATAGTACAATTACATAGTAAAACATTCATTTAATGCCTGCCTTTAATAACGAGTCACATGACATTAAAAACAATTTATGTTCTTGCACACTGCATAAAGGTCAGATCAGAAGGACCAAACGGGAGTGTTCTTGAAGAGGTGCTACATAAAAGAAGCATTATAATTACAAATGCAGATCTACCATTCATCCATTCACCCTTCAGTCAATCATTAAAACAGCCAAAGACCAGTCAGCAACTCTTTTAGCCCTACACACCTTGCCACCCACCTGGCCTACCCAACTTTTTTTAGCTCTACAAAGCTTGCCACCCACTTGGCCTACCCAACCTTTTTTACCCCCACACAGCTTGCCACCCACTTGGCCTATCCAACTTTTTAACCCTACACAGCTTGCCACCCACTTGGCCTACCCAACTTTTTAAGCCCTACACAGCTTGCCACCCACTTGGCATACCAACCAACCAACGTATTAAAGCCAGAAAGGCATCACCTTGGTCTGCCCACATTGGAACTGCATGTTAGTCTCCATATTCAAAAATAGTTGTGCTGCCATTCAAAGATTCTGAAAAATCAGAGAGTAGGGATGTTCAAACCTTTTCTCCCGGCAATCCAGTCAGACCCTTCAGGTCAAGAAAAGACTGAAAGAATAATTCACAATATATTAACCGATAAGATATGATGAAAAGGAAACGATCTATTAACTGTGTCACTAGCCTCTGTCCATCCATCGAAATATGTGCCTAGTGATTAGCAAACATTTAAAAGAGCTCGTTACCTCTCAAAGTGTTTGTCAAAGCTTTTAACGCCTTCAAAGCAGTGCCAAGATGAAAAATTTCATATGGGGCAAGATGGTGCAACAGTATATGTTCTACGCCCAGTAACCAGAGCATCACAGGTTAGAATCTACCTCAAGCCACAGCATTGCGACCTTGTACAAGTTGTTCAGTCACAATTTTCTGTGAGGAAAGCAATGAGAAACCACCTCACTCATACCTTCCATGGGTGGCATAAAATCCAAGGGACTTGCCTTCGAGAAGAGAACACATAGAGAGTTAAATATGTCCAAAACATATGTAAACAAAACTTAGTTTGGACCAAGACAATACAAAAAAACCAGCAAACCTCTCATTTGCAGTTTAATTCACTCAACATAAATTTCTCAATGTAGGAATATGTACAAGCTTAACACTTCAAAAAAAAATTGGATAAAACTCCATTAATCTGATATGGTGATATGATTGATAATGAATAAAAAAAGCAAACACACTAATAACATGCATTTTTCAAGTGAGTAAAACATAAATATTTAAGTTCACTTACTTGTGGGCGTTCAATCGCATTGTCAAGGTTGCTACTGTGCAGGTTACCAGGAAGACCCTGAAAAGAAAAGAATGATTTCTTATGCAGCACAATACACGTGAATCCTGAGAAAGCCTACTGACAACAGTTGACATGAGCATTTTTAAGACAGGAATTCCATTGTAGAAGCAGAACCGCAAGGGCATATTTAAGCTCACCAGATAGAGGTATGTCCAAAGATCTTTATTTCAACACAAGTAAATTCATTTGGCACTTAACGTACAAAGTCTAAAATAATACAAGTGGAAAAGAAAATGATAACATCTAAATAAGTTGAAGGCAAATTTAAGTTTACAAGAGGTAGTTCATGATTACCAGGGGTAAGTTTGCAGTTACCAGATGTAAGTTTACGTTTACGAGATGTAAGTTTATATTTACTAGAGAATAGTTTGTTTACCAGAAATAAGTTTGTTTACCAGAGTTAAGTCTAAACTTGCAAGACGTAAGTTTGCAAATTTAAATCTTCCAAATTTCCCAGCAAAAAATAAAAGCCACATCTGGATGACCAGCTTATTAACTGTTAAACTTTCAGGACAAACGATGGGCTCCACAAGAAAGTTGAAAACGTCTGTTGGTGAAAAATTCCAAATGGTTAAACCATCTGAAATCTGAAAGAGTGCTGGCAAAAGACAGAGACATGCACAAAGGACAAAATGTTAGGGAGAAGAGAATTGGACACAAAAATCCCAAGTTCACTTACTGTAAATATTATCATAAATATAACAATTCGTTATTTACAAACTACTAATTAACCAATTAATTAAAAGTTGATTGGTTGATAAATAATTCAACCAACTTACTCACTCACTTCACTTATTACACTGAGGATAAGCACAACCAGCTGTATCTCACCACTGTTGTCTCGTTCCCCAATTGGGTGGCACCCTTTCAAATGGGGCAGCCACTATAAAGGAGCTCACCGACAACTTGTTTAAAATTGAGCAGGTTATTAAGACAGTAATCACTCACCGGTGGCCCAGGGGCGCCAGATGCACCAGGATCTCCACGATCACCCTGAAAATATTTGGAAACAAATAAATTATTTATTCTGTTTACATTAATAACAAACAGTCAAAACAAATTAAGTACTGCAATAAATAATAATTTTAATTCACCCGAATTAGTTTAAGATTTATTTCAGTATCGATAAACAACACTAACCCTAGTCCTAACACTAACCGACCCTCACGATTCTTACCCTGACCCGTTTTAAGAAATATATTATGCTTAAATGGAAGATGGATCGATGAAAATATCATGCTTGATTGATGTGAGAATGTTCTTACAAACTTACGATGGACATAGAATTGATGTAAACAAGGCCGTGTTCGTGTGCAAAAATTCGGTTGATGGAAAGAAATCTACCTAAATGGATGCTTAATTGACGAAAAGAATTATACCTAAATGGAATTTGGATTGATGAAAATCAAAAATGCACTATTACCTAAATCCGAAATTAATTCGGGTGAATTAAAACTATAGTACCCAATAAAGAATTAATTGATAAATGAATTAATTACTAAATGTTTTAATGAATTAATATAAATAAGTCAAGCAGTAATAGCCAAACTTTAATTATTACGAAAAATAACGGCATATTTACAATAAAAAGTAAGGAAGCAAGACGAACCAATATTGATGTTTGTAAATTGTTTTCAGTCAGTCTATTGCATGGAGAATATTGTAAGAGCATACCTTAAGTCCATCTGTACCAGGTCGGCCATCTTTTCCCGGCGCTCCCCGCAACCCTTGAGGTCCTGTGGGTCCCTCAGGACCTTTGGGTCCATCTTTACCCTGGAAACATCAAACTGCATAATATATAGGTCAGTTAGAACCGGTTAGAACCGATCAGACTTGTTTTAACCGGTTCCAACCGGTTGAAACCGATTCCAACCATTTCAAGTCGATTGGTCAACCGAATTGGTTGAAATCGGCTGAATTTGGTTGGAATCGATTCAAATAGATTCAAACTACACTTATATTATTATTTTGAGGCAATATATAGCTTGAATATATGCACCATTTAATATTTTCGGTGCTAGGGATCACCAGGTAAAGTTTGGTTACATTTAAGCAACTTAGTAAATGTATACCCGTATCTATAGGTCTGTAGGCCTCTATATTTTTCAAGATACAGGATAAGAACTGCGCAATAATTAAATACGCTACACTTCAGGTTTACCAACATGAGTTTCGATTTGAAAACAAATTCTAAACCGACCGACACGCAACTGTTGATCGAGTTTGCATGGCTTGTTCAAAGCAACGACTCGTTCAATATCGTCATCTCAGAGACTCAGACTGTCACTTTAAGTCATTATTACCATGTCATTCTACTTAATTTCGTGTCAATTTGCAGTTCTATAGTTATACACTCACTTTAATTAAACTAGAACAATCCGAAAAAAATCCCTTGCCTGTGATCCTCTTGGTCCAGGAGGTCCTGATTTTCCAGGTTTCTGAAACCATATTGAAGTAGGTAAGCAAGTAAACATGGGGACTCTAAGTAATCGTAATAACGACATTGATAAAGACGCTGGTGATGATGACGACGCACGGTAATGACGACGATAAATTAAACTCAATGAACTGAATAAAGCAGAAGGCATGATTAATACTGCGGTCGGCATACTTTCACATTTATTCGTCCATGAACTAACACAATAATCAATGGAATGCCTTCTTCTGCAAAAAATGCGCTCGTACTTTACTCTAGATTGAAGCGACAGATTAGGAACATAACCAAAGTAATGCACTCACACCAATACCGGTAGGTCCTTGTGGTCCTGGTGGACCAGGAGGGCCCTGGAAAAATAATTAGAATGCTTTAAAATACACAGCATCTAAAATGTATCGTATCGCATTTAAATGTAAGTCGATAGACCTACTGGAATAATGAAGACACCTGGCTTTCATAAGCAACGTCAAGTAACGAAAGCACATAACTAACTTACATGTTTGTCTAAACCACAAACTCCTAAACCAAATCGAATTTTAATCTGAGAGAGTAGGCCTACCTTACCCAACCTAGACCTTGGTTTCAACTTTAAACACAAATGATTCTTATAACATTAGGCCTATAAGAACTTGGCAATCGAGTAGGGATAGGCCTACTTGTTAAATTAACGCACGGCCGCTTAATGCAGGTCTAATAGACAATGAACATTGAACAGAAGTTAACCGCAATGAATAAATATAGGGTGATGACGTGTGGCGGCAGATACAGCGTATACTTTCAAATTTCTACGGCACAAATAGGAAGTTTAGACACTGTCGGTCCCTTCAGCTGGAATTGGCTATCTTAACCTCTGATCAGTTCCGTAAGCAAAACTGTCCTCATCGTTAGTGAAGACGTTGGCCCGGGTCTGGAGCGCCTCAAACGTAAAGTGGCGCCAAATAAATGCTTGATTACAATTACCTGGACGCGGCAGATCAAGCCTAGATTTGACAATAATGATTATTATTATTATGGTAGCTAATATAGTAAAGGTAGAGCTGGGTAGGGTTTGGGTAGAACAGCATAGGCCTAACAGTGAAGTGGAGTTGCATGTTTGACATACAGGCCAACAACACGTTAATAAGGTATATATATATATATATATATATATATATATATATATATATATATATTTATATATATATATATATATGTAGTAAGAGTTAGAAAATGACTAATGATGACGTAGGAAATGGTTGCGTATACGGCCTGCAGGATGACGACAGGTATGCTAAAATAAGAAATAGCTGCTGCCGCAGCAGCTGCAGGTAGCAGTGGATTTTATGATGATGATAATGATTATGATGATGACATGTTAACTCACCGATGGTCCCGTTTCGCCTCTTACACCAATCAGCGACTAAAACCAAAGATAAAACGGCAGACTAATAAATTATTTTTTTTACTCAGATAGACCTACATATGATACCTCGGGATTCGATAAACTTGGAAAAGGTTCTGTTCTGAAAAGACTATATAGTCCTTGAAGATGGTTTTGCCGATTGAAAAGGTGCTACATAAGTTACCACGGCATTGAAGCATTTTTAAAATAGGCTTAACTATTATTATTATTATTATTATTACTATTATTATTATTATTATTATTATTATTATTATTATTATTGTTATTGTTATTATTATTATTATTATTATTATTATTATTTTTATTATTATTATATATGTTTCACATTATGCTGTTATCGCCCATGATGAGCTAAGTGAGCGTTGGGAATGTCCCGAAGAGGCAGGCTGCGGGCCCACGCTGAAGAACAACTGAGATACGTTGGAACAGAAATGACGTCTCCATTGGATCGTGGGTTGCAGCACTCGTTCGACTACCCAACTCTGAGATGAACTGCAGTCGTCCTTCACTGCTCCAAGCGCCGCCGGATTCCAAGGAGAGGGCTACGAAGTCGTGGGTGTTATTATTATTATTATTATTATTATTATTATTATTATTATTATTATTATTATTATTATTATTCATTGGCATTGCCAACGGATCCGTCATCAGGCTATCTGGGTCGCCGCTTGTCAGTGGATTGTAATCTTGACATAGTGCCCTGAAAAGCCACCGCATTGAAACGTTGGATCAGTGCCGACAAGTTCTGGAAAAGGAAGTTTGTCTCTCGGGTGTCACCGGTAGTTGTAGAAAGTCGGCGTCCAGTCTCAGACAGAAAGGCGAGGCCCTCACTATTGAGGGGACTATTATTATTATTATTATTATTATTATTATTATTATTATTATTATTATTATTATTATTATTATTATTATTATTATTATTATTATTATTATTATTATTATTATTATTATTATTATTATTATTATTATTATTATTATTATTATTATTATTATTATTATTATTATTATTATTATTATTATTATTATTATTATTATTATTATTATTATTATTATTATTATTATTATTATTATTATTATTATTATTATTATTATTATTATTATTATTATTATTATTATTATTATTATTATTATTATTATTATTATTATTATTATTATTATTATTATTATTATTATTATTATTATTATTATTATTATTATTATTATTATTATTATTATTATTATTATTATTATTATTATTATTATTATTATTATTATTATTATTATTGTTATAGGTTTTCGTCCCCATCGGGCTGTACAATTCGATGGCTACTGGCACAAAATCATGCGTGATAGGGAGGGATGAGTACTCGATGCACTTTCGTTCTGCAGCATGTTCTGCTGCTCCACCGGCTGTTGATGCTGTCAGATGTACATAAGAGGATGCGCATGTGTGAATGGCTGTTGCGTCCCATGCTAGGTGTCTGCCTCTCACCCATGGGATTAATGTGGCGCCATCTGGTCTCTTGCCATCGGTGCGGATCAGTCCCGATGGTTCTTTTGAGCTCGGAATGTTCGCTTTCAAGAGAGCTCTCCAGATTATTTCATTTATGGCAGTGTCGTGCTGCTCTTCCCATTGATCTTCTGCAGACCAGACCGTGATGTCCACCTAGATCGACGCTCTCCCCGCGCATTGACATGGATGCGGTGCACAGAGCACTAGTCCTAGGCGAAGTCCTGCCGCAACCCTGACCGCCTCATTGTTTAATCCCAACCCGCAGGAAGCCAAAGGGATAGTCCAAAGCCAGTCTCCGGCGTGCGGAGCAGATAATGCTCGCATTCTGACTTGACTAAGTGGGTTGTCGCATCCTGACCAGACTTTCGCTTTATCTTCGTTTATCAAAGGTCTGTCCCAGGTCTTCTGTTGGATTGGAACCGGTATCATCGTCACTGGAAGGAAATCCTTACGAACGTTGAACATTTCCTCCTGGTACACGTCGTTCCACTCTTCCACGGCTAAGATGGCGCCCACGAGCGAGACGGTCGACGCAGCTGACACCAAATAGGCTGAAGTTTCCAGCATCAATACCCGCCTGGTCCCGAGTCCTCCATCTCTAATCGGGAGCGAAGCCTGTAACCACTGAATGTCATTGAGCTCCGTGTTGAGGATTTTTTCCAGTCCTGTTTTAGCCTGATGGTCCATTGTCTCCAGTAACGGGTGGCTCCAGCACGGAGAAGTCCGCAGCAGGTAAGTGATCTTTGCCACCCCGAAACAGGATCTCAGCATTATGAGGGCTTCTTGTGACTGAAGGTCCATAAGGTCTTTCAATATTCGATCAAATTGTTCGCTGTGTTCTTGCAAGGCTTCATCAAGGGCCTTCCCTCTGAAAAGCGGAGAACCCAAAAGGGTCAGTTCCTCTGGTTCTCGTCTTCTGAAGTCCTCAAAACCCTCTCCAATCGACTTTGCCTCCGAGTAGTACTCACATTTAAGTCTGTTCAGGGAAATTCCAAGCGTTGTCTCAAGCTCTTTTATCTTAGTCAAATCTTGCCGAACGTCATCCAAGTTTCCACCTAGGGAAAGATCATCGAGGTACCCAAGCTTGAACGGAGATTGCAACTCCCTTAACGTCGGCTGCAGGGGCAGGCAAAACATCAGAGGCCCTAGCGGGTCTCCCTGCTGTGGTCCCATCCTAGACCTCACTACAAATCGACCGAATTGTAGGTTGGCCTCAATTGAATATGCCTGGTGGGTGAACGCATAGAGTTCTGGGATGATGTCATGGACGGCTCGAAGCATTACATCTCTCCACAGTGTGTTGAAAGCATTTTGTGAAGTCCAACTTTACAAAGATTTGGTCTCGTTGCATGTTCGTCACAAAATTTCTTGCGGCGTGAACCCCTGCCTCTCCTCCTCCAGGGGTTGCAATGCCTACCTGGAACGGGGTGAAGAACTCTCCCAGTCTTTTCAGGGCATAATTATTGGCACAATTTGCTGCCAGCCTGCGCCATTCATATCCGCTGACAATCGGTCTGAGGCTCCCTGATTTCTTGGAAAGAGCGATAAGAGAGCCTCCAAATATAAGTTCACGTAACGCGAGTGGACAATCACCACGCAGCAGTACATTCATGAAGTCCGTCGTAGACTGGAGTAATGTACCAGCCAATTCCCTGGTGTTTATTAGGTCGAGAAGATGCTGGGGTCGGAACCCATCCGGACCCCCCGCTGACCCGCCGGGAACGATTTAATCGCATCTTCCACTTCTCTCACAGTGACCTGGAAAGAACACGTTTGTGACGACTCAGGTAAGTCTGACATTTGGTCCATCCATCCATTTGCTGGGTGTCTTTCCTGCATAGCGTTAAGTGATTCGGTCGCCGCCTCGACTCGGCGGTCCTGACTGCAGAGTATACGTGATGCGGCCCTGATGTTGCCCTCCTCCACCTTGGCATTCACCGCTGCCAAAAACATCTCTCGAGCATCTACCCTCCTTCGTGTCCCTGACGCACAATCTGCTTCTCCATCATCCTCTCTCGCGTAGTCCTTATTCTCGAGGCGTCTTTTAACCACATTTGCCGCGTTATGTCTGCGGCCTGTCCGCTGTGGCTGTGCAAGAATGCTGGAGGCAAAGCGAAGCAGCTGATGCCATGTCGCAATGTTACTTGGGTGGTTGTTAATGGAAGCCAGAATTCTCTCGAGGGCCTGTGAACAGGCGAATCGAGCAGCCTTCGGGACATGCTTCATGACGCCTCCAATTCTTTTTCTCGGGTGGTTGATATTTCCTGTTCCTTAAGGAAGAACCGCCTTGCCTCGCTGGGT
>OY365822.1:8087808-8092808 GCA_959347315.1 Bimastos eiseni | reverse complement strand
GATGATGATGACGACGACGACGACGATAATGACGATTAGAAGAGATGATGACGGCATGACTAATTGTTGAAAAAATTATTAGATGATTTTTATAGCGTCGTATCACAGTCCAGCAGTCCAGGCCAAAAGAAATGGCACGGTAATGACTTCTGATTGGCGATGAAGACGAAGATGATGATGAAGAAGATTACGATGATGATAATGACGACGACGACGACGACGATGATTGTTGTAGTGATGACGTCATTTGCACTTACCGGATCGCCAGGGGCGCCGGGTGGACCCGGAAGACCAGCTTCACCCGGCTGACCCTAAAAAATCAATAACTCCATTGATCAAACGCTGGGGTCACTTATTTAGGGGTCAACAATAACGGTCCACTCAGACATGAGGACTGAACCCTTCTGGACACCATGTAGAGTTTCCACTGTGCATGCAAGCACTTAATTGAATGGCTTAATTGAATGGCTTAATTGAATGGCTTAATTGAATGGCTTAATTGAATGGCTTAATTTCATGGCCTAATTGAATGGCTTAATTGAATGGTTTAATTGAATGCAAACGCACTGCTCGGCGGATTCATTCTTTTAAACCGGTCGTGGGATATTTTTCCGCATTAAGTTGCCTCTGTCAAAAAACAGTTTATAGACGTTGATTTGAAAGTCAACAGAAAGCCTAGCGTTGAAAATCTTTCGGTGGACTCGACTTTATAAGTACTTCATTTTGGCTTAGAACATAAATTTTCTTACCTTGAATAATATTATGTAACAGAGACTTCGCGTTGGCATACTATACAGTCGCTGAAATTGTAACTATGACTTTATATAGCGCCTAAGACTCTTCAGGCGATGTTAGTGATAAGCAAGGATAATAGGCAATATTCCTACAACTTGAAACGTAACCGTCGCTGCTGCATGCATACTCACGCTGACTCCAGGAACTCCTTGAACTCCCTGTGGGCCTTGGGGACCAAGTTGGCCTGGCCTTCCAGGAATCCCGATTCTTCCAGAAGCGCCTGGAATGCCCTGGAAATTAGAAGAAGACAGAAATAGAAGCAAAGCATGGAAGTATTTCTTATTAACGCGTTCTTTTCCACCTTAAATCTCTAAAGAAAGCAAAATCCGTTTGAAATGCTATTCTCCATCCACGCCTTGTTCAGGTCCTTCGAGAGAAGGGGCAGAGAGCAAATGCCCAGGTAACTGCCGATTTTTAGGGGCCCTGGACTGGTCCGAAATTAACTTATAAAAAATATTATGATCAGTTATAAAATGGCAAGTAAATGAGTGAGTAAGTAAGCATATTCTTTATTAGTCCAAATGCAGTTCCGCAACGGTAGCAGGGCATATCGTTGGTGCACTTTGGTTGAAGTCGGTTAGCTGCAGTTCAACGACACTATGTGACAAAAAGGATCATTCTATAGCGTCGCCTTCCTTCTTTTTCCTTGGGACTGGCACTGTAAGGAAGCAAGCAGTGGAGGTGTTCTGGTTGAAGTAACCGATGCAGCGTGTGACCTTCAGGACGGCAGAGACAAGACGGGTGAACAGCTTCAAGGCAAGATGGTTGAAATGTTGATTGTCGCTAGGAAGGTAGCGAAGGTTGGCTTACATCTGATCCGTTGAGGCCAGGTGGACCCTGAGGGCACGTGATTGGACATTGCTGCAGCGCTCCGGAATTGGTCTCCTGTTCCTTAAGATCATCCTAAATACAGAACAATTTTTTTATTTAAGAAATCATTGGACGTATCTTTAGACAGTTTTTTTGGTTATTCCTTAATCTGTTGATCACTTGCGATTTGTTTTAGACAACGTGTTAATGGTAATGACAATTGTTCCAATCTCATTGTTGCCATAACAATCAACATCACTATCGTCATCGTCATCGTAGTCGTCAACGTCGTCATCGTCGTCAACGTATCGTCATCGTATCGTCATCGTATCGTCATCGTATCGTCATCGTATCGTCATCGTCGTCGTCGTCATCGTCATCGTCGTCGTCATCGTCATCGTCATCGCCATCATCATCATCATCATCATTATCATCATCCATGTGCTAATTGGAAGTGGTCGTACTCCTACCGAGGGCTTCCACTTTCCGACGGCTCTTCCCTTGACTTCAATGAGTTGACCGAAGGTGCTTGTCTCGACGGAGGTCAAGGGCTGCAGCGCCATTGGTTCCTTTGGGGTCATCGATGAGTTGCGGGGAGGAGGAACACCGATGGGGTTGGTCGCCACTCCACCCACCGCCGGTCTCAGGGTCACTGGCGCCTTCTGAACAGTCAATTGGTATCCGACATTCACCATGGGCGCCACTTTAATGTCAGGTTACATAAGGAGTCAGGTCAGGTCAGTTCAGGTCAGGTCAGTTCAGGTCAGATGATGTTATATAAAGAAGAAAGTCAAGGGATCGTGGGACAGGACGGTGCAAGGTGTGTAAAGTAGGCTCCGTAATAAAAAGTAGGTTAATGTACTTATTGTACTGTAAAGCAGTGTAAGGTAATCAGGCAAGGTAATAGGAAAGGTAAAATGAGTTGCAATGGTTTCTGCTTAGATGAGGTATGATAAGATTAAGAAACCAAGGTAAGATAAACGGGGCCGTACCGAGCCATAATTGCTTCCTGAACCTAGCTAATTGCGCACTGCGTGTAGCATCAATTTGGCACCCCACATTTTGAAAATAGTGCATTTAATGGTATAATAAGTTATTCAATCCTAAAATTTGGCCCTTTCCACATTTGCGCCCTGGACCTAGGCCCCGCTGGCTCCCTCGGTAAGGCCCTGAAGATAAGACAAAAACTTAAGTAAGCCATGGTAAGTTAAAGTCAACACAATAATAACGCCACGTGAGGCGAGACTAAGCATGGCAGAGGAAGGTGGGGCAATGGTAGGCCTATCTGGATCTGCGAGGTGATTGTCAGGAATTGAACACATGTTCTTGATGCTTGCTTTCGCTTTTTATAGCACATTTTCAAATCTACTGATGCGCCGAATAGGAACGGCACCATCAACTATCCAACCAGTCGAAGTGGTTGGGGCATTTAACAGGCGCAAAGTCATTGTATAGCGCAACAAAAAGGCTGATTTGTATCGCCACGATTTGGCTTCTTGATGAGGCGCTATGTAAATGTTTAAACGAATGAATGACTGCATTAAAGTAATCGTAGTACAATTAATTGTAAAGTAAGTAAGTGTATTCTTTATTGAACCAACTGCATAACCGCACTCGGGTGTACAATAAATTTAAAAGTACAGCATTCCAATTAAAAAGGATTTTCGCTCTGGATTGTTTGCCTCTGGGAAAACACGGTCATGTGGTCGTGGGGATTAAGAGATTATGCAATGCAATGTAATCGAGCATTTATATAGCGCCGTTTCAATATACATATATCTAATTAGAGGCGTGACAGATTAATCTAATCGTTAATTAATCGACAGAAATTAATTAGTGATCGGCAGTTGAGCAAATTACCCGAATTTCATCGCAGCGTTCTCTCCTCGGTCGAGTTGGATCGCAATGCATCATCAACCATTGAAGATCAAACTAAACAACGACAACAACAAATGATGACGATGATCATGAGTACGATGAAGATGTATGTATGTATGTATGTATGTATGTATGTATGTATGAATGTATGTATGAATGTATGTATGTGTGAATGTATGTATGTATTTATGTATGCATGTATGTATGTATGTATGTATGTATGTATGTATGTATGTATGTAGGTATGTATGTGTGTATGTATTTAGGTATGTATGTATCGGACTCTCAATAAAGCACGTTTTAGGAACTCTTCGAAAAGCGCTAAGGGATCCCTGCAGCAGGTAAGAATGAAAAGAATAAAATTATGTAAATGACGACACTACGACGATGATGTTGGCCCTGATTACGACAAGAGCCACAAGGAAGTGAAATCTTCGAGTAAGACGACTTCCACCATATTTTCAAATCATACCGTCACAGTTTCGGCTTTCTTCGTCGTCTTGCCGAGGACAATGTCTCCGTTGGCTTCGATCGACCCCAGGGGCTCCAGAGGCTGCGATCCAGCCATGATGCAGTCTATGAAGATCATCGCGTTTCCGCCATCGACGCTTAACTGAACCTTGTGCCAATCCTTGTCGAAGATCTGACGCAAAGAATGTCGTCCGCTTAACAACTCGTTCATCTTTTAAATCTAGTTCACTTTCAATTTAGTTGAACAGAATCAACTGAATTATACTGGTACGAAGAACAATAATCAATTTTCTTTGATATAATTAACGAAATTATGCAGAAGAAAGTAATTCGATAAGAAAATAAAAGAGATGTTTTATAGTACTAACCTAGTTATCAATCAATCAAGTGATAGAACTTGATATAGCGCCCCTTCAAGAAATCTGCTCAGAGGCGCAACCTTGGCCAAAACAGACAGATTTCAGAGTTGAGTAAAGATGGCGTAGAAAGTTATAGGCAAGAGCCTAAGATCCAACGGCAAGCTATTCCAAGCAGTTGGGCCCACAACCGATACTGCATTATGTAAGGATACCTGAAACCGAAATAAGTTATAAACCATGTCTTAGGGTTGAAACCTTGCGCTATATATGGAACGAGGCCATCGTCGTACCTTCCTAATGTGAGCGTTGCTCCTGAACTCTACCACCTGAGCTCCATCCTCTTCCTGGTTGCGTAGATGAATCTTGACGACCTTGGTCTGTCCATCGAGGTTAACGCGCAGCTGGGGCACTCCGTCGGCGCTGTCGATCCTCAGAAGGTCCCAGGCCTCCTTCGGAGTCTTTCCGACGAGACGCAGCGTTACGACGAACGAGAACCGCCATGGAAGACCGTGAGGGTAAACAGCCCTGCGTGGATTAGAGAACATCAGCAGAACGATGATACAAGAGAGTCAAGGGAAGCTATTGACGAAGTTAGGTAAGGAAGTAACGTAACGCATAATTATTCAATTGGGTTCGTATCGAGTAAGATAAAGTACGCTAATTTATGATGATGATGACGATGATGCT
>OY365822.1:8055308-8085308 GCA_959347315.1 Bimastos eiseni | reverse complement strand
TTCATCAATTCTTCAGCTCCTGTCACGATCGGATTCTCAAGAGCTTAATCACGCAGTCTGTAGATTCTGTGTACTTGTGTCTGTCTGAGAGAATGTATGTCTGTGTCTGTCTGTCTGTCTGCCTGCCTGCCTGTTTGTATGTCTGCCTACCTACCTGCCTGTCCGTCTGTATGTCTGTCTGTGTCATGTCTGAGAGGAAGTCTGTCTGTCTGTCCGTTCGTCCGTCTGTCTGTGCCCGTCTCTGTATGTCTGTCTCTGTCATGTCTGAGAGTAAATCTGTATGCATGCATGTCTGTTACTCTGTCTGTCTCTCTCTCTCTCTCTCTCTGTCAGTCTGTCTATCTGTCTACCTCTGTATCTGACTGTGTCATGTCTGAGAGGAAGTAAGTCTGCCTGTCTGTCTCTCTGTTTGTCAGTCTGTCTGTTTGTCTGAGAGGAAGTGTGTATGTGGTCGGCGGGCTTGTTAACATCTACCCTCTGACGCCACACTTGCGCGACTCACTCGACCTAACAATCGAAGATAATGGCTCTATAAAAAGCCCAATTAATTAGTTTATCTTCTACTATTGGCTACAATACAATGTAAAGAGTTCATATACAGTAGCGCTTTGGGTCCGCTTATACTGCGTCTTTAAATTAGAACAGCTCGCCATCGTAATCTCCGAATTTCTTAGCCGCTACCTAAAGCTAAGCGCAGGGCACTAGCTTATTAACAAGAGCTGCGTCACGTCAGACGAGTTGGCTAAAGATATCAAGTACAAAATAGAGTCCGGTTGTCACAAGAGAGGGAACTGCTTAGGCGGGATTGTTCAGGAGCAGAGATGAGAAGGCGATGGAGTGGGTGAAATAGGGTTGTATTCTTGGAGAGTCCAGATTTTAATATGTATGGGAAAACCAGAGGGGTGATGAACGGAGAAGCTCCGGCAAAAGAGGTTCAGGAAGCCCATGAACTATTGGACGACCTTTTCCCTAGGGTTACCAGATAGTCAAAGTAGGACACAGAAACCCAAAGAAGAGGACAAAAGAGACGCTTTGTAAAACTATATTTCACTGTAAAAGCAGAGGGTCGCATACCAAGAAACGAAGCCACGTTGAAAGCTGAATATAGAATCAGTTGAGACTTTTTTATCAGAACGTCGAAATGACATTTATTTCAGTAACCAATTGCACCTTCTTGATTGCGCACAGGAAGAAGCCAACCCTCTGCGGCAGATCCTCAGTCATCACAAAAAAAACAAAAGCAGAGAACTTCTCAAAAGTAACATTCTTCATATTGCACTTTGGGCGTCCTTCGTGGATAATTAACTTTCATATAATCATATTATATAAGTAGAAAATTCTTTAGTGTCGACGTCTTATTACTGCCTAATTCATAAGACTTCAACTGATGGCACATACTTGCAAAACACATACACACTTACTTAAAGGCCCAGTGGAAGAGCTTTGCCTACGCTTGTCCTTCAGCTTGTAACCGTCTTCCACAGTTCCAGTGCCTGGAATTACTTACCCTCTCACCTTGCCAGCCTCAGAGACGCTTTCAGACTTTTCTGTTTCCTTACCCAAGCACAGACGCGCTGCTGATTATAGCGGCACTATATAAATGCTTTATTACATTATATTGCATTACACCCAGTGCTTAAAGTGTAAAAAAAGAAGTGCCTGGACGCTAGGGGAGGCATCCATAAATAACGTAACGAAATTTTGGACCATTTTTGATCCCTCCCCTTCGTCACACGTCGTCACAAATGACATGACCCCCTAAAATCTGACGTCACGACACAAGGTCCTGACCCCCTCCCCCCAAAAATAATCAAACTAGATGTCCAGAATGTTATGCAAATTTTCTTCTTCTCCTTGTCACACATCGTCACAAATTTGTGACCCCTCCCCATAGGCGCGTGACCTCATTTATGGACAGCCTCCTAGTGTCAAAAAGTTAAGAACTAAAGATTGCAAAGGCAGAGCACCAACATATTATGTAGACGACAAATGGTTCGTGCACTGTGGTCCGCTGTGTTCATTAAAATAAAAGTTGGATTGGTGATATTAATGATGCTGGAATGAAAGTTGGGTGGGTGAACGAAATTCTTCCAAAACAGATGCTATTTAGATGAACATAATGCCTACTGAAATAAAAGTTGGATCATTGAAAAAAATATTTGCCTAAATAGAAGTTGAATTGACAAAAATGGTTTTGCTGAACAATAAGCTGGATTTGGAGACATTATTATTATCAATCCAATTTCTATTTAACCAAATACAATTAACGAAAAATAGAATTTTATATCATTCGTTAGGCTTTTTGTCCATCAACCATTATTTAGTCGTCAATTATTTGTTGGGGAAATATTTTGTGTAATTTAAAGGTTAGGCCTACAGGGAATTGCTTTCCTTTGTGAAAATGTCGACAAGGGGGCAGTGGTGCTGACATCGATTCGAAAGTTGTGAAAATAAAGTTTGTAAACGCGCGAGGTGCGACATTTTTTTCCTCCTCCTTCTCCTGTTGATAATAAAGTACGCATATAGAGGAATTGCGCTGTTGCATGGACGCTCATAGACGGCGTCCAGGCTCTGCTGGCCAAATAAGTTGCAGGACGGCGTCCAGCCTCAAAAATAGGTGCCTGGACGCCGTCCATGGCCGTCCAGGCACACTTTTTACACCCTTTAGACACGCACATCATTATATAAGGTTAATATACAACAACATACCGCCAGCGTGTAGCTCTATACTTACCGATATGCAAATTTCTATATAAAACCAATACTTGCAGAAAGGTAATAAAAACAGGAGGACCTGTCACTGACATTTTTAGCCTTTCTTTGGTTATAATGATAATTATACTGCGCACAAAGATAATTACGTAATCTGTAACTATAATACCTACACCGTTTTAGGCGCAATCCAGCGATAGTATCGTCTGTTGTCTCCTAGACGGAAGATTCGGACTTTACCCTGCAGTGTTTGTGTGGCCCAATTGTTTGAGGAATTCGATTCCCGTATAGGCAATGTAATATAGTCAACACAGCCTGTATAAAAAACTGATCTAGTTTTTGTTTTATCTAAATGCCTAAGGCTTCAAAACTTCTGAAGGTGAAAAGTTTATAGCCATTTGGCTGGAGAATAGGCAGCAAGACTTCTGCTAAAGTTATTCGGCTATTATTGATACTATTATTATTATTATTATCATTATTATTATTGTTAATATTATTACTATTATTATTATTATTATTATTATTATTATTATTATTAATATTATTATTTTTTTATAAGAGGTTAAACATTAATATAGACACAATTAGACTCAGAAATTTCTATTTGTCTTTCTGTGCATAAGACGGAACACATTAATTTTTTAATAAATCGCCGACATAAGATGCGATTTCAACCCGTTTTTGAGCTGGTGAAAAGCTGGTGGGTAAGCAAGTACGTTTGACAATGAATTCCACAGTAAAGGACCATATATATTATATACAATTACTATGCTACCTGATTTTCAAAGCCAATGCATCGCTGCCCGATGCTACTTAGTTTGGGATAATTACATTAATTATATTATATTAATAAATTAATTTAATTTGCGATCGGTTTGCTTGCATAAAGTTACGTTGGTCCCATTATTTCCGAGTTGTCGGCCGTTTTGTGCTAGTTAAGAGTCTCCAATGAAGTCGATAGAATCTTTCATAGGACATGACGCCGGCGTAATTGAGCTTCCTACTAGGAGGAATTCAGGCACCGACGACGCAAACTAGACTTCCGGTCGGCGATTATGCCCATTACACGCGGCGCTACCAACTATTTCCGGTCTAATGTTGCGGAGGTTGTGGCGTCCAGGAGTTGGAGATGATGGCACGTCGCTAAGGCTTTTGGGAAATGACAAACTTGTTCGGTATTTGCATAAACACAAATGGAAACATTTTTGGGGCGTCAGTCTGATTATACAAGTGCGGATGCCACTCTGCGTGGGTCCAAATGTATGCCTACGTATAACTCTCTATGTGTGTCTGTTGGGTATAAGTATGCATGCGGACGATATGTTTAGCATTTTAAATTCCGATTTTCACAGCAGGCCAACATTGTTTGCTTGCTGGTAAAGCCAAAGCTACAATCTGGGCATATGTGTGACTGTTAGTCTATGTGTCTGTGTGTTCATCTGTCTGTTTGTCTGTCTGCTTGTTTGTCTATCTGTCTGACTCTTTGCCTGTCTGTCTATCTGTGTGTCTGTCTGTCGCTGAGTGTCGCATGCATACATGTCATTACGTAAGTATGCTGCATATACGTCCGTCTGTATACCTGTAAAATTTATAAACATCCAACCCTGTCTCTACGTACAAACACAGGCATATTTACGCGTACGTTAAGTAGTCTGCGCTTATATCTATGTATACGAACTCATAGATGTACGCCTTATTTATCTATCTCCTGTCTACATGTACGTCTGTCTGTCTGTCTGTCTGTCTGTCTGTCTGTCCTCGCACAGGAGCATCTTACAGACAGCAGAGCTCAAGATCCCGAGGAAAAACTGCACAGGCGTCTTACGTTGACAGAGTTGATGGGCGGAGTCGTGTTTGCTTTAGCTCGAAAAAAAAACACAAACGTCCCAGTGACAGATTCACCGTAGGCGCAAAGGTGAAAAGACAGACGAATTCCCCAATAATTGAGATTGATTAAAACCAACACGTTAAAGATAAAGTAGATGTTTGGCTTGCTGGACGGTCATTCGAAGAGTTGGGTTATTCTCCTCCTCCTTCTTCTTCCCTTCCTCCTCTTCTTCCGCCTCCTCTATCTCCTCCTCCTTCTTCTTCCCTTCCTCCTCCTCTTCCGCCTCCTCTTTCTCCGCCTCCTCTTCCTCCTCTTCCTCCTCTTCTTCCTCCTCCTCCTCCTCCTCCTCTTCCTACTCATCCTTCTCCTCCTCTTCCTCCTCTTCCTCCTCCTCCTCCTCTTCCTACTCATCCTTCTCCTCCTCTTCCTCCTCCTCTTCCTCCTCCTCTTCCTCCTCCTCTTCCTACTACTCTTACTCCTCCTTCACCTCCTCCTCTCCCTCCTTCTCCTCCTCCTCTCCCTCCTTCTCCTCCTCCTCCTCTCCCTCCTTCTCCTCCTCCTCCTCCTCCTCCTCTCCTTCCTTCTCCTCCTCCTCCTCCTCTTCTTCCTCTTCCTCCTCTTCCTCCTCCTCCTCCTCTTCCTACTCATCCTTCTCCTCCGCTTCCTCCTCTTCCTCCTCTTCTTCCTCCTCCTCCTCTTCCTACTCATCCTTCTCCTCCTCTTTCTCCTCCTCTTCCTACTACTCTTACTCCTCCTTCACCTCCTCCTCTCCCTCCTTCTCCTCCTCCTCTCCCTCCTTCTCCTCCTCCTCCTCTCCCTCCTTCTCCTCCTCCTCCTCCTCCTCCTCTCCTTCCTTCTCCTCCTCCTCCTCCTCTTCTTCCTCTCGAATTTCTTCTTCATCTTCCTCTTAAATTATGTACGCATATACGCTGTACACAAGTCAATCGTAATCGTAATCTTCTAAACTTCGAAAGCGCCACTCGAATCGTAAAGCACAGCTAATTCACGAGCGCTGCGTCGAATCAGAGGGGTTGTCCAAGGGGTAGTTGTCCGATAGAGTTCAGAGTCCAGCACATGCTTCAGTTTCAAGACTTGGCATTCGCGCTGATGTTTACGATACCCACACGCATCTTAAACCGTTTTAAACTCTGCCTTGACGAATTACAAGATCTTTATAAAGCGCATATATTCTATAAATAAATGCATACTAACCACTAAAGATGAAAATTGTGCATATATATATATATATATATGTAGACTGTGGACAGCAGTGCTTAAGCATATTATACAACACATACAATACAAATGCTTAATACATATACTTATTCCATAAGTCTGTGCCTACATGTATGTTTATATATATATATATATACATATATATAAACAGATAAATGTCTTAGAAGAGAGACAGACAGACAGACAGAGTTAGAGAGAGAGAGAGTATGAAACAGACAGAGGAAGACAGACAGACAGAGACAGACAGAGACAGACAGAGACAGACAGAGATAGACAGAGACAGACAGAGACAGACAGAGACAGACAGAGACAGACAGAGACAGACAGAGACAGACAGAGACAGACAGAGACAGACAGAGACAGACAGAGGCAGACAGAGACAGACAGAGATAGACAGAGACAGACAGACCGACAGACAGTGTATTTCTTCATTCTACTTCTTTCTATAAAAGTCCATCGATGGAGGCAGAGGGTGTGCATTTATCTCTAGGTAGGGGTGGATGGTTCATGGGTGGATGGTTCATGGGTGGATGGTTCATGGGTGGATGGTTCATGGGTGGATGGTTCATGGGTGGATGGTTCATGGGTGGATGGTTCATGGGTGGATGGTTCATGGGTGGATGGTTCATGGGTGGATGGTTCATGGATGGATGGTTCATGGGTGGATGGGTTGTAAATTAGTAACGAGAGGCGCTAAGGGTCGGAAGAGAGAGAGAGGGTCTATAGGCCAATACATCGGGCTAAGGACTTCACGAAATGCGCAGAACGGATTAAAGCTCGTGCCGATCACGTATTGCATAAGCACTGGGACACAAAGGCTGACAGATAGACGGAGGTAAAAGGGTCAGAGGCATCGTCAGAGGCAGACAGACAGATTGGCAGACAGGGAGATAGGCAGACAGACAGACAGATAGGTAGACAGGGAGATAGGTAGACAGACAGACAGATAGGTAGACAGACAGATAGGTAGACAGGGAGATAAGCAGACAGGGAGATAGGTAGACAGGGAGATAAGCAGACAGGGAGATAGGTAGACAGGGAGATAAGCAGACAGGGAGATAGGTAGACAGGGAGATAAGCAGACAGGGAGATAGGTAGACAGACAGACAGATAGGTAGACAGACAGATAGGTAGACAGGGAGATAAGCAGACAGGGAGATAGGTAGACAGGGAGATAAGCAGACAGGGAGATAGGTAGACAGGGAGATAAGCAGACAGGGAGATAGGTAGACAGGGAGATAAGCAGACAGGGAGATAGGTAGACAGGGAGATAAGCAGACAGGGAGATAGGTAGACAAGGAAATAGATAGACAGACAGGCATACAGAGGCAAGCAGACAGACAGATGGACACACAGGCAGGCAAACAGTGACATGGATCCACATAACGAAGGAGGCACAGAGACAGATATAGTATCATAGAGACAGAGACAGATGCGGCGACAATGAAGCAGCCAAACAACCAGATAGAAAGACAGACAGCAGACAGAGACAGACATACACACAAAGACAGAGGCACAGAGACTGAGCCAGTATTACAGAGACAGATACAGAGACAACAAAACGGACAGAAACGGCGATTTAGGAAGAGATGATTCAGAGACAACGAAGTAGACAGGAACAGAGAGATTTAAGAGTAGATAACCCAGAGATCTCGAATTAGACAGAGCCGCTGCAACTACCAACCGGCCAACCATTCGGCGGAACGATGCAGAGTACGGACTGAGAGCCAGAGGTGCAAACAAATCAAAGTTGGTTTTTTGGTTTTATTTGGTATATTTAGTTTTTTGTTTTCCTTTGTCACAACAGTTTTGTTATACAAAGCATCAAACACAGCCTGAGAAAAGCTCCAACTTGTATAGATAATTAATTTAGCTTGATTTCGGACTGAATAACCCACAATTAGTAATAAAATAGTAATATTAGTAAATTGAATAAATATATTTTAAAAAATAAAAATTTCCCAGTTACAGTATATTTTTCTTAAATTCCCAGTTTTCGTAGCTATTGGTTTTTTGGCGGAAAAACAAATAACCGAATAACAAAAAGGCATGTTTGTAGCCCTGCTGAGAGCCAAAGCCACTCACCAGAATTCCAATCATTCTAATGACACACGCATCAAACCAGCAATTGCTTCATTATAAAAAGTCCATTACTTCGTTATGAGATGGGAATCAGAGGAGTGTGCGACCAAAGCCCAGGGAATAGAGGGACGGAGAGAGGGCCTGGATGCAGGAAATGCCAACTCATTAGGCAACAATTTGTCAATCGGCCCAAAGGATCGGTTGCCAGGGTGTAAAGAGGGGTCTGATTGTACACCAGGTTTTATGGGCTTCTAACACTGATTAACACTGATAGGGCCGAGCCGTGTTTCCTATCAAAAAGCGCATACCACCGGTTCGGAAAGACTTCAAACGAAAAGCTTTTAGCCACGTGTTCTTTGAAGCTGCCACCAAAGTTAACCGTCACGTTCAGTAGCATCCTTGCTTCCCCTCCTATGACGTAGCCATACCCACCCCTCAATTAAAAACAGATAGATGTGTTTTCTTTGTTTTGCTTCACCCACTGCTTGCACTCTGGCAGTGCTAGTCCCAAGCCAGGATGTGAGAAGAGGGCAACGCTAGTCATCTTTTTAAATTCGTTTCTGCCAGTCGAAAAGAAACAGAGAGGCGCTGTGGAATGATGTGTTGGCCGAAGAGCAGCGCTTGTGTTTTACTTGCGGAATTTCCAGATCTTTGTTACGGCAACTAGCCGCGACCTTTTTCTTCGAGCCATTAGCCACGATCTTTTTCTTCGAAGCTTTAGCCATGACCTTTTACTTCGAGCCATTAGTCATGACCTTTTTCTTCGAAGCTTTAGCCATGACCTTTTACTTCGAGCCATTAGTCATGACCTTTTTCTTCGAGCCATTAGCCATGACCTTTTACTTCGAGCCATTAGCCATGACCTTTTTCTTCGAAGCTTTAGCCATGACCTTTTTCTTCGAGCCATTAGCCACGATCTTTTTCTTCGAAGCTTTAGCCATGACCTTTTACTTCGAGCCATTAGTCATGACCTTTTTCTTCGAGCCATTAGCCATGACCTTGTCCTTCGAGCCATTAGCCATGACCTTTTCCTTCGAGCCACAACCCATGACCTTTCTTTTTGAACCATTAGCCATGACCCCTTTCTTCGAGCCAGCGCAGTAGAGATCAGAGGCCATTTGACACCCGCTGAGAAGTTATACCGCAAATTAAACACGAGCTGTGACCTTCGACCAGACAATCGCATTCAACATTCTA
Organism: Bimastos eiseni; assembly: GCA_959347315.1. Taxonomy (NCBI): domain Eukaryota; kingdom Metazoa; phylum Annelida; class Clitellata; order Crassiclitellata; family Lumbricidae; genus Bimastos; species Bimastos eiseni. The sequence continues at coordinate 8,076,253 of OY365822.1, read as the reverse complement.
CTCGCAGACGGAAATAGCGCTATAAAGCTGGACATTAACGTGAATATGAGAAAAAGAATGTGACCTGCGTGTCAGACGAGTAAGACTCCATTAATTGCAATACGATTTAATTAGTTTTAATTAACTGCAATTAGGTCTGATCGACTACTGGTGGTAGGCCTAATGACTTGATCCAATTTTACCGAGGGACTACGTGGTGTGACTTGACCCAATTGCATCTAATTGATTCGAACTGACTCATAAAACCAAGTATACCTATTAACCGGACAGGCAAATCAACCTTTACGGAACCACGCAGCTGATTAAGCTTGGTCTAAGTAAACAGTGACTAACCCAAGCTGGCCAAAGACAACCGCTGTCCGATTCGGAAACCGCCTTAGCAGGTCGAAGTTCAAGGTTCAGTCACGCCCTGTCGCGTGGTCTGATTATTCTATAAAAATGTGACGATGAAAAGAGGTCGCTTGAGACAACACGTCGGTCACGTTTAGTGTCCCTGTCTGAATTCTATAGCGGCAAAGACCATAAAGGTCACCTTGCATCGACACTTAGAAGGAGTCGTGACGTAGGTGTAACTCAGAGCATAGAACTGATTTTTTTAACCACCCACTAAGTCACGTCCGAACAGCAACAGCAGCCGCAGAAACAACAACAAATACTATTACTACTATTACTATTAATAATAATGATGATGATGATGATGATGACGTCGACGAAGACGACGACGACGATTATTATAATTATAATTATTATTATTATTATTATTATTATTATTATTATCATTATTATTATTATTATTGTGGCGTTCCGCCCCCCGAGCGAGCGCCTGCCTACGGTGTCGACTCCAGCTTGCGAACACGTCTGAAGTCGCCCGAGTCACTTCGCTGTCAAATCTCAATGCCAAATGGTTGCTCTCTATATCTACCAGGATGTTCGCTCTCACCAGTAAAGATTAAAGATGGGCCTCTTCTCCAAGAAAGGTAACACTGTTTGAATTAGTCACGAGGTCTGACTCTGCCTATTCCGCGGTCGCCGGATGGGCAACGTTCTGAGGATGGCCGTACTCAAAACAGGGTTCATAATCATACCGGTAGGAGTCTTTCTCGCCTTGTCTACCTTCCAAGCTACTAGCCTCTTCTTCCTGTCTACCTGATGTCGTACCGTTCAGCATCTTGTGACTCTGAAACTATCGCCAATAAGGGACACCAAACGTTCTCTTAAGTTACGAGGTTCAGATATACTTGAAACAAGTCCCTAAGTCATATCGGCCTAGACAATTATCGGTAGAAATTGAACGTCTTGTACTCCTAGACATTACTGTTCTCAACTCTCTAAACTCTGTCGTCCTAGACACTACCGGTCTCTCAGCTCTTAGTCATGTCATCTCCAACATGTATCTATCACGCCTTCTGCTCAACACGTATCTCTCGGTCTATCTCCGTATATGGCATAAACGGCCGCACACGTATATTTTGTCATGCACCACAATTGACGGAGTAAGTACCCGTCCTCTGTGTTAGCAGTTACCCACCAACACTGATATAATCTGCTTCGATAAAAATGACACTGGCATGGTATTCACGGACACTGATAGTGAAGGTCTTCTGTCTATAACCTTCGCTATCTGCACACAGATCTTCGATCCGACCTACGCACGAGGGGGCCCGACCTCGCACTTCAGTCAGTTCTCAGAACTGTGTGGGACGACAAGCAACCATGTATTCACCTGGGTACCCGATTACCCAAACGTACTCGTATCGATCACTTCGATCAGACACGCAAGTAGATACATTTCGGGAAAAGGGGAGGAGTATCTATGACCAATGTAGGTAGCCAACAGTAATATTTACGCATCGATCAATTCTTCGTCTACTGGTCTAGTTGTTATCTCTAACCTGGGTTTTCGACTCCCCAGACTTTCACGTGCTTCTTGGTCAATTTCCGTGTGCGGCATACCTGCCTCACACGCATAAGTTATCATGCACACGATTGACCGTCCTCTACGTTGGCAATTGTCCACCAACACCGTAATATATTCTGATACTCGGGAAACCGAGAGGAGTAACTATGACCAACGTAGGTAACAAACAAGAATACTTATCGAACGACCATAAAGCCATCAAGAAGAGTTATTTGATTTTGTAACCTGAAGGTATCAATCGGCACCAGTGTTTTCTCTTGTTTGTAACGTGCTCTTCTAACGTGTTCACCCTCTACGTGTAATTCCAGCGGGTCCTTCGGGAATTTCCCCGATATTTCTATCGAACGTATCCAATGGGGAACTTTCCCCGTATATGCCAACGCTCCACCGGCAGCTCTCTCGGTTTGTACGGCTGCTACTCCGGGAATCTACCCGGCTTGTATCTCTTGCGGCCACCCGAATTTTCACGTCTCCGACAACCTGCGGAAACTGGCAGGAGTAGCTATGACTGAACTAGGTAGCCAACAAGTATCTTTCTCGGCCAGCTTGCATGTGTCATATACTTTAGTATCCGATCACCCAGACTCTCACATGTCTGTAACTTCCTTGGACTGCACTTATTCCTCTCATCGTAGGATCATCTAGATACTCGTCACCTAGAGCTCTGACCAACGGTAGTGCACCAACTCTCGTTTCTCAGACTCGATTCTCTCACAGGCACCTGAGGTAAGTGTCACCACGTTACCTCTATGTTTCACACAGACCTGTATTATTATAATCACTTTCTCTGAAGCAATTGTACTCTGTCTCTTATACACTTGTGCCAAGGGTTTCGAAAGCCACAGGGTCGACTAGGTGGTTGGCGATGAGTTCACTGTATATGACAATCTTCCTTGTCGCTGCTAGTTCCGCCGCAGCCCCTGCCTCTGCCGACGTCGCGTGGAGATAAGATGGCGTCACGGTGTTGATGACGGTAGCATCCCATACGAGGCTTCGTCCTCGTTGCCATGGAATGATCGTCAGTCCGTCGGGTCGTTTCTAGTTTGTTCTTACTACTATTACTTATAATAATAATAATAATAATAATAATAATAATAATAATAATAATAATAATAATATTATTATTATTATTATTATTATTAATATTCCGGACTACATTTTCTTATTCTTAATATTAATATTTTAGTCCCTGAGAGATCCTGTACACATCGGGGGGAAATAATAATTACCATATTACAGCTGTAACAGTGTCTGGTAGACCAGATGTTTTTTGTCGTCGATGATAACGTCTTTGATTCTGCGTTGACGACAGAGAGGGGCAATGGTGAAGTGGCGCTGCAGGCGACCAGTGAGTAAAACGTCCATTAAAACTAGACGACTGTCGCATAAATTAGACCTCGTTAGGGAGACGAGCGCGAGAAAACGTTATGCAAGGGTGAAGGTCGAGGTCAACAGCTGAAACCAGGCTTTGCATTTATATGGACCGGTGAGCCTTCAGGGCGTTACGCCGACACCCAACACCCAGTATATAAAATACTTATATTACACATGCTGCTATATATACAATCAAATACAAACAGACAGATGGAGAGGCAGGCAGACAGACACCTAGACAGACTGATAGACAGATTTAAGGGCTATATGTATACATACGCAAATACAGACAGACAGACAGGCTGACAGAGAGACAGGCAGACAGACAGAATTGAAGGCTATATACAGAACATACGCAGATACAGACAGACAGACAGACTTCGTCAGGCAGACAGAGAGACAGATTTAAAAGCTATATGAAATTATACATACGCAAATACGGACAGAAGACAAGCAGACCTCGACGGGCAGGTAGGCTGCCTGCCTACCACAGACAGTCATACAGACACTCTGAGAAGAATTAATAGACATATTTGTCACACTAAAAGGTAAGAGAAAGGAGAGAGACAGAGACAGAGAGAGAAACACACACACAGAGAAAGTTAGACACAAAAGGAAGACATCGACTGTGATCGATACGGACAACATAAACACAGACAGAGACAGAGACAGAGACAGAGACAGAGACAGAGACAGAGACAGAACCGCAACAGAAGAAGACATTTTGTATTGGTAAACGACAGAATAGATGTTATTCACTCTTACCAATAGCTGCCAAGCGGCAGTGGTTGGCAGCTCTTCACGAGGACGTTGAAGACGACGGTGATGAAGGCCATAATGACATCGATGCTGATTACGACGACGACGACGACGACGATGATGATGACGATGATCATGATGATCATGATGATGAGGATGATGATGATGAATAATGACGATGACGATGACGACAGGAATGGTAACTTAGAGCAACTTACAACGGTGAACTATAAACTATAAAGTTATGTAAGATAGCGTAAAAGGTGGGAATGTACGTCTGTCCAGCGAATAGTTGGGTGGGGGTAACGCTGTCACTTGAATTGATGACTCTTTCAATTCGTTTACTAAGTTCCCGATTCTGAATAGGGTCATTTCTGACGCTTTCTGCCGGTCTGAGTTCAATTTTTCTTTAATAAAAAAGTGGCTTTCCAAGAATTTGCTTACCCGCTATATTGAGTGCAACTTTCTAAAAACGTTTCTTTATGAATACCAGAAATGAGTCTGAGTGGTTGGTCGGTCAAATAGCTCTGCGGCTTATTTCCACTGATCTATTTAGTTCTGGCTCTCTTCTTTAACTCTCAGTCTCCTTATGTCTCTCTCTTTCTATGTCTCTCTCTTTCTATGTCTCTCTCTTTCTATGTCTCTCTCTGTCTCGCTATGTACATGTATCTCTGTTGTTTTAGCATCGTTGATGATCTCTGAATGTCTGATTTTCTGTCTGTCTGTCTGTCTGACGCTGTCTGTGCATTCATAACAGTCTTGCTAGTCTCTAAATCTCTGGCAAATCGAGACAATTCAAAACTACAAATCCTCCTCCATTCCTCGAGTCAACGTACTGTATAAACCTCACTTACAAAAGCCGTATTACGGTAAATTACAGCACCCTAGCGAAAAACTCTGCCATGACTCACTGGTTATCTAGATAAGATGAATCGCTTCGATAGCTAACGGTAATTCACGCTAATTCACACCATCCACAGTTTACGATGCTGCATTACCTAGCAACATACCGCATCCAGTCTCACCCCATTCGAGACCTCCCCCACCTGCTGTGTCAATGAGTTGCCCTTAAGACAGGGTTCAGACCTATTCCTTAGGATGGGCGGGAGTTTTGAGAGATATCGCGGACTTAAGGTTAGACAATGAATGGATGCTAAGAAAGGCCCCATATAAATTGGTAAGGATGCTGTGTTGTATCGTCGATTGATGAAGGGTGCGTTATTGTAACGAAATCAAAACCAGAAGACACGTACGGATTGATTGGTTCAATATGAATAGCAACCGAAGATGATTGCGAATTAAAAACGCATCCATAGACGTCTGGGATAGATGCTATTTGACAAAGTTATACTGACTGACTGTCTTTTGATCTGTCTGTCAATCTGTCTGTCCGTCTGGCTGTCTGTCTGTCTGTCTGACTCACTGATTCTATCTGTGTAATCATGGTAGCCAAACAATTGGACGGATAACCACACGGGCGGACAGACATGCAGACAGACGGACAGACAGACGACACATTTCAGAGCATGATTCTCAAGTGGGAACATTAACATTTACAGGTACACTCATACATGCAAAAAACCCGACAGAGAAACCCTACAGAGACCGTTAATAGAACAGAAAGTGAGATACAGACAGACACACAGACAGACAGACAGAGAGGTAAACAGAGTGTTTATGCCAGACGCAGAATTTCAAACGAAATATAGAATTTCGAAGCACGTCAAGTGCCAACGAATTTATTTCGACACAGATGTCACGCATACCAGACACCATACTGCTCAACTTCACCATTGGATGGTGTCTCTCCGACACCCAGATAGACTACACGTACACCTAACTACCTCTACTTCACCAACAATTCTCCTACACCCACACGCCCACCTCGGTACCGCCTGGATTCGAAGCCCCTGGCAATACGATCAATTGTCCATTGCATCTCTTGAGGGGTCATATTCAGCAACAGCAGCAACCCCAGCAGATGCTGAAAGATGTGGCGCGGTGGGGAGGAGGTGGGTGAAGGGAAGAGCACATCGTTCTTTGGGGGCGGATGCGCAGTGGAGAGAAACGCCCTTGAATTTTCAAAAGAGGCGGATGGAAATGGATGAACTAGTGGATGGATGGATGGATGAATGGATGGATGGATGAATGGATGGATGGATGAATGGATGCAGGGGAGTGGCGAACGCTCTTGCCTGTTCCAACGCTGTACTCTTTAACCCGCACTTTCACGTTAACACTCACCGTTAAATAAGACGTTCAAAACACGCACACTTCTACACACACCCATACGCATCAACATATCAACATATACATACGCACGTACACACATACACACACAGAGGCATATACACAGGCATACAAACACACATATGTACAGTTACTTGGGGACTTCTGTAGCGCAGCATACTCTGAGGTAAATTAGTCAGTTTACTCTCTCTCCCTCTCTCTGTCTATCTATCTATCTATCTATCTATCTATCTATCTATCTATCTATCTATCTATCTATCTATCTATCTATCTATCTATCTATCTATCTATCTATCTATCTATCTATCTATCTATCTATCTATCTATCCATCCATTTATGTCTCTCTGTCTGTCTCTCACTCTGTCTATCTCTCTCTGTCTCTGTCTGTCTGTCTCTGTCTGTCTGTCTGTCTGTCTGTCTCTCTCTTACAAGTACGTCAAATTGTCGTGTGTTTCTTTGTGTGTCTTTGCGCTTCTGTCTGTGTACCTGTCCTTGCTGTCCATATGGGTCTGTCCATCCTGTTCTGGTAATCGTGTATATGCCCATGCGTCACTGTGTGTGTGTTGGTGAGAACGTGGCTTTGTTGGTTTTAGGTTAAACGTTTCGACATTCGACAAAGGTCCGACGCCCTTTCTAACATTACTGTCATTATTTAGCGCAATTAAATAATGGGTCACGCACCACACGTTCCACCAGTGCCTATTATATTTTCACACATACTTACACACACACACTTACACACACACTTACACACACACACTTACACACACACACTTACACACACACACTTACACACACACACTTACACACACACACTTACACACACACACTTACAAACACACACTTACACACACACACTTACACACACACACTTACACACACACACTTACACACACACACTTACACACACACTTACACGCACACACTTACACGCACACACTTACACACACACACTTACACACACCCGCGCGCGCGCGCGCGCACGTACACACCAGAACATATGTACATGATGACAAGTTACTACATGACTCGAATTTATCAGGGTTGGTGGATGGAGGGGTGGACGGGTGTATGGACGGACGGACTAACGGAAGGGTGGATGGATGAGTGGATGAATGGATGGATTGATGGATGAATGGATAAGTGGGTGAGAGGGTGAGTGGATGGTTGATTGGTTAGATGGTAGAATGGATTGGTTGGTGAATGGAATGGGAGTATAATATAAGTATGAATGTGTGTGGATTGAGAGATAAGTGGTTGGGTGGATGAATTGATAAATGAATGCACGGATATGTACAAAGTCTGTCCGTCTGAATGCTCCGTCGAGATGTAAGTCATCTGATGCCATATTATGTCAAATTCTAGACGTCCGCTCATATCTAACGTCTACCGTAAACCTCTCGGATTTCACCAAGTCAATAAATCAATAAAGTTTAACCGTGCTCTTTAGGTCTTACTTGGCGTGTCCCAGAGTCAAACCTAATTAGAAAATAGATACATCAGCTCAAAACGCATCTCTGCTGATGGGAGAAAACCAAGGTGGTTAGAAATATCATCAATTCAAGTATTCTTTGATTCAAATAATTTTTGGTATTGCAGTTGGGGCTTAGGGTGATTCTAAAATCGTCAGTAAACTTCTGCAGACTATAAGAAAACGCCAAAGACAACAAGAAAAGAAGAGTACTCCACCTTTAAGCTAACCCCGGATACTGCCATCGGTGTGAAGTGTCAACGACTTCAGTTTCCCGATCTCGGCATATGTGCCGGTACGGTTTCTCCACATTCCCGCCGACAGCACATACGATCAGTGTACTCATCATAGCAGGGTTGGCGATGGTGGCGCGCGAGCTTAGCATCAATCTCAAACCTAATTCCCTCCTTGGAGGGTATTGTGATTGTGAACCCCTACCTCTCCATTGACGTTACAGTACGTTAACCACGACACTAGAGAGGCCCAACGATCAACTTAACGATCAGCGACTAAATTTGTGTTTTTGAATATGATACAAAACTTTGTCTCTTGAAGAAATTAGAAACGCTGAGGTCGTTGTTTTTGTTCTGATTGACATTAGCTTCAAACGTGTGAAAGACAATTTTTATACGTCTGAGAAGTAGCTATCTATCAATATGATATATATATATATATATACGTATATATATATTCACACAGTTTGGTTCTTATTTATTTTATTACATTTATTTCATTCATGACGGATCTTTTATATTTAATGATAGAGCTATCATCAGTTTAATGATGAGATCATTTCGTCTGAATATTAGCGCACGGCTGGAATATCCTTCGCCACTGTATACGAAGACACATGGGTCAAAGGTGTTTGGGTTTGGGAAATTAGTTAAAATACTGCACATATTTTTGTTGATAGGATTATATTGTATCTAATCTATTGAATGCAGAAAAAAATTCTTTGTAGATTATTTCAGACTTTCGGAGATTACTTTAAAAACAGCAAATATTTTTTTTAGATTGGTTTGTGTAGGCAGACACATATTCGTTAAAAGATTCTTTCAGATGCTTTTAACAGAAGGCTTATTGCACAGATATATACAAATACGGCTTATTTGGCCTAAGGGTTCAACTTAATGTACCACATCTGTTTAGTAATCGTTTTAAAATTTCGTGAAAAGTCTCGCGGTTGTTGAAAACACTATCTTCAGATTCATGCCTGTTAACGATAGATATTACTGTGTCCAGGGTGCACAGCATCGATCAACGCAACTCTTTTCAATGTCTGTCATACGACACAGAAAGAGGATACCACCGACATTAGGTGGCATACTGCTAGACAAAAGCTATCAGTTGGTTCTGACCACAGTAAATGTCTGCCTCTTTACTAGACATTGATTTCGAAGGAAGACGAGGTAGGCCTATACTTTAGAACATAAACACGTTTTAACAAGACGTGTGGGATCTGAAGTCTGGACAGACGTAAACTGTCCGACTTATTTTATGGCTTTGGGATCAGTCAACTTTGCTTATAGAATAAGAACACCATGTGCTTGGAAGGATCTTTGATTTAAAGAAACCATGCCATACTCACAAGGAAAACACATACATACATATAATGCAATGCAATGCAATCGAATATTTTTTATGTAGCGCCTCTTCAACTTCAAGATACTCACACATATGTAAACTCATAAAATACATGCATACATACGCACGAGAGAACATATGTATACTATGCAAATCTGAAAACATACATATATACATACATGTATACATTGAATGCACAATTATACACATACAAAGTACAAACACATGCCTTACAAGCTCGCATACATACATATATACACACATAGATACAGGCATACAAATACAAATGTACTTACAATGTAAGTACATTTGTACATGTATTTGTGCCTCTGAGTAGATATCCTGAAGGGGCGCTGTATTAAGTTCACATTGACTGACTGACTGATTGATTGATTGATTAATTAATTGACTGACAAAGATACATACATACATCTTATACACATACATACATACATACATACATACATACATACAAACAAACACACATACATACATACATACATACATAAATACATACATACATACATACATAAATACATACATACACACATACACACATACCCACATACACGCATACACACATACATACATACACACATACATACATACATGCATAAATACATACATACATACATACATACATACATACATACATACATACATACATTCATACAAACACATACATACATACATACATACATACATACGTATACATTCACTCTTTCATTCAGTAAGAAAATTTATATAGCCCCCCTTCAAGGATACTACTCAGGAGCGCTCCCGATCCCGGCACGACTAAAAAGAACAGTTTTATGCGAGTATAAAAAGAATCTGAGTGACAAAAGTACACGCATATTGCATGCACTCATACTTATGTACTTACGTACATCAATTGTTAACAGTTTGCAACCTATCGCTCGTCTCGCCTTAAGACACCAAAGTGTCTGAAATTCGCAGGCATCATCTTGCAGGATGTCGCATTCCATCGCCTCAGGCACCTTCAAGACATAGGCGTTTTGTTCCTTCAGATGATGGCCGACCACTTCCGCTGCCAGATGATGCAAGCCCAGCCTCTGAAGTCGACGCCCATCGGACCTCGATCCGGCACCAAACTGGACTCAGGTCATCGCCACTGACCAGTCAGAGTGGACGATGACAAAGAGTCCGAGTCTTAATGCCATGGGTCTGATTCCTATACTGTGAGGATCTATAATATCCAATTGGAAATATATGTTCCTTCCAGCTGAACTAAATGCCATGGCCTGATCTCCCTGACCCGTTGACGTCTGAACCATCACCTGCTTGACTTCTACTGCATCTATCCAGACAACTTATAGTTAGACCTGGGCAAAATTGGTCGCATTTTGTTGGATTTTCAAAATTATTATTCAAGCAATAATTTCTGAGTATAAAAATCCTCTGAATCAATTTTGTTCAGGTTGAGAGTATTTTTAGCTAGAATTTCTGGACCACAGTCATTGTTGGCAACTGGTCAACGATTTATTTCATAAAAATGATGATTAGCATCGCCCTGCTCCTTTATCCAAGCTTGGGCCTGGCACTACTTCCATTGCGGTTTAGATAGTCGTTTCAATGTTTAAGAAATCGACGTTTGATGTATCCCTTATGCATAAACGAAGTCGTAGTCTCCTTCGGCATATACAAGTGTCAAATTATTTATATATATATCAAAATATTTATGCATATATATCAAATTATTTATATATAATTATATGTATGACTATATAATCATAGATGATGATACACATGTGGAGTTAACAGTCTGCCGCCCCTGGGCCTTGGTTTTGCCTCTTTTGATATTTATGATCAAAAGTTTAAACTTTGGCAAATATACATCATATCCGTACGGTTAGGTCTATTTCATGGTCTTCTAGCTCGTAAGATCCTAATTAGTTGTGATTAAACCTTACGTTCTATCTTCATTTTTGAAGTTTTAAACTTTGCCGACGTCGACGTGGAATGTGAAACCCTAGATCACGACCTCGTTTGTGTTTTTTGCTTGAGTAAATACGCCATCTTATTTCTTATCTAGTGGCTCCATGCATACAGTCATTAGCACAGACTGCCAGTGGCGCTATACAAATTTGATTTTATTGTTTGACTGACTGACTGACTGACTAACTGACTGATTGACTGACTGATTGACTGACTTACTTACTGATTGACTGAATAACTGACTGAATGAATGACTGACTGACTGACTGACTGACAGACTGATCGATCGGTCCATTGATTGATTGATTGATTGATCCAAACGTGGATTGGTTTATCGATTGGGATATTAAATCGGCCGAAACTCTATTCCATATATATATATAAATACATATATACACACATGTCACATATGTATATATATATAAAATTATATGCAATATATATTAAATATAAATATTCTTATACATATATGTGGGTTTATAAGATACACACAAACGGGCGTCATATAAATGAAGACTTACACAACAGAACTCATGCATTAACACATTGTCCACTCTTTAGATTTGCTTAAATAACGCATTTCATAATTCGAAATTAATCCAAGGAAGACAGCGGCAAAACTGATAGGCCTACGGGGGAAAAGCAACATGAGAGTTGGAGACCATCTCACCCATCTCATCTCATCCCTGGGTTGCTAAACCCAATGGACCCGCCTTTGGGCAAAGAAATCGTCATCCAATCAAAACAAATGGAACTACGCTACTCCGGTACTGGTTGCAATCTGGCAGTGCCAGTCTCGAGTGTGGAGAAAGAAGGAGGGCGATACTGTCATCTTTGTTTATCACACATTGCCCTTAGGGAGCAACTAATTAACTAGCGCAAGATAAACAACGAAATAACGAAAAATATTGTTTATAATACGAAAGATACATTGTTGAAGTAGATAATGAGAAATACCGAGATTCCAACTGCATTGTTCAATAGGTCCTACAGCGCTTCCCAATCATTTTTCGCCGTGGAACCCTTTAGATCTTAATTTTTTGGAGGAACCCACGTCAGAAACTAACATATTCTACAGACGCTTGATAATGCAGACAATTATATGCTTAGGCCCAGATTTTACTAATAATAACACAAATATCGATGACAATGCCATATGAATTCTCTTTCATAATTTTTTAATGTTATGCTTTACACTGATATTAAGCAAAAAAAACCTCCATTTATTCACAATAAAAGTCTTCCTCGGAACTCTTGTCTTCACCTCACAGAACCCTAAGGTTCCGCTGAACATAGTTAAGTAGCTCAGGATAAAAAAGGAAATAACGAAAAATATTGTTTATGCACGAAAGAGGCACGGCAGAAGTAGATAATGAGAAATACCGGGTTTCAAATATTATTGCATTCCCACCGTTTGCCATTAAAACTTCGACTTTAATATAGGAACCCTTTGGGCTTGAAATTAATCCCTCGCACGGGAGGGATCAGCCACACGGACCCTTCTTCTCCACTTGCCTCGTTTACCAGTGTCTTTCTTTTTCAACATTACAGTCTTCAAGTCCCTTTGAATCATACATCTCCTCATCTCTTCTTCTGTAGTTCCTGACTGCGTCGTCCGCTGACATCCGCTCTCGTAACTCTTTTGATGCAACTTTCATCCTATCTTCTCGTTATTTCATTCTCGCTCTCTTTCTTACTCTCTGCCTCTCTCTCTCTCTGCCTCTCTCTCTCTGTCTCTCTCTCTCTGTCTCTCTCTCTCTGTCTCTCTCTCTGCCTCTCTCTCTCTGTCTCTCTCTCTGTTTCTCTCTCTGTATCTTTCTGTCGCTCTCTCTCCCTCCCTCGCTCTCTCTCTCTTTCTCTGTCTCTGTCTCTCTCTCTGCCTCTCTTTCTGTCTGTCTCTGTCTCTGTCTCTGTCTGTCTCTGTCTGTCTCTGTCTGTCTCTGTCTGTCTCTGTCTGTCTGTCTCTCTCTTCTCATCACGTGGCCGTAACATCTCTTTCTGGCAAACTGCAAACCCATCGATTATTAATAAATTAATAAATTAAATTTGCAATGAGCGCACGTTCACGCCGACAAGTGACTCCGAGGCTCAAGTTACACATATCAATATCCTTGATACCCAAGATGAAATAGTGAGTTTTGAGTTGCTTCTTGGTGAAAGAAAGCGAATTTGAGCCACAAAGGAAGAGCGACAGTCGAATCCATTCCGTGGGGGCAGAGGCTTGGAATGCCGAGAGCCCACAACTGTTCTGCACCGTGGTCCAGCTATAAGACCCGCACTTAATGATTGCATCTGCAGGTAAAGAGGAGGGAAGTAGGGAGCAACTAGTTATTGACAGTAGGACTTCGTTGTTCAAACTGGCTTAGTCCACATTCTAATTGAACAGGAATTCAATGCATTTGACGGAGCAGGGCTGATGGGCTTGTTTCGTTACGGAGCATGCAGCAACACACGTCAGCTAAGGAGTTCTAGATGCGTGGCAGCCTCTCGAGTTCAAGGTCTGAGAGACCCAAAACAATATGTGCCTGGGTCAACCTGTATCGCACATCAATATATATATATATATATATATAATTTATTTAGGCACGACAGATATTTCATGTTGATGAGGCACACACTGATTACCATAGAACATAGGCCTATTATTTATGTTAATGAAATTGTCACCTGCAAAGCAGCACGTTGCAGTGTCGGTTTCCGAATCGGGCGTGACTTAGGCGTTGTCTTAAAATCTTAACGCTCCATGTGCAATTGATGTTGTTCCAGGGAAACAGCACGGGGCTGCTTAATATTGGTAGAGAGTGGGCGTTTTATGCGGAACCGGGCTTTGAACCCTTGGAATCACTAAATCTACAGTATTTTGATATACTGCGGTTTACTGTGCTCACTCGTACTCCTACCTCGGTCGTGATAAGTTTGGAATGCAAGTGGAAAGGCTTCAAGGGAAGAGAAGGACTACGTGGCCTTTGAAGTGACGGAGGATCTTTGATAGTTAGGTTTGCACAGCCGGAATTCACTTAAGTCCTGCGTCTAAACGCATTTAGCTCTATATATCAGAGGTACACTCGTTAGTAATTAACTTACCACTGTGAAAGTTACCAGTCAGTCAGTCAGTCAGTCAGTCAGTCAGTCAGTCAGTCAGTCAGTCAGTCAGTCAGTCAGTCAGTCAGTCAGTCAGTCAGTCAGTCAGTCAGTCAGTCAGTCAGTCAGTCAGTCAGTCAGTCAGTCAGTCAGTCAGTCAGTCAGTCAGTCAGTCAGTCAGTCAGTCAGTCAGTCAGTCAGTCAGTCAGTCAGTCAGTCAGTCAGTCAGTCAGTCAGTCAGTCAGTCAGTCAGTCAGTCAGTCAGTCAGTCAGTCAGTCAGTCACATACATAAACAAGTCTGAATTCATATAAACAGACAGAGAAACGGAAAGACAGGCAGACAGACGAACAGGCAGACAGCGCACAGACACACAGGGTACAGACAGACAGTGGTGACGTATAGACAGAACGACGTACTGCCAATATAGACAGCATAGATGAGAGCCGACCTGTAACAGACGATTGCGTTGTGTAGAGTAGAACAAGAACGAAGAGGAGCCAGGTCTGTTCCGGCGCCCTCCCTATCCTCCGCCTCCCCCTCCTCATCCTCTCGATGAACTCTACAGAATAAAATATCATTTATAGTCAGAGGGATATTTCTTCGTCCAAATCCAGTTTCCAAGCAGGAAAAGGAGGCGGAAGAAGTCACCATTTAAGCTATAGCTATAGCCTAAGGGAAACAGCAGCTGAAGGAAGCGAATGGCATGTCCTCACCCTGTCCTCTCCCTTGACGTCTGAACGCCCCACTGGCAGTCTAATGTCAGTGTACTGTCAGTGAGATGTCGGTGTACTGTCGGTGTACCGTCAGTGTACCGTCAGTGTAACGTCAGTGTGCTGTCAGTGTACTGCCAGGGTAAAGTCGGTGTACTAGAAGTAACTATGCATAACGCAAGATCACAAGCGAACGTGAATGGGGCTGACATCTCGAAGCAAGTGCTCGCATTTGAAGGGATTTGAATTCACGACCTATCGCTTGTTATTCCAACGCACTGATATTTAAAGGACTTGGAAATTAATTGAAATCAAACAGGACCATATTCATCCGGTTGGTCTATTGTTTTGTCTCATTTCGAGCACTTACAAAGTAACCAATGTTAGTGAGACCCTGTTGGTGAAAACGGAAGTCAAACGCACGTCTCTGCCTCTGAGGTCGTCGGTTCGCATGTATACCGTATGCATGTATGTATGTAGTATGTTTGTATGCATGTATGCATGTATGTATGTATGTATGTATGTATGTATGTATGTATGTATGTATGTATGTATGTATGTATGTATGTATGTATGTAGTATGTTTGTATGCATGTATGTATGTATGTATGTATGTATGTATGTATGTATGTATGTATGTATGTATGTAGTATGTTTGTATGCATGTATGTATGTATGTATGTATGTATGTATGTATGTATGTATGTATGTATGTATGTATGTATGTATGTATGCATGTATGTATGTAGTATGTTTGTATGCATGTATGTATGTATGTATGTATGCATGTATGTATATATGTATGTATGTATGTATGTATGTATGTATGTATGTATGTATGTATGTATTATTAAGGATAATTTAAATTTAGAACGGTCCGTGGAGGGGTTTGTTAAAGGGCGTGCCACCACTTCAGACGGACAGCGGTGCTTATGGGCCCCACGTGACCAATTCATGAATAATGAGTAAGGTCAAGGTCATAACGTAGTCCTACAAAATGCTTGCTCACGACAGACATTTAACTTCACATTTATAATCACGGCATAAACAAGTTTTAAAAACGATATTTTAACCTTTGAGATTAAAATGTTTTTAGTTCAAAAGACAGAGCAGAAATTTATCATATCGACAACGATAACAAGAACAACAACATCATCAACATCGTTGTCGTCATTATCATCGTCATCTTCATCATCATTATTACCATGATCATCAAAATCATCACCATCGCGATCTTTGGCATCAATATCATTATCATCGTCATCGTCATCGTTGTTGTTGTCGTCGTTATTGCAACCGTTGAATAAAATAAAAATAATCAAATAGGGAGATCTGTAAAGTGCCATGATTGTTAATACAGTCATTCTCGTTTATAATTGCCCTCCATCAGAACGAGGCTAATTCAGATTAGCTGTGCCTAAGTTGAGCAGTGCTACCTTTCCCTATTCCACTCAGCAAGCTTATATGGTACAGAAGATAGAACGAGGGCAGAGAGGACAGGGGTACCAAATTAGAAGCTGCACAGTGATGGGGAAATACGAAACTATGTTACCCTACCATGTACAACCTTTACCTAGTGCATACCCTTCCCATCCCAGTAAAAAAAACATAGTCATAAATATCCGTACTCTACCCCTAGTCCTACCCTGCCGTACCCTACGCAATACAGCTATAACCTGCTCTCTCATGACCCATCCAATTCCACCCTGCCCTACTCAGCCCTGCCTAGACTCGTCCCACCCTCGGTGCCCGCTCCTACTGCACTCTAGACCGACAACACACTATGTGGTCTATGCCTCTGTTCATTGTTTTCTCCCTCTATGAACTCTTCCTTTACATGTGAGTCTGGATTGTTTCCATCGCTCCTTCTCCGACTCCATCCCACTCCCTGTACTCAACAGCATACCCTTAATCCTCTTCGGGAGACCCCGAATAAATTCCGTCTCCTCCCAGCTCAAGTGGATCGCAATCTCCAATCGAACCCTGCATTCGACGAGTGCCCCAAACAGACTTATCGCGGAGGCTACACCCGGTCGATGCAGCCGCTGGTCTTCCGGACCTCGGCTCAACCGTCGATAAACACGAATCCTGTTGCGTAAGCGCTTATCACATGTAAGCGCCCATCATCGCTCAACGTATACGTTGCTATTGTATGTCGTATCTTTACGGGCGATAGGAGCTAAACGGGTCTGTAGCGAGGAGCTCCCGTCTCGAAATAGAACCCATGCCTCGATAACGTAACGTAAGTATGTAAGCAGCAACAGTTAGGACATTGAGGGCAGTCAGTCGATAATGAATCGTTCACTTCCTATTATCACATCGCGTTTGTTTGTCAATTTCAGATGAAAAATGATCACCGACACGAAATAAATTGTCAATTGACATCAATCATAATTGTTGGTTGACAATGATTGATGTCAATTAAAACCAACTCCCTCTTTTGATTGGCTTGTCATCGACAGAGTCATCTCGAAGAGAAGTTAGATATAAAGACACTTTCTGCATAAAAATGCTATCGAATTGCCTTCTAAGTAGTTTACCTCGCCGTCTGGTCATTCCGCCGACAGCGCTTAGGTCAGTGTCACTCACTTCATTAGATACATACATACATACATACATACATACATGCATACATACATACATACATACATACATGCATACATACATACATACATACATACATAAATACATACATACATACATACATACATACATACATACATACATACATACATACATACATACATACATACATACATACATACATACATGCATACATACATACATACATACATACATACACAGACACACACACATACATACAATAATCACTGGTGGGGACTTCCCGTACCTGTTGCTATAGCATTTCAAGACACTCGACGTCCTCAACCCTCTCCGTCTATAACGAAGTCAAACGGCATCGATTGGTCAGAAGGACAGACGAACACCATAAAGAAGGCAGACCAGAAGAGGAAAATGAGACAGTCTTAAACTCAGCAGATCTTCAAAACGAAGCCCATTTTTCAACCTACATGTGACACGCCTACCTACAAGTTCCTCATTAAGGCGTCTAGACCTGGACGACAGCAGCAGCAGCGCCTCCAGCGACCGGAGAGGAACACACATACCCAACGCAGAGTGAACGCAGCGCCCTCTGACGACGAGGATCGGGGTTTGTTGCAAGACACGGCCGCTGCCGGAGGCAGGCGACCTCGAGCGGCGATTGTCCAAACAAGGTTTTTTTAATTTTCCTCCTCCGAAGTCGCGATCTACGACGGCGTGACGTTCACACGTAGGCTACATAGTAATATGTATTCGTTAGATACAAGATGTATGCAGACAAGCTATTTTAGAATCCGACATGACTATGCATAACATATATGATATATATTCATAATATATATATATATATATATATACATATGTATTGCCTATATGTATATATGCGCTGATGTTGAAAAATGCTTTTTCTCTAACCATGCTCTTCGCTTATAAATGTATATATACATATATATATATATATATATAATATTTGCACGTGTAAAATAATCCGATATTAGAAGCATATGCATTTCCAACATAACATAATATATTTACATTCAACGAATATATATATATATACATATGCATATATATATATATATATATATATATGATGTAGATATATATATATATGTATTTATATACGGCGCAGAGATACATTAGAGATAAATTATATACGATGTTTGTGTAGTCTGGGTGGGGCGATAATAGCATAATTTGACAGGTGCCCGTCGACGAGGCGGGTTCAGCCGCTGAGATAATTGATAGGTCGAATTTGGCGAGCAATTCTGCACCGGCGGCAGGAGAGGGGGCATCGGCGAGCAGTGTGTGGGTGGGGGACGAAATCTGGTGGCCCATTCGTATGGTAGGTATACACCTCGAGGTCTCGAATCAGATGAGAGCACGCCTGATTTTTCTCTTTTCGGCGATGAGTGCCAACTAGTACGACGCCGTTGTTCTCTTCTGGATTGTTTCAGATATTACCAGACCAGTGGTCGTGTGCTTGAACTTCTTGGGCGCCTGGGGTTGAGTCGAAAATCCAGCAACCCATCCTTATAGTCGTGGTTGGCGTCTAAGAAGGATGCCACCGGCACAGTCTGTATTAGAGGAGCATATACGTTATCGTTCACTACAAAAGACACTGGCACGCCTATGCGCACGCACTCACGTAAGAGTCTAGTAAAAATGTTTTATCTGACATGCACAAGCGTAAAAAACACACATATTATGCCCATGCGCATACATACGCAATGCAGACGCGCAGTCGCATGGAGACCCAGATTATTAGGCATGCAAGCATGTGCAGCCACACAGACTAGACTATTAAAATTAGTTCGTTCTGGGCATTTGCACAGCGCGCCTTCAAGAACCTGCTCATGAGCGCTACCAGCCTAGCCTCAACTAAAGAAAAAGACTTGAACGACTTATAAAAATGTGACGGCTGGGCTACAAGCAAAGAGCGAAATTAGGACACACCCGCATGCAAACATACACACTGACGCACACCGACACATGCACACACACGCACACCGACAAACACACACGTGCAGACGAGTCTAATAAAAATTTTGACTTGGAAATAAGTCCGTTCTTCAGCTTCTGTCTGTCGGTATGATGTCGGTATAAATCAAGTAGTTCAGTGGTCTGTGAATGATTTTTACAAACCATCATCTCCAGCATCATCGTCATCGTCATCGTCATCATCATCTTCATCACCATCACCAACACCATCATCATTATCATTAGCAACATCATTATCATCAGCAGCATCATTATCATCACCACTACCTCCACCACCACCACCACCATCATCTTTTTTCGCCTCGGTATATGTGAGGGCTGGTAGCCAATCGTCTCTCTTGCCGTATCATCTTCCCACTATATATCAAGTTTCATTATAGCCTATAGTGAGCCAGAGGTTCATATAGAGATCTTGACACAAACCATTTGAATCTGGCGTTTCGATAAACAGCCCAGCATGCTGACCTCTACAGTATCATGCACCCCGCATTTATGCATCAACGCGTAAAATTAGGATACTAGTATAGCAGTAAGCGCAACAGTACAGTATTAGATTAATAATCCTTATCACATCAACTCTTACCTCGAACGATCATATCAAAGTCTTAGCCGAGGCGAAGATGCTTTGAAATTAGAGACGGTCTGAACTGAAGCGGCTGTGAAAGAAACCCGTTTAATGCGTCAATCGTCGGTAGACAGAGTTAGTATCCAGATTGAAAATGGCATATTTCAGTCGCTGGAATTCGCTAACGTCGGTGAATTATGGCGACGAAGTAAACGAATCGGGCGTGTTTACGTGCCACCGGTCACCTCATTCTGTTTCGTTCTCACCCGTTTTTTTCTGCCACCTCTCTCTCTACCCCCTCTTCTATGTCGTATCTCTTGCTCCTGGTGTCTCTTCCTCGATGCCTTTTCCTCTACGTGATTCAGTTCGTCTTGCGCTGCGTGCGTGTGGTTGTAGCAATCTCCCTGCCTCGTCTTGATTAACTTCCGGTCTCCTTTTCTACTTTTACAGTCGGGTCCTCCTCCAAACCCGTTCCGCTTCGATTCTCCGTCGTTGCTGTTCCTTCTCGATTTCCGACACCTTCGCTCACTCTCCGTGTACGTCTGCGTAACTCCGTGTATGCGTTTGTTTGTGTCGCTGTCTTTTTTATTGTCCTCTTCTCGAATATAGACTTATCACCGATCGTTGGTTTCCGCTGCAACCCTACTGTCCTTTGCCTTCCCTTCCACCTGCTCCACTACCACAAACAGTCCAGCAACCCTTCCAGACGAT
>OY365822.1:8027808-8052808 GCA_959347315.1 Bimastos eiseni | reverse complement strand
TATTATTATTATTTTTATCAAAATTATTATTATTATTATTATTATTATTATTATTATTATTATTATTATTATTTGTTTTAACGCCCTGATATTCGAAGGATCCCTCAGGAACTTGAAAATTACTTAAGAATAATATTAAAAACACCTCTCGTGCGGCCCATATTCGTCGTTGAGATCCAGTTTTACTACTAAATATTATTTGTATTATATGTTTTATTATTGTTATTAATATTGTCATTATCATTGCTATTATTATTATTTTTTCTTATAAAATTTTATTTATTCGCAAATCATCATTAGTTCATCATTGTTATACGCAAGAGTCAATCAGTCTCTAGTCTCACTATTGCTCGAGTCTGAGCCTGAGGTGCTCAGTCCCAGAACTGACATAGAACTTATTATTATTATTATAATTATTATTATTATTATTATTATTATTATATATGTTTCACATTATGCTGTTATCGCCCATGATGAGCTAAGTGAGTGTTGGCAATGTCCCGAAGAGGCAGGCGGCGTTCCCACGCTGAAGAACAACCGAGATACGTTGGAACAGAAATGACGTCTCCATTGGATCGTGGGTTGCAGCACTCGTTCGACTACCCAACTCTGAGATGAACTGCAGTCCTTCACTGCTCCAAGTAAAAATTATTATTATAGTTATTATTATTATTATTATTATTATTAACATTATTTTCATTATCAGTAGTATTAGTATTATTATTATTATTATTATCAATATTAAATAAATAAATATATATTATTATTATTATTGCTATTATTATTCTTGTCAGTTCTTTAATTGACGATCCCTGTGGGCTGTTTGAACGTGCCTCTGAACGCTACGGCGTTGAATCTTTGAGTGCAATTGGAGAGACGTTGAAACAAGTGCACGGTCTCCATAGGATATTCTGATACGGCGGTCAGACGGCGACCCAACTCCGTCAAGAACTCGCGTCCAGCGCGATTGATGGGTCTCAGTGATTCGAATGCCAAGGGAACGAAGTCATGTATGGTGGGAAGAGTAGAATTCTTTTAACACTTTGGGTCAGCGGCATGTTCAGACTCATCGCCAGTCACTGCCGAAGACAGGTGGATGTATGAGGCGGCGCACGTGTGGATAGTTGTTGCATCCCAAGCGATGTATTTGCCTCTCGCCCACGGGATGAGTGTCGCTCCATCCGGTCTCTTTCCGTCGTATTATTATTATTATTATTATATTATCAATTTCATTTTTGAAATTATAAATTATAATTATACTTCGAATAATTAGTTTTTAGTGTAAAAAGATTGGAGAAAGAAAGGGAGCAGCGCTCTATCTGCCTCTAAGCCAATTGATTAAATAAAGGAAAGAGGCCTACTGAAAAAATTATATTATTATTATTATTTTTATTATTATTATTATTTTTATTATTATTATTATTTTTATGATTATCAGTATTATTGCTAAACATGTATTTAGCGCCACTATCAACGTGTCAATTGATGGCGACTATCGATGAATTATGAGCGAAGGATTTAATTGTTAAATATCGTAAACCGCGGCAGAGAAGACGACAGAACTTGAATCCGTACAACGAGCGAAGGCACTAACCAATCAGATAATTTGCCCTCATCACAAGTTGTACGTTTTTTTACTTGTACGTTATCTACGGAACATCGTGCCACCAGCTTTACTAATTTTCTTCTAATTTTCCGCTCGTAGGCCTATGTATACCAAACGACTGAGGGCGTCTTATCTTTATATAATTATCATGGAAGCGAATTCATCATAATTTTAACACGATATAAATAACCAATGATTAATAAGAGTAATTGACGACCTTGGCTTTGTAGAATAATGTAAACGGAAAGACTCTTGGAAGTGACCTATAATCGTTCGTTATACCAGGTCAGCGATTATCATTGATAAGACGATTCTGGTTCTCTTATCAGACATATTATAATTTATGGGCCCACGTAGGCCTACGCAGCTTCATAATTGGACCGGGTATTCCTCTGTGTCAGGCTAACCTTTGACGGTGTACCTTCGCACCAACCTCGGTTATGCAGCTGGTATAAATTTTTTATTGGTTTCTTGTTTAGCGCCGTTACATGGAGATTCCGAAGTAAGTAAGTAAGCAAGTAAGCAAGTAAATAAGTAAGTAAGTGAGTAAATAAGCAAATAAGTAAGTAAGTATTAAGCACAATATATACAGCAAAAAATTTGCAGGTACGAGCAAAAACAGCAATATATAGAGTCTAGCAATATTCTATCAAAAGCATACAAATTTATGAATCTGAAGGCCGGGCAGAAGAAGAGTACCTCCGACCAAAGTACGTGCTGTCTCTTATTAATGAGGTAGTTTCCTTGCAGTTATGAGACAGGGGAAGAGGAAGGCTGGAAACCTCAAGCCGTAATTCTCGCGGGAGATGGTTACTAATTTAGAGGGATGGTATACGGGCAATTGATTCAGTCGGAGATAAAAAGAGTAAAAAACTGATTGAACGTACTTTGGTTGGTGATAGAGATCAGTGCTTCGTTAACTATGAAAACTCAATGTAAAATAAATTCTTTGATAAACAATGCAAATATTTAATTTAAAATGGTAATATGCTCGTATTCTGGTCTATGGGTTGTCAGTGTTTAGATTCCGATTACTCGGATAAGAATATATTCCGAAAGCCATGCATTATGTGAGATGGCGAAAGAGTAACAACATACTATATATATATATACATAAACATATATGCAGATATATATATATTTATAGTGAGTTATTTTGTGCATAAAGGTTGGATATAA
This sequence comes from Bimastos eiseni, assembly GCA_959347315.1. Taxonomy (NCBI): domain Eukaryota; kingdom Metazoa; phylum Annelida; class Clitellata; order Crassiclitellata; family Lumbricidae; genus Bimastos; species Bimastos eiseni. Next base: position 8,050,023 of record OY365822.1, on the reverse strand, counting down.
TTATTAGTATAGCGTTTCGCTTATTTGTCCAGTGCCTCAAGGACATCGATACCTCAGTCACTTAAGACTTTTTCGAGCCCTTGTTTTCGTTGAAGTTGTTTTGTTTGACAAGTACTTAGAAATGTCTGAGCAATTTTACTTCACGCGAGCTGTGTCGGCATATATCGTGAAGTTTTAAATGTATGCAATATCGTTCGGTGTCTCGTAGCTGCAGACACTAATGTGTCTGGAAGTGTTGCGTCCAAACTAGAACTACATTCCTCTTAGACTTCAATCTAAGCTGATTATCTGAAAACTTATTATGCTGATATCAAACTTATAATCCAATTATTGACATTACACTGAAAACCTGATCACTGATATCGCACTCATAATCCAATCATTGATATCAAAATTATAATCTAATCACCGATATCAAACAGATAATCAAATTGCTGATAATTTGGCAACTGATAACAAGCTGATAATTTAATCACTGATATCAAATTGACAAACTAATCCCTGACATCTAATCTGATTATCTAATCTTGCAACTTCTCTACCGCTTTTAAAATAAGTTACAGGTCAAAAAGGATTTTGTTGAGCCGCTTAGAACAATACAGTTACAATAAATGCAAGTACATGTATAGTCTCATCGTGGATATCACTAGACAATACGTGGCTTCTATGAACTGCTATAGGATACTGTAGCGTCTGACACTTATCATATACTAACACCGACGGGTAAAACGACGGCACCAAGAGGTTGCCAGAGTGATCGCTCATTTCGTCGCATAGCATTTCGTCGCATTCATTTCGTCGCATTCATTTCGTCGCATAGCACTTCGTCGCATAGCACTTCGTCGCATTCATTTCGTCGTATTCATTTCGTCGTATTCATTTCGTCAGGTTAAGCATCCTGAGGGTCGGTTAGCGTCAGGTTATGCGTCGTGAGGATCTGTTAGGGGCAGGGTTAAGGTTAGTGTCGTTTTTAAAATGCGACGAAATGAAGTGCGGCGAAATGAACGGAAGCCAGCCGTTTGTTTGCCAGTGAAACAGCAGCAAATCAAGCAAATCGCTTTTTAATTTCCAAAATGCGAGGAGCTCTGTACTATCAACGGCAGAAAGATTAAAATTCCAAGTTTGTCAGACAGAAAGCTTTATGTTGTACCTCGGGCTAAAACGCATTGCGCGCTTCGTCTGGTTTACCCTCTTAGAGGAAACGTAATCGTAAGTTTCGAATTTCTAAAGAGTAATTTTAGGGCTATGAGCGCAGGGCGCCAGCTGATTCACAGGCGCCTTCTCGTGTCAGAGGGTTGACCATTGATGTGAAAGCGACGACCTTGATCAGTTTGCCAAAGAAGTAACATCGAGGAGGAGGAGGAGAAGGAGGAGGAGGAAGAAGAAGAGGTGAAATAGCTGCTGAAGAGGACAAGAAGGAGGAGGAGGAAGATGATGATGATAATTTCGTGTCTGTTCACTCTGCTGCAGGTCTTGCCTCTGGCCTTTACGCCGTGGATTTGAATTTCAGTCGGTGTCGTGTGAAAGAAACGATTTCGTCGTTGGTGAGGTTGTTATCGCCGTCTTGTTTTTTTGGACTGATGGTTCTGCTTTGGCGCTTTCCAGCCAGAAGAGCGACGAATCCCAGGACCACCGCTCGGAAATGCATCGCCCCCCGGCGGGAAAGTGGATAAGTAGAGCCAATGTGTCGTTGTTGTCTGGGGGTTGGACACACAGCATATGTGCTCCATTCCAACCAGACGATATCGTTTGACGGCAGCTGGATACCGGGCGATGGAAGGCAATAGTGTCATTATCTGTTTTAGTTAATAAGCGAACTCTGACAGGCAACTTGTCAAGCTCTTATGGAGTTATATACCACGTCTGGTCCACGATGTGATCAACTACAGGCGGGTATAGAGTCACCTTCAGGACGGGTTCAAATAGTCTATAGGGTGGATCAGGGATTTTAAGTTTTCGGGTAAGATACCCGTTTTATGTAGCGACCATGCGGTCGTTACATAACCATAATATGGCCTTAACCATATCTTGACCTTGGCTCCATCCAACAGTGAGTTTATCGGGTGTGATCCGTCACTCTAGCTTCCCGTCTGAACGGGTGCTACTCCATTTAACAAGTTGCCAAGAGTTCTATGCCGCCCATCCCAAAATTGTAAGCGCACATTGAAATGCACAAATTTTAACAGACGATCTAGCCTAGTTGGATGAGCAATCAGCACTGCCAGTCTGTTGTTATCGTAAATGAAAAAAGTGGGTCTATTAACCTAGTGAGTGTAATAGTTTACACTTAAATTATTTGACAACAGTATAACACAATAATTAAACATTTATTCGTCGGTGTCTCTGATCGTAAAAATTGAAATTGCGTATTTTAATAGATTATATTGCAGGATGAGACAGAGGCATCCAGATAGGGGGGGGGGGGGGGAGGGGTCCGGAGGCAAATTACTCCAATTACAGGCAAGGGGTATATTTTGAGTCTTAGGAGGGAATATCTTGCCTTCCTGGCGCTTGGGACTGGGGGTTTGACTCCACCACTCAAGGGGGGGCGGTGGATTGAAAACCCTGGGATGAGAAACTAGTACTATTGAAATCAGTTTCTATTAAAAAATAAATTTTGACTTTACTTACATGATGCGTGCTTTTCAACAGAAGAGCTGACACTCCGAAACAAACTGGCATTATCCAGAATGAAAGATAGAATAGTTGTCCTCATGATTTTCGGGAGTTTCAATCAGAATCTGGCTGAATAAACGGAACAGGCAGTTGCCATAGAGTTTAAATCTGGGGCTCTTGATGGGCTGATTGATTGGAATGTCACATGTGCTTCGTCCGTGTTTTATCTGCTTCATCTATGTTTTGATTTGGTGGAACTAGCAAAGTCCAACTTTTGTTGACCTGAATGAAATTTCTGGCAATCTTGGCACACATGCATGACTATAATGGTGTTCACAACTTCACATAGGCCTAGTTTTCACTGTTATATTTTTCATTTGTGTTATCTAAGCGAATTTGTCGTTATGACTCAAGCAGAAAGGGATAATATGTGACTTGAGCAGAGGTAATCTGAACGCGATTTCAAGTTACCCCGGGGGTTGATATGAAATCAATTTCATTAAAACCCCAGGTGACCTGAACGACATTTTAAGTTACCGGGGACGGGGTAAGGTCAATGAGGGGTAATCTGAAATCGTAACACCGGCAGGTGGATTTCAAAAGGGCGTTTCCCTTCACCGAACTCGTAGATGATAGAGAATTTAATTGACTGAAGGCGCAGCCTCGATTGCCCGTGATTTACTGCCCTCTGTCGGCCGAAGACTACCCTGTTGTTTATCGTGTATCTCTAGGGCTAGGAGCGCTGCCGCCTTTCGAATCTTTCTTCCAGCGAATAAGAAGATCGGCTTCAATCGTCGCAACGTTAGGTGATGAGGCGGAGGTATGGCACACCGTTTCGCTCATAATTATTTACATCCAGAGAGAGGAGCTGTTAATGTGAACCGTTTTCATTGGCGACAGCACGGGCTCTGCCAATGATCGTTTTTCATTGCGGTTGTAACATTTATTTTAGGACGCTTCCATATCGTAGATGATAGGCGCTAAGACGTATATACGTGGCTCTTGATGTTCTGCGCATTAGGCCCAAGACAAATGTCTTGGTTACATTTTTGGGACATATTATGTACAATATTAAATGTTCTGTCTGTATTTTTAAGAATATTTGCACATAAACGTGTTCTTGTTTTTGTCTTTGTATTCTTTCATCTTGGTCGTTTTCTGCAGCTTCATCGTCCTCTTCGTTCATCAGGTCTACAGGAGAATCTAAAAAAATATGCAGCAATTTTCATTGCGATTTACATAGCGACCGCATCTGAGCTCGACCATGTTTATCTTTCACTAAGTTGATCGAGTGCTATCCTCAACCACAAATGCCAGTGTGAACGAATGCCACGCCATTTTAGGTCTCCCTGGCAGACCGATATTTAGAGTAAGTAGAATTGAATAGAATGCAATGGAATGGACTAGACTAGACTAGACTCGACTAGAGTAGGATAGAATGGAATGGAATAGACTAGAATAAAATGGAATAGAATAATAGAATAGAGTAGGATCCAAAAAAATAATATCATTTGAACAGAATCTTCTTTGCTCTTATTCCTGTTCATTCTCTTCTTGCTCCCATTCTTACTCTATTGCCCGAAGGGTACTTAATCACTCACCAATTTTACCTCCTCTACGACGCTGCCAAAAGCCACTTAAGACGAGTGTCGTCGTCCCATAAACCTGGGATTCGTGTTTATTTGCTGTTGCATCGCGCAGTCCATGGGTTCGAAGTTTGTTCAGTTCTTTAGCCAAGCAGATGTGCGTGAGGCGCTATGCCATCGTAGACTGCAGTTGAGCAAAGACGGGGTTAAGTTGAATTGGGTTGGCTGACCGAGAGGGTGGGGCAGGGTACTTGAACGGGAGCAATGTACAAGAGTTAGCAACAAACTATGGCTGCCTTTTGAGAGGGGAAGGGCCTGAGAGGGTGGAACTGGAGAAAGGGTATAGGGTGAGAGAAATCGGTGTTCGAATTTTAAACATATAGTTTAACTAGACGTAAAACAATCAAAAAAGTTATCACCTTTCAGACTGATGAGTCGACCACAACGCCTAAACGTCAATCAATTGAGAGCCTCCCTCTAACTGTAAATCAAAAAAGAGCCCCTCCCTCTCTGTCTCCTTCCTTTCCTTTTTATGCTATAATTTAATGTTATTTGATCAAAAATTCAATCCAATATGAATACTAATGAATTCATAACACCCTAAGACGTTAATCGAAACTGCATCCAAAACCATGATCTTCCCTACTTACCAATCCCTTCACCTGATAACGCAGATATCTACCTATCTTATCTACTAACCCACCCACCGACATATATGTAATATATATATATTTGCATATATGCAAATGTACCTGCATATAATTATGTATGCATGTATCTATCCGTGTATGGTCAGATACCAGGTGACCTTCAGTTCAGTTTTGCAGAGGCACAGAATCGTGCCTTCTCAGTGGTTGACCCCTCGCTCTGGAACACGCTCCCGTTGCCTAGGGTCCACTCAAACTCTGTTTATACTTTTAGCCATGCCGGGGTCGGGAGCGTTCCTGAGTAGTAGCCTTGAAACTTGAAAGTGCGCTATATAAATTTTAGAAATTAATTAATTAATTAGTGTGGAACAAGATCTCGTGTCTATTGGTAACTCCCAACCTGCGTTTATTTAAAAACTGGGGACGCATTTCAAATAGCTAGTTGGCTGTTGGTCCACGTTGCTCGATAGTCGATACATGTGGTGACAAAATTTCGCACGCAGAAGAAACACTCTTATCATTCGCTAGATGCCGCCAGCGTTATATAACGCGCTAAATGTGAACCATGGCGTAAGATATACAATATTTCTTACACCGTGATGTGAACGTACGCCATAAATGTAAGAGACTGTTTGTCTCGACTGTACTTATTATTCAAAGAATTCATCGGATGTGATCCTTCGTAAAGAATCCTCGGGTGCACACTCTTGCCCTTCATTTATAAATATGTTAAATAACCCAACGCTAAAGGGGGCTGTTATGGACCGCGAGCTGCCGCACATATGGAATCGTGGGACGTAGGCCTAACCGATGTAGCTAACTGGACTAACATAGGCCTACTAACAGTTGACATCAGTGTGTTTAAGTATTTTATTCTATGTTACTTACTATGAAGATGTAATTAAAATTCATTGTTTCTTAATTGTGACATGTCAAAATAATATATAATTTTCCAGGCACACACGTGGAACCAAGGTTGTATATGCACCTATATCTGTCTCCGCCTTCCTGTGGTTACTGCTCGTCTGTGTCACTCTATTCACGAGACTGTTCATATGTCTCTAAGTTTTTTTGGGTCCCTCTTAGCCGCTGTGTATGTATGTATGTATGTATGTATGTATGTATGTATGTATGTATGTATGTATGTATGTATGTATGTATGTATGTATGTATGTATGTATGTGTGTGTGCGTGTGTGCGTATGTGTGTTGTACCTATCTCTTTGTCCGATTGCATGGATGCCTTCTGTTTGCTTGGCTATGCGCAATTGTGATGGTCAAGATCTGCCTTCTTGTCTGTGAATGCGTATGCAAATCTGCGCATTTGCATGCACGAACGTGCGCCTGTCTCGTTCCGTCTGTATCTGTGTACGTCTATCTGCGTTTGTACGGCTGTTTGCCTATGTACGGAGACAATCTCATCACTTATCAGTGATCGTCTTTGCGCAATCGATAGGGCGCTATATAAATCTCGTCGGAGGAATCTATTTGGTCTTGAAGTAGACGACCAATCAGGCAGCGCAGATGCGAAGGTAATTCAATTGGAGGTAATCTAGTTCGCTTCCAATCAGACGAAGGTAGGTACAGATGGTGCCAGGGTCTGACGAACATTCTCTCCATATATACTTAGATCGGTAGACGAAGTATATAGATAATAAGAACACAGACAGACAGACAGACAAACAGACAAACAGACAGACAGACAGACAGACAGACAGACAGACAGACAGACAGAGAAGACCGACAGACAGACAGACAGACAGACAGAGAAGACCGACAGACAGACAGACAGACAGAGAAGACCGACAGACACAGACAGACACATACAGACACAGATACAGACAAACACAGACAGATAGACAGACAGATAGATACAGACGGACATATACATACAGGCAGACACAAACAGAGAGACAGACACAGACAAAGAGACAAACACAGGCAGAGAGATATGCTGAGGGCAAACTGCTTGAGTACCTATATAAGTATACTTCTTTCTACGTATGCATGCATGTATGCACTTGTGCGTACATGCATATGTGTGTGTATGTTTGAATGTGCGTGTGTGTATGTTTGAATGTACGTGTGTGTATGTTTGAATGTACGTGTGTGTATGTTTGTATGTTCTTGGAATGCGGTAGAAAGAAGACTAATTTATTTTCAATATTTAATGATCTACTTAGCAGTACTTTTATATTGTACTTTTAGGTCAAGTTAAAATTATGACGATGATGACGATGATGATGAGGAGGAGGAGTATGAGTAGGAGGAGAAAGAGTAGGAGGATAATAATGTTAAATAAATAACAATAATGATGATGATACGATGACGACGACAGTGATAATGATGACGATGACGTCATGATGATGACGTTGACGATGATACCGATGATCAGCATTAGCACAATGCTTGCAGCCTATACGTAAAGCAGGATAACAAGAGGATGACAGGATGCGCTTAAGAGGAGAAGATGAAGACATTCAAAAGATGCCGCTGTCAATGGCCATGAGTGATCAACGGATCACTGTCAGCCTAAAGATGACAGGCATTGTAGAGACGACCAGCGAGTTTTATAAAGCCATCAGCCAGATTGCAGGATGATAAACCTCTCAGATAATAAGATGACCAAACGGTAAGATGACCATCATATGACTAGATGACCAAATTGGAAAATTATCATCTTATGACTAGACGATTAAACGGTAAGATGGCGATCAGATGGATAGATGACCACATGGTAAGATGACCATTAGATGACTAGGTGACCAAACGGTAAGATGACCATCAAATGACTAGATTACTAAACTATAAGATGACCATCTGATGACTAGATGACCAGCAGATGACTAGGTGACCAAACGGCAAGATGAAGATCAGATGACTAGATGACCAATCGGTAAGATGACCAGGTTTCATTGACCGAGTTTAACATCACATAGTTTTGATGTAGCGCTATTCTCGGAATTAAGGACCCGTTTACGATTCCGCTGCGGCAGCCTTGTCTGCGAGCTTTAATTTCGAATTGATCCTCTGGCGTTTGGTAGAGCCGCGACGCAGATGGACAGGCGAACTTAGACGGACAAACGGACGGAGGGGGTCGTACGGGTGGACGAACTAGGGCTTTGGGAGAGGACGGAGACGAGAGGAGGTTCATTAGGAGCGAAAGATCTCAGTAGGTCCGACGCAGATGGAGAGGGAAGGAGGATTGGCTATGCCTTGAATGTGTATTAGGGGTTGAACGAGTCAGAGGGAGAGGGAGAGACAGACAGAGATACAGACAGAGAGACAGACAGGCAGAGAGGCAGATAGACTGACAGATAGACTGACAGATAGATAGACATACAGACAGATGGACAGGCACGCAGAGAGACAGACAGACGGACAAAAGGAGGCATAAACAGGAAATAAGGGAACGCAACATGGGAGGAAGCAGAGTGTTGGAACGAAATTTAAGATGAGGCAGTTCAGAGTGAGAGAGGAGAGGAGAGGAAAGCTCTTGACCCTTACAAAGGTCTGCTTGTCTGTCTGTCTCTCTCTCATGATCTCATTCTCTCTGTCTCCCTTTATCTATCCTTTTCTCTGTCTCTGTTTCTGTCTGTCTGTCTGTCTGCCTGTCTGTCTGTCTACACGACTGTCTAGATGTCTATATGTCTGTCTGTCTGTCTATCTGTCTGTCTCGAACTACCCAGAAGCGACCCTCATCTCGTATTCGTTCACCGCTGAGTGGTCGCAGTACTGTCCAGCTTCTGATATGGTCATTAGTTTACCGTGAATCAATCCCTCGGGCTGCCTTGCTTTTCCCTTTACCTCCCTCCCACCGTCCCACGCAAGCCATCGGCACTACTCAAGTGGACAACTTAGCAAAAGCATTGAACCGAAAGAATTACCTGGACTTTGCATCATTTGCAATTGCTATGGTTATTGGAAATAAACTATATTTTTTATAGCCCCGAACAATTACCCTCCCCCCGGACAACTGCCCCCGGACAATTTACCCTTCCGACTTAGACCACAAGCTCGCGTCCAAACTATATATATATATATATATATATATATTCCTATGTGAATTAAACAAAATGAAATTAGTTTTTTCTAGATTAAGAGAGAGAGTCTATTACCACAATACCATATAGCAGCGTCATGGAACGCTTGCGTGCGTGCGTTCCATGATGTTCTAGGGATAATCTAAGTTTGCTCCTTAAAAATAATGGAGAATGGACCTATAAATCAGGTTTAGTCCACTAAGTTTTTGGGGTCTATGTTGGCCAGCATTTAACCTGGAAAGATCACATTAACCACATTTCTTCAAAAATCGCAAAAACGTTGGCATCTTAACCAGAACTTTTTATATACTACCTAAGTCTATTAGAATTATATTGTATTACTTTTTGCAATATGACATGGTCATCTACATATGAATCTAGGCTCAGAAAACTAGTGTTACTACAAAAGAGAGCGGCAAGAATAATAGCAGGTGCTCGTAGATGCACGCATACGGGGGCTTACTACAGGGAGTGCAAGCTATTGAAAATTAGTCAAATTACGGTCCTCCAAATGTCTGAGTTGATATACCAATACGAACACGGCTTACTCCCTGCTATCTTTTGAGGATCTTTTCCACTGGATTTGACAACCCCCACCCACAATACTAGAAATATAACAGCTTATCGCCCCATAAAAGCTCGAACCTCATCATGGAATAACATCCCATTGGAAATTCATCTGTCAAATAATATTATAGCATTCAGAAATAAGTTACGAGCCTTCCTCATCAATTTATTAATGCACTAAATCATCAAATTCAGTAAGTCCTAATTAATTACTAATTACTGCTATTCATTAAACATTATGTTGTATATGATGGTGCAAATGACTGCATTTAGTTAAGCTTTGTTCAATTTTTTTCATTTGGTGTTTTGTTGCGTTTTAGGATTAATTTGCAATAATGATTAATTGCTATTTATTAGTGTGATATAGTTGCTACATGAGGGTCCCTATTTAGCGGGATTCGCATCCCTTCTGGGGCTCCCATTGTAGCCAATATAAGTTTGGGTGTGCATATTGTGAGATGTACTCTATTTTGTTGTTGGTTACAATAAAACGCTTTTTGATTTTGATTTGATTTGTACGTACGCACATACAAACATAGAACGCACACACACACACACACACACACACACACACACACACACACACACACACACACACACACACACTATCTCTCTCTCTCTCTCTCTATATATATATATATATATATCAGTCTCTGTCTCTGTCTCTGTCTGTTTGTCTGTCTGTCTGTCTCTCTCTCCCTTTTTCTTCTCTCTGTACTAATGTTTGAACGCCGTTGAAGCTAATTAAAGAGGAGTCCATTCGCAAACAATGCACAGCCTGGTTAGACCTACAACAGCATTAGGCTCTCAGATGTTGTCGCTCTCTGGTCCGACGCCAATGATGACCACCCTGTATGATTAATCTACCATCGGTATCAAAGCTTAAAATCACGAAAAGGCGACAGACCCTTCGTCCTCAGTGCGTTCTGTCTGATTGATATTTTCAAGAAGTCCACGCTCTCTGCTCCGGTGGTCAGCCGCCGGCGCTAAAGATCAAAGCGAATGAGCCGCCCATGGTCAGTTCTGTTCACTTGGTCAAGCCTTTCCAACCACGTATATGTATGTATGCATCCGGATATTGATGGAACGCATTTTGAGGGTCTTTCGAGTGCGTTGAATACGGGCTTTGCATCACCTCTGACTTTTGGGATAATCTGTTGGGCTGTATAGGAGTTGGCTGCGTTAAGCCGGTGCATTGAACCGTCTCAAGATTACCGTTGCTATCATATTATGTTACAGTTACGCTACGTTACGAAAATCAAAAAATCAATCAAATTTTTTTTCGACAATCCAATAACAAGCAGAAAAAAATGAAAATATTATTAAACAAATCTTACAATATTGCTATCGGATCAAACAGGAGACCCAATTAGGGATCGGATGATCCCGCTAGTTAAGGGTCACGTGGATCTGTTCAACCAGTCACTCTGTTCGCAGTAACAATAAACAATAAACAATAGCACCGATTATAGAGTCAAAACTATCATAAGTTTGTCCAATATATCAACGAAAAACGTAACTAAAAGAGTAAGACCATTAACAGACTAACAAGCATTGATTAACTATGAAATTAACTATTCAATTCAATTTCAATTAAGCTAATTTATCGCTTTAAAAAACACGATTTCTTCATTAGGCAAGTACAAGTGGAAATTAGTCATAATAAAAATTCAAAAGCTTAGACAATTAGATAACAAAAACTATTATTAGAATACAAATGGACCCAGATGGAACGGAATCCCAATTTATGGGTCCAGTGATAAAAAGCTTCAATCAACAAAATAATTACACTTCTTCGAGTGCAAACTACAAGGTAAGGCAATCAGAAACATCGAATAACATTCTCAATAAGTTCTTATATCGACAACGACACCAACGATAACTGGATAGCAACACTGACTCTCAAAAGAAGACTGAAGATCGCCGACAATATCAGCAAGAACACTGACCGTAGGAACAAGAACGTCCTATCACCAAAGAACCCGGATGATCCCTAGAAGTGCACAAAGCAACTCCATTCTTAAACGCCCCCTGTCGAGACTTGGGGAAATTAAGCCCAACCGACTCTGAGGCCATCTATCGACGTCACCGGATTTCCGGTCGTAACTCCACCGCATTCGACGCTACCTTAGTCTATGTTGAACGTACTCTGACGAAACAGACAGACAGACACACACACAGACAGACACGCAGACACACAGACAGACAGACAGACACACACACACAGACAGACACGCAGACACACACACAGACAGACAGACAGACACACACACAGACAGACAGACAGACAGACACAAACACAGACAGACACGCAGACACACACAGACAGACAGACAGACACACACACAGACACGCGTATATGCACACAGACAGACAGGCAGCCGGACAGAGGGATGGACGGACAGACAGACAGACAGATAGTCAGATATATAGACACAGACAGATAGACGAGGATAGATAGAGTGACCGACAAAGATAGATAGACACGCAGACAGATAAAGATGGACAAAAAGAAAAAAGTCTGCTAATTAAAAATGCCATGCGTCGACAAAAAAAGTGACAACGGAGGCTATTGATTAACCATCCGCATTCTCCTTCCTCTCCTCCTCTAGCTCCCTTTCCTCCTGCTCATCAACTCCTCTTCTGCCTCCTCTTTTACCTCCTAGTCTTCATCTTCCTCCTCCTACCCATTTACCTAGTATTCTTTCACAACCTTACTCATTCGGCCTCTCAACGCACGGAAAAATTACTTCTGCGGCCGAAAGTTCTTCGCATTATGTCTTAAAAAACTACACTAACCCTAACCCCATCCCTAAATGACCCTCGCAACGCCTAACCTAACCCTTACCGATCCTGACGGCCCACATGATTTTCTAGGTGTGTTTAACAATGCGCATGTGCCAAAGGTTGCGCATGTGAAGAGGTATTCACGCGCTATATTTTGCGTGGGTTCGGCCGTAGAAGTAAAATTTTTATTTGCAGTGCGGCTATACTTTCTGCCACAGAAGATTTGTCCTCATTTATTTGTCAATGTACTAAATTTCCTCAATGCTAGAATGGATGTTGGTCGATTAGATCATATTAAAATAATCCATGAGATGATACTATGGTATTTTCTTTTCCTTCCTTCTCGCAGGTCTTTGTCAGATAGTTTTCGTTGGTTAGATCACATTGCATCGGGTTTAATCAGTTTACAAGAAAACGAGACTTTAGATTATAGAACGAACCATAGGAAACCCAACCAGACAAGAACATATTGGATGAAATCAGAATAGAACATACCAGACAAGAACAGAATCAGTTGTATGAGGTGATGGTCACCTTGTATGGCTGCCGACGGTTGAATATGACTTCTGTAATAACTTGTCATCATTAGTATATTGTTCTTTTAATTATGCTGCGGTTTGTCGGATTGAAATTAAACAAAAATATTATTCCCCAATATACCTGACAGCGTTTTTTTCTAGAAAAAAATGTTCCGCAACACAACTATAGGGTAAATGTCGATTGATATTAGGCCTACACTGAAATTGGCTTTACCAGATCAAATAAATTGTATTTGACACAGTGATCACAATCTATATATACTCACTTATTTATAAATTTTGCAATGTTTAAATTTAAATTGCAATGTTCTATATAAAAAATTCCAAAGATTTTGCACAATTATAATTTCAACTTTTAGTAATTGAAAAAAGGTGCCAGAACGTCGTTCCGGCGCGTTCCGCCAGAAAAAAGCACTGCCAGACAGAAAAACCGTGTTAGACAGAAAATGGAATAGACATTAGACACTGTATGAGGAGACTATACCACGAAAGGAGACAATACGTATGTAGGCATAATACGGCAGAAAAGACTATAGACCATACCAGGTTAAATCAAGACAATAATATTATAGAAGACACGTCTCAAATGGCGGATGTACGTACTGTGCAATCATTATTTTCTCACACTTTAGGCATATATATAAACTATACACGCCTCTACTTCCTCTTCATATATATATATATATATATATAAAATATTAAAGTACATGAGTGTATGTGTTCGCGTGATATGACGAGCGATGGTGCTATGTCATTTGCTAATCTGTGGTTCGACGGAATGGAAAAATGACCTCATAATGTCCTTGAGAGTTGAGACGATGCCTGATATATATATATATATATATAATTATATATATAATATATATTCCAAGTCCCTAGGCAGAAAAGTCCAGATTCCTTGATAAATTAATTAATTAATATATATATATATATATATATAATGTAATATAATGTATTCGAGTATTTATATATCGCTCCATAATATCTACTCAGAGGCGCGTATACTGCAGGGCTGGCCCAAATGATATTAGCTATCATAGTGAATGAGCAAACTACGTCTGGTAGCAAAACTATTCACTCAGTGTGCTGAAGAGAGTCACCAGTGGTGGGCCCTCGCACAAGCGTCGAGCCACACAACGGATTACCGTTGACTGCTGACAGATGCCATGGATGTTCAGAGTCTCTGAACCACATGGCGTCGATAGTCAGCGACATTAATGATACATATTAATGATAATATATGAAATCACCAATATTTTAATTGCACTGGAGAGGTAAAGGAAATACTAAGGAATGGACTAGACGATGGAGAATGGACTAAACTAAACCGGATGAGAATTGGACTCTTATACAATGAACAGTCATATTGAATTACACGAATACGATCGGATCACATTAATGACATTATTAGCTTAATTAGATCACATTAATGACATTATTCGCTTAATTATATCACATTAATGACATTATTCGCTTAATTAGATCCCATTAATGTCATTATTCGCTTAATTGGATCACATTAAAGCCATTATTTGCTTAATTGGATCATATTAATGCCATTATTCCCGTAATTGGATCACATTAATGCCATTATTCACCTTGTTCTTGTTCCTTGTGATGTAATGTAATCATAGTCTGCTTCCAGGCCACCCATCTATTCCACAGCCTACTTCCGTCGTAACCTCGGTCTCACGTTCCTCGCTCCTCGTCGCGTATTTACTCCTCTCGGCTTTACTCCATGATGGTGCGCTGGTTCCCTGTAATCCAGTTCTCTCCCGCTGTTCTTCACAATTTTCGTATGAGTCATCGCCGTTAGCGACCAGCCCTGAAACAACGCTAACCACATCACAGCGCTGGCATCTGCGTCCTTAAACATCCAACAACCTACTCTTCTTGCTCCCCGTTCCTCATTCCACCTCTCTCTATTGCTCTCTCTCTCTCTTTTCCTACTTACTCACCTACCTACCTACGCTGTAAATACCCGTCTATATTAATCTATCTATCCATCGATCGATCGATCGATTTGTCCATCTATCCATCTATCCATCTATCCACCTATTCATCTATTCATCCATTTACCCATCCATCCATCCATCCATCCATTTACCCATCCATCCATCCATCCATCCATCCATCCATCCATCCATCCATCCATCCATCCATCCATCCATCCATCCATCCATCCATCCATCCATCCATCCATCCATCCATCCATCCATCCATCCATCCATCCATCCATCCATCCATCCATCCATCCATCCATCCATCCATCCATCCATCCATCCATCCATCCATCCATCCATCCATCCATCCATCCATCCATCCATCCATCCATCCATCCATCCATCCATCCATCCATCCATCCATCCATCCATCCATCCATCCATCCATCCATCCATCCATCCATCCATCCATCCATCCATCCATCCATCCATCCATCCATCCATCCATCCATCCATCCATCCATCCATCCATCCATCCATCCATCCATCCATCCATCCATCCATCCATCCATCCATCCATCCATCCATCCATCCATCCATCCATCCATCCATCCATCCATCCATCCATCCATCCATCCATCCATCCATCCATCCATCCATCCATCCATCCATCCATCCATCCATCCATCCATCCATCCATCCATCCATCCATCCATCCATCCATCCATCCATCCATCCATCCATCCATCCATCCATCCATCCATCCATCCATCCATCCATCCATCCATCCATCCATCCATCCATCCATCCATCCATCCATCCATCCATCCATCCATCCATCCATCCATCCATCCATCCATCCATCCATCCATCCATCCATCCATCCATCCATCCATCCATCCATCCATCCATCCATCCATCCATCCATCCATCCATCCATCCATCCATCCATCCATCCATCCATCCATCCATCCATCCATCCATCCATCCATCCATCCATCCATCCATCCATCCATCCATCCATCCATCCATCCATCCATCCATCCATCCATCCATCTAGCTACCCACCTACCTACCTACTCACCTACCAACCTACCTATCTACCTACCCACCTACTTACCTACTTACCTACCCACCTACCTATATAATTCAAATAATTCTACTATCTATCTATCTATTTGGCTATATAATAGTCTTCTCTATTTTCGACATTCTTTCTCCGCCTCCTCCTCATAATCATCATCATCATCATCATCATCATCATCATCATCATCATCATCATCATCATCATAATCATCATCATCATCATCATCATCATCATCATCATCATCGTCATCATCGTCAACATCGTCATCATGGACATCATCGTCATCATCGTCGTCGTCGTCGTCGTCATCATCTCCTCCTATGATTGCGTCGTCTGGCAGCTGTAGGCGCTAGCCGCATCACTCGTGCAGCCGTTGCGTCGTGTTCAATCGACGTGGATAGAAGGAGACTGTGTCATCATCAACGTCTACGAATTACCAACCAACGACTACGAAGACGATGGCATCAGCTGCTGGCCTGTTGCTGCTGCTGCTGCTTCTGCGTCTATTGACAGAACAAAAGATGGAGATAAGAAGCGGGGAGGGATGAAGAGAGGAAACTGGAAACTTACACAAACTGGATACCTCAGGATGGAGATCAACAGCAACGAAAGGAACGGACAAGGTTGAAATGGATAGATGGATGTAAGAACAGATATATTGATAAACTGACTAATAGATAGGAATATAGACGAATAGAGAGATCGAGATCAGTCGATCTATGCGGCTGCATACTAGGAAAACACATTCAACAAAATCATCGAGTTAACAAGTTTATGCATGATTCAGTGCTTCTAGGTTGCAGAAAAGGAGGACCTAGCTGAGAGCAATTAGGAATCACAGATCCAACCTAAACTGTCTTAACAGTTTCCTGCCAGACTTTAATTGTCCTAACTTCATCTTACACATAGCACATGATATAGCTTTGTCTGATGCTACAGGTATAACCTAATACTAGCCCGAAGTTCCCGAACCTTAGCTGCCTTTATCTTACTTTGCCTATAACCCTACCTATTCTAACATCCTCCGTCCCATCTTTTGTCCGAGAGGGCTTTTGTCCGGGGGCTTTTGTCCGGGAGGGCTTTTGTCCGGGAGGACTTTTGTCCGGTAGGGCTTTTTTCCGGGGGCTTTTGTCCTGGAGGGCATTTGTCCGGAAGGGCTTTTGTCCGTGGGGCTTTTGTCCGGGAAGGCTATTGTCCGGGAGGGCTTTTGTCCGGGAGGGCTTTTGCCCGGGAGGGCTTTTGTCCGGGAAGGCTTTTGTCCTGGGGGCTTTTGTCCGGGAGGGCTTTTGTCCGTTCCCCATCTGATCCATTCTTACTTGTCCGAACCCTACATTTTCATTCAACCTGACCTATATCCTCAGCTGTCATGACCTGTTCTGGCCTATCCTTACCTGACTCATATCATTTCCTGTCATGACCTCACCTGACCTAACATTATCTGACCTAACCGTATGCCTATATTCAACATTAACCGTCCAAATCTTACCTGTTCAATCACTGCTTGACCTAACCTTATTTGACTTAACCTTTTTTGATCTAACCATATTTGACCTAACCTCATTTGACCCAACCTTACGTGGCCTAAACTGATTGAATCTAACGTTACTCTGTTTCAATCAGTGTCTTGTCTCATACACGCCCAATCTGTATGGCTAAACCTCAGTCTATAATGAAGGACCGGGTTTGACACGAACAGCATGGGCTCCGTCGCCAAATTTAGCCACTCTCAGCTCAATTGAAAGTCAGATGGAGTGCTGTGAGGCACTCAAGGGCTCTCATTCGGACGCTGTTTGCTTTAGATATGCGCCTCTTAGAGACCGATCTGCGATAAGGTTAGGTGGGGAGGCGATTCCCTAGAAAGACTGTTTGTGATTTGCAGACACTTCTTTTACTGTGGAAGACTTTCTATACATGATACCAGAGTGGTCACATAGTCTAAAATAGGTCTGTATCATTGTGTTTCATCGCAGCGTGAAAATTGCCTAAGAACATTAGGCACTCAGGTCAGTAGGTTAATAAGAAACCTGATTTTAGAACATCTTTATATAATTATATATATTTGATTATCATTTATACATATGTATAACATAGCTTCAGTAGCATCAGTTAAAGTTATAATATTTAATTATAAAATCCATGTATTATATATAATAAAAATGTCAGGGTTCTTATATATATACATATATATATACACATAATTAATACAATAATAAAACATTCATCATTATGGTACAACGGAATATAGCTTGTATTGCTTATTCATGTTTCATACTAAATGATTTGAATAATTGCATATTCATTATGTAGACCAGCAGAACAAAATTCTGAGTCCAATATTATTCCCATACTGATGAAGTGCATTCATCAAATCCTCTCATCAAACCATCCGTCTTCGCGTATGTCCGTCCGTCCGTCTTTCTGTCCGTTTGTGTACGTCCGTCTGTTCGTCTGCGTCCGTCTGTCTGTCCGTTGATCTCTTCGTTCGGGATTGATATAAGGCAGCTATAGATTACCGTCTCATAATCCTGGCAATGCATTAACAGGCGCCTTTCCAAGTCTCCTGCGGCGCTGGCTGTTCCGCCGTTTGAACTCCCTCCCTCTCCCCTCCCTTCCAGCCTCCCTCCCTCCGTCTTCAACACTTGGACGCAGTGGAAAACAGCCGCAGAGGAAGAGATAGACACACGCACATATACGCACAAATGTACAGATGATCATCGTTACTTTTGATTGTTAGGCCATTAATTGTCTTTCCTATTGTCTTTATTTCTACATCCATGTTTGTCCTTGGATCGATCTTTCTCTTGTCCCGTGTGCTTCTGTCTATGCGCCTTTGTCCGTCTCTCAATTATTCTGTCTGTAACAAACACGACATTTATATTGTATATATATATATGTGCATATAGATAACGTAATATATGTATGTATATATATATATATATATGTGATGAGGCTATTTATAGCTATCGATATTGTCCATTGTCGGGCGGATCGACGACCTTTCGTCACGGACGCTACCCTTCGTTGTTTACTCATATTCGCCGTCGTTTGTCATTCATTCATTCGTTCGTTCGTTCATTCTTTCATTCATTCATTCGTTCATTCATTCTTTCATTGGTTCATTGGTTCCTTCACTCGTTCCCTCATTCGTCCTTTCACCCGTTCGTTCATTTCTCCCTTTCGTTTGTTAGTTAGGTCACTAATTCGCTCATTCAATCGTTCGTTCATTTTTCATTAATGCCGCTGCGTGTATATATGCGGCATAGAAGCTCTTGGCAATGGTCGATGGGGTCTGTTAAGTTATTTCGGTATGCATGGAGCAATAGAATTAGATGCAAATGGCGCTGTCCCCGTCGAGAGATGATGATGAGTTCTCTGCTCGAAGGCAGATCCATTGACTTTACGCCACCCGGGGATGAGATGAGTGAGGTGATTTTCCGTTGCCTTCCTCACAGACAACAATAATGAGTGAGCAACTTGTCCAAGGTCGCTACGCAGTGACTCGGGGTGGGTTCGAACCTACGATCCTCCGAACGCAAGGCACCGAACGTCCCACTGCGCCATCCGCGCCCCGTCTAAAGCCAGCAGCTAAATGCTGGGCAGAGACTGAAGCCAGTTCAAGCAATCTGTGCATAATTGTTGAGAAACTGGGACCATCAAAAGATGAGTTACAGTCAGCGTTTGCGATACAATATCTAGAAAACGTCGTCAATTCATTTTTCAGGTGTAATATTGGGCGACAGTGGATTGACGTAGGATTGAGGGGTAAACAGGCTCCTCCGTTGACGATAGATTAAGAAAGGATTAAAAAAAAACGTATTTCCACTCCCCTCGGAATTTTTATACCGTCAGAACCTAATTGTAGCAATCATCCCCCATTTTCCACGATGCTACATGCAACAAACGGTAGAAGAACAAATTACAGTACTCAACAATGTAATTGACTGTAATTGACAACACAGCACGATACGATTGCGCATTGATATTGGTCTCATCAGTTCGAAAATCCATTCATTCATTCATCACAAAGATTTATGTAGCGCCATTTCAAGGTTGCAACTCAGAAGCGCTCCCGATACCGGCACGGCTGAATAGAAGAGAACAGTTTTAGGGCGAGGACAAGTGAGAGTAAAAACAAGTTTTTCGGGACCCTCTTTTATTGACTTTTGGTAATCTGGTAGATTGTACAATCGATCCATTTTATTAAGAAATCATTTATGATATAAACTTGCTAGAGTGAAGCTCGTCAAGGAGGACTCGTTCAAGTGGTTAAACGATATTTAATTATTTGCATTTTTGTCATTTGCTACCTAATTTTTTAGTTATGTCCGTAAAAATGTGGTACATTGCATTGTCATGCAAGCCTGAAATGTTTACAAAATTTCAGTTCTGTAGGTCGACGGGAACATAGCGAAAAAAGAGTTTAAAGAACTCTGACGAACCAACGATCCGTCCATGACAAACTTTACGCAAGTCAAGTTAAATAAAAGAGGGTAGAAATAGTCAAAGTGGATCCAAAAGGATAAGCGTTGCGCCAAAGGGAACCTGGTCCAGAGCGAAGTTCCAGCCACTGAGAAGTGTACACGACCCATGCCAATGGCGATATACAATGTATATACGATATAGGATGTTGATGGTGCTGAGGAACTGTATGTGAAAATCTTGCTCAAGCTTCCTACCCTGCAGCAACTTTCCCTGGTGAGGTTCGAGCTCACTGACCAATCAGCTACCGTGCTGAAAGCATTTATGAAGCGCCACTATCCGTCGTGAGACTCTCTTCATTGTATACTATACAGGGCGTCAAGAAATGACGCGGATAAGTCGTGCATCGGCGGCTCAAAGAAATGATAACCTTTGACCTGGAAGTGCTAGGGGTGTGAGGGCTCGACCCCATCGCCTGGGAGGGGGGTCAAACCCATCGCTTGGGGGTTTAGGACCAATCAGCATCGCTCAGTGCTCAATTAGTCACGAAGTCCGAGAAATGACACGAGTAGAGTGATCGTCGAGTGGTCGTAATAGGCAGACGACGTGAAAAGCGGAAACGATCCGATCTTAATACGGCATTCAACACGAACAAAATAATGCATACCCATTTCTACATCATACGTGTATGCATAATATTATACATATATACAATACATATACATACATGCACAATAAAATTATACATGTACATAACATTATACATATACGTGTACACGGTGAATTGAAAAAAGCGAACCTCAAGAATTAGGGCTAGAAATTGTTCAATAATTATTTTGTACATTTTAATCAAATATGGAAAACATATCAGTTCAACGATAACGAAGCGCATATTTATCATTTATTTATATTTTATTAGCTATAACGTGGGTTCAAAATGCAATTTTGGCGCTGGCATTGTATTAATATTCCGTCCTCACGGAACGCCATGCTGTAAACAAATGACGTCACGAAGATGACGTCTCTGTGACGTCAATTTTTGACAGGTGCAGTTACAAAAATAATAACGCATTTACATATACAATAATACATGGATCTGTAATATTATACTTATCACAACACATTTGCATAGGCCTATGCATATTATTATAAACACTTATTTTATGACCATCATGTATGTATATATATGTCCATATAAATTATGGAATGCAATGAGTAATATAGGCTATTAAGGGCTTCTTCGCGGCCTTTTGTCAAGGCCGTCATACACTGAGGAGTCGGTTAGTGCGGAGTGGTAATCGAGAGACGAGATCATTCATTGGAGGTGTTAACAGTCCCGTGCACCAGGCGGGCGTTTGGTTGCAGGTGCAGTGAAGAAGTCGAGCCATCTATCGGGCTAGGTTAGTAATCGATCGACTGCCAAGCAGGGCAACTGACGTCTGCTCAGACGTCCATCCTTTATTGGGGTGAGTGAGTACTAAAACCAGGTGGAGGGTTTTAAAATGAGCCATATTGTAGGTTACTGTGCTTGGTCATGTTTAGGGTTCACTTGAACGATCGAAACTCGCCCCCAGTTGCCCCACTTTGATGGACTAAACGAACTTAACCTGATTTCAGAAGTTCAGATGAAGTGACCGAAATTTACAGAAATAAATCGAAATAGAGCAAAATTGACCAAAATAGACCTAAGTAGACGGAAATGGACCAGAATGATCGAAAACGACCAAGTCAGATTAAGTCGGATTAAGTAAGATTAAGTCGGACAAAGTCAGATTAAGTCAGACTATGTCAGATTAAGTCGGATTAAGTAAGATTAAGTCGAACAAAGTCAGATTAAGTCAGACTATGTCAGATTAAGTCGGATCAAGGCAGATTAAGTCAGATTAGATCAGATTGAGTCAGACTACGTAAAACTGCGTCAGAATAAGTCGGGATTAAGTCAGACTAAAGAAAGCTGTTTGGTTATTCTCGTCTGCACCGGG
>OY365822.1:8026234-8027608 GCA_959347315.1 Bimastos eiseni | reverse complement strand
CGCCTAGGGCCACCGATCATTAGGGGCTGCCAATTTTGCAAAAATAAACATGAATTTTTGGGGTAAATTCATAAATGAAAGAACGTTTGCTTATTTTTTATTGTGATTAATCCTAACAACTTTATAAGCAAATCGTCAAATTATTGATTATTTATTTTTTGACTGTTCATTCATATCTTATAATAATATTAATATACCGATAGCGAGCTCAAGAATATGCCTACACTTATCGCCTATTCCGTAATTACGCACGAGCGTAAGATTCAACTTCATGGTAGATCGTCAATGAGGCAGACCAAGTAACCGAAAAGAAACATTTAAACACGTTTCATACTAGTTGTTTCAGTTTAACGACAATGTATGATAACATAGATTATTAGCGTCACCCTCCTCCTTTATCCAGGCTTGGGACTGGCACTGTCACAACGCAAACACTGGAGGAATTAACACGTTTCATTATTACTCGACCTGCATTTATGACCTTCGACGGTTTCAACCTCTGTAACGATCGTCGCTTTGAAGTGGAATCAATGGAGATCTTTCCGGCGCCTTTAGCCAAGCGATAGAATCTAATATCTATTATACCTGTGTTAGGCCTACTGGTCAGCGCATTGATTCTGACAATAACATAATTACATCACCAATATAAGTATACTAATTTTTTTCCCATAAACATAATACAATTTATACATTTAAACTTACATAAAACACAGCTGAAAACTATTTCGACGCAGATCGTTTCGTTAAAGTTAGAAAAGAGAAGGACCAAGTGGTTAAAATTCTCATTTATAGGTGCCGGATCTACACATAAGTATTTTTTTAAACTCAAGCCTAAGTCGGGGTAATTGTTGAATTCATGACAGAAATAACCGCTATTTGCTATTCGGATTTCATATTATTTTTTTTAAACTCAAGCCTAAGTCGGGCTAAGTGTTGAATTTATGACAGAAATAACCGCTATTTGCTATTCGGATAAGCATAAAATGTGTGAGACAAGGTGCACATGGTTGAGTTTTGAAAGAAAACACGTATTTAGGCGGCGGATCTCATCTGTTGAGTGGCGGATCTCATGGTTGATATGGTGGATCTCAAATCAGAGGTTCCAGATCTCAGATCCAACGGTATCCGGCTGAATTTAACCACTGGATCAGGCAATAATCATGATGTTGGTTATTCCTCCGGAAATTGGTCTGCAGTAATAGTAGAAGCCGTTTGTTGCAGTGACCTGATCTTTTAACTGAAGAACAGAAAAGAGCTTCCAGAAAGATCCGTTGTATTGGCTGTCGACAACGCCTAGCCAGTGAACGTCTTCTTATTAAACTCTGACTGATATAAATTTATTTAACGACGCATCCATAACGAGGATGATATGCG
>OY365822.1:7998734-8021234 GCA_959347315.1 Bimastos eiseni | reverse complement strand
CAACTGCTCCTACTCCTCCTTCTCCTCCTCTTTCTCCACGTCTTCCTCCTTCTTCTCATCCTCCTCTTCTCTCCTCCCACTGCCGCTTCTTCTCCTCCCTCCTTCTTAAGCTGTCCTCATCATTCGCGCTCTCCCTCTGGCCTCATCCGTCTTATTCTTCTCCTCCTACTCACTCTGTTCTTCCACTTCCTTTTCCTCCTCTCATCTTTCTCCTTCTTCAATTCTCTCCCCTTCTTGTCTTCCCTCTCCTCCCGCTGCTCCTTCTCCTCCTTCTCCTTATCGTCCTCTTCCTCCAGTGCCCCTTCTACTCCTCTTTCTCCTCCTCTTCATCCTCTGCATCCATTGCTCAGTCGCCTTACCTATCATCCCCGTCCTCCTAATCTTCCTCATCCTCTTCCTCCCTCTCATCCTCCTCCTTCCTTTACTTCTTATCCTTCTCCTCCTCCTACCTCGTTTTATTCTTCTCCTCTTCCTCTTCCTCTTTCTCGTTCTATTCCTCCTCCTCCAGTCCTCCCTATCATCCCTTCTTCTTTCTCCTCCTTCCTCTCCTCTTCTTTTCCTCCTTTTCTTCCTCCTCCTTTTCCTCTTCCTCCTCCTCCTCCTTCTCCTCCTTCTCCTCCTCATCCTCCTCTTCTTCATCCTCCCTATCACCCCTTTCCTCCTTCTCCCACCTCTCTGTCCTTTCGCCTCGGGGCAATGTCGCCGTCTAATAAAGCATGCAATCGATTGACAAGGCTGAGACTGGCAATGGCTATAATATGTAACAGAAAAAAGCGACCGCTCATACCACACGTGAACGTCGATGATATATAGCAGTAATAACAGCAGCAGTAGTTTATGTAGTATGTCATTTGTGGGAGTATCATTTGAAATACTTGTTGTAGTAGCTATCGTCGTAATAATAATAATAATAATAATAATAAGAATAAGAATAAGAAGTAGAATAATGCCCTTCAAGGGCACCTTTCCCTCACCCCCAGAAGATGAGGCCTCACCATCCGGACAACGGTTTTAACATAATATATAATATTAGTAATCTCTAAGTCCTTTGGGGAATGAAGTACCTCAGGGCATAAAAAATAATAATAATGGAAGTTATACTAGCAGTGGTAGTAATATAAGGGTTGGAAGTGGAAGTGGTGATGATAATAGAATTAATAATAACTATAATACAATTATTATTATTATTACCTATTATAATAATAATACTAATCATAATATGAAAATTATTATTAATTATTAATATTGATGATGACGATGACGACGACGATGATGATGTTGGCGTTGATGCATGAGGGATGCATGCAACTCTCAATCAACCCCTATTTCTAGTACCTCTGAAAACGCCGCATACCTCGCCAAACGACTGCGCCAATGGCGAACAACAACGCACACGGAACAGAGTCACGCAAGGCAGTAGGCACAATGGTTCGTACGCTCGTCTCAAGAGAAGGAGGAGGATGAAGAGGAGGAGGAGGAGAAGAAAAGGAGGAGGAGAAAGAGGTGGAGGTGGAGGTAGAGGAGGAGGAGAAAGAGAAGGAGGATGGAATGGAGGAGGAAGAGTAAAGGGAGGAGATAGAAGAGGAGGAAGAG
Source organism: Bimastos eiseni (assembly GCA_959347315.1). Classification (NCBI taxonomy): domain Eukaryota; kingdom Metazoa; phylum Annelida; class Clitellata; order Crassiclitellata; family Lumbricidae; genus Bimastos; species Bimastos eiseni. The sequence continues at coordinate 8,019,641 of OY365822.1, read as the reverse complement.
GAGGAGGAAGAGAAAGGGAGGAAGGAGGAAGTGTAAAAGAGGGAGATGAAGGGGGTGGAAGAGGAGTTAGGACAGGAGGAGGAGCAGAGGAGGAGGAGTAGGAGAATGTAGAAAATTATAGGGAATAGGAGGCGGAGAAGGAGGAAGGAGAAGGAGCAGGAAGAAGAGGAGGAGCAGGAGGAGGATGGGAGGAGGAAGTAGAAAATGATAGAGAATAGGAGGAGGAGAAGAAGGAAGGAGGAGGAGAAAGAGGAAGAGGAGAGAAGGAGGAATAATAGAAAGAGGAAGTGGAAGAGGTGGAGGAGGAAGAGGAAGAGGAGCAGAAGCAGGAGGAAAAGAAGGAGGAGTAGGAGGAGAGGAGGAGGAGGAGCAGAGGAGGAGGAGGAGGCTGCAATGTTGCATGCGAATCCATCTTCGGTCGAATTGTTGCATTGATGGGCAAGCAAACGCAATCGGGCGTACTCCAACGTTCAAATTGTCAATCTCATCTGTAAGCGTCTTTTTGAAGTGGCGCTATATTAATTTGAAGAATTGTTATTACAGCGTCATTGCAGGTGATGACGATGGCGAACGTGTTTGCCTTACCTCTCGAAGTATCAATGGGATTTTGAGACCTGGTCTGTCTTGGTAGCACTTCGTACACATGGTTGCCTCGTCTTCCCTCGTGGCTATTTTAAGGGACTGCCCTTCTTCCTCTGGTCCTTCTGTGTATCACAGGGTTGCTACCACTTACGTAGATCTTTATTTATAGGTTTCAGATATTCAAAGTCTATCAAAGCTTCAAAGATTCTAAGATATATCCAAAGGATTCAAATATCCAAAGATTTCTCAAGGCTTCAAAGATCCAAAGATATCTCAAGGTTTCAAAGATCCAAAGATATCTCAAGGCTTCAACAATTCAAAGATCTCTCAAGGCTTCAAGAATTCAAAGATCTCTCAAAGTTTCAAAGATCCAAAGATCTTCTAATGCATCAAGGATCCGAAGATATCTGAAATCTTCAAAAAATCATCTATCTCTCAGATCATCAAAGATCCAAGGATATTTTAAGGCTTCAAAGACCCGAAGATCTTTTAAAGCTTCAAAGGTCCAAAGATCTCTCAAGGTTCCAAGGATTCAAGGATATTTTAAAGCTTCGAAGATTCAGAGATGTCTTAAGTCTTATAAGATCGAAAGATTCCCTAAAGCTTCACAAATCTAAAGATATCTCAATGCTTCACGCTTATTAATATTATTCTTGTCCTTATTAACTCACCAATCATGAAGCGCCTTTACTCAGCGATTCAGAGGCGCTCCAGAGTCCAGAACCAGATGATTGTCGTCACAAGCAAAGTCGTCATGCGTTCAGAAACTGAGGAATGGTAGATGTAGACTGAGAAGCTGGAGCTACAGATTATCATTACTGCAAGCGTTCAGAAAAATCGGTATCAAAGAGTCTCATGCAATAAGTTCCCCAAAGAGAGGTGTGTTGGACATAATTATCTGCAGAATGAAAGATGATAGAAAACCACAAACGCTGGTTTTTGGAATAATGGTTGGAACAAATAAAAGAGGAAGACCACTCAGGGAGTGGAGAGACGAAATTGAAGAGTGGGGTGGAACAAATCTTCAAGAGTTGAACCATGCTGCAGTGAACAGAGAGAAGCAAAGAGATGTGGTTAGAAAACCATCAGACACCTTAGGGGCGATGAGCCAGCCCATGGTTGTTGATTGATTGACTGAAGCTCTCGTGAGTAAGTTGGTGCCCCGCCTTTAGCTTTCGTGTGAAGTAGAAATTCAGAGCATAGGCCTACGATTACAATCGCAAGTCGAAACACACATCGTATACGATTCGCGGGTCGAGAACGTAAAACGGGTTTATACGACGTGAGTTAATTATGAGAAATGTGTACATCTCAGTACGAATTATTCTACGATTGGGAACGGGTGCCGTCTGTCCTAACGGCGCTCAATCTCATGAATTTACAACATCCCTGAGGATTTAACTGGTCACCAGAAGGCACCCCCCGCTGTAAACGACTTCAATTTCGGACGGATTGTGGCGTAGAGACACGAGAAAAGCCGCTTTGCGTACAGCGAGCGCTTGCAGGGTTTGGAAAATTAGCCACAAGTTGGGATGCGTTGCTTTGATTTGCCAACGGTTAACGACGTGGTCTGTACTTCGACTTTCCATTGGCATTAGCATAGATTCGTTTAGATCGGTGAGAATTGGACGGTTGCGTTACGATGGACGTTCGAAACGTATGTTCCAGAGACACACGCGGCGAAATGGCCTGGAACCTGAATTGGTTCCGTAATTGGTGCATAATTGGGCTGCAACGCAGAGTAGGAAATGTGTAGGTTTGCGCTGCTACCTCTAAGACGATTACTGTGTAGAGTCCTTAACTGACAATTGATCAGCGCCACCGAGTGAGGCTTGGGTTTAATAGATTGTGGCGCCTTACAAACGCATTATAACGGTAATACAATTATAATTGTAATAGTAATAGTTATAGTAACAATAGCAGCAATAATAATAATAATAATAATAATAATAATAATAAATATCCTGCGGCCTTCCAGGGCACCTTTTCCTCACCACCAGAAGACGCGGCCTGACCATCCGGACAACGATTTTAACACTTAAATAATCTTTCAGTCCTTGGGGGATGAAGTACCTCAGGAAAGCAAAAATAATAATAATTTAAGGGTACTTTCGCTGCCCAGGAGACCGGCAAATAGGGCCATTTCGGGCGACATCGCCACTAATTAATTTTCAAGACACTGAGGGATCATGTATACCTCGGGGCATAAAAATGATGATAACAATGATAGAGAGAGTAATTTTAATGGCAGCGGTAGTGGAAGTAGTAGTTGTTGTAGTCGTTGTGGTGGTAGCAGTAACCGCAAGAACAGAACTAATAATGGTGATAATAAAGACTCCATCCGCTGCCATCAATGCATGTATCGATGTTTTGCAGTGGAAGTAAATCAACGACATATTGATGCTTTCGCTTTATGGTCTCTGGTCATCAGCTGACGATGGTAATGTTTGCGCTGCTGCTGCTGCTGCTGCTGTTACTGAGACATGGTTCACTTCTTAAGTTTGGCCGAAGCCCGTTCTGCATCGCTGATCTTTTGTATTTTTTCCTGGATGGAGCAATTTGTTGCAATTCGCTCTCTGTCTCTGGCTCCATCTCTGGCTCTATCTCCGTCTGCGTCTCTGTCTCTATCTCTGTCTCTGTCTCTGTCTCTGTGTCTCTGTCTGTCTATATCTTTGGCTCTGTCTTTGTCTCTATCTCTGGCTCTGCCTCTGTTTCTATACTTGTCTCAGTCTATGTCTCTGTCTTTGTCTCAGTCAGTAAGTAAACCAGTCAAAGAAGCAAAAAATAAACTTATGCAAGTAAATACATCAGCCAGTCAGTCACGAAGTCAGCCAGTCAGTAAGTAAGTCAGCCAATAACTCAGAGAAGCAAATTACTGACAAATGCAAATCAATCTGTCAGCCAATGAGCTAGTTTCTTCGCAAGCCAGCCGGACGGGCAGCTTATCAAGCGTTTCGGAGAAATGGTCAACATAACAGTAATCTATTGCGCCAATAATTCTACTACCATCTTCTATGGGACATCGACCAAGCACAGCGCCTCTACACAAGAGGTGGCGCTCCTGTGCCCAGCCAGCCGAAGCCGTTAACCCCGTACTATAACTCACCCGTGTCTGAACCGGCCCACACGATAACGAAAAGAACTATTCGAAATGATGTCTGACGGAAGCACACTCACGCTAGTGTAGCTGGAGGAACAACAAGGTCTGAAGTAGTCATTGCTAGCACGAATATTATTCCGCAAGAGAGCCAGACGTCTGGCCTTACCAACGAACATGGTATACTAGGCTTGAGAAACAATTACATTTGTTTTTACATGCAAAAATATTGGAGAAAGATAATAATGATAACAATCTCCTTTTAATTTCAAACTGACAAACCGCAGTATGATTACAAGACCAGTATGAACGAATGATGACGAGTTAATACAGGAGTCGAATTTAACCGTCGGCAGCCACGCAGGGCGACAATTACGTTATACATCTCATTTTTAACAAATGCCGCCGCCTAGCGAAAGAAGGAAGGAAGTCAACCTTAGGGGTGATACGGATCTCGGTACCTCAAGCGTTGCATGCGTTCCTGTGTGTCTACCACTAGGCCCCTACTCTATACGATGCAGCTTAACTATATGGCACACAGGCTCAAACACACAAAGAGAAAGGTTAAACAAAACGCAAAACGTAATGGGCGCCTTGCATTCAACTCCTGTAATAACTTATGTTATTAATCGTAATGTGGTTTGTCCGTTTGAAATTAAACGAAAATTTAAAAAAAACAGAGAGAAAGAGAGAGGGAAAGAGACATGCAGTGACAGGGACAGATTGGTGAGACAAACTGGCTACAGATTGATAAACGGAAAAGAGAGGAATAGAAAGTGAGGAAATGGAAATAGAGAAAAATAGAAAAAGAGACAGAAAAGACTGATACATATATAAAAACGGAGACAGAGACAAAGATAGAGACATATACTGAGATGGACACAGACACAGAGACAAAGATTGACTGACTGAAGGACTACCTGACAGACTGACTGACTGACTGACTGACAGACTGACTGACAGACTGACTGACTGACTGACTGACTGACTGACTGACTGACTGACTGACTGACTGACTGACTGACTGACTGACTGACTGACTGACTGACTGACTGACTGACTGACTGACTGACTGACTGACTGACTGACTGACTGACTGACTGACTGACTGACTGACTGACTGACTGACTGACTGACTGACTGACTGGCTAATAAATTTACCTGCAGGCATATCAATTTTTTTATTTGTCTCTCTGACTGGTTGAATGACTGATTTACAAATTAATGAGTTTATTCATTGATTGCCAGATGGACTAATTGATTGACTGATTGGTTTGTTGGTCACCTGATTGACGGGTGATTGATTTCGTTGTCAGGATGCCTCCGTCTTCTTCTTCGAGAAGAAAGTTGCCGAGAAGCTTCACAAGCCGAAGAGAAGGGAGATCGTGACTGAGATCCTGCGTCGCGAGGTGTCGCATCTGACCCGGATCAAACACCACAAAACGTTGCGCGTCCTTCACAGCTTAGAGGAATGTAAGTAAGTAAGAACATTTTCTACGTTTACAATTCAAACTGACGAATCGCACGCAGTGTGATAACATGAAAATAGCGGGAACAGATGATAACAAAAGCTGAACAACATTCGGTTTTATGACTGTATGCAAAGGCGCCTTGACAGATGGAGGACACACAATGAGTTAGGCAGAAAATTTGGGGGTGGGAACAAACGTATAAAGTGTTTCATGTCTGTAAAAAGTGGACGGACTTACCCCCTCGATCCTCCGGGATCGCCGCCTCTATCTGCGTGGCAACCTGTTGGCGTCGATCCTTCATATTGCCGCTCATTTTGTCATCGCCCCATAGGGGGTGGAAGGCCACGTCAGCCCCATAGGACTAGCGGGCATCGAAACTGCATCCTTCTGCTATTTGTACACGTGTGTTACCAATCAACCATCATCGCGCACAGAAGCACAACCATTGAAAGACGTCTTCCTAAATCTCTTCCTCTAAGCATCCGCCAGTTAGAATTGCACCAACGACAAGGGAGGTGGCATGATCTAAATCCGATTGCAATAAAAAATCTCTAGACGTCTGTTGCGTAGATTATTCCAAAAATACCGCTTCCTTCCCTCCCATTAAGCCCCCTCCCTCTGCTTTTCGAGGCGACTGGCGCCCCCACGCGGTCCTCTCCCCATTAACATTTCTCTTCTGTTTCCTCCTGTCGCCACCAGAGAGCGCGTATCTGCAATTGTCGCCCGTGATGACTTTTAATGACATCATTTTCGTTGCCGTGGTAACACCGCGTCCTTGCTCGACGCAACCACAGCGAGTGAGGAATTGACGGGGGGAGGAGACGACAACGCCAGCGGCGGTCACAGCAGCGGCTGAGAAGGATGTCGCCTGCTGTTGGCAGCCGCTGTGTAAGAAGACCGCGAATGCAGAAACGCAGAGACACACATCTGAGACGAAGACATCAGTTTAGAATAAGGATCTACCTGGTTTTAGGAGCACCATCGGTAGATGCCCTTATTCGTTAGGCAATAATTATTATCAGTAATAGATTGCAGTTTCGATGCAGTTACAGCATGTAATTGTCATTTTTGAAACTGTAATGGAACACTTTTGTAGCGCCACTCGATATCAGAGGCGCATGACATAGTTTTTGTGTTTACCTGTCCATTTATATAGCGACTTAGAGGAGCCTAACAAAGGCGCTGAATGCCCTCCTACTTATGAAATCAGAGATGTACAATCGACCCTACGATTAAACATCGACTACGCTGGGCAATCGTGCGTGAAAAACATAAGCGGAGATTTGGTCCTGCGATTGGGGTGGGGCAGGTCGACAATATTTTGGTTTGGAAGGGAGTTCTTTAAAAAAATTCAAGGCCCAAAAATGTAAGAAGTAATAAAGGTTGAACAGTGAAAAAACCGTAGAAATTTAGAATATTTATGAAATATTAAGTAATATTGAAGGGGATAATTATAGGCAACTCCATCCCATCCTCCTGAAAGGTTTCAGAGGCCGTCCTCTCATGTCCTCCTAAGTCTCCGCCCTGTTAAATAGAGGACTCAGGAGATTCCAAACCATTATTGGGCAAGGACTGTAACCGGTCTCCAGATCCAGGTTTAGCATGATTATCAAGGACGTATGCTTTGGGGCAGCGACGATATTAGCATACATCGACCAGTTGTGAAAAATGCATGAGAAGCAATGCAAGAAGAAAAGATAGGCGGTAAAACGAGCGCAAAAGATAAAAATCGTGGAATCGAGGCTTAGGTATAAAAAGTTGCATTCGGTGTAGATGTCATTGAGACCTATTAGGAGATCAGGAGCGAAATGTCATTGAGAAACAGCGAAGCGTAAGCAGTCTAGGAGTATGATAAGCCTAGGCATAAAAATCAAGAGAAACAAAATGAGCATAATAAGTCAAGGTATTAAAATCAAGAGAAACAAAATGAGCATAATAAGTCAAGGCATAAAAATCAAGAGAAAAAAAGAGCATAATAAGTCAAGGCATTAAAATCAAGAGAAACAAAATGAGCATAATAAGTCAAGGCATTAAAATCAAGAGAAACAACATGAGCATAATAAGTCAAGGCATTAAAATCAAGAGAAACAAAATAGCATAATAAGCCAGGCATAAAATTCACGAGGAACCAAAGGAGCACAAATAGCATGGAGATGAAGCAGAGGCATTTGATCTAAGCCAGAGGCTGTAGACTGCAGTTCAACAATCAACTGCGACGTCGCCACAATGTGCAAAAGGCAGAAATCGGTGATCATACTCTCAAGAAAGATCCGTTTAAACATCTATGTAATAATTCGAATGAAGTGGCGAATTTCGCCTGGCGAAATCAAAAATGTGGCCATCTATACTCTGGGTATTTGACTGTCCTCTTCGCCCGCACTTCTATGATACGGAACAGGGCCTTCATCTATTGGTCCATCCAAGAACTTCACCTCCTGTCCAAAACTTCCTCATCCGCATTCTACTCATTACTGAAACGTTCTTCGGATTTCCAAACAAGCATAATTATGAAATAACCATGATTATCATTGTTAGCGATGAAATGGTGACCCGTATGCGTAACCATCGGTTCTTTGTGGTCAGCCTTTTCACTTTAGCAATTGAACGCAATGAAACGCTGTATGCTTAGTACATTACCCTTTTATGAAATTTTGTAAGATGTTTGCATACTGGAACTTCAGAAATCCAATAAAAAAGATTGATTATTATAAAAGCATCAAATGAAATGATAATTATAGATATAAATTAATGCATGTATATGTTTCATTGTTAAAGGCAATGTGAGAAACCGAAGATTGTGTACAATGTCAAGGCAATTTCTAAAACCCTAACCCTACACAAACCCTAACTCTGCACTAACCCGACACTAACCCAACCATAACCCTAACCTTGACCCTAACCCTAACTCTAACCCTAAACCGCAAATGAGTGATTTTTACAAATGCCCAAATGTAAAAAATAAGGCATTTTACAAAATCCCTATTTCACACATTGTCTGTAACATATAAACACACATGTGTATTGTGTGTGTGTATGTGTCATTAAATCGATGCTATTTATATAGCGCCTCTTCAAGCTAACTATTCAGAGGCGCAAGTTATATACATAAGAAGCGCCACTCTTGTTAGAAAGTTGGAGCAGACGATTTTAAATCTGAGTGACATGTTTAAGAAAACTGTCAGATCCGAAAATAAATTGACAAACGATGAGACGATGAGAAGAAAAGCGCAACAGACGAAAGAAGATGACGAGAGACAGATGAGACGGACGACAGGTGGTTAAGAGAAAGACGGCGATGAGGAGAGTCAGCGGGGGTGCTCATTTACTTCAGATGGGGCAGAGGAGGAGATGGAGGAGGAGCAGGAGGAGGAATGGGAGGAGTAGGAATGAAAGGAGGAGGAATGGGAAGAGGAATAGAAAGAGGAGGAGGAGGACGTGGAGGAAGAGGAGGAGAAGGAGCAGGAGCAGGAGAGGAAATATAAGTAGGAGGATTAGAAGGAGGAATAAGAGGAGGAAGAGAAGGAGGAGGAAGAATACGAGGAGGGATATAAGGAGGAGGAGCTGGAGCTGAAGGAGGAAGAGGAGCAGAGGAGGAGAAGGAATGGGAAGTAGGAATAGGAGCATGATGAACTGGAGAAGAAGGAGGAGGAATGGGAGGAGGAATAGGAGGAGAAGGTGCATGATGAGGAGGAAGGGGAGGATGAGAAATAGGTGGTGGAGGAAAAGGAGGAGAATTCGCCGGAGCGTTAACTGAGGAGTGGCCGCATGCGACAGGTGGTCGAGTGGCGGAACGCGATCTGGGTAATTGGCTTAGTACGATGAAGGACGAGAGATGGAGAGATGGAGAGATGGAGAGATGGAGAGGTGGAGGAGCCTAGGAGGTGGCCGAGCTAATTTCGACAATCAGGTTCAGAGGAAGAAGGGAAACTTTAAAATAGGTGAAGAATGCAATTTTACTATTGAAGGCACAGTGCGTTACTTTGCATGCATGTTTATGTGTGTATGTATGTGTATGTATGTGTATATATGTGTATGTATGTGTATGTATGTGTATGTATGTGTATGTATGTGTATGTATGTGTATGTATGTGTATGTATGTGTATGTATGTGTATGTATGTGTATGTATGTGTATGTATGTGTGTGCATTTGAATACGTGTATTATGTAAGTGTTTCTATGAAGCAAGGATTTCGAGTATATATATGTGTGTATATGATGCATTATAGGTTCCTTCATAGAGACCTCTCACATATAACCCTTCCACAGAAAATCCCAGTCTATCGCCGGCTAAAGAATGCGTTTATTTAATTACCTTTGAAGTGCGCGGCGTCGCTTGACGTCATCTAATTAATTGGTTATTCTAAACTAAGTTGGCGGAGTTGTAAGGTGTCGGATTTGGCTCGTTGTCAACAGCGGTAATTACCGTGGCCCTCCCCTCTTATCCGGGTTTTGGTCTGGCACCATGGACTACAGACAATGGCGGGCTGATTATTCTTTCGCAATTTTACCTCTGCAGGTGGGATTCTGATTTCGGGATGAAAATGAGCTATCGTGCTACACCCGAATGGACTGCCGAGCTCAAGGAAGGTGTGGCGGCTCTGAAACCGAATCTTGACAGAGATGCAGCTGTAAATGTATAGGAGCTTAGTGTCAGTCTCAAGCCCGGATAAAGGTGGAGGGCGACGCTGGTGATCTTTGTTATCACACAGTGTCGTTAAACTAACCAACCTCTTGTTACGCTGCGGCTGCCAATACCCGCGGAGCATTACAGATTTAATGGGAGGGAACAACAGTGAGCGCCGTATATGCCACATGGATCTTAGTTGAGGCTATTAACCTTAGCGACTGTCGCTTATGTGGGCTGAACAATAGGCAGCGCCAATGGCAGCGTCTTTTGTCTCCAACTGTTGCTCACCGTCATAAATAAACTAATAGATTTCTGCTCTGTCCTCTCCGCCATCCTCTCTGCTCTTCTCCTCTCATGTCCTCTCCTCGCCTTTCTCCTCTGCTCTCTTCTTCCAAGTGGTATCCTTTTCTTAGTCCTCTTTTTTCTCTTTTAAGTCCTCTCCTCTTCCAAGTCCTCTTCTTTCCTCTACTTTGTCGTATAGTCCTTCTAGTCCTCATCCTCTTAGTTAGTCCTCTCCTCCTATTTTTCCTCTCCTCTTTTTTGTCCTCTCCTTCTATTAGTTAGTCTTCCCCATAATCATGTCAGTTTTCTGTTTCTGTTCAAATGACATGCATGCTGCATCCACCCAATTCTCCATACCTGTCTGAGCCCTTCCTTCTGCATTCCGTCCCTCTGTCCCTCTGCTTGTCCTTCTGCATCCGTCCCTCTGTCCCTCTGCCCATCCTTCTGCTTCCGTCCCTCTGTCCCACTGTGCGCCTATTGCTGCTGCCCATTCGTTCGTTATCTCGAGGGTGCTATTAAACGCAGTCTGAGCCTGAGTGTGAATAACGTTCGGGGTTTAACGCAACCATTTCCAGCATTCGAGTCCTGTAACGGAGAGGATCACCATCGACTGAACGCCGCTTAGTATCGTGTAGTCCAGACGAAGCGACGGATACTGAACGACGATCCACCGATCCAGAGTCTTCTCAAGTCTCGACAGCCAAATACATCGCACTACTCTTAGTCCTCGCATAGCATTGTCATCATCATCATCGTCATCGTTGTCATCATCGTCATCGTCATCGTTATCGTTGTCGTCATCATTATCATCGTCATCATCATCATTGTTATCATCGTCATCGTCATAGTCGTCATCATCATCGTCGTCGTCATCGTCATCATTATCGCGTTGAAGGTTCTGCATTGGCTTCCTGTCCGACAGCGCATTAAGTTGTTAATGTTTTTGTTATTGTTGCTGTTGTTGTTGTCGTGATCCTGTACTAGTCATCATGTTGAATATAAATATATTGAACTCTCGATCAGATCATGGATCTCGTGATCAAGATTCTTATCAAGGTCTGGACTTGTAATCATGATCATTATCAAGACATGGACACGCTATCAAGATCATGAACGTGGTCTATACGTGTGACAATGATCATGAATATTGGCCCAGACTCAGAGCCGTCATGATTCTGGATCTTGATCATGATCATTGATAATGATCACGCAATGATCTCGTGATAGTAACCATTTCCCTGGTTCAGACACCCATTCATGGCCTGAACGTATTAGTGACGCCTTTGTTTTGGAAAATTGTTTCTGCCGATGGAATTCGGACATTCTGGTTCTTCGTATTTCTCTTGTAGTGACAGTCTGGCCTTTGCAACTGAGCCAGTCATAGCCAGCCTCGCCAATCTCCTCGGCAACTGCGAACGGCTCGGAGCCAACGTTCAGCAGGAATTTAAAGTACGGTCACTGTTTTTCTGTTTCACTCTGGAGAAATGTGAAATTTTATCCAAATGCAGTATTTTAACCTCCTGTACTAGGAACCACGGTAATTTAGAAACGTTTACTTAGAAAAAGTTATTTAGAAACGGTCATTTAGAAAAGGTTATTTAGAAACGTTTACTTAGATGAAGTTATTTAGAAACGGTCATTTAGAAAAGGTTATTTAGAAACGTTTACTTAGATGAAGTTGTTTAGAAACGGTTACTTATAAAAGGTCATTTAGAAAAGATTATTTAAAAGCGGTCATTTAGAAAAGATTATTTAGAAATGGTAAGTTAGAAAAAGTTTATTTGGAAAAGGTTATTTAAAAGCGGTTATTTAGAAAAGGTTATTTAGAAATGGTAACTTAGAAAAAGGCTATTTAGAAAAGGTTATTTAGAAAAGGTTATTTAGAAGCGCATGTGGCCATGATGAGCTCACTTACTGGCTGCATTAACTGACCGAATGACACTTGCAATGCCAGCATTGCATACAACTGATGAGTTTTGCAGTTCAATGGCTCAAAGCTTTCTGCGTAAGCTAAATGAAAATAGATACTGAATGAATTAATAAGTAATGATCCAATTCAGCAATTGAGTGAGCCAACCAGGGCCACATCCGCTTCTAAGTGACCGCTTCTAAATAACTGCTTCCTTATATCCGGTTTTTTTCTTAATAATCGTTTGCAAATAACCGATTCAAATTAGCCATAGTTTTAATTTCATGAGATTTAAAATACTGCATTTACTGACTGAGAATAGCTGAATGAATTGAAATGAATCAATAGCAGATTCCACGAGTGACTGGCTGACTGACTGAATGAATGAATGAATGAATGAATGGGTACCTGACTGACAGATTGACTTTCTGAATGACTGATCGAAGGAATTACTGAATGATGAATGAATGAATTGTTGACTGAATAACTGATCAAATAATGAAATTACTAAACGCGTGAATGACATAACGATATGATGGAATGAATGAATGAACGAATGAGTGAATGAGTGAATGAATAAATGAATAAACGAATAAATGAATAAATGAATAAATGAATAAATGAATAAATGAATAAATGAATGAATGAATGAGTGAATGAGTGAATGAATGAGTGACTGATTTATCTAATAACTTATCATCGTTTTTCAGGATTTTAGTTTCCTGGACATCGAGATCAAATCGGGTCTACTGCAGGTAGGACGACAGTTTCCTTGATCTCGTTCCACGAACCGTTCCAATTTTGTTCCACGAACCGTTCCAATGTCGTTCCGCTCTTTTAAGAAACATTTCGTGTCTGGGTCGTTCTTTTTCGGTCAAATGGAAACGTTCAGACCATTCGTAATCCAATCCACGCCACTGTCCAATCCAGATCTTTTCCACACGTGTGTAGCCTTCCGTTTGAGCATTTGTCCGTCTAGCTGTCCGTGGGCGTATCTGTGTATGTGTGTGGGTATGTCTGCATCTATCTGCGTCTACTTATGTTTGCTTGTATATACCTGGGTCTGTCTGTGTATCTCCGTTTGCCTGTGTGCATGGTCGTCGGTGTATATGTCTGTTTGTCCCTTTGACTGTCTGCTTATCTCTGTGTGTCCCGCTTACTCGAAACCTTATCAAAATCTGTTCACGTCCGCGGCGATTTGAAGGCGCTATATAAATTGCGCTGCTGCTTAAGTTGCTCCCTCTATCGAAAAATCCTTTACTTGGAAGGGACGGACGGCTGGGAGGAAGGAGAAGGGACTGAGCGGGAGAGGGAAGAGAATGTGAGGGAATGATACAAAAGAGAGAGGAGAAGGGATGGGAGGAAGAAGAAGGGGAGGGGAAAGGAAGAAGAGCACAGGGAAGGGAAGGAAGAGGATTATAAAAAGAGGAGGAAGAGAAGATGGAGAGAGAGAGAGAGACAGTGACAGAGACAGAGAGAGACAGAGACAGAGAGAGAGAGAGAGACAGAGAGAGAGAGACAGAGAGAGAGACAGAGAGACAGAGACAGAGAGACAGAGAGACAGAGAGAGAAGAAGGAAGAGGAGGGAGAAGGTGGAGACATAAAATAGGATGCTCTGCGCTAAATACCAGCAATATCAGAAGCATTAATGACTATAAAAGTATCCTTGCCCGAATTAATATCCGAATTAGGGTCCTGCATCGTCGTATAAAGAAACCTAAAACCATCCGAGCTGCAATGAACTTCGTCAGATTTAAACACCTTATACGTGCTCACATTCCTGAGCATGTTACGCGACCCCACGTTACTACTTGTTATCCCACTCTTGAATACTGTATTTACTAAGAAGAATTTGCTGTGTATCTATTTTTATTAGTTTTCCTCTGTGTCGAGATGTATTGCACGCTGTCATCTCGCGCTTCAGAGTAGATGTCTTGAAGGGACGCTATATAAATTCTTCAAATAAATAAATAAAATTATAGTATCCATTCTAATTGGGGTCCATGCTAAGCGAGATTTCGTCCCCTTTAAGCTCCCATTGTTCCATTAGGTGCTATATTTTAGTAATATAAATATGACCGTTCCCAACTGTACGTTGTATCCGTTGGCTTGGGGACAATAAACCTCACTGAATAAAAGACAGAAGCATGAGGATGATGAGGGTCTGAGGCCAGACAGGACAAGAGATGCAGAGGCCGAAAGATGGAAGGAGTCGAATGTAAACGGAGAGTGCAAGAAAAACCGAAAACAGTCAAGATCGCAAAAGTGGAAGGATAGCAGGTTACGAGGAGACAGAGATAAAGTAGGAACGAAAGCTAAAAGGGCATTAAGACAGACATATAGAAAGACAGACAGACAAATAGACAGAAAGACAGACAGACATGCAAGATAACTTAAAAGATGGCAGAAGGGCAAGACTTCGTAACGCAGAAAGAGAGGCAGAGACCAGGAAATCACACAAGGAAGCAGGCGTATGAAGACGAAGGCAGAGATGGAGAAAGACAGACAGAGGCAGATATACTGAGACAGAGGGGGAGGGAGAAGGGAAAGGGAAGGGAGAGGGAAATGTGGAGAGAGGGGAGGGGAGTGTGGATCTATTTAGAGTCGAGAATGAAACGCTGAAAGGACACAGGAGGTGAGCAATCGGCAGGAGGGTAACAAAAGACAGATGCGCTGAACGATTGAGTGAGTGAGTGAGTGAGTGAGTGAGTGAGTGAGTGAGTGAGTGAGTGAGTGAGTGAGTGAGTGAGTGAGTGAGTGAACGAGTGAGTGGACGGAAGCCAGGTTGACGCCGTGTGATTGATACTCGTCGTCGGATGTGACGGTCGCAGACGTCACAAGTGTGTCTACGTAGACGGATGGATGTCTTTAGAAGAGCAAATGAACGGTAAAATTATCCGTACGACATCCAAGAGGTCATGTCTGGCAATTACTGCGCTGTGTTGAGGAACGAATAGATGGATGGATGGATGGATGGAGGGATGGACGGACGGTGGAGAGATGAATGGATGGATGCATGAATAGATGGATGGATAGACGGAGAGATGAATGGATAGATGGATAGGTGGATGGATAGATGAATGGACGAACGGATAGAGGAAATGAGGAATGAATAGCTGGATGGATGGATGTACGCTTAGGTGAATGAATTGATTGGTGAATGGATGAATGGATGGATTGACGGATGGATGAATGGATATATGGATGAACCACTAAAATTCCACACATGCTGCATTACATGAACTGGAATGTCAGTCTATGTTTGTTTAATATCGTTTAATATTGTTTGTTTAAACACTTAAGGCGCAAGCAAGTAATGCGACTGTTTGGAAGGGCGGTTAGGGGCGAATGAGGTGGCTGGCATAATGTATTGATTAGACGGTTGATTGCTTGTAATCGAACCATTGACTGACTCTGACTTCCGAAGGACATGGACGGTCGTTTTATGTTTAAATTTTTACACTAGTTTAGGCACTGTATATTATGTTGTGAATAAAGAAAATTCAGAAAACAAAGAGGACGTGTCACGATCCTTGGAGTTCGGTAATTTTAACTGAAGGAAAAGAAAGTTGAAGATTACATGGAGTGTTGAATATTACGAATGACTTTGACAGCGCCCACCACCTCCTCCTCCTCCTCCTCCTCCATCTCATCCTCCTTCTCCTTTCACTCCTCCACCTCCTCCTCGTACTCGTCATCCTCCGTCCAATTACTAACGCAGTCCGTCTGTCTGATCTGACGTATCGATCAGGATCTGGGTTGCAAGCCGCGTTTTGTCAACGAAGGTTTCATGAGCCACAACGATAATCGAACAGGTAGTTGCGGCTGCTGGCACACAACAAGGGTATCGGATTCGAGGGCTGCCACGGCCGTGGGGACGAGCCCGATGGGGCCGGGGCTCCATTCGACCAAGTCGGTCAACAGCCGATAAACCCTATCACATATTCAGCTTCACGTTTAGTCATCGACGTGGATATCCTGGTCGATAGCGAGGCTCTGTTGAGGCGCCCGGTTGACGCTAAAGTGTGTGCGGTTCCTGACCGAAATATATTATCATCTCGTTGTAAAGACGAATTGTCGTTATTTTCGTCTGAGTATCGGTGTCATTAGCACTGTCCGCGTGACAGTGTCATCATAATGGTTCCGTTGCTGGTGACATTGTTTGTCATCGTCGTCGTCATGATCGTTATTTTGTAGTTACATTGGCCGACTGTATCGTTGTTTCTGTAATCGTTATCGCGTCCACCGTTATGATTATTTTCACTGCCACGATTGCCACTATCATCATCATCGTCGTCATCATCATCATCATTATCATCATCATCGTCGTCGTCATCGTCATCATCATCATCATCATAATCATCATCATCGTCGTCATCATCATCATCATCGCCATCATCATCACGTCACCTCTGTTACCACCATGGTCATCAGCATCATCACCATCGTCGTCATCGTCATCACCATCATGATCAGTAATTATCGCCATCGTTGTCATTGTTTTCGGTAATATGGTAATTTGAATTATTATATTATTATTTAAAATTTTTACATTAATATTTGTTAATTAAAAAAAATCAATATTAATTGTAAACTGTAACATGATAATTAATAATATCATCAATAGTCAGTTGTGGTCATCGTCACCAGTTACCTTCGGTCTTTCGTTGCCATCAACATAACACAACGGATGTGGCAATGAATTGGTTGGTTAGCTGTAGTTTAACGACGTTTTGATAACAAGGCTAATTAACGTCATCCTCTTCGCTGGTTCCATCCTTGAGACTAGCACTGCTGCAGTGGCGCAGTTATTTACAATCGAGCATCGGCTGCTGTTGGCTTTCTTCTGTCGCGTTAGCCAATCAGCCGAAATATCCTTAATTTCGAAGATCACTCGCTGAGGACAAATGTTGGCAAACGCTGTTTAAGACGAACTATATATATACTTTACTACCGTGCCATACTTTATGTATACATCTTAATCCTTTCCTGCCATAACCTGTGCTCATTAATTTACTAATTGCTCACTTTGGCGCCGGTGAATTGGCTGGTCTCTTCCCGGACACGGCTTTTATGTAAGCGCTCAGACTTTTCTTTTCTCTAGGGATTTTTCGCATTTGGATGTCTCTGATTAGGTTATACTGTGATGCAATGTAGCGAATAGAATTATTCCGTGAATAGAATAGAATACATTACATTCATTACTTGACACAGTGACCCTGAGCATTCATTCCATCTGTCGCCTTTCGACGGGAATCCGCGTGTGCGTGGGCCCACCGCTGGTGTCTCGTATCAGCGTATTGTGCAATGTTTTGCTCTTGTATTACATCAGTTCCTATTGTCATTTGACTTCATTTAGCCCAGCGCAGACAGTGAAGCTATATTGAAGGGGTTCTATAAAGTCTCTTTGTGTTACATCACGCTATGCTACATCACATTATGTTACGTTGCGTAACGCCACATTACGTTACGGCAACATCACATTACATAGCATTACGTTACGTAACACTGTGTTACACAACGTTACATTACACTACAGAACAGCGCCCAATCTGGTGATTGTACGTTGATTGCAGGTGATTGAGGGTCTACATCACCTGCATACGACAGAGCACATGCTCCACCTGAACATCTGTCCACAGAGCGTCATCGTCACAAAGCGTGGAATGTGGAAACTGGCAGGGTTCGGATTCGCTCAGTCGTCCACCGAAGTTAGTAGTTCGACAGCGGGTCATGACTGGGGCAGGAGAGGTTAGGTAAAGTCAGTTAAGGTAATGTCAGTTGGGGTCGGGAGAGATCATAAGAGGTCAGGTGAGGTTAGGAGAGGTCAATAGAGGTCGAAAGAGGTCAGGATAAGTCAGGAGAGGTCGAAGGAGGTCAGAAGACGTCGGTAGAGGTCGAGAGAGGCCAGGAGGAGTCAGGATAGGTCGAGAAACGTCAAGAGAAGCTAGGAAACGTCGATAGAGGTAAGGAAAGAAGGCAGGAGAGGTCGGATGAGGTTTGGAGAAGTCAGGAGAGGTCTGGAGCAATCAGGAGAGGTAACGAGAATTCAAGTGAGGTCAGCAGAGGTCATAGCAGGTCAGGTCAGGTCAGGACAAGTCAGGACAGGTCAGTAGAAGTCACGTCACGTCTTAAGTCTCGTTTGGGCGAGTCTGATTAAGAGGAATAGGGGGTGAGTTCTGGCGAAGTGAGACGGGGTGAGGTGGGGTGAGAGGTGGGAGTGTAGCTGCTGTCATTTATCGATGGTTTGTCATAACAAAGACGATTAGCGTCGGCCTCCTCCTCCTCCTCTATCCAGCCTTGGGTCTGGCACCACCAGAGTACGGACAGCGGCGGATTTCGGAAAACAGGGAGAGAGAAGTAAGGGCCTTTAACGCGTGACGATGTGAAGATTGTTAGAGGAGGAATGCAGAGTAGCGAATAGAAAAAAACGGCGTTTTAAAAACCAATCATAGCTTAGATAATAATAGATCTGACCCTGTTTTGCATTTCCTTTTAAAAACCAACTTCCTCCGACCACATATAACCCTTCCTTATGACGAATCAACCCGACCCGCCCGACCCGACCCGACCTAACCTTCCCCAGCCTGACCTGACCCTCTTAACCGTACTCTGTCAGAACTCGTTTTCCGTGAATCCGTGGATGTCGAAGCATTCGAAGATGGCGCAGCCGGACCTCGACTACATCTCACCGGAAATTCAGATGGCGACGATGAAGTATGCCACTTCCGCCTGCGACATTTTCTCGCTAGGAATGCTCACGTGCAGCGTATACAACGCAGGACGATCGCTCGTCCAGGCCGGATACAGCACGACCAACTACGTCAAACAACTCGAAAGGGTAGGACTCTACACATACAGGCACAAGCACACAGAGTGTCGCAGACACACACCGACATACACACAAGCACATACACAGAGCCACCGCTAGTTATATAGCGCCTTCTCCTGACATTACTGATGGGATAGGTATGCGCGTTGTAGTCAGCATGTCTCTCACTGCCTATCTCTTTGTCTCTGTCTCTGTCTCTCTCTGTCTCTTTCTCTGTCTCTCTGTCGCTCTGTCTCTGTCTCTCTCTTTCTCACTCGCTCTCTTTGTCTCTCTATCTCTGTCTGTCTGTCTCTTTGTATCGCACTTTCTCTTTACGCACAGACAGAAATGCACACGCGCACAACCAATCGCTATTTATATAGCTCTTCCCAAAGACATTGCAAATGGTTTATAGGCATCAGTACAACTTGGTCTATAGAGACTCTGAACGTGCTGCTGTGTTCGGGATGTTGACGGTAGGCTGTTGGTTCGCTTCTACGTGAGTGAGTGGGCCCCTCACGGAGGAATCGTTCAGTTTACTATTTTTGCTTTCATTGACACTACTGTTGTAAATCTCGTTCATATCATGCAGACATGCGCAGAGGTGCCTTCAGTTTGTTATGTCGCCTCAGTGGCGCCAATTAATAGCTATTAATTACAATTGCAATAGCGTTACCGTATTGTGCGTATAATATATGTTACTGTGTTTGTGTCAATTGTGTCAGCTACAGTTCTTTCTTTTCTCCCTATTGATCCTCCGCTAATAGTTTCATTGTGATCCTCACAACAAGATACTAATAAATGTTCGTTTATTGATATACATGAATTGTCACACCGCAAACCATTACAATACGTTAGTTGTTTGGTACCATTGTCTAATTCAATCGAGTTTCAGATAATATTATAATAAATTATTATAATATTATAAAATTATAATAATATTATAAAATTATTAATATTATTAGGGCCCGTTCCAGACGTTTTTATATCTTTCTTAAATAATGTTCTAGTCCCTCAGGGATCCTGTGTAACTCGGGGCATACAAAAAACAAAAACAAAATTATTATAATAAACATTGTAATCTATTTGCTTGTGTCCTATATTGGTTCGGAGCTAATCAATAAAATGGTTGGCTATGGTTATGGCTATAGTAAAGCTTTCAGACTATGTTTGCGTGGGTTTTGTGACTGATGCTTATGTGTCTTGATTTTTTAACGACACCGTCCTATATCGAAGATGATTTGGTGTCACCCTCCTCCTTTCTTCAGGCTTGGGACTGGCATTGTCAAAGTCCAAACAGTGATGGAGTTTCTGGTTGATGCTACTCGTGAATCTGGTTTTGACTACCGCTTTACCGTCGTCTTTGACGCCGTTGTCATTGACTCTACTGTTGTCTTTGACTCTGACTACTGTTGTCTTTGTCTGTGACTCTATTGTCTTTGGCTCTAAAACTTTCTCTGACTCAATCGTTGTCTCTGACTCTACTGTCGCATTTACAAACGTAGGCCTATGTATTTATGTATGTGATAGTTCACGTACATTTATGTATGGATACGTACGTACGTACGTATATATGTATGTATGTATGCATATATGTATGTATGTATATATGTATGTATGTATGCATATATGTATGTATGTATATATGTATGTATGTATGTATGTATGTATGTATGTATGTATGTATGTATGTATGTATGTATGTATGTATGTATGTATGTATGTATGTATGTATGTATGTATATATGTATGTATGTATATATGTATGTATGTATGCATATATGTATGTATGTATATATGTATGTATGTATGTATGTATGTATGTATGTATGCATATATGTATGTATGTATATATGTATGTATGTATGTATGTATGTATGTATGTATGTGTGTATGTATGTATGCACGTATGTATGTATGTATGTATGTGTGTGTATGTATGTATGTTTGTATGTATGTATGTATGTATCTGCATGCTATACTTGTTCCTATTGAAAATGTTATCAAAATATTTTTATTTAGCCAATAATATCTTGGTTGCAAATGAATTCCATGAGAATCCATTTGACTCTTTCCTCTCATAATCATTGGTTGCAAAGCCCATAAACCACGTGTCATTCGTCGCA
>OY365822.1:7930635-7998534 GCA_959347315.1 Bimastos eiseni | reverse complement strand
GAGACAGACACACAGACACAGGCAGACAGAGAGAGTCAGATAGGCAGCGACAGAGAGAGACATAGAAACACAGACACAGACACAGACAGACACAGACAGATAGAGAGAGAGATAGCAGCCAGAGGTGCTCCCAACTTGACACAATGAAACGCCACGATCGCATCCGAATAGCTCGATGCGTTTGCGGCAGCAGAGTGAGACGACGGAAGAGTTCGTGTCGGAGGCTGTTAGGCTACTTATTCCAGGAGGATTTATGGAGCATTCGTCGTTTAATGGACGCCGTCTCAATGGACTGTGGCTGCTTCACGGATATCGACCTCACTATATTCAACGTATTGTTTGGATGTGACATACGTTCATCGATGCATCCTCTACATTGTCGTAGAAGTAGCAGTGGTGGTAGTCATTGATGTAGTAAAATTGGTAGTAGTATAGAAGCAAAAACAGCATCAGTTACTGGGGTAGTAGTTATGGCGGTATATAGTAGCCTTTTACGTAGTAGTAGTATTAGTAGTAATTGTATCAGTACTATTATGGACGTAGTTGTTGTAGTAGTATTGTTGGTAGTATTGATGGAAGGGACAGGGGAAGTATTTCTTGCAGTAATAATTATCATTTGTATCTTGGTTTATTTCTGACATTTGCTAATGTGATGATACTCACATACAAGATCTTCCTAGAATCAGTATGTGTTTCAAACCGTTAAAGTTTTACTATTTGCGCATTGTGGCACGGTGGCCGATTGGTTAGAGCGGTCAGCCCGTAACACTCAGTGTGCGCTGAGCGAGCGGCTTCGACTCTCGTCCGAAGGGTCAGTCACTGTGTAAAGACCTTGAGCAAGTCCTTCACACACAATTGCTCTGCAGTACAACTGCTGTTGCGCCTTCAAAGCATGTGTGCACTTCAGAACTAAACTGTGAGAAAGGCGATATCAAATTACAGTTGTATTGTATTTTATTATTTAGTCGTCCGGATCATTGTAACTCAATTCTGATGGGGAAATATGCTGGGCACAGTTTCGCAAATGATTTGGGTCTCCTTGACCACGAGAAGTAGAATTAGTAGTAGTCAGCATGTATAAGTTGAATGTCATTATGTCGGGCGCTCTTCTGTCAACACCATTTGGTCGGGGTCCCATTTTTATTATTGAAACACATTATCGCCATACTGCAATCCGTGCACTTATTTATTGCACTTAGTAATTATTACAAAGATAAATTATGCTATAACATATAACACTCTATTACATAAATATATATACTTATAACATATTAGTGTATAATTACTACATAGATAAATTAAATTATAATACATGATTCTGTATTGCATAAATATATTTACTTAGAATACTTTACGTTTCCCTGCATACCGCTACCATAGTCATAACAGATGCTTTGAAGGAAGCTCCTCGACCGTGAGTGCCACACGTCTAATCAAAATTTAAAAAATGCCAAGCCATTATCATGTCTTACTTTAATCGGCCATTCTTTCAGCCTGCGGGCTTCCTCCCAGCACCCTCTGTCAAACTCTACAGCCCCCACTGTGGCTTCCTCACCTTCCTGTTCTATGCTTTCTTTTTATCTTTTGTGTTCCGGATCGGTTAGGCCGCAGCCAACAATGGACGTTTCAATGGGCGGAGATGATTAAGCATACCTGATGGATGGGTGTCGGGTGGGAAGATGAAGGGATGATCTAGAATGGGAAGATGAAGGAAGGAAGGATTGAGGGATGGGATGACGATGGAAGGGAGGACGGAAGGCTGGGAGGATGAAGGAAGGATGGAAGAGTGTTAGGATGGATAATAGGAGGATGGTTAGATGGATGAAGGAAAGATGGAAAGTTAGGAGGATGGATGATAAGAGAATGGGAGAGTGGATGATTGGGATATGGAAGAGTACTAGGATGTCTAATAAGAGAATTGGAAGGTGGACGCGTGGAGAATGGAAGAGTGGGAGGATGGATGATAGGAGGAGGGGGAGATGAAGGATGAGAGGATGGAAGGCTAGGATCCGCATTCAGATTAATCCGGATCTTTGATCAACAATGACGTTTAGGGTGATTCGCGTAGGAATGCAACTCTTGTGACCATCAGCATATATAAAATGAAGATGGTGTTCAATTTAGTCTCAGCCGAGTGGCAATCGCGGCTAGAAGATCAATTGAGCTGGCTGAAGTATAGGGTGGAGACGCTCAAGATTCTTATGATGTAAAGAGCTTTGAGATGTGTTTAAAACGTTGGAGTTCGTCGTCGTCGTTGTTGTTGTTGTTGTTTTGGTCAGTTAGTTTAAGCGATAGCTTTGACCCATGCATTGGCATCTAAGAGAATAATCAAACATGCACGCTTCGCTTCTCAAGGCGACCATTATCACCATCAACCAGAGCGTCTTTAAAGATCAATTGTCTTGTCCTGTTCTGTCCTGCGTTGACTTGCACCGTTCTATACATTGTCTTGTCTTGTCTTGCGCTATTCTGTCCGGCATAGTCTTGTCTTCTCTTTTCTATTCCTGTCTTGCAGAGTCTTGTCTTGTCTTGCCCTCTCTCATCCTCGTCTCTCCTGCGACGAAAACATATAGCTCTCCGTAAGAAAAACACTACTGAAATGTGCAATCATTCTCCCTCAAAACTTACAGATTTTAGTAAATAGATATTTACAATTTCAATCATCACTTGAATACGTTCAGTCAACAAAGTGCCACCAGATGTCACATGCCACAATCATAATATATACTATGTATTAATTTGTACGCAGAGACCTAGATAATTTTAAATGACAATGTTTTACATATACAGTGTAGGACCAATGCAAGATTATATACTATTTTAAAACATATTATTTTACCTGAACCTATTTAAATGATAATAGGTTCATTGTATAATGCAAATGGCCACATCAACGGGTGGCGTGCATTGCAGAGGTGACCTTTTTAAAAGCGCATCGACCCTCGTGACGGTGTCCGCCTCTCAATGGTCGCCTCTACCACAGAATCATTACTCCCATGATCAATCCGTTGGGGCTGGGACTACCCCACGAAACACAACAGGGGACGATTATTCGACAAGCCAGTCTTTCGCTCTCCCGAGGAATAGGGGAGCGGGATATGGTTCATTGTTATTCCAGTTCCGTTCAGGTGTCTGATCCCTGCGTCCTAAACCATGTCGCCTAAAGCCCTACCGGATAAGAGCAGACATTGAGGTCGAGGTCCGACTGTGGCCATGGACTCTTGTATTAAATGGCTATATAGACACGTGTCACACTTTCATTGGTCACCAGGAACAATGTGAATTGCCGCAACAAACAGTGATTGCACCTACATGTCAGACAAATCAATTGTTTATTAATAAATAGGCCCTGCAAAACACGTTAGATCGTGGGTATGGTGCAACACCCGATGTGCGTCTCGTCAGAGAAACAGCTCCGTATTTACCACAAGGCCAACAAGGCCCCGACCCAGGGACGGCACATTTTAAGGGGCGGAAAAGTTGGATTTAACCATTTTTAAATGTAAAAAGTAAATGATAACAAGCCAGCGGACTAAGGAAGCAATGTTTAATCATCGCGTTATACTGTTATTGAAGTTTAAACGAATACAGCCATTAAGTTACACTAAGTTTTACTAAAAAACAGTTAATTCTCTTTATCTATTTGCAATTTTTAATAGACTGTATGGCTGGGTTCCCTTCCTACTGTAACGTCTGTGGATTTCAATGGGCTAGGAGGGACAAGTTGTCAAATACCCTCTGCAAATGAAGAGACTTTCTCCCGAAGCGGAAGGTCTCCATTTGACATCCTTACATAATAATAATGAACGGGTCGTTCAGTTACCGTAAAATTAAAACAAATATAATAGGTCGTAAAGTGACCGCAGGTCAGGCAGGTGTAAAAATTATGATTATTGCAACCTCCAGACTTCTAGAGCCCCGCCAGAAAGCCAAGCACAGCGCGACAGCTTTTTTACGAGCTCCAATAAATGGGTCCTTAAGTTATCCTATGCATGTACTATCACACAAGACCGACGGCCATAAACTCTGGAGAGCACTCGTTGTCCCGCTGAAGGAAAAGAATCGGTCTCTAATTTTTATCTGTATTCCGTGCGAAAGTTGTCCGTGAAAAGTAGTCCGTGAAAGGTAGTCCGTAAAAAGTAGCCCTTGCAAAGTACTCCGCGCCTTCTGTGCTTTACAATTCGGAACACGAGCCGCGAAAGTAAAATTTTAGATCCTTAAAATTATAGTCAGCAGCAAGCCTCGCGTCCGGTGTTGTTCTGATAAAGACCATGGACGTTGAGAAAGTGGATAAAACGGCATGGAACACGACACAGATCCGGAATAAATGCGGAAAGGTCGCTGACATAAGTCACCGTGTGGAGTAGATTTCATTATCTAGAAAGAGTGGATCCTAGCTGCTGTAAAAATCGGAGGAGAGTCTAAACATACTTCACGGAGCTCATGAGGGCAATAAAGTTCCAGAGTAATGCGTTCATATATGCTCATGCGGTGGAAGGACGTTATGGAGAGAGACTCCAGGACGAGCTGTTGGTCTGTTAACAATGTTGATTCATCATTCCATAATTCAATATCAGACGAGTCGGAAAATTCGAGTGCACATTTGGGAAAATGGCGGTCGACAACGACAATGAAATAATTCCGAAATGACGAATGGAAATGAATTGCAACGGGACCTGCCCCGGGTATTAATGAAAGCAGTCGGGAGAGGGAATGGAAGACAAACGAGCTCGGAAAACGAAGGCTGGGAAAGGAATGATCGGGCGGCGAGAAATGAAAAATGAGAGAACCTCGGGCGGAAGAAATTGACGATTGGTGAAAAAGGAGCAAGCTACTGATGGGGTCGGCGAGATTTCAGCCAAGGTTGCTGCGGTTCTTATAACTTGTTGCTGCCTCATTTGCTTTACTCTAACTTGCTACTTGCTGTATCAGTTACTTTACTCTAATTTGCTGCTGTATATCATTTACCTTACTCTAACTGGTAGCTGCATCATTTACTTTACTCTAACTCGTTGCTGTATCATTCACTTTATTCCAACTTGCTGTTCAATTACCTACTTTACTCTAACTTGTTTCTGCATCATTCACTTTGCTCTTCACCTCCCCATTATCCTCATCATGATCACCACCATCAACCGCCACCATCCCATCTTCATCACATTCAACATGATCCAATGATTTAGTCGCCGTTTCTGTTGTTACCTGTTAGTTGGTTACTTTGTAATCTAGGTATGTGGTTAAGTACTCGATGACGTGTCTATTATACTCGGCTTTCGCTTGATTTCCGGCCGGGGTGGGCTGGGAGCGCCTTTCAGTATATATATTGAAGGGTGGTTTAAACAATTTTCTGAACACCTAAATCATTCATACAGTGCTTGTATTTTTTTCAACTGCGGGTGGTTTTCCTGTTACCCAATTCCGCCTTCACTTTTGTTGATGCGCTTGTTTGTAGTTGGATAGACTGCTGCATTGCTATCTATGTCGACATCTCTTTGGGGCGCATTGACACAGATTAGGCAAGTGCTTCGTGCAGCTGCTAGGCTTGTTGGTAGTTAATCGACATTTGACAGTGTCTTGCATTAAACATGCGTGACGTGTTCCACTGGCTTTCTATTTCCCACCGCGTTGAATTTCGGATCTAGGTATTGGTCTGGGGTGCCATCTAGGGAGCACCCCAGCCAACCTGCGGGAGTTGCCCCTCCTGGGGTTCGACTGTCCGCAGAAATCTTCTTTCTGAATCCGAAGGTGAAATTGTTGTACCATTTGCACGCACTTCAGCGTCTTGCCTTTTCAGTAATTGGGCCGACAATAAAGGAATAAGCTTAAACTTCCTTCAGATGTGATCCGCTTTTAGCCAGAAACACCTTTTACAAGCATCTGGGAAATGGTCTTAATCGCCGGAGCTGGACGGGAAGCGCTTCTGAGTAGGTTATTTAGTTGGGCGCTATATGAATCCTCTGAATGAATGAAGTGTTATTAATGAACCAATGAAGGGGTGTCGATCAAAGCTATCTAGATATCAATCAGAGACATCTTTTCTGCCGCGTTTATGCCAGAAGCGCCTCTGAGTAGATACCTTGACGGGGCGCTTTGTCAAGTATCTTTAATTGACTGATTGATTGATGATATCCATTAAAGCACCGTTTGTACCCCGTAGCTTTATCGAGCGCCTCTGAGTAGATACCTTGAAGTGGTGCTATATGAATGCTCGATTACATAACATGACATTGTTCAGCAGAAGGTAAAAAGATACTGAGGTAATAAATTACTTCCCTTTATTATCGTTGTTTACTCGTTTGCGGCTAATGCATCTAATGGCGAAGTTGGTCAATGACAAATGTATTTCCCAGTCTCTACAACAGATTCCGCACACGAATCAACATTGCATAGCAGACCGTTTTCCCTCTGTTTAAAAATAGTTCTCGTGGCATTTCGATGAAAACAGCAAACGGTCTGAGTTGGCTAATTACAGATCTATTCCTGACCAGGCATTTCTATGCTGCTTATTTCAGGGACATGTGATATCATGTGCGAATTTTATCCCATTCAATTAACATGTACAATCCGTACATGCGAACATAATACACTCATACGTACATACACAGTACATACATACACACACATACACACATACATACACACACATACATACATACATACATACATACATACATACATACATACATACATACATACATACATACATACATACATACACACATACATACATACATACATACATACATACATACATACATACATACATACATATATTCATAAATTCATACATACATACATACATACATACTTACATACACACATACATCCATCCATGCATACGCACATACATACATACACACATACACACATACATACACACACACATACATATATACATATTCACAGTGGTTTGGGATGTGTTAGTGTAGCTTCAATTATGAACTGTTGACATTTTGTAGTTGAAGTTTTTCGATGATCCTGTGGTCGTCTGTATGCAGTCGCTCGACGCCGTAGACTACAAGGACCTATCACAAAAATGCGAATTCTTCGCCATTTTACCGCCGACGATATCACAGTTTCCTCGGGTGAGCTCGTCTCCCTCCGGCTCCTTCCGAAACCTTAATGCTTTCACGGCTTACATGTAATACCCTATTGAATAGTCCGCAGTAGTTTAACGAATTTAATCTGTCTTAGGTACAATTAATTATTAAATATGTTCTGGCTGTGATGAATATACCTGTGAATCTGTTGCTTATTAGGCTTAAGCCTATGGTTCGATAGTCCTCCAATGGTTAGGCGGTGGAGTTGGTTAATCTGATGCATAATATATAAGGTTATGAGCGCCTTGCAAGTCTGCCGACAGTGAGATCAGTTGCCCAGTCCAAGCGAAATGTGTACAATTATAAATATATAATAGACATCCACCTCCTGGACAATTTAGGATCAATCCCGAGCTCGGGGTATATATATAAACCCTATTGCGGGACTGCACAGTGTCCAGTGTACATGCTAAACGAGGTCATTTGTTAATTGGCTGCTCCAAATTGACATTGAAAAAAACTCGACTTAAGCTGCCGAACTGGATGTGAAAAAGTCCCTCTATCTAGAGTTCTACATGGGGCAAGATGAATGCGTCTCAGCCTCAGGCAACCGACCCATCATGCTCCTGCGGCGAAGTTCAGAAAATGTCTCACATCAGAAATGCGTTATAACATGTTTTCCTGGTGACCTTCCATAATAAGTCGTTTTCCTGGTGGCCTTCCATAATAACTCGTTTTCCTGGTGGCCTTCCATAATAACTCGTTTTCCTGGTGGCCTACCCGCATTGCATCTTGCTGATGAGCGTGCTGTTAACTGGCTCGATGCACTATGCATTTATGGTAAATAAATAAATAATGTGTAAATTTTACATTGACGATTAGGTCTGTGTTTTAGAAGCTGCTTTACGACTCCGTATTTCCAATGCTCAAGGATCAGATGGAGTACCCGGACATGCTTCTGCTCGCTCTGCCATCCTTCGTCGCCCTCATCGGTCACGCCACCGACGACGACTACAAGGAACTCATTCAACCGGAACTACGCAAGGTCATTGCCATGACGCGACCTGTTCAGGTGAGAAGAGCGTTGATTGGCTGCACTCTTTCAGTGGTGATACGTGAGCACGAAGAGCGGAAAGATGTGGGTTCAATGTCCTCTATAGCCCCACGAGGTTGGCTCAGCCTTACACTCCCTATTAATAATGATGATGATGATGACGATGACGATGGCGACGACGACAACGACAACTACAACGACAACGACAACGACAACGACGATGATGATGAGCTCGAGATAGATTACAAGGCGCCCCTGTATTGGTTAGGGCCGCGTTTACGGCGCCTTATAAATCGGCGCTGTTATGATGATGA
The DNA here is from genome assembly GCA_959347315.1 of Bimastos eiseni. Lineage (NCBI taxonomy): Eukaryota > Metazoa > Annelida > Clitellata > Crassiclitellata > Lumbricidae > Bimastos > Bimastos eiseni. The sequence goes on along the minus strand of OY365822.1, from coordinate 7,990,126 downwards.
TGATGATGATGATGATGATGATGATGATGATGATGATGACGATGACGAGTTTTCTGCCTGAGTGCAGGTCCATTGGCTTTACGCTTACGTCAATTGAGGATGGTGTGCGTGAGGTGGTTTCCCGTTGCCGTCGTTGGGATTGGATTTGTAAAGCTGCTTCGTCCCTGAAATTCGCCCCGATCGTCAGTGTTCCATTTAGCAAGCGCTCGTAGCGAGGTTCCTGAAAGGGCGCTATCTAAATGTTCAGAATGAATGAGTGAGTGAATGAATGAATGAATGAATGAATGAAATAGGGAATAAATGAACGAATGAACGAAAGAATGAACGAACGAACGAATGAACGAACGAACGTTTGAATGAATGAATGAATGAATGAATGAATGAACGAAAGAATGAACGAACGAACGAATGAACGAATGAATGATCGAATGAATGAATGAATGAATGAATGAACGAATGAACGAAAGAATGAACGAACGAACGAATGAACGAACGAACGTTTGAATGAATGAATGAATGAATGAATGAATGAACGAAAGAATGAACGAACGAACGAATGAACGAATGAATGATCGAATGAATGAATGAATGAATGAATGATCGAATGAATGAATGAATGAATGAATGAATGATCGAATGAATGAATGAACGAACGAATGAATGAATGAATGAAGGAACAGCCAACAGCAGCCGTGATCATACAGACGCGGCTGGACTTTTCTCAGCATAATTATTTATAATTGCACATTGTAACTTCAATTACCTAACGCATAGGTGGTCCCTACCGCGCAACAAGCGACGGACCTCTGCTATTGCGTTGATAAAAGACAATGGGACCGCCTCTATTGTCTTAGGGATTGGGCTTCTGAACAATGATCTGATTGTGACTAGATCTTTGGGTCGCCTTTCGCTGTGAGCAATGGTGCTATAGAAGTTACGAATTGCAAATGCAATTAATGGATATTAGGAATTATGTCCTCATCCTGCTCTCTGTCCCTGGCCCTCGTCATCAGCTGTTTTCACTGTGTCCTCATACATTGTCCCTCATCCATTCCGTTTCCTATCCACTCTTCGTGCTTCTTGTGTGCCATTGGCCTTATCACTTGTCCTTCTGTTTTGTGTCCGTCCCTTGTTATGGGTATGTATATGTCCTCATCAATAGTCCTTCCCTTAGTCTTCTATGTCCTCATTGTCCTTTGCTCATATGTCCTGTTTCTCCTCTCTATCTGTGGATCTCTGTCTCTGTCTCTCTGTCTCTGTCTCTCTGTGTCTGTATCTCTGTCTCTGCCTCTGTCTCTGTTTCTGTCTATCTGTGTGTCTGTCTCTCTCCCTTACTATCCTTAGTCCTCTTCCCTCAGCTCCGTGTCCCCATCGCTTATCCTGCTCCTTCTGCTCCTCCATCGACCGTTCTTCCATCCTCCTTTCTTCGCTCGTCGTCGGTCGAATCCGGATTCAGAGGCTGCTGCGATGACCAAAGCCTACGACGACGAGTCTTAATATAGACGCCATGATTAATTGGCACGACCAGCATCAACACAACCACTGCATACACGTCGCATGCATACAAACACACACACATACACACATACATACACGCACACATACACACACAGAGCTGTACATACACACACATATACACACCTGTACATACATACACGCACGCATGTATACACACATCGACACACACAAACGCCTAGCTATGCCTATACACACTTGCATATGTATGTTATTTATATACAAATGATATATATATATATATGCATGTATAAGACCACTGTGATATGTGTATCATTATATATACTTATATATGCATCAAATATATTATATTGTCATGCCATTACCATCTTCTCTTTTCTTTTATATAGGGCCTGTACATCTATATCACAGGGGAGATATCTATAACTAGGAAATACATAGATGAATAAATCCTGGGAGTGTCTGGTTGCCAAGGCCATTTGGGGATGAGATGAGTGAGGTGGTTTCCCGTTGCCTTCCTCGCAGACAATTATGGGTGAGCAACTTGTCCAGGGTCGCTACGCAGTGACTCGGGGTGGGTTCGAACCTGCGATTCTCCGAACGCAAGGTACCGAACCTACAACTCACTACACCACCGCAACGTATGGTCAGCCTGTAATATGTTGGAATGTATGTACGATTTATATTGCATCAACAAATGTGCGTGAGTATACTGGTTTTGTATATGCTAGTGTTTATAGCTGCAATTGTGCGTGGGTATGTATGAAGTACTGTAAGTATTATAATCATATATACATATATATATATAAAATATAATATATATATATATTAGTATTTCCGGTTGATTTGCCTGTCGCCGTCATTATTAGATGAGGAGGCAATGACGGATGGTTGTATGAGTCCATGAGATGCCATGGAAGGTGTGAAAATGCTGCTGTGAGTAATGATCACGACTTATTGATTGAGACGTATGAGGATGATACCTGGGAGACAGAACGACAGACAAAGAGACAGACAGGCCTACATGGAAGAGAGGGAGAGCCAGAAAGAGTGTGTGAGAGAGAGAGAGAGAGAGAGAGAGAGAGAGAGAGAGAGAGAGAGAGAGAAAGAAAGACAGAGAGTGAAAAAAGAGAGACAGAGACAGAGACAGATACATGGGAGATAGAGAGACAGACAGAGACAGAGAGAGGAGAGAGGACAACAGAAGCCGGAGTGTGAGTGATAGGGGATGTGCGGGTCAGTTTGGCCTAGAGGAGAATGGGATGAGAATGAAATGTGTAGGCGGATAAGAATGATATGCGCAAAGTAAATCTTCTGCTGAGAGTTTCGATGGAGATGAAACGAGCTAAGTAAGATTGAGAGCCGCAGATAAACTGACAGATGGACATAGCGACAAACAGACAAAACGACAGATATACAGACAGACAGACAGACCAACAGATACACAACCCGACAAATAGACAAACCGACGGATGGACGAAACGGCAGAAAAGACGCGACGACGAATTGAAAAGCCGACAGATATACTCACTGACAGATAAATAAAACGAACGATAGATAAACACTCAGAAAAGCAAACAGACTTGGAGTGACATCTGGAAGTGGAGCGAAAGACAGACAGACAGACAGACAGACAGACAGACAGACAGACAGATAGACAGACATACATACATACAGACATACAGACATACAGACATACATGCAGATAGACAGCCAGACATACAGACAGACAGACATCCCACACAACTAGCCTGCATCTAAAGAAGCATTCGCCAGTGAAAGTATAAAGGAGGATTGATGTCCATCTCGTCGCTAGGGCCGTTAATTCAATCCCGCCAAGACAATCTACCCAAATGATGAAACCCCTAGGTGATCACTGTCGTTCGTTCGTCCGTCCGACCAGCATCTCCCGTTGCTCGAGAATTAAACACTTCGGTCAATGTCACATACTTACAGCAATCGAGATCGTCTAATCCGAAGGAGGGTCTTTTGGTTGTCAAGGCTTCGCTGCCATTCGCTTGAAATTACGTCTTTGCTTTGCTATTGCCGACTTGATTTGGTGTAGCGCCGGTGAATAAGCTGATCTCCCTGACGTGGCTTTTGTGGGCGCTGAGAAATTTTCGAAGATTTACATTACATTACATTACGTCTTATTTTCAACGATGGCCAAATGTGTATCACTCAGTTCTGTCTCTTTGCTCTGCTGTTGTTGAAATGTTTGGTTTATTGCTTTCTACTTTTGTATTGTGATGTTATTTTGCGTTGCCACAATGCAATATTGATTCTATCAAAGTTTGTATTTTATGGAAATGCATTGTTTTCTGTTCTAATTTTACACTATGACATGCTGAATATTTGTGAAACGCGGTTAACAGGAGGGTTTTTAACAGATAGTTTATCAGAAAATTAACTTTTTGTATTTCCTGGTGAATTAATAAGTGATCTAACGGTCGTATAGCAATTGAATTAACGGTCAAATAACAAGTGAATTAACGGCCACATAACAAGTGAATTAACGGTCAAATAACAAGTGAATTAACTGTCAAATAACAGATGAATTAACGGTCATATAACAAGTGAATTAACGATCAAATAACAAGTGAATTAACGTTCACATAACAACGAATACTTGCAGAATGGTTCTATATTTTGCGGTCTAATTACTGCCTGGCAGTTAGATAAACTGTGGATATGATTATAGAAAGATGCAGCATTGATTGGTAAATCACATATGAGACTTGTGGAGTAGATATAAATTTCTGGAATGAATGTTTTACCACTAGATAAACTGCTGAAGAAATAATTTGTGAGTTGTATTGATTAGTAAATGAAGAGGTCATTGAATACAATGGAGGAGGGTGTGTCGTTTTCCAGGCGACCGTGTACCTGCTGGAAAAGTTGGACGTGCTGCTTGAAAAGGCTTCGGAAGAGGAGACGAAGTCGGAAATCCTGCCGATGATATTCAGTACATTGGAATCAAATAGCATCCAAGGACAGGTAAGACAATGGCCCTGGCAGACGACAAAAGGGTAGGATCAACTGGGCAGACGACAATAGGTAGGGTTAATTGGGCGATTGAGGGGGGGGCAAGTGTTTCAAGGAAGTCACTTAGTAACAACAAGCAAATTCTAATTATAGGGCTGTTTGCGGTCACTCGCTAACTGCGCATTGTTGGCTATGTAATATTCGTCCACTTAAGACAACCTATCCAGTTCTTGTATAATTTTATTCCAGCTTTATTACACTTTTCCTTACCTTGACTCGCGCGGTTTAACATGACCAGGAAGCCTACATCACCCCCATTCGGCCGAAACTCCTCCACTGTTTGCAATGTGACAGTGTCAGTCCCAAGCTTGGATAAGGGAGGAGTGCGACGTTAATAATCTACGTGTGTGGTATTACACAGTGTCATTAAAACTACAACTACCATCGTCGCACCACTCCTCATCCTACTCTTGACGCGAGTGACCGCAAACAGCCCTATAATTAGAATTTGCTTGTTGTCACTAAGTGACTTCCTTGAAACACTTGCCCCCCCTCCTCAATCGCCCAATTAACCCTACCCTATTGTCGTCTGCCCAGTTGATCCTACCCTTTTGTCGTCTGCCAGGGCCATTGTCTTCTTCACAGTGTAGCTTCCTAATTTGTAGTGCACAGCATTGTTGCTGAAATCGTCTAATAGGCGGGTGCAATTGTGTTGTAATACCGTATCTTCATCGTACGTGCACGCAATCTGTTACATAGGAGGCGGCAATCAACGTATTTAGTACGATAAAGAAATACCTGGACGATCACACGATGAGAAAACTCGTACTACCGAAAGCAAAGACGCTTTTCAATAAATCATCCAACGTTCGGGTAGGTCTAGACAAATCTCTGGACTGATCGTCGTCATCATCGTCATCGTCATTATCGTCATCAATCATAGTCGGCGTCATCGTTGATGTGATTCGTGTAATCTTCCTGTTCATCATTATGATCATCATCGTTATCGTCATATCTTAATGCCTCTCTTACCTTCGTTTCTGTCATTACCTCTTAAGTGTTTCTGAATGGATTGTTTTACCTTGACTTACCTTTGTATTTATTACCTTCGTTTCTGAATGGTTTGTCTTACCTTGGCTTACTTTCTCATGCATTACCTTCGTTTTACTCAGTGCCTCTTCGTAGGTGTTGCTGAATGACTCATCTTCCATTGATTTACCTCTGTATTCATTACCTTCACTTCTGAATGGCTTATCTTGCCTTAGCTTATGCCTCTGTGTGCATTACCTCGTATGTTCCTAATTGGTCTGATCGCAGACGAAGCTGAATGCGCTGGAGTGCATCGATCGTCTACTAGGCAGTCTGGAGAAAATGATGATTCTGGATGATATTCTCCCGTTCCTCACGGAAATCCAGTGTTCAGACGTCGACATCATCATGTCCATAGTCTGTTAGTCATTCATTCATTCATTCATTCATTCATTCACTCGTTCGTTCGTTCGTTCGTTCATTCATTCATTCATTCATTCGTTCATTCGTTCATTCGTTCATTCGTTCATCCATCAATTCTTCAATTCATCTCCTCCTCCTCATCTTCCTCCTTCTACTACTCTTCATCGTCCCAATCATCATAATAATCACAATCATCATAATCATCATAATCATCATAATCATCGTCATCGGCATCAGCAGCAGCAACAACAACAACAACGTCAGCATAATTGTCATCGTCATTGCCGTCATTATGATCCTCCTCCTTATCCTTCCTCCTCCTCCTCCTCATCATCATCGTAGTCGTCATAGAATTCATCGCAGAATTTGTTCCAGAAACAATTGCACATATCATCAGTAGCAGAGCAAATGTTTGTGCTACCACCACCATCACCACCACCACGACCACCATCATCACCACCATCATCACCACCGTCATCACCACCACCACCATCATCACCACCACTAGCGTCTATGATAAATGCCTCTAGTAATTACCCTTAAGTATCCTCCATGCATCCGTCCAAAGATCCAATGATCGTAGACTAGACTTACATAGAGTTGTCGATGAGTCCAATTTTTGTGACCCAACCCGACCCATTTGAAATGGATTTCTAAAGCAAAATATCTGACTCGACCCGGCCCGACCCATGACGTACGTGACCCGACCCAATCCGGCCCGTCCCGCCTTTAGTGCTAATTTAACTGATATCATTTATTGTCAAATTCTAATGTCGTAGGTATGCAATACCACAATATATGATCATAATATTGAGCTGTGAGGACGTATCAGAGAAGATACCTTACGTTTTTTCCATTTATTTTGGCCTAAACCTTCTCCATAAATATATGCAAAAGAATTCCGGATATTGTTCTGTAGGCCTACGTATGAGTCCGGTCCTCAGGTCCCAGCGTTGCCTCCTCAGCTAACTCACACGCTTGAAATAAATGCTCTGACCATTCGTTTTTTTTCAAATATTCACGAGAAATTATTTCATACGACAGCTTGAGCCGATTTCGGTGTAAAAAGGAACAAATCCGGCGTTGGTGAGCGTTTCTAAGCTAATTCCTTCGCCATATTCAATTTATTTGATTGTAAGTGATTTACATTATGAATATCATTGAGTTGAAATTAAGCTCTGCAAAAAATTGGTGGATCGAAATGGGTCCGGGTTTGGGACCCGGCCCAATAGAACCCGACAGGATCTTGATCCGACCCGTCTAATCTACAGATATTCGTGACTCATTCCATCACCCTATGCATCGCTTTCTACTTTCTCCGCAGCTATCTACAAGCATCTCCTTAGCGACAAAAAGTTCGGACTGACGCATAACCTTCTGGCGACCAAGGTCATGCCAACATTGATACCGCTCTCCGTCACACCTGGATTGTCCATCATACAGGTAACGTTACACTTGTCACGCTACAGTGCGTTTTGTCTTGGTAACAGGTAAATAGTTGATGTAATTCAGCTGGTGGTTATGCTATTGTGGACTTGATTTGGTGTAGCAGCGCCGGTGAATAAGCTGGTCTGGAGTATTATGCTTGCACGATGTCATCCATCACAAAAAATATGACGGCATCTATTCAAATCGTTTTATATAATCCATCTAAAAGGTGCAACATAATCTCAACTGTTAAGGTATCACATGATCATATGACCTATCGTTTTAAAAAAGCTTAGCATCCTTAGCACAGCTTTGTAGGGCATGATGGCGTCATTCGTGCAGGTATGACATTACCGATTGCTTTTACCTGTTGAAGTTCAACTGTCTGATGGAAGTCTTGCATGATATGCTGGACCAGATCGAGCGACAGCGGCTTCAGAAGATGATGAACGAGATGCCAGATCACGAGGTATTTGAAAACAGGTGGGTTGCAATATGTGTATATATATATATCTGGCTTTCTCTGTCTGTCTCTGTATGTCTCTGTCTGTCTCTGTCTCTGTCTGTCTCTGTCTCGGTTTGTCTCTGTCACTGTCTCTGTCTCTCTCTCACACACACACTCTCTCTTTCACTTGCTTTCCCACTGTCTCTCTCTCACACACTCTCTGTCTCTCTCTCTCTCTCTGTGTGTCTCTGTCTCTCTCTCTCTCTTCGTCTTCTTCTGTGTGTCTCTTCCTCTTTGTCTGTGTCACTTCGTCTGCGTCTCTCTTACTCTGCGTATCTGTCTGTCTATCCGTCTAACATGTGTAGTAGGTTCGACCTCTGCGCTACCTCTATTCCTCTGTGTATCTCCTTCTCAGTGTCGCTCGACCTCGGTGTCTCTGTTGAGCAGGAAGAATTCCATAATACAGAGGAAGAGATACACAGAGCAAGAGATACACAGGGGAAGAGATATCCAAAGAAAGAGATACACAGAGTCACAGAGATACGCTGGGGAAGAGCTACGCAAAGGAAGAAAGTTGCATTGAGTAAGATAGATACAGAGAAAGAGAGACGCAGAAAAAGAGATACAGAGGACTAGTGAATTGATGACTATGACTCAGTCGTGCGATGTCGTGTGTTTTTCTGACCTTCGCAAAGATTACAGTATAAAAAAACAAAACCGTTGTATCCTAAATATTGCATTGCACGAATTGCGGAACAGAAGCCATGGAACATTATGGATTAATAGTTTGAGAGAGTCGGTTTGTTGGGTTCTCTGTGCGTGCGAGGGCTTGTCATTGGAAACGAAATGAATGATGGATGGAGGGGCGGTATGAATGAGAGAAGGAAGGAAGGAAATAAGGAAAGATGGAAGGGAGAACGGAACGAGTGTTTGAAGGAAAGACGGAAGAAATGAGGAAGTGGAGGAAGGACGGAACGAATGGGGGAAGGAAGGAAATGAATAAAAGATGGACGGAAGAATGAGGGAACGGAGATGGAGAGGGGGGCAAGTGCACATGTGACTGAACGTACAAAGGGTGTCGTATTGTATCGTTTTGCATTCAATTGTATTGTATTATCTTTTAATTGTATTGTATTGTATTATCTTTTAATTGTATTGTATTGTATTATCTTTTAATTGTATTGTATTATCTTTTAATTGTATTGTATTATCTTTTAATTGTATTGTATTGTATTATCTTTTAATTGTATTGTATTGTATTATCTTTTAATTGCATTGTATTATCTTTTAATTGTATTGTATTATCTTTTAATTGTATTGTATTGTATTATCTTTTAATTGTATTGTATTGTATTATCTTTTAATTGTATTGTATTGTATTATCTTTTAATTGTATTGTATTATCTTTTAATTGTATTGTATTGTATTATCTTTTAATTGTATTGTATTGTATTTTCTTTTAATTGTATTGTATTGTATTATCTTTTAATTGTATTGTATTGTATTATCCTTTAATTGTATTGTATTGTATTATCTTTTAATTGTATTGTATTGTATCGTTTTGTATCTTTTGTATTGTACTGCTCTGTATTGTATTTTAAAGTATTATATCATTTCTATATAAATGATGTGAACAACTGAAACATTGCAATCTTGTAGCAAAGCAATTGCACCTTTGCAAAATTACAGGAGAGTACAATGGCAAGCAGCATGATAGCTGAAAGCGAGTAATTAGTCGAGAACCTCAGGTCTTATAACAGTGTCGATAATTATCTGTCCGATTACAGCGCGTGCGGATAAAAGGAAGTAGTACAGCGAGTGCATAAAATGACGCCCACGACTGGCTTCAACTTGTGAGTCGCATGAGCGTGGGCGAAAATTGCTCCTCGCTCGTCAATATATCTGGCGATGGTAAATCCGTAATTGAAGGCTTTCGGAAATTAAAACTAAACTGCTTTTCCAGGACCTGCCAGGTCTGTTGGATGGTCGATAAGCCTCCCTGGAAAACGGTGGAGACATGAAATTGATAAATAGTGTGTCGATGAGTTGCCTCAGAGATATTACGAGCTCAGTTACCCTGGATCAAAATGCTTAGGTGGAATAGCTTTAAGCAAACCCGCATCTCTGATTGTTCTTTTGAGAGACAACCGTATACACGCACACTCACACGGACAATCACATTCAAACACACACGCAAGTATTATTATTATTATTATTATTATTGTTGTTGTTGTTGTTGTTGGTGTTGTTGTTGTTGTTGTCGTTATTATTATTGTTATTATTATTATTATTATTATTATTATTATTATTATTATTATTATAGTGAACATTATAATAATGATGATAATAATAATAATTATTATTTTTGTTATCATTATTATTATATTTATTATCATCATCATCATAATCGTCATCACCGTCATCGTCATTGTTACCGTCACCGTCACCGTCACCATGACACCGTCATCATCGTCGTCGTCGGCATCATCATCATGTTTTAGGAGTGCTCGATAGTGCGGTGGTTAGCATGTCTGGCGGTCAGTCAAGCAGTCGATGTTTCAAACCGCACCAAACCTGAATTTTGGTTCGAGACATTTGTCCCACAGCACCGACGTTCAGCCTGTCACGTAAATAGGCTAGTGCCCTGTGCTTGGCTTTCAAGTGGCGCTTTACAAGTTTGGAGATTACGTTTACGATTACGATTACGTATATGAGGTTCACCGTATCATGTCTTTGATTTATATAGCGTTTCTCGGAGAATGACTGCAGAGACGCATCGTTGACACAGTTTAAAAGTGGCCGGTAATGAAGACCCGGAATAAACGCTCTTGACGCCTTCCTTGAGTGGGAGGGTGTGGTTCGTTTCAGGACGTTTCGGACGGGCCACAGAGGAGACCGATTCTCGCACGACGTCTAAGAAGCGACGGGTCACGTGGTGTCGTTAGCGCCACCTCGCGATCGGTTGGGCGATGCAGACGCAATGAATACTGGGAAGAATGGGCGACGAAATTATCGCCTGTTGCTGAGTGATAAGAGGACAACAAAAGGGGAGATGAGATGGGTTGAGGGGTTTAGTAGGGTGGGGAGACTTAGAACGAATGAAAGAATGAGAGAAGGAGGAATGAATGAGCAAAGAGGAAATTAGCAAATGAAGGAATAGGCGATGAATAAATTATTAATTTATCGAGAAAATTAATTAGCAACGGATTAATTAACGAATAAATTTTACTAAGTGATGGATGAATTACCTTGCGAATGAGAAAACGAACTATCGCATAAACTATTGAAAACCCGAACGAATAAATTAACGTAATTGTTATGATGAGCGAATGAATAAAAAATCGATCAATCAATAAATCAATAAATCAGCTTTATTGTTACCACAGCATACAGTAAAAAGCATGACACAATGGTAGATGTACAGTTGGTAACAATGGGTGGACCTAAAGGAACAGTAGTTCCGCATACAGGATCTTCCTAATACTATTATGCATTCAGTGATTACTAATCAGGCTGACTTAATAAGTCTTATTTATTTTTAAAAAAAATTACGATGTCTTTCCTAAATGTCAGTACGTGCAAAAATGCAATTGATTTCTACTGAAAAAAAGAAAAGAACCATGTCTATTGAGTGAGTAAAAGAACGAATATCTTAACTAAAAATTGTTAATGAGTCGTGCGCTATAGCAATACGTGATTGAACTGAAATGAACTGTTTGTTATATTATGTCGCCGGATCGGTGATTGATTCAATCAATCGTGTTTTTATTGCTTTGGTTCAACAGACGACTATCGCCTGATGTGCGGTACAGTCATTTGGCAAACTATGACGGAACAGTCAGCAGCAAGTGTCTACTGAACGTCGACGATAAATACTACACCAAGTATCGACGTGAGTACTCTCCATCAAATATTTTACGTATAAGGTCATCGGGCGAGTACTAAGTACGCCCTACGCGTGGTATGAGCAATTGAGTGTGGACCCACAGCGTGGAATAGCCTCTCTCCCGTCATCCACTCCCTTCCTAGGATACCCTCTGATGCATTTCATCGACACCTCAACACTTTTCTGTTTGATCGGACCTGGATCGGGGCGCCTCTGAGTAGTCGTCTTGAAGGGCGCTGTATAAAGTTTATAAATTCAATTCAATATAGTTACTGGTCCGACTAGCTAGGCCTACATAGGTAAGACCCTTGCACCTACATGTTTGAAGAAGCCATATCCTTCCTTAATTTACCAGCCCATACTTTAGGCCACTTCCATGCAAACCCTCACCTTGCCATGCTAAACTCTCTGTCTTCTAATTCCACATTTCATAACTCTACCATCGTACTTCTGATCCTAATCTTAACAATGCCATAGTATATCATACCTTTTCTTGTCTGAACCTCTACGCTTTGCCCAGACTTCAAGAGGGTATTTGAACTGTTTTCTATTTTCTAGCGCCAAGCACGCCTGAGCTGATGACGAACGGCTCCCAGGAGTGGCTGGGTCCGAGAGCGTATCGCAGACACTCCAGCTTTCAAGGACTCGGAATGGTAAGCAAGCAAAGAGCGTAACATCTAACATTTAACAATATGATATGATTTAAACCGATTTGTTAACCTGTCAGATGTGATTATGTTTGAACGGGTTTTGACCTGTTTGAAGGGTGGACCATCATAAAAATTGTCTTCGTCATCGTCAGCATTGTCTTTTTAACTGACAATTAGTCAGATATTTGATGACGGTGCATATTACATGTAAACCTACTAATGGAATTAGTCAATTTGACCATTCCACGACTTTAATTCATCTTACTTTATCTTGTCTCAATTCACCTCTAAATCGATCTTAAAAATCTTGATTTGCAAAAATTCATCTTACCATATATTATACTTTTTCTTCTTTTGCTTAACCAGAGTTAACCTTACTCTATTTCACCATATCTCTCGTTCGTTTAACCAGAGTTAACCTTACTCTATGCTACCTTATCTTCATTTACGTAACCATTGCAAAGTTAACCTTACTCTATTACCATATCTTCTTTAACCAAACTTAAATGTGCCCCAATTTACGATATTCGCTTCTACTTAACCAGCCTTGTTCTATTTTTACATATCTTGTCTAGTTTAGAATGCGTCTCCTTAGCTTCCCACGTAAATTACCTAACATTACCTTTATAGTATATCATTACCTTTCCTAACCTTGCCTAGTTACCTTGCCTTTACCGTGCCTTTAAACCCGTTCAGGCAGAACAGGCTGTCTTGGACACGGTGGTGCGGCAACGTCGAGCCAGCATCATCAACCCTCAGCAGCAACAGCTGCCGGCACCGGTTGGCTATCCGCACATCCTCGTCTCCGAAGCATCCGTATCCGATTTGAAGGAATCGCCCTACGGCAGCACTCTGGGCATCGCTCGCAGAGCAAGCACCGTCAGCACCGGCCCCGTACTCATCCCGGTCAGAAAAGACGATATATATAATATATATATATGCACATGTATACACACATATATATATGTATATTTATATATATATGTTTCTTTTTGTTATATATATATATAATATATCAATCAATCGTTCAATCAGTGAATCTTTATGTAGAAGTCCGAAAGAAATGGGGAAGAAGAAGACCCTGCCTGCGTGTCTATACACGAACAGCGTTGCATGTGGCTCGCTTTACACACTACGTGCTTCGCCTATATGCCGAGACTAAGAAAATGAAGGTCCATGTCTACCTATCGGCAGTAGTTTCGGTTTGACGACCCTGTGTGACATCAAAGATCCTTAGCGTCACCCTCCTCCTTTTTCCAGGCTTGAGACTGGCACTACCAGAGTGCAATCAGTGGCGGGGTTTGTGTGCTTGTGCTTGTGATGTCTGGTCTAAGAATGTGTGTGTGTGAGCATTTGTGAAGCGCCTTTTCCTGGCCACTGAAACGTAGCCAACCTTATAGACTCGTAAACGATCAAGTCATCGTGACGTTTGTGTCTTGTCACCTGCTCTTCCAAACAGGCGCATCATAAACGCTCCGATGTATACATGCGTCTGTTTGTGGCTTGTGTGTAAACAGGACGTGGGTCGACGCGACAGTTTCGGTCGACTGGTGGCCAGAGGAACCGATTCAAACAGAAGGTCCAGTTTCCAAGGCATCTGCGAAACAGCCGTAAGACCTTGTTTGCTTCATCAGTGTTAAAGCTGAATGATTGAATAGATGGGCTTAGATTGGGGATGGGTGGGTGATTGATTGATTGATTGAGTGTGTGAGCGAGTGTGTATGAACGAGTGAGTGAGTGAGTGAACGATTGAGTAATCGAACAGTTAACTGACTTGGGGTTCTATTCAATTTCCTGAAGTCATTGGAACAATTCGTCCCCTTCCTTTTTTTTATCTGATTATTTTTAAACTACCTCTAATTGAATCTCTCAATAAAACACTCCCCTATTTCTTGGATGGAGCATTTGCTCCTAACTTTATATAGCGCAGAAGGGGATGCAGCTGACTGACTGACTGACTGACAGACTGACTCACTCACTCACCGACTTACTGACTGACTGACTGATGTAAACAGATTACGAAGGAAATTGGCATAAGAAAGATGTTCTAATTGACGTCTAAAGGCCAATAAAGGTGTATCAAAGGCCAATATGAATTGGTCAATCTTAGCTCAATGTGTCTGTCTTGCATGACATATCCGGTTTCGCACTTCAAGATTGCTTTTTTTCATTTTCAGATGCAATTCTTCGGAGCTAAACTGTAAATCCACGATATCAACGACGGACAAATGGACAGACAGTAAACCAGACAATTAGACGGGCGTACAGTGCGACTCCGAGATATACTTACTGACCAAAAGAAACCGACAGACCGACTAGCAACTTAGACAGACTGACCAAAACATACCGCACATTGACGATCAGATTAAAGCGCAGAGAAGCAAAGTAGTCCGTTCATGACGTCAGATTATGTCTACGTCATGCTTATACGAGATCTGTGCCATTGGCTAGTCATGTAAAGTTATTCAAATAATGTGCGCATGCGCGTAGGGGTTGCGGTTGTCGTGAAACTCAAAGCAGGAATTGTCAATCAAAAACAGCAATCATTTCCATATTTTTCATTCTAAGGACCTAGGCAATTCATTTATTAGGGTTAAGAATCCGCTAAGACTTTCAACCTTTGAATAAGCTTTCTACTTTTTAAAAGCTACAGACCAACACGGGTGCGATCGTGTAATAATTATGCCGAGTGTAAGAGAGGAATGTATTGTTTACATACAGGAAATTTCAACCACCAAGTAATTAAAGCGATCTTTAATGTAACCGAAGGAAGAACTAGATAAGAGTAATGGTTACTTGTCTAATTTCGGCGTTCGCTTTTTATCTGTTAAACATAGATGTCGCCCCTTATTAAATTTTGCTTCGATTTGAAAATGACCTCCAAAAATAAATTTTTCCATTTTACTGACATAATATTCGTCAATTATCCTTTATAGCTAAAAGTTTATGAATCAGATTGCTACGTCAAGAAGATATGAGAATGTTGCTCCCGATTATCGCCCAATAACTAGTAGTGACACGACGTTACATAGGGACTTTCTAGTCATGTGCATGCATATTGGTCCTTGAATGTTACCTAATCGGAGAAGTGTTTGATTAAGTAGACCTACAGACGACAGTATTTTAATAGCACTAAGACTGCATAATTGAGTACATATCACCGATACTTTGGTTGTGAACAATTTCCGCATTAGGCCATCGTAATATAATGACTACGGTCAATCAAAGTATGAACATCTAATTTTATGCAGATGGATTTGAAGTGATCGTGGCGCTACTGACACTCTGACAGTTTTTCGATTCTCTAACTCTTATGCGCATGCGCAGAAAGAATTAGAACAAAGATTTATTTACATGACGTGTAGGGCTGTGTCATGAAAAATGAGTATTTTCTCTATTTTGGTAAAGCTTTATTTTTTGAATAAGAAGTTAACTATTCTGAGGTTGAAATCATGGACAGTTGTCGACGTGTAGTTTAGTGAAATGGAGGAAATTAAAGTTTGCTAACGATATTTGACTTAATACTTACTTTATAGAGTTGCTATAAAATAGTATCTGTTGCTTGGTTTCGCATCCAATTCTGATTGATATATCTATTTGAAGGATTTTTGTAACGCCCCCGAGAGAACATAACTCAAGAGTACTCCCGACGTCACCCTTGCTAAACAGGACAGTCTTAACTTAAAGGTGGTATAGAACACGATGGAGTGTCCTCTGCCCTCTGGGCGCTAGGCGAAGGGCGACAAGGAACCCATTCCAGTTTGCAAGGCCAGCATCCGAGAAGGCTCGGCACTGCCCCTTGGAAATTCGAGCTCGAGGGACATGAAGCTCGGCCTGGAAAGAAGATAAAATCTTACGAATATGGCTACAATGTCATTTTAATTCTGAAGTCTGGATAACTGATTATATTTAATGAATTCCACAGCCATCCAAACGTAACTTAAAATGAGTTCAGATATTAATATCGAAATTTTATACGGCAATATAATTGTTATTTGTAATTTTTGTGTTTGCAGATACATTTTGCGCCCACTGATTTGGGCAATCCCTCTGATTTAATGCAGCGCTCGTGAATAAGCTGGTGCCCTGCGCTTGGCTTTCAAGTAGCGCTTTAGAAGTTTGGAGATTAGGTCTACGATTACGATCATAGACATTCAATGAGTGCAAGATTCAGTGCGGAATATTACTCGTAATTGTCTCCTTGCCTCTACTCCTTTCCGCCGTAGAGATCTCTGCATTTCTGGCTACTTGGTCCCGGGTCTTGACACCCTTGGGTTGATCGCCCATGAACTCCCGACTAATCCTTCGTGTGATAACAGCTGCAGCTCAGCACATGAACTTTGCTTATGTTAGGGCCACCAGCTGCATTTGCCCTTCTAGAGAGCTGTGGCTCGAGCTCCTCAGTGTGTCCGTTCCCCAAAGTGGTGGGTCCAACCACATGGGATGGGCTACCCCAAGAGCTTTACCTTCTGCCCAAAGCCTCATCATCTGCATTCTACTCATACTGAAAGTTGCACTTTTTAGCCGTAAGCCATGTCTATTCGGGCCGGAACGACCTCTGAGTAGATATCTTGAAAGGGCGCTATATTAAGTTCCATTGATTGAGTGGATTTGAGTGATTGGAGAAGTGAAGGTGAAAATGAATATCATTGATGTATGAAGGCAATAAATATTTGTTTATCAAAAGTCAAATGTATATCAATATATATATACATATATATATATATAGGCCGTATACGACAATATTTTACATGCAAAGGTTATATTTAACGATGACATAGTGTGTCATCGTTGAGAGTAGGATGAAGGGTAAAACCATAAGTGGCAAAGGTAAATGAATTTAATAGAATCAATTCAATGTTTCATTGATTTACAAGTCATTTTTTTATACCCTTTCGTCCTTAAAAAAAAGGGTAATTTTAAAATACACAACGACAGGTTATTATTCAAATGAAGGTATTACTAAGTACAGTAACGTGCGACAAATATTGATTAAAAATGGCACTATTTAGAAGAAAAATGCAGGATTTAAGATACGCTGATGATGTAACATAATATAAATCTTAAAAAATTTCTCATCGTCCACAAAATGCCACGCCAGGGAGACCAACCAATACATCAGCGCTATGGCAAGTCAAGTTCTCAGTTATAGCCTATAGCCAGTTCGCAATAGACGAATAAGTGATTTGTAGTCGCTCGTCTTTACTCCAAATAAGTTACTTGTCCAGGTATAGCAACTCTTAGTAGAGTTCAACATCGTCGGACTATTTACGATTATTTATGAACTACATTAATTAATGGACCTATTTAAAGGAATAAACAAAAGAATTTAGGATAATTCAAACCACGTTCAAAAACCTAGTCTACTTCATAAACATTATCATATATTAGATTCCGAGAGTAAGTAAGTAACCCGGTCGCTCCAGTTTTAATGTCTGTCGTCGTAGGTTCCGGCCATTTTGTAGTTGGTTACGTACCCGTCGAAGTTGGCCTGTCCGTCTTTCCCTTTTCCCTTTCCAGTCTGATCGAAACGAGTCTTGTGCATTCCAGTGTATTTGGTCGTGTCGGTCAGTCTGTCCACAGCTCCGGCCTTGACGGCGTTCTGGACAACAAAACCGGTCAGTGTTGTAATCGTGATCCTAAACTCCAAAATTTTTATAGCGCCGCTCTAAAGCCAGGCTCAATGCTCCGACTTCTTCGTGAGCGCATTTTTTGTCAGTAACGCATACAGCAAGATGAGTTGATATGACACGAGGTACTTATATGAGCTTGTACATTGTTACCAGATATGCTTATTTCATCATCCAAGAACGTCTATAGAGTCACACTTATCACTCTACATGAATATATATTCTATATCGAGAGGCACTATATATAGATCTAAAGATATGATGCGATAAACAGAAGAAATATATATATTTAATATATATATATATATTCAATATATTACTCTATGACACACTGCAAGCTAAACTCTCAAATTACAGTCTGGCATAATTATTGTATGAGTCCAATTTCTTCTAATGTCTTGCCTCGCCTAAACTTAGGCCGTATATATTATAGTTGAAGCGATTTTAATTAAAGTGAAATTCGTGCTGTTTTAAGACGACACAATATGACCTATCATATTAAAAAGGTGTTGATATAATTTTTATTATGTATACGTTTTCTATAGCGACTGTACGGCCTTGATCCTGCTTATTTTTCACTGAATTTATCGGGTGATGCCCGTTTACAAGTACTTCCAGATCCCCGTTTATGGATCGTGCTTTAATACGATTCATATCTATTAAATAGACAAAAGGCCTTAGCTGACGTTATCTTAGAGTGTATTTGGCTAAATTCTTTATTGTGTGTAATACCTCAGATTGTTCATCTGGTTAAGAGGAAGATAGCGCTAGCGCATGTCGATTCTTAGAAAGAACACTTTGTGAGTTGAAATATGGTTAGATAATTGCGCCCCATTTTCCGTATGGCCTATATGTCTAGTCCACTTCTGAGGAGGAATCTCTGCAGGGGCGCTATATAAATTCGAACTCATCGATTCTTTTCTGTGCCTTTGATGTCAATCGGGTCATATCAGATCAGATAAAATTACAATTACATTACACGAAACCGAATTTAACAAGATCTGATTAGGGCTTTACGATGGGCCTAATAATAATTACACAAAAGCTTCTAATTTATGAGAATTGGTTCCTTGATTCTAACTGGTGGTACTTCTGTTCCTGTCGGTATTCTCAGGACTTCTATTATCTCATAGGGCGCTTCGCACTGGAAACCCCTTATGAGTGAGGAGTTTAAACAATTCTAACGCCTCTGATTACGTTGTACTGAGAGGGGCTATATAAATCTGTAAATACAGTACGATTTTGGTTACCGTTGTATTGTGAAGCATGAAGGAAGCGTTGGCCAGTTTCTCTGAGATTTGCCTCTTCGCCTGAGTGATGTCGGTCTTCTTATCGTCCTTGTATTTAACGGCCATCTGATCGATAAGCGCCGGAAGCTCTCTCCTCGTTATCGTCCTGAAGTGAACACATGCAAACGCATGGCGCTACACAAATTGTCAATAAATAGATTGTCTCGCGTCACATCCTTACGACAAAATGTATCCGGGCGCACTTGTGCATGAGGATGTGACTACGTGTGTGTGTGTGTGTGTGCGTCCTTTGTGTGTTTGGGTGTATGACAAGAAACGTTTGCTTTGTATATGTATGTATGTATTTATATATTAGTGCATTCATGTATATGGATATGTTATGTGTGTGTGTATGTGTGTATGTGTCTGTATGTATGTAGTGTGTGCCTAGGCATGTTTGTCTGAGTTTGTCTGTATTTTTCTGTATCTTCGCTGATAATTCTGTGTCTGTTTTTTTTCTTCCTGTTTTCTCGCATACAGCATACGATAAAACAACGCCTTATCTGACCATCGTCTACTTACGTTTCTCTATCGACATTCATATAGCGCCCACCGCAAACCTGACGAGGTTGCCAATCACGGCAGTTCATGGTGGATCTGAATAGGTGCGAATTAAGATAGCTGGAAAATGCTTCCGGAGGTTTCTGTGAAAGAATGGGACGGATCTTAACGGAGCCCCCATGAGGGCGGGGTTTGTGGACGGGATGGCATCGTGGCCCATGTCGTCTAACGGGGTCGAGAGGGATCCATCTAGTCCCAAAGGTGGCCAATCAGGACTACAAACGCCTTCGTGAGGTCATTGTAAGGCGCTACATAAATGACTATATACTGTGCAGCGTACATACATACTATATTATTATTAAGAATACGAAAATATCTTATGGTACAATAAACTTTTTCAAAACATTTTCACTCCCTCCCTCTGCCTGCTTGTCTGTCTGCTTGTCTGTCTCCCTGCCTGCTGCCCGTCTGTCTGACTGACTGACTGACTGACTGACTGATTGGCTGCCTCCCTGCCTGCCTGACTGTGGTTGAAAACTAAAAATCCTATGTCATAAATAAAAAATTTCTCTTTCAACATTACGATCTTGACCGGTGGTTACTTACTTTGACCCCTTTGGCTTGACCTTGGAGAAGGAGATGTCGACGTGTTGTGACGTCATATTCTTTCCAAAGATCTGTGCGTCCGTGCACCACTTGACGACGTCAGCATTCGTCGCTTCCTTTCCATCTGCTTTGCTGGCGAAGGTCCTGAAGGCGTCGTCCAAGTCCCCCGGCCGATACGGTCTCCCTCTTGGGTAGACTAATGGCTCGCTCTTTGCCTTCGACAGGTTTGACCTCTTCTTGGGGGCCTTCGAAGTGGCTCGTGTAGCCTTACGGGCTCGCTTCTCTGAATCCATCTCTCGTGGCTCTGGCATTTCTGGCTCCGAGTCTCGTTCATGATCATCCTGTCCGTGGTCGTGATCTTTCTTCAGATCGTGATCTTTCTTCTGATCATGATCCTTCTTCGGATCATGATCTTTCTTCAGATCGTGGTTAAGTGTGCTCCTAGTGTGATCACTTAGTTCCGGCTGACCATAGCGATTCCTGCCTTGATCACGATGATCCACGCCATTCCTGTGATCGTCGACGTCATGATCCTGACCCCAGTTGTGCTTATGATTCGGGTCATGACATCCATTCTGGTTCCTCATTGGTGTGAGACCCTGGCGCCGTCTATGGACGGCGATGTCGTCCTTTGATCCAGTTCGATCGCGGCTCTTCAAGCGGCCATCCCTCCTCCCTCCGCGTTGCTTTCCACCCCGCTTGCATCTAGCACATCTGGGCGACTCGCTCTCCGAACTGCTGTCGCATGACGACGACGAATCGTCACTGTCGCTACTCGTGTTGTTATGGCGACCGTGACGACCTGGTTTCCGGCTGACGTCATCGCTTGTTGAGCTGTCGCTGCTGCTGTTGCCATGGCCACGCCGTCCTCTTCCCTCGCCAATGCTCCTCTTTTTGCAGTCGGGGCATTGGGACCCACGGTACTTCCCTGCATGGTGTTTCTTGCGCCTGTGGCCGCCGCATCGCCTGCATGGTCCCTCTGCCCTATCATCTCCTGCTAGGAGGTCCCCGGCCTTGACCTTGTGGTGGCGATGTTCGTTGTCTGGGCGTCTGTTGCAGCCGCAGTGTTGGCACGTCACCTTGGGTGCTCGCTTCACCGACGGAAGGTCACGTGATTTTGTCTTCCTGTCGTCATCATCGTCGTTGTCGTCGTCATCATCGTCGTGAGAGAATGGGAGGTCAATCGGACGATAGATCTCAGCTGGTTCCGTGAGAACTGTGAAGATTGGTTGAGGAGGGGCTCTCTTCTCCGACCTGTATAATATTTCTTACACAGTCAGTTAATGTGATAAAAAATTATATAGGCTGACAGTAAACCAGCAGTGCTGAGAAGCGTATAGTTCTAACAATAATGCTAATTACTATTACTGGTAGCATAAGTTGTAGTAGTAGCAGTGATGTAGTAATAGTAGCAGTTGTTGTTTTGTTACAGTAAAAGAAGAAGAACAAGTAGTAGTAGTAACAGCAACAACAGTGAGAGTAACAATAGTAGTAGTAGTAACAGTAACATGACAGTTCATGGGACTACCAGCCACTATTGCGACTCAAGGAAGCACTGTCTATCATCAAGTGTCATACACAAAAGCTTCTGCGACCTCATCAATAGCAATTCCTTAATTGTATATTTTATGTGCTTATTAGTAAATTAGTGCTCTGATAATAAAAATAATTAATGAAGTAATTTCCTAATTTTGTTCAACGAAAGAAGTTCTTTTTACGATGATAACTTTTCGATTATGAGATTCAATGTAGTTGATCTACCTGTAGGTTGGCGATTCAAGCCAAATAGGAGGTTCGTGTTTCTCCAGTTGCTTGTGCCTGTTGAAGGAATCAACAACCTGAAGTTACTGCCGTATCTATTCCGTGATAAAAAAAACCTACTGTTTGGTTAGTTGAACGTTTATAAGCAGAGTGCGATAAAAAGAAAGAAATTTAATTAGTCCTTCTCCCACCTTTATTCATTTGAATTAAGGGATTGGAAAAAGTGGGTGAGCGCATGAGAATATAATTGTAAGGGAGGGAATGCGCATGGAAGAGATGGGATGAGAAGAGAAAAGAGAAGGAGAGAAGGGATGAGAAGAAAACAGAAACGAAGAGAAAGAAAGATGCTAAGTTATAGAAGAAAAGATTTGAGTAGGGAAGAGACACTGTGGTGTGGCACAGTGACCGATCGGTTAGAGCGGTCGGCCCGTAGCGTTCAGTGTGTGCTGAGTGAGCGGGTTCGAGCCTCGTCTGGGGGTCAGTCACTGTGTAGGGACCTTGAGCAAGTCCTTCGCGTACCATTGCTCTGCGGTACAACGCAATTGCGCCGTCGAGGCGTGTGTATGCACTTGTGAGCAAAAAGGTATTGGAATAACGGCGGTATCAAATTTCGGAAATGAATGAATGAAAGAAAAGAAGAGAATGGAAGCGAACCAACTGGAAGAGAAAGGAACAGAATAAAAGGGAAGGAAAGACCGTCTTTATGATACGACGTATACCTCGACGTGTTGCGCTTGTTTGGTCTGGTGGAGTGGATGGGATCGTCTTTCCAGTTGTTCATCGACAGGGCTTTGTCTTTCTTCAACAGCCGAAGCTCATTCTCAGACTGGTTGCGCAGCTACGATTAGGACAATTCCAAACGGAAATCAGGTACGACAGAGAGACAGACAGACAGACAGACAGACAGACAGACAGATAGACAGATAAATAAGAGAGGCAGACAGACAGAGACAAACAGAGAGAGACAGACAGAGCGAGAGAGACAAGCAGACAGACAGAGACAGAAATAGAGAAAGCTGAGACAGAGACGATGAGAGACAGACACATGCGGACAGACAGACCCACAAGAGATAGAAAAAGAAGAGGCAGAGACAGAGATACAGAGGCAGAGGTAGGCAGACAGAGATAGACAGAGGCAAAGAGAAAGACGGAGACAATAAGGACAGACAGACAGAGAGCACCGTAAATCGAGCCTTCGCAAGACAATTGAAGTCAGAACCTGTGTGAAAAGTAATTTGGTCTACGATAATCATAGACATATGTAATTTCTTTCTCAACTTCAAACTTATCTCTTCAAAATTGCTTCTCCATCATAAACCAGCTGACCCACGGACTGATATCACTTCTGACACTTTGTCTTGGCGCGCCATCGGTAGATGCTTTGTGCATAAGACGCCGGTGCTATAGAAGTTATTAACTGCAAAATATTGAGATGCGAGATTTCGTTAATGAGGAATGAGAATGGAGTATATGAATGCTGATGATGTCTCACCTTCATCTCTGACGTCAGTCTCATCTTCGTGTTTTGAATGAGGGAGCTGAGGTCTTCAATGTCGTTCTTCAACTTCGTTGTATGTATTGTGGCGTTTGCCTACAGAGCACAAGTACTCGGGTTGTATTAATTATACGGTAACAGAATTATGCATTTAGTATATGCCTGCCTCTATCATGTAATGTACGGAAGAGAATGGCACATTTAGTAGCTGCCTTTGTCACGAATTGACAGAATATATTTATATATGTATTTATATACATAAATCATACATGTATATACCATATAATGTGACGCGGTGGCGCAACGGTATGTTCTGTGCCTTGCAACCGAGGGTTCGCAGATCGAAACTACCTCAAGTCACTGCGTACTGCGTAGTGACCAATAGGACAAGTTGGACACCCCTAATTGTCTAGTAATATCTACCTTTTCGACGACCTTCGAACTGGATTCGCCCCTCTTGACCGAGTCCTTGACTGCCTCTCTTGCCATATCCAGATGGGCCAGCTCCTTGCGGTGACATTCGAGAAGTTTCTGTCGAAGTTCTGCGAAGAGTTCCTCCTTCGGAGGAGTTTTCTTCTTCTCGTCGAAATATCGCTTCTTCCAAACGGCGCGCGCTTTATGAGAGCAAAAGAGAAAATGGGCTACACCAATTTCACGTTAATGGACACTAGATATCGTCTATAACAGACGATAAGATATGAATGAGCAAGATCAAACTGAAAGATGAGATTAAGTGAGATTGCGTGGCACGGTGGCCGATTGGTTCGAGCGGTCGGTTCGCAATACTCAGTGTGCGCTGAGTGAGCGGGTTCGACCCTCATCCGAGGAGTCACTGCGTAAGGTCCTTCGCTAACAATTGCTCTGCATTACAATTGCAATTGCGCCGTCGAGTCATGTGTGCACTTCTGAGCCAAAGATGTTGAAAGAAGAGCGGTATCAAATTTCAGAATTTAAAAAAAAAATTACAAGACAAGAAACATGTAAAACTATATAAGATAGAAAATGATGTTTTTAATAATTAAATAGAACTGATTTGCATTGGATTGGGTCAGAAAGGACTAGATAGGATTATATAGCGTGACGGACGCCTTGCGTTGCTGCCGACAGTTAAATTTGACTCCTGTAATAACTCCTCATCATTCGTTCATGCTGTGCTTGTAATCATACTGCGGTTTGTCAGTTTGTAATAAGAGGCATAGATATTTCATGGGATAAGATTTAATGATATTGGATTTGACTTTAAAAAATTGAATTAGATCGAATGAGACTGGCTTAAATACGTATGCCAGAGTGGAGCTCGTCAATGAGGACTCGTGCTTAAAACTTTGATACATTCCATTGTCATGCAAGCGTGACATGTGAGCTAAATTTAAGCTTTGTAGGTCGACGGGAACATACCGAAAAAAGAGTTGAAAGAACTTCGAAGAACCGACGATCCAACGTTCATGACAAACTTTACGCAAGCCAAGTTAAAAAAGAAAGTAAAAAGATGTGATCAGATTGTATTAAATCGAGGAATATAATTAGAATACCGTCGTGTCTCTTCTGGTAGTAGTTCTGCTGGAGTGCTTTCGCCTGTTTCACCATTCGATCCCTTTGTTTCTCCACTTCCTGTCGACGACCTTTCAGCTGATCCACCTTCGCCATGATCCGCATGCCTACAGCGCAACAGCAAGACCGTTGGGTCAAGGTTCAACGGGTTTAAGGTCGGTGAGAATAGGTGATAGTTCAAGAGTGACAGGCTTCATGACTATTATAGCTGACGACCACGTTGATGATGACGACGACGAGATATGATGACGATGATGATGGTGGTGGTTGCGACGAACCTGGTGGTGTTGAAGTTGAAGACGATGATAGCAAGACGATCATCGGCGGCGATAATTACGATGATAACGAATTATTCGGAATTGGACAGTACTGCATGATGTTTTTTGCAATGATCGTTGATCACGATAATGATGATGATGATCATAATAATGTCAACGACGACGAGGATGATGATTATGATAATGACGATGATTTTGATGACTAGGATGCTGATGATGATGATGAGAATGATGACGTCGACGATGTTAAGAATGATGTCCTCATCTGCTATCACTGACACTCGGCATCTCTATCGGATGACGTGAGGCGACGTGGAGGAGACGGAGTCTGGACTCTCTGCAGATCATGAAAAAAACAATTAACGGATACGCATAATTAATATTCAAACTTCTGCAAACCGGATAATTACTCTTCAATTGAAAATGTACAGGTACATCTATTCTATAGCGCCCATCATGTGGCCTCGACACACCCCATCATCAAACGACCGATTGGGTGACCAATCACCACCTCTGCCCTATTGAGTAGGCCACAAACCATTTTTGGTCAAAGAATTGAACAAAACAATACGAAGCAGAACATAATATGTATGTACGTAGGAACTCATGAATGTACGCATGAATGCACGCACGCGTTTTTCATGTACCAACGTATTTACGTATTTACATATTTACGTATTTACCTATTTACGTATTTACATATTTACCTATTTACCTATTTACGTATTTACGTATTTAAGTA
Organism: Bimastos eiseni; assembly: GCA_959347315.1. Taxonomy (NCBI): domain Eukaryota; kingdom Metazoa; phylum Annelida; class Clitellata; order Crassiclitellata; family Lumbricidae; genus Bimastos; species Bimastos eiseni. The sequence goes on along the minus strand of OY365822.1, from coordinate 7,963,951 downwards.
TTTACGTATTTACCTATTTACATATTTACCTATTTACGCATTTACTTACTTACGTGTGTACATGTACATATGTGTACGTATGAATAGTTATTCTGGGAGGAGCGCTATGTAAATTTATTGGTGCGATACGATATTATATATATATATATATATATATATATATATTCATGCATGGATTTGTGCATTCATAGATGAGCAGATGGATTTCATTATGCTATTCGGGCGCTATATAAAGTTGTATAATAACTGACCAAAACACTCTTTGATTGTTATTGAGCCAGCTTCTATAGCGTGGCATCCGATCATCAAACAGACTGACCTCTGCGATCTTTTTCCGTCTGCGTTCCTCCTCTTCCACCTTCTTCCTCCTCAGCAACTCTTCCTCTTCCTCTAGCATCTTCAGCCTCTTCTTCTCCTCGATCTCATCCCTCTCGTCGTCGTTGTCACCCCTACTCATCGGCTGATGATGACGTCGGTCGAAGTCGTTGTCGACGTCGAAGTCGTCGTCATCATCATAGTTGTGATTGGCAGATTCGCCATGATCTGCACAATGTAAGGTGTGTTTGTGTAGCTATTTGTGACGCTCGCCATGATGACAACGACGATGATGATGACGATCAAGATCACGACAACGACCGATGATATTATCACCGTTGTCAATGTCATTGTTGATGATCTTACAATTTTTACGATGATGACATTGATGAATACGATGATGATGACGATTTCAATAAGGTTTGATAATGGTAATGATAGCGATGAAGATGATGGTGATGACGATGATGGTAATGTCATTAATAGTGATGATGACGATGATGACGATGAGGGCGTTGATGATCGGTCACGGTGGCCGACTGGTTAGCACACTCGGAATTTAGCGCGACGGCCTCCTCATATTACAATTGTGTTATTTGAGCATCTATTTGCATTTATTATGAGCACAAGAACAACGACACCGATGATGATGAGGCGGAGGAGAAGGAATAGGACGACAACGACGACAAGGATGATGATAATAAACAAACGCCAAAGCATCTTAATTGAAAAAGAAAATGAAGATGACTTAGAATGAAAACAGTGACCGTCGGAATCGTTATTAGTTCTTGATTCATTCTTCATCATCATCATCATCATCACCACCACCACCGCCGCCATCGTCGTCGTCGTCATCATCATCATCATCACTGTTTACCTGGACTGCGTGCTGAGACACCGATAGATGGCAGTGCAACGCGGTGGGTAAGTGCGTCAGTTGGTCTAGTCGTCGGCTGAGATTCACTGACTGAGTCCGCGTCAATGAGGTACAACTCTGGGCTGTAAGCCTACAAGACAGATACGAGCTAAGAATGTAATCGCATCGGAATCTTATATATATATATTACTTATAATTATTATACTTGCAATAATTACTTATATTTAGAATCTAAATATTAATAAATGTAAATATATATAAATATTAATATTTAAAAGTATTTTCTGAATATTATTTAGTTCGAAATACATGTAGTTTTAATAATTATACTTACAATAATTACTTTGATTGATTGAGGAATAGTAATCAAGGTTTTTTACGCTATATAAAAACTCTTAAAACTACGAACCTGTGGTGGTAGAAAATACTTCGCCTTCACTTCGTGCTCCTGTTTGGAACTGACCTGAAAACGAAACAGCGCAGAAGACCAATATGAATCCATTCACTCATATTTTGCTTGTTTAAAGCTTGGACGTCATATCAAAGAAGTTCCGATAAATGTCTCAAATTTTAATCAAGTACGCCGCCTGCATAAATTTTCTATATAACCACAATCTTATCGATGTTGGCATGCTTATTTTTTAAGTACAATACAACTGTAATTTGATAATGCCCTCCTTACAGAAAGTTCAGAAGTGTACCTTGAAGACGGGCAACCATTAAGAGCCATAGGTAGACTGGAAGAGGTAGGTTTTCAGGTTAGAGCGAAAAGAGAGGCTCACTGAGAGAATTGCAAACATGAGGAGGTGGAGAGTTCTAGATGGAGGGACCGGCAACAGTGAATGACCGCCAGTGTAGTATGCCAAATACACCCCTCCCTTTCAAACACTAGGAATAATTGAGTAGTAGAGTGCATTGTACCTAGAATATACACACTCCGCTGATGAATAGACACTCCCGTGGAGTTAATTCTTTCTAGGATAAATTTACTCCAGAGGAGTAATTTAGCCTCCTACACCGGCAGAAGACAAGACGTGTTCTAGGGACAACGTCGCAGTGAATTTCGCAACAATGATGCGGGTTCAGAGAATACAGAAGATAAAGAGAAAAATATAATGAGAGAGATATCCCGAATCTAAAGAGAGAAATTTCAGCTCAAAGTATTATAATAGGCCATCTTCAATTAAACTAAAATTAACAAACCGCAGCCTAGTACGAGCAGATGATGAAAAATTATTTACAGCAATCAAATATAACTGTCGGCAGCCATGCAAGGCGTCATCACAGTACACATCACAACATTTATTAATAGAGGACCTGGTTTTCACAACAACTACCTCCGAGCCTAGGCCTATTGATTCTGTTTTTTTTCCTGTTATATTCTTAATTGTTTGGTTGATATTTTTATCGTTTTGTATTTAGGTTCTGTAGAATGTTACAATTGCGTTAGTATATCATTTGCTACTATGACCTGCGTGAAATATCGACCAATGAGACGAAGGAAGAGGAAGTCACGTGGTATCTTTTGAAATCCGATCTGTCGCGATATCTCTCCTCGCATGTCGCTTAGCGTCGACTGCGCGTTGACTCTACACATCGAAACATTTATTTATATAGCGCATCCAGCAATGAGTGGATGGATGGATGGAAGAATGAACGAAAGAACGAACAAACGAATCAATAAACCAATTAATCAATGAGTCAGCTAGTTGGGTTAGGATGGATGGGGTACGCTTGATGTGGCAGGTTGGTTTGGCTATGGGAGCATTCGTGTGGGTTCCGGTAGTGGGTTTTGGTGGGTGGCTAGATTAATGAATTAATGAATGGATGAATAGATGAATGGATGAATGGATGAATGGATGAATGGATGAATGGATGAATGGATGAATGGATGAATGGATGAATGGATGGATGGATGGATGGATGGATGGATGGATGGATGGATGGATGGATGGATGAATGGATGGATGGATGGATGGATGAATGGATGAATGGATGAATGGATGGATGGATGGATGGATAGATGAATGGATGAATGGATGAATGGATGAATGGATGAATGGATAGATGAATAAATCGATTACCTGACATATCCTGCTGATGTTGCGTCGCTGATAATCTGGTCAGCAGGGCTTTTATGTTGTCGTTTCCAAGTGTCTCGTGGTATGACAAACAGATGGAGTTCAGAGAGCTTATTCACAGACCAAAATCAACGAATATCATGTTAAACAAGCAATTAAGGGGTCGTCCAAAATTGACGTTACGCATCTGGGGAGGGAGGTCAGACATTTGTGATTATGTGTGACATATATATATATATATATATATATATATATTGCTATAAAACATTTTGATTCTGATGAATCTAACAGAGATTTTCTTTTTTAGCGAATGAATAGCAACAATTAGGGTTAAATGCATCTGGATATATGATCGGTGCCTCGGAATTGAGATCCTGCCTTGTCAGACACGTGTATGCCACACGAATTATAAGATCCGCCACCTATTATAAAAGGCATCAAGAAAGAGATCCACCAGTCTGTTTGTTGTTGGGTATTTTTTTGTTTTATTCATGGATGCGTCGTTAAATAAACTTATTACAAACACAGACCAGTGGCCTTCGCGGCTTCTCTTGTTAAATACCCTTCAATATCGCTCTACCCTTTAGGCGAAACTTGCTCCAGAGACTCTGAACATCCATGCCATCTGTCAGCTGTTGACGGGAATCCGTTGGTTGGTTCTATGCTTGTGCGTGGGCCCACCATTGGTGAGTCTTTCAGCTTACTGTGCACTGTTTTGCTAATTGTTCTAACAGCTTTAAAGAGTCGTTGAAATTACATTTAACATCATGTAGGCTAGGGCAGAAATAAGCGCCTCTGAGTAGATTTCTTTAAAAGGCGCTGCGCCAAGTTTCACTGGTTCAGAGATTCAAAACACTGATCTCTTCAACTATTGAATTCACTCTCCAGACTCTCTTTTCTCTCTTGCAAACAGCTGAGAACCCACGATTATAATGTATATGTAATCATTCAGATGTCCAACTGGCGTAAATTTTAAATGGGCTTTTGACTGATAGCTTATAGTCTCTGTAACATTCATGCCATTTTTCAGCTGTCGACGGGTATCCGTTGGTTGGTTCCAAGCCTGTGCATGGGCCCACCACTGGCGACTCTTTTCAGCAGCTATGTATAGTTTTGCTGACAGGCGTATTTTAATCGTTCACTATGACATTCGACATCATTTGGGCCAGCTCAGAGAGCGCCTTTCAGTGGAGAGCCTGGAGTGGCGCTATATAAATGCTCGATTACCTTACATTACAATCTCCATGCCAAATATTCGCCAGTCTTATACCAAGGTATAAGTACTCACCAATTCTGTACCGGTTCGTTTGAAATTGACTTCAGGCTGCTCATAGGAATGAGACTGAGAAGCAACGTCAAATGCTGGATAATCAATGTATCCCTCATCGCCACCAGGTTCCTCTTCCCTGGCCCAACGATCCATCTTTCGACTTTCGACAGACGTGATATGTAAAGACTTCTATAGCGTCTCAGCCAAAATATATAGCGTCGAACCAAACCTCAAACTTAATGTAATAAATCGCTGTGTTAGTCTGTTCGCAATTTATTAGGCGTCAAGACATTCGATGTCGAAGAAACCGGGTAAAATCACCCGGGCGCACTAGACACTCTAAGTTGTTGCGAAAAATCTTCAGATTCAATTGTTTTGGTGCATTCAGAGAGGGCTAATGGCAACCCGGTTGTTAGGGACAACTGTTCCTTAGAATTGGCGTAAGAAGTACCGACCTACCAGAGCCTCAACACCGTAAATAGGACCGTGTTGCTAGGCATTGCCACGATTATTCCGCGCCACTGGTATTCAGTCAAGCGTAAAGGAACAAACACAAGAGCGGCATAACGTTTGAATTCAATTTCTGCTACGAACAGGCAATAGTGTACAACTGCACAATTCAAAATACACACACATACACATTTATTCTTGAGAACAGGGCTCATGAGAGCAAAGTTCTTTGAGGATTATAATTATCCACGTGAAGGAGTAAGTCTGTGGCAATCCAGACTGTGAGAACTAGGAAACTACATGATAGGCCTAATTTAATATAGGCCTGATGATGATGATGATGATGCCGATGATGATGATGATGGTGATGATGATGATGTTGATGCTAAATTGCTAATAATAGCAATAACAATATTAGTAAAGATAATAATAGTAACAAAAAGTCTAATAATAATGATAATAATAACGATAATCATTGTGATAACAATGATGATTATGATAGTGGCAGTGAAAATGATAATAATATCGATAATACAACGGATAATAATAATAATAATAATAATAATAACAATAGAAATAATGACGACGTTTATGATGATGATCATGATGATTATGATGATGATGAGGACAATAATAATAATAATAATAATAATAATAATAATAATAATAATAATAATAATAATAATAATAATAATAACAATAATAACAATAAAAATAATGACGATGTTTATGATGATGATCATGATGATTATGATGATGATGAGGACAATAATAATAATAATAATAATAATAATAATAATAATTATAATAATAATAATAATAATAATAATAATAATAATAATAGTAATAATAATAATAATAATAATGATAATAACAATAATAATAATAATAATAATAATAATAATAATAATAATAATAATGATAATAATAATGATAATAACAATAATAATAATAATTAATAATTATGATCATGAAACTGCTAATGATAATAATAGCAATAATAGCATTAATAATGATTTTAGTATCAGTAGTAGTAGTAGTAAGTGGAGTAGTAGTAGTAGTAGTAGTAGTAGTAGTAGTAGTAGTACTAGTAGTGGAAGTACTGGTAGTGAAAGTACTGGTAGTGGAAGTACTGGTAGTGGCAATTGCTAATGCTATTGTAGCATCAGGCGGAGCAGGTAATGATACATTTCAAGCAAGTTAGCGCAGAAGAACTTTATTTCAGAATTCAAACTGTTTCAGATTTAAAAGCCTATATAATACAATTAATTTTACGCTCTTAAAATTCAAACAATAGCCTAGTATGATAATAATTTCAATGACTACAGTACGGTCCGATATTCAACCTCTGTAAGAATTTAGAATTTATTTAGCGTTGGCTGTTTTTGGCAGACTCTTTACATATTCCAATATGACATCGTGACGCACGTCTAGAGCGAGTAGGGCGTAGATCTGTCCGTCGGTTTGTCTGTCTGTCTGTCCTCTGGAGTTTGACGTTTCCTGTCGTCGCGTCTAGGACAGAAACACGGACATATATGACAGACGCTCAACCCCCTCAGCAGCCGACCTTCTTATCGCTCACTGCTCCGACGCCCCTCTTGCCACGGCGTCCCTGCAGGGACCGACCATGGGAATTGCCTCTGGGTGGTGGAGGGTGCGGTTGGTGTCCCTTTATTCCTCCGCGGTGAGCCAGTGTTGGGGCTGTCACGCCAGCTGAGTAAGTGCTGTGAGGAGTGACGCTGAGAAGAACGAGGCAGACGAGGAGCAAGACTGATTTCTTCATGCTAGAACCACACAGAAAAGCACACCACGTTTACTATTCAATTCTATTTTTATTTTATTCTGGTTTTTTTATAACGATAAAGATAGCTTTATTATCTGTTCTATACAACACCAGAATTTATGTTTCTATTCCATAGGCCTAGTCTGGTCTGGTTCATTCTATTTTTCAATTTTATTCCATTCTATTCCATTCTATTCTATTCCATTCTATTCTATTCCATTCTATTCCATTCTATTCCATTCTATTCCATTCTATTCCATTCTATTCCATTCTATTCTATTCCATTCTATTCTATTCCATTCTATTCCATTCTATTCTATTCTACAACACCTGTTCTGTTCTGCACGCATTCAATTTGTTTTCTAAACAAATATTTAATTCTATTTAACGTTCTCAATTATTTTTCGCCGATTCTATGGGTAAAACCGGGTTTGGCGTCCAAAATAAATTTGTGGGATTATTCGGTAGAAAAGAAGTTTGGTTGTTTTTTAGCAAACATTTCTTGTTAAATATAAGCTTGATTGATGAAAATAATTCTTGATCAAATGAAAGTTGGATTCATGAAACAATAGAGCCTAATTAATATGCCTAATACTATGATGGACAAATTAGTTAGAAAGCTAATTGTACACGATAATTATTTTCTTACATGTGTATCGAGCAAGCGCTTCGGGGACCGTACCTGCTCAGTCGCCGAACTGATAAGTGGGTAGTATCCTACCCTTGATAGGCTCATCTACTTAATTAGGACATCTTCAAGATGTGAGGCCAAGACTCAGTATTTCGATACTGCAAATATATACCCTGAGTTGAGAGATTGTCAAGCACCCTTTAACGACATCTGCTGTGTTACGGGCACTGTATAAATTTACGCTTTCATCACCATCGTCATCGTCACGTGAGATATCAGAGGGTCACAAGATGGATCAGACCTCTTTGACGTGGTTTCTGGCTGGAGTGTATTCCATGAAGGCAGAACACCTATGATTATAGTCAGAGGCGGCGTTCTCGGTTGAGAGGTTGGAAGACCCAATGAGAGGGGTAAGAAATGTGAAGGGTGGGGGGAACTTGTCCTCCTCGATCCCTCTGGATCGCCACCTCTGATTATAATGCTAGAAGGCTGGGATAAGCGGAGCAGCGTCAGGTTGGAAGAAGAGCGGGTTCAGCGAAGAGGTTGAATCGTCAACAACAGTTACTGACGTAGGTTGAAGATTGGGAGGACAAAAGTGGTCTCAATTGTAGGTGAGTCGACCGTGAGTGTTAGGAATTGACAATTGACATCATGTTCATTCATGAATGAGCCACTGGAGTCATTTGAGGACAGGCTTGGTGTGGTGGTGCTTGTGGGTATGGTGACAGCACGGACGAGACCATTCTGGGCGGCATAGGCCTATTTGGGTGAAGCATATATGTCCAGGAGGAGTGAATTGCAGTAATCCAGCTCAGCGTGGACTATAGATGTAGGAATACAGTTTTGAAGTCGATCATAGGTCGGATTCTACGAATATATAGTAGTAATAAATATTCGTTCAATTTTTTCAAGCTGACAAGCATGATTACAAGAACGGTACTTAATTGTGATCATGCTGCCGTATGAACGAAGGATGACAAGTTATTTCTTACAGGAGTCGAATTTAAGCTAGTTATTTGTCGGCATGAATGAGGTAACCCGGCAGAGCTGGGACAGAGAGAAACAATGATAGACAAGATCAGAAAAAGAAGATTGACTTGTTTTTATTTATAGACTGGCCTGTAACACGAATGGAGAATAAGAGGTTACCAGCAAGGGCATTATATTGCCACGTGGAGGGAATACGGAGTCGGGGACGACAGACAAAGACATGGTTGGAAAGTGTCAGAAAATATCTTGACGCAAAATAACATGGACATGAGAACAACCCTGGATACCATCAGAGACAGACAGAAATGGAGCCATTATTTAAAAACCTCATCGTCGGACGACGTCGGCAGACAACTGACGCAAGAGAAAACGAGAGAGACAGAGACAGAGACAGAGAGAAGGAGTTAAATGCAGCCATTGCCGGCATTACGTTATATAGTGTGAATACGCTAAACATCTTACTTAACCAACGCCGTCGCTTAGCGATAGAAGGACTTGTCAACCTTACAGTGAAATAATGTTTACATCGAACTCGGTTCCTCAGCTCTGGTCCAGTGTACGTGTTATGACGCTGGCGGAGTCTGAGACGAAGGTCACGGATACGCGCAGAGCAAGAGCGGGGTAAATGGGCGAATGTAATCAGAGCAGCAAAGGGCTTGGTCAAAAATTAAACCTGGGTTGTGGACGGCAGAATTATTTATTAATACGTTGGTTGTTGCGGAGTCGAGTTTAAGTCAAATTGATGGATCAGGAATTTTCTTGAGTTGCTCTCGCCAATAACTTAGTAGGTTTATGAATTCAGTCTTAGAGGGGCAGATAGACCCATGAGCGTTGATGTCATCCAGGATGGAATATGGGTAGACACAGAAGAAGATTATGAACTTATAGGCCTATTTGGCTCGAAAAAACTGCTTGAAGCGAAAGAGATGAATAATTGGGTGTCGTGCAGTGTATGGTGATTTTAACTGAGGATGCCTTAATGAATGAACTGAGTAGGCTAGAGTATAGTCCTATACTGCAGAGGATGAGCAATTGGGGCCCAAGAACAGAACCTTGCGGAACCTCTCGCGTGAGTGGACATAACAGGGATGAGGATATGAGGTTTCAGATCGTGTCATATGATAGAAGAGCGGAGAGATTGCATAAGGAGAGGTAGACTCACTTGCCTGCTAGTTGTTTTTGCTCTGTCGTAACTTAAAATTCGGACACTGCAGAGTCGGAAACAGTCGGAAACTATCGGAAACTGTCGACTGTAAAAACAAAAACCAACTGCAATTTATACCTATCCACCAAAGAAGGCGTGACAGGCCTAGTGCCGCTTGCGCCATCTGGAAGCTAAACAAATAGACGCATGTAGGATTGCAGCATGGATTATGGATTTTCGCCTTCTCGGTGGCAGTCAGCTGTCGAAAAATGACGAGGACATACTCGAATTATTCATATGTTTAACATCTCTATAGGAATTTCATCTATTCACAAGCAGCACAGCCCTAGTCATCTTCTATTGACTCTAAGTGACGTTTCAGTGGCTTTGATAACGATTGGCCGCATCCTCTTGATTTTTTTAAATCGATGTCCCTATTGTTTTGACAAAAAATAAAATCGATATAGTTTATCCTAATAAAGTTTATTCCAGACGTGTTTGAACCACCGTTCCTATTCTAAGATATGAACTATACTTCAGCAGTCTGTACATTCGGTAACCTTAAATAAATTTAGCGCTATATAATTAGTGTCACATTTATCTATAAGCATCTTAAACATGGATATGATATAGCTTTTGCAAATGGCGTTGCTAACCTAAACAATTTTTTCGTAGAATTTGGTGCGTCTTTTAAATATATAGTTTAGATAAGTAAATCAATAAATTTGTAATAAATTACATTGAAAAAACTGCGGAGTGTTTCAGTCAATCAGCTTAGGTAAATATCAGTGAATAGTTTAGTATGCTGAGCTTGTATGTGCTGGCTAAGCGTAATCCTTAGATGTTGTACCTATAAGCGTTGAACTTCTGCGGCCGAAAGTTCGGCCTAAGACCGCACAGAAAAATAACTTCTGCGGCCGAAAGTTCTTTGCATGTGTCTAAAAACGACACTAGACCCTAGACCTGACCCTGACCAACGGTAGCGCATGCGCAGAAGTCTTCACGCGCTGAATTTTTTATGGGTTCGGCCATAGAAGTTAAATTTTTGTTTTGCTTTGGGCCGAAGTTTCGGCTGCTGAAGATTTATGCTATCTATAATCGCATTTATTTCTAACACAAGTTGCTGTCGCTGTGCCTGTAGTTTGTTGGAAAATTGTGCAATTTGGACACTCCTCTTAGGTCTTAGACATATTGTCTAGTCACGCAACGAACGACACGCAGAAGGCAATGTAAAACCACCTCACTCATCTCTATCCTAGGTGCCATAAAGGCAAATGGACCTGCCTTCGGATATCATCAGCGAATGACAAAGTACGTGCCTTTCATGTGTAATCGGTGTGGTAATCGTAAACTGGGACTTTCTACAGCACAACCTGAGCTAGAAATAAGGCACAAGCTTTCTACGAGTTTTAAACAGATGACTACATATCAGAGCAGTCAGTATGCATGATGCTTGGCCTGGTTACAGGATATAAAGTTATACAAGGCACCAAGGTACTGAGAATTAGTGAGCATGCATGCAGACTATGTCAAAGGTATTTCATTAGTTTACACTGTCACCATCCTCTAAACCTGATATTATAGTTGATTTCTTTTGATGTACAGATGGCAGAAGTGCACCTCATTGGTCAACTGAAAGGAGCCAGTGGCTTCCCAGATCACAGCCTCTTCTGCAAATGGAAGATGGACATTGGTTAGTAATATATCATAGTCATCATGCCTGCTTGATCTTCCCCCAATGGTTTTTTGACTCAGTTTGCTATGATGGCATAATTTAAACTTTGTTAAAGGATAATTTTAGCTTAAGGGTTGACTGTCCACCATGCTAATCGCTGGAAACTTTCATGCAACCGCTTGGCTATTATGCAACCAGTAAAAGTAAGTGACAAATACAAATCATAAAGTGGCTTAAGTAATCATTAATTTACTTTGTTGAAAGTCAGCTTTTTCATAGCTCTTATTGAATCAATCAAGTAAAAGAATTGTATCAATCAAGTAAAAGTGTTTGGACTTTTGCTTCAGTAAAGTAATGTTATACTTCCACTTTTGCTATAAATGATGCTGAACATACCTTGTCATAGCTTGTCCTTCACGCTTCCAACCTTTCTTGTCCTAAATACCTGTATGGCTATACTGTACCTGTTACTGTGTACAGGTGACAGGTGGAAATTGTTGGCAGGGGAGTGCCAGGGTCAGACTCACCTAGACAACCCTCCATTGGGAATCAATACCAACTGGTCTTACCCTCTTGACATTCACTTTGCTGCGAAAGGTTTAACAGGTAACTGACTGGACTGCATCCAGGTTTTATTTTCCTATATAATCATGTTTGTTCTCTTATTCATCACTATTCTGGGATGCTTTCAAGAATGATGTCTGAAAACATTAGACATTGCTGTTGTTGGATTTCTCACAGCTATCACAGGTATTTTCAATTAAGTAACATTTGGCTTGTAGCCAGATGCCATTTAGACAAAATTATCTGAGAGCGTGGTATAAAATGAGTGTAAACATTTATTTATGCACCTCTGTAAATCATGTTAGAACCGTGGTACGTTGGCAGATTGTTTCTAGTGAGTATGACTCCATAGGAACAATCTGCCAGCTTTTTACTGTATCCTCAAGTCATTTTTGTTTGGCCACAGCCTGGCTGAGTGCACCTCTGAGTAGGTTTTTGATGGGGCACTATATAAATTTTATGAGTGAATGAATGACTTAATGAATGGTATTGGGGTCAGTTTAGGGCTGCCAATTGTCCTAGGTTCGCCTGGACAGTTGTAGAATCGGTCTTATGCCCTGCATTGGTCCCACATCTATGTCACCAAATGTTGTTCCTGTTTTCACACACTGAACTCGAACATCTGGTCATAAATAAGTTTTACTAGTTGGCCATAGAATGGAGGGAGTTAGGTTGGTAATATATCCTCTAGGAACACTTTCGCCGTGAATCTAATTATAGCTTTAAGCATTTGGTTTAACCCACCATTAGCAACTAGGCACTTTGTTGCAGTCTGCAATGGTGAACAATGTGGGCTCCTGGATTGACATAATTAAACATTTGGCAGCCCTAGGTCTGTGAGATCTCAGTCACAACTTTAAGCAAATGTCTACTCAGAGATGGTTCTACAAGAGCCCCTGGTGAACAGCTGTCAGTGTTGGTGAACAGCTGTCAGTGTTGGTGAACAGCTGTAAGTATTGGTGAACAGCTGTAAGTGTTGGTGAACAGCTGTAAGTGTTGGTGAACAGCTGTAAGTATTGGTGAACAGCTGTCAGTGTTGGTGAACAGCTGTCAGTGTTGGTGAACGGTGTATGTAATGAGCGATGGAACTATTTTCATCACCTTGTTCATCAGAGCGCATTTGCCAGACCGAATAATTTTTATTACCTTTTGCTCGCAGGTGAACCACGAATGCACTTTCAAGTATGGCACCAGGATTCGGCCGGGCGGAACGAGCTTTACGGATACGGCTGCCTTTATCTTCCGCTCAACCCTGGCTTCCATCGGATTGACGTTGGGATATGGCGCCCCAAGGGCACTGCCTGGGAACGGCTGCGCAGGGTTTTCGTTGGAGGGTCACCCCAACTCAGCAACGCGGAAGCAATATACAACGACCATGACCTCAGTCACCTTAGAACAGAGGCGATGGGACAGTTGCATCTTGAGCTGACCATAGTCACAAAGAACTTTGAGAAATTTGGGGTCGTTGTTTAGCCAAACTAATAAAAATTATTATTACTTGACTGTGAATCAAAAGATTATTATTGTTATTACTGTTTTCTACGGGCTAGCACTGTTTTTAACGGACTTGCCAACAGTTTTTCTCAGTGGAGGATGTGTTTAATTATCTTAAGGACATTTAGTAATTTATTGTTAATATTATTATTATTTTATTATTTAGCAGTATTATTGCTGTTATTATTCATCATTGACATCAGTATTGTTATTAATATTATTACTACATTAATTTTATATTTTGCTCATTTCAGACTCCACTGAGGAGCAGTCTCAGCCTCACCCCTGCCATACAGTATAGTCTTGAGGTTGGGGAGAGCTGAGCTGAGTGATCCAGAGGCGTTAGGCACCGTGCCACTGGGAATCCATTCCTGGTCACAGGGCCAGGCACAGAGATATTCTTTGAGGAGACTTATTTACCTCAACTTGACTTTTATTAGGGGTTGCTTTGATGTTGTTTTTGGTAACACAGTGTGTAATGAGAGATGGTGAGAGGAAACTTTTTCAGTGAAGAAAGATGCAAAAGAGTGGGTAATGAATGCACGTGGGATGGAGGTTGGGAGAGGGTGTGAGGAGCCAAGGTGGAGAAATTATTTAATGTTTACAAAAGATTTCAATGGTTAGATTAATTCTAGTGAGCAAGAGATGACAGGTAACTTTTTTCGTGAAAGATGTTGGCTGTGTTATCTACCTGCCAAGGTTTTAAGGCTACTAAACAAGAGATCGTTATCTATCGTCAGTTTGAGGAGTACGGTGGAGAGCTCAAGGCTGAGTTTTAATGCATGATTTTTAGGCTGTCGGGGGAGCGTATGAGATCAAGATCATCAGGACAACCTACAGCTACAAAATTGACAGGTTTTAATTAAGGCGCTTGTGTTAGGGCAATGGTTAGAAGATGAAATGAGGTCATTTAGTGCAGTGTAATGATGAGCGTGTTTTAGAAACGACAGGGAGACAAATGCCACTCACTGTTTCAATTTTTAGGAGTATGTGTGTCCTATGACCCCAAACCCATAAAAAATTCTTATTGAAGATCATTATGAATAGCTGTGATAGTAGCCAAAGTAGCCTCGCATTTCATCACTTTTGCAAGGAATGCATGCTCCTATGAAACATTTTGTGTAATAGTAGACATTTTTAAAATAAAAGTTTCATTTATAGAAATTACATGTATGATAATTTGAGCATTAAAACTATTGTGCTGTTATAATTTCTATTAATATTGTATACAATTTTTTAAATATTTATATAGCACATTTTAAGATTCTACAAAAGGCATTGATGATGTTGAGACTACCTAATAATATGGTATCTGGGCTGTTTAATTAAATCAAACCATCATGGTACGATATCTTTACCAACAAATAAGAGGCTGGATTAGAATTGTAATCTCAAGTTTCTAAACCACCACTCGAAAGCCAAGCACAGAGCACAAGCTTATTCATGAGTTAATTAGCAAGATGTTTACTACATACTGATTATAGATAAGATTATTAAACTGCATCCTGTCTTTTCATTTACTGGATAATTAGTATCCAATTAAATAATATCGCTTCATGATTTCGTCCGTCTTTTATAATAGTGTAACACAATACTTGGATTCGGACTTGGACTCAGACATTTGGGACTCGGACTCGGAATCTAACAACTCTGAACTCGGCCTAGGTTGACTCGACTACATCACTGGGGTGATTATGTAAATTTCAAAATTTCTCACTGCCAAAATAGTTGAGTCAAGGAAACCCATTAAATTACATTTACCGGCGCAATAGCAAATCAAGTCCTCAATAGCCGCCAGCTAGGTCAGAATCCTGGAAGACGACAGCATTGTGCTACTGTGGCAGTTGGCGATGATGGTAGACGTGTGGTGGCGTATGAGTAGAATCAGTTGTGTACATAAATTGTGTATGCTCAGAGAGCCTCAAGCCGCCGACAGAAATTTCTTGACCATACGCAGAGAACATTTGTGCCTCTATTGGCAGAGCAGTCATCGAGTCTCCCTGACGGAATCTGGCGTGTTCTATAGCCTCAGAATAAAGGAATTTAAGTGATATTGAGATGCCTGTACGTTCAACTGAATGTAGTTATAGGCCTAAGTGTCAGCGATATCGTAATTAGAATACTTACATCATTATAAACGTTGTATATTGCAGGACCCAACCTTCAGGGCGTGTGCCCCCTCGCAGGCCAGCAAGTACCAACAGTATCATGTAGAACATTGATAAGATCTCGCCTAATAGGCTAGAGAAATTCGTAGAAAACGCATAAGGCATACAACTGCATATTATGTTGTTATACTTGTCTCCTACATTGATTGTTAGCGCTGTAGCCTACATTTAGTCACTGGTCTGACGTCATTTGTCGTCATCTGTCTGTAGCACCAGCGGTGACAGTCTTGGCTGACAATGGTTGACTTCTATTCTTCGCTGTCATTTGTCATGTGAGTTAAGGCAGAAGGCCTTCCCATCAAGGACAGAATGTCTGTCAGTAAAAAGAAGAGGTCCAATTACAGGGAACGTTGTTGTAAATTTTATGCGTGATGTCCTTTGCCTATAATAGTTTCTATTATTTCTTTAAAACTTGAACTATATTATATTTTTAATCTGCTTTGTACATTTGGGTCCACTGTCCTGAGAATTCTGTATTTCTTTTTTACTTTCTCTTGTTACTGAGGTATCAGAAGTGTAAGAGATTTACATTATAATAATTTATTTATTGTCCGAATTTTTATACCTCGGGAAAAATTGTCTGTACACCGCAATCTTGTTTTACCGTTTAATACTCTGCAATGAGGCATTTCTTAAATCAACGCTACATAGTCTCAAGTGTGATTATTTGATGTTTACTGTTTCATAAATAGGTCAAATGCGCTAAAACGGCGCTATATGAGTAACTCTCAGTTAAATAGCCTAATAAATCATGTGATCTATTTATAGGATCCTATCGCTGGCATGCGTTGGCGTCACGTGTCTATTCAGCTTTGAGTCATTTATTAAAGGAGGGTCCGTGTTAGAACAAGTCAGTTGTGAGTGCGAGTTACGGTTTGTTGCACGGGAAATTTCATAAAATCTAGACTGTTTTTGACGATAAAAGTTACTTATAACGTAGAATATTAAAGGTGAGCATCGTTGACTACGGTTTTAACCAAATTGTCAAAGCCATTGTTATAGTTTTCGCTATTTGATGAACGTACGGTACCAAGGTACAATACAGCCTTAACTCGGTCGCCATTTTGGTGACAGAGCATTAGGGAACAAAAGTTGATTCATTTCGGATCCTTAGCGGTACGAATGTTCTATTTCCTTCGATTTTGGGTGCTTATTTAATTCCTTTTTAAAGCTTCAGTGGGTCATTCTTTTCTTGATTCACTGATTGGTTCGTTTTGGCGACTTTAAATGTCGTAGTATTATAATATTGTTACGCAGTATTTTCTATTATTAAAAGTCACAACAGTTGTAAATAGTTGTTATCTGTATTTGCAAGGTTATGGGTTTCTGCGCGTATTTTTCATATATTGTCGGAATTATTAAGTGTTGAATTGCTTTTACCAGTATGCTTCAGTAAATAGATTTCATCGACTATTCACCGCTTCTATTAATGTAACCTAAATTCGATAGTGCGCCGTCGGTTGATGCCCTATGCATTATTATGGCGGCGCAATGTAAGTTTTTTAATCATAGTCATAGATGCAAGTTTCTTTAGTAGTCCTTTGTTCAAACAGTTTGAAGGGCCTAGTAAACACTTGAAAGTTCTAGTAATTATGTGGTGAGATGTGCATCCCTTTCATTGTTGCGCCCACACACTCACACAGGGTCATTGTTTGAAACTAGCCAGTAATAATTGTTTGGTGAAAATAGTCTTTTTAGTGATATATTTTCATTAAATATGTACAGTGTAATTCATTTGATAAAGTAAGGTATCATATTGTGACTAGTGTAAATGAAATATGTAATACTATACTACAAAAGGTTTCCTTAAAAGCAATTGGTCTTTGACCGATCATTAAGTGATTAGCCATGAACACGATGTATACAGGGGCGGCGATCCAGGGGTAGTAGAGAGGGACAGGTTCGCCTCCTTTATCAAAGAGGGGGGGGCACATTATGCATTTCTCCCCCGACATTTCCTACATCTATCAATGGGTGTCCCCCACATGTGAAACAAGATCGCCGCGTTTGGATGTATATAAGAAAGACTAGTGAAACCCATACTTTTATTTTGTTACTATATTTGCTGTTTCTATTATGTCATCCAGAGCTAATTGCAGATGTGTTTCTGAAATGAAGCAATTGCTTTAGTGAACTGTATTGTCGGAAGTCACTGGTACACAGTCTGAAAGGAAATCACTTGGGATACCAATGAGCACTTAGTGTTATTGGGGCTTATAGAGCAACCATTTTTAAAATCCAGAATGCCCATGATTGTAAGCTGACCAATCACAGCTAATGCAATGCATCACATGACATGCGTAGTAACACAAAGTCTTATTTTGTGTATCGTCGTTATTCATCTTTCTTAGGTTAATATATTTTCTAATAATCCTACTGCTTGTTTCGCTATGTAAACCTGCGCTTTATAAGTGCATTTTAGATTGTTGGCTTTCAATGAGTCTACTCTAAACGCAAACATATAGCGAGAGTCATGTTTTTTCTTTGATGTGCAGAAAATGTCTTTCGACAACAGGAGTTCAACAATGGATGGAAATGGAGGAAATCCAGAGGTACAGTCGCAATCACCTCCGCTGTGCAAGAACGGATGCGGTTTCTATGGCAACCCGATGCAAGAGGGCCTGTGCTCGAAATGTCACAAGGACAAGGTCAAACGCCTGCAACCAACATCGCCCCAGACGCCTCCTGCCGCCCATGGCCCTAGTCCCACCGGTTTGTACAGTAAATCTTTTATGTAGTTGATAGGTTGTAAATACACATACATGTGAAATTGTGGGTTGGCTCAAACTACTCTGGTTACTCCTCAGTGGAAGAATGCATTTTCAATCCCAGTTGAAGAATGTTTGCATTTTCAATCCCAGTTGAAGAATATGTTTGGAGTCCCAGTGGAAAAAAGCATTTTCAGTCACAGTGGAAGAACGTATCTTGAGTCCAAGTGGAAAAATGCATTTTCAGTTCCAGTGGAAGAACACATTTTCATTTCCAGTGGAAGAACACATTTTCATTTCCAGTGTAAGAATGCATCTTCATAAACAATTTCTACTGCTGCAGCCATAAATTGTGTACATGGAGCAGGTGGCAATATAAGTCGTATATTAAAGTTATAATTCCTTTGTTCATTGTGATTGAGCCTTCTCATTTACCAACACAGCCAAGTAGTTTCATTTATTTAGCACTACTCTTCAGAAGTGCTTCTGACCCCCGTCATGGCTAAAGGTGGAGAGTCTTGATACCGATCGTCTGATGTATGCGAGCAGTCGGATAATTAGTCCGTTGACTGTTGTACTGTCCTGGTTATCAGTCAATTTTTGATGGACTCTTGTTGTCTACTTAAAGTAAACAAACAGACATTTGTAGGTAGTCTTGGTGATTACACATGCCTAAACTCTGTAGCCAGGCAAGTTGCTGGTTTGTAATATAACATTGTTAACTCATTTGCAAAACTTTGCCATGACATGAGACCCAATCAAAGGGTCAAGAGTTGTGAAAGATCTTGGGCGTTGTATTCTTTGACAATTGAGCAGGGTCACACCATATGGTCGCTATAAGAAATATGCACATTGAGTTCCGTCTGTCCAAGGAAGTGAAACTGTAATGAGTTGTGAATGTAGAATCCTCCATGAGGGCATTGTCTGTTACAAGGAAGTTGACTGAATGTCCTGTCTTTGTTTGTTATATGGACAATTCAATGAAGTCATGATATGTCGTTGACAACGTTGAACCATTTCAGACTGAACTTTGATGATATATTTAGCTCTGTAATAACCAGCACGTAATAAAAATGTGAATCAATAATTAATGTGGGACGTTAAATGGCCAAGGAGATGTGTAAATGGTTTTTGTTATGTAATTGTAATTTTAAACTAATATTTCGCAGATGGGCATAAAAGCCAAGACATAATCAAGTCAGTATCTGGAAGATCATGCATGAAACAGAGGCTGCATAAGTATTGTATCAGATCTTCAGATTTATATGGCACCTCTGAGGGGAGCCAATCCCCTTCTGAGTGATGGAGGCAAACCCCTGGTCCCAAGTGTCAGTAAGGCAAGGTATCCCTCTAAGACTGAATAATATCCCCCCTACCTGAAATGGAGGCATTTGTCTCTGTACCCTCTATCTGGACACCTGGCACCTCTTGCAAAGTAGCTATTCAGAGGCGATCTCATGATGTCTTTTGTGTTAGGATATCAGTTTGGGTAAAAGCGTATTGGTATTAAAATAAATCTGTAAGCTTCTGTATCCCACATTATAGTGAACTGTTGCTTCACCATAAATAAAGCACAAAACATTGGGTTTCACTTAAAGCAGGGATGTCTAACCTAGCCATAAATAAAGCACAAATTATCGAGTTTCACTTCCAACAGGGATATCAATTTGTCAAACCTAGTTTTTAGATTTGAAGAACTTAGATTTTGCTTCTCAATCGTCGCTTGCTGTTTTTCATGTTTCAGCCCAAGCTGAAGATAGGTCTTTGCTGTCCACTTCATCATTGTCGTCGTCGTCATCATCCTCTTCTAGCCTAGCTTCATCAAATGTCGATGCAGTTCTGGAAGCTTCAGGAGGAACAGAGTTGACTGTCGAAAGCAAGGCAGCACCTAGCAATGTACAGACTTCATCCGGTATGGTCAATTCATCCGCAGTATTATAGGTTGGCCCTTAGCATAAATGGTAAAATTCTGATTATTAAAAGTTAATGCCTGACCTCCTACGTAGTTATTTGCTATATTAATATTATAATCTGTAAAAAATGTCAAAAAAACTAAACACCACGGAAGTTATTTTGGAGTCACCACATTTTTATTTATGATATATTTACATCTAAAATGAAGATGATATCAAAATTAATCACATTTTCAGATGTTGGTCTACGTATATAAACATACTGTACCAAGTTTTGTTAAATTCCATGTGTGGGTGCTGTGACCTTAAATTGCCTTTCATATCACCCAGGCAAGTTAAACTATGTGAAATTAACATTTTCCAAAAAGGTTGCTCATAATCATTCATAATTTGTCAGAAGTAAGGTAGAACAAATTTTGTATAATTTAAAGCAAATTTTTTATTATTAATATGGTCCAGTTTGTAATGCCTAATTAGCTGATGGAGTTAAGATATGGTAAAAGTCATGGAACAGCTATCTTCTACTGTGTCTCAATGAACCTGTATTCTCCATGTTGCGAGACAAATTATCGGCCAGCCCCCACATTCACCAGTGTTCATCTGTTTTGTTTTGTGATGAGTTTGCAGGTCCTCTTTGGTGACGTGTTTGCTATCTATCAGTTAATTCCCTTGTGATAGTGATTAGGAGTTGCTCAGAATTCTTCTGAAGCAGCACTTGGTGAAGCTATCCTGCTTTTAGTTTGTGAATGATTGTAATTGAAAACTTATCTAGCGCCACTATATATCAGAGACACTAAATGGAGAACAGGAAAGTTTTCTGGTGCCTCCAGAAGGCAGTGGAGAAGATAGACTGACTCTTCCCGAAGAGGAAGGGGGCTGTTCCAGTCGGTTGAACCCATGTAGGTAAGGCTCTGTGTTGTAGCCATCTGTTCAAGTGCAGGTTATCTGTGAGTGTGTAGAGGGTGAGTTTATATTGATGTTTTGAAATGCTCATGTTTGTGTAAATGCGTTGAAAGGGTTAAAATATTGCTCTGTGTTGACAGATAAAGCTGAAGAAAAGGTTTCTGATTCGGACTCCGCTTCGACCACCTCCGAGGGTGTAGAAGCCAACGCAGGGAAACCAAAGAAAAACCGATGCCTTGCATGCAACAAGAAAGTAGGACTTACTGGTGAGCTTTACTTCTGTATACCGAGCAAATTCTGTCTGTCTTTAGTCTCTTCAGGTTTCTTTAGTTGGAAATTTGGTGATCATGCTTGTGAACTATTAACTTCTGAACTTTGGTAGTTACACAAACTTCTATGGCAGTTTTCTGGTCAATAAGTTTCCATCGATTAAGCACTTTTTATTGCTGCCCAGGTTAATGTTAATCATACCTTACCAACAGTTACTTCTCACAATGTTTTAGCTCGAGTATTGACATAGTTTTATTATTTAAGTTTAACGACAATTCATCCTCCCTTGCAGGCTTTGGGTGTCGGTGTGGAGGCCTCTTCTGCAGCACGCACAGATACTCTGACCTACACGACTGCGCATTCGACTACAAGGAACATGCACAGGACCAGATTCGCAAGAATAACCCGGTGGTCGTCGGAAACAAGATCGCAAAAATATAGACGCTGTCGACGGTTCTGGGACGCACTAGACAGTTTTAGACGGAATTTTAAAGAGTACTCTGCGTGGAACGTCATTGTTTTACTGACTTAACTACTCTGCTTTTTCTGTGCTCTTCCTTTTCAAGGACATTGGTTGGTGTGTTTTGACGATGGGCTGGCTTCTTTATGTTAACTTCGATTTCTTTTATTTGTACAGCAAGCTTTGAGAACGAGCGACGAACTCAATAGTTGATCAGTGCCACTTAAGTTACTTCTGTTGATTTTCAGGCTGTGAGCTTGGTGTGGATTAGACAGAACCCTGTCTTAAGAATTACAAATGGGGTTTCCACTTTCATCAACCAATGAAGATGCTGTTTCAGATGTTCATCATTTTTTTGTCTCTGCAATATGTCCAAGTGATGGCAGTGTTGACAGCCTAGTATGTTACTACTAGATTTTGAGCTTTTCGCGATTATGTGTGGATTATGTTAAAATTCAGAGGAAACGGATGCGTTCTTCGCCGCATTTTATTTAAGTTCAAGCAATGATTTTATGTAATCGTATGAAAGGTTTAGGTAAGATGTTGAACTTTCAAAAACTAGGTAAAGATGTTGGAATATTAAAGTTTTGTCGATGCAGTTTTGTGTTTCTCTTGTAAGAATTTTGCATAAGGAACATCCCAAGTTCTTCAATAGTGATTAGGGAATGACATTATCTAATGCTTAAGCAATCGTAGCTTTTTAGTTGTGGTGTCCTGGACAACTTTACTTGACCTTTTTTGGCTTTCAACAGGCCTAAAGTTGCAACCAAATTTGGCGAAACCTAGCAATCATCATAGTGTGAATATGGCCCAAAAAGTTGAACTAGCTTATTTATTGAATTATTTTTACGAATGAAGATTTTACTACTGAACACAAATTTCCACTTGGGACTAAAGCTGCCGCAATTAAAAAAAGTCTTTAGTTGTAGGCATAATTCCCAGAGCTGGCTAAACAAGTTGTAATTGCCGATCTTGAAGATCTTTTGGAGTGTATGATGTTTTATGTTTCTTATATTGCAGTCTGTCCAGATCGTTTGAATTCAGTGTAGCATAGAGATGTGTTAATGACTTTATTTTTAGCCTCTGCATCATATCTATGCTCGGCATAGGCTATCCTCTTTGGAGTTTCTTTCTGTCTCTTACGACTGACCTTTTGGATTTGACCTGATGTTGGATTTGTTTTGGTTGGTGCGCAGTGCGTTGATGCCCTGTGCATTTTTATGGTGGCGCTATAGAATTCTTTTTAGTCATAGGAGGGAGAATATTCATTCCTCTCACTAATATATCGTCTTCCAACTGACAAGTGCTCATCCTAGCTCAGTTGGTGGAGTAGAAATCTAAACCCAATTTCTATCCTGGTTGGGATTTCAACCCCTGCCAATCTCTTGATTGACAGTCCAGCATCCTAACCTCTACACTGTAGAATACTGTCACATGATCAAATCTGTGAAGACTGCAATGAATTCTTGGATCATCAGTGAAACATATACATAAAAATACGTCCAAGATAGTTGCTTTTGTTCCAGTCTAGACATTTGCTACCTGAGAAGTAGATATTTGAAATTTGAGAATGCCCTTCCTCCAGCATCCTTTGCTCAGAAGTGCACACGCAATTGTGTGCAAAGGACTTGCTCAAGGTCCCTACACAGTTAGTGACGCCTCTGACGAAGGTCGAACCCGCTCACTCAGCACGCGCTGTGTGTTACTGGCCGACCGCTCTAACCGATCAGCCACCGTGCCACATTACATTGGGACTATTATTCGTAAGATAGAACAGCAGCTGGAAAATACTCACCGGCAGTCCTAATTTTAAGACTGATATGTGGTGAGGCTAAAACAAACACTATTCGAGAACCTCTCAAAGGAATTGAAACTTGGCTGTCTAGGGTCCATCCATATATTACGCAAGCACTGAGGGAAGGGAAGCAGATGATCGGATTCAGATTTTCCATATGACAGAATGCAAACGAAATTTCTTATTATGACATCCACATTAGTCTATTTATACTCTAAATAGGCTAATGTCAGAGGCGGCGATCCCGGGGGCCGTTGAAGGGGCCAAGTCCTCCGCACCTTTTGCAGAGAAGGGACAATTTATACGTGTGTTTCCCCCACATTTTCTACTCCTCTCATTGGGTGCCCCCCCCCCCACCTGTCAAGCGAGATCTGGCTAATGTGGAAACCATAATTAGACATTCATTTTGCTTACATATGCCCAAGCTGTCAGGGATTATGTGTGTTGGTGAAAAGCCTGATTCAGAAGTGATCAGTGTAATTTATTTAAGTGGCAGCAAACAGCATTAGAGAGAAAGCAATTAAGTCTCTTTGAAATGCAGCTGATATATTTTACTTTTTTCATTATTAAATTCTGTTCAAACTTAAAGTTATGAAATATTAAAATCAGAGTTCAAAAATAAATCACGTACGATATTGTTACTTTATCAATAACAAGTCTTTTGTAGTATTAAAACTTGGTAAATAGAAGTTTCAGTATCTAATTTCTTTATAACAGTTAACAAATTTAAAATCGCAAATATGATACTTAACAAAAATAAATAATAGCCTGTGGTATAATAAATGTCTTATAAATGACTAACTTTTATAAGATGGGGCAGAGAAGCACTGCAGGAAGGGTATGATAAAATGTACGATGTGCAATCGGGGAGCGATCCCAACAAATGTTTGCATACGTAATAATAATTATATGGATGGTCCCCTACCTGACAAGTTTAAACAGGACAAATAACATAAAAACGTTAGCTGGCGAGTTTGTGACATTTCCAGTAGCAGATTGTTCTGGAAGAATGGACAAATGTCAAGGAAAGATCTTGGAGTCACTGTATTGTTGAAAAACATTTCCCAGGATGCTCTACGGTTGTTCAAGATGAAAGTATTGATCGTTTTGGTAAACTTTGCAATCCGGTTGCTCCAGCTCTTTATCAGCCTGTGTGACGTCATCTTTAATGGCTTTGATGAGGTCATCTACAGGTCAAAAGACAAGGCACTGAATTGTATTATTTATTGTTATTTGTCTAAAGCACCAATGAAGTTAATATGAATCATACAGGTGGAAATACTGTACATTCATTAGTAGCCAAGAAGGATTGCACAAAAGCCAGTGTAAAATAGTGATTCTTGTCTAGATATTTAAACGATGGTAACGATTAGGCAAGTCAGGACTTACGTAGCAGACAATTTAAAATAGGTGAAGAATGCAATCCAAAGAGGAGCAGAGCAACCTTAGACGGAGAGTTTCTTACTACATTTAGAGTTCTGCAAGGCTGAAAGAGAATGTATCAGACAATACTGCACTCACAGAATCCAATAAAGAACAAATCCGTGTGCAAGCAACTCTTTCACCCAGGTTATCAGTAAGACATATTGGGAGATCAGCTTCAAAATCCGATTAAAAGCAGGATTCACAACGGAAGAATTAACCAGATGAAAAAATGGAAAAGACATCTGTGAAGGAAGGAATAAACCACACACACATACAGATGATCAGCAAGGATGGATAACACAACTGTGGAGAGTATTCAACTAGGAATGTTGGAATGACGACATTTGCAATTACCTAGGCTAGTCTTGCAACTTCCCAGTACTAGTAACAGAAGGTATTGTACAGAAAGTGTCAAACGTAAGGAAACAGTTCTGCTCGGTCACGATTAGAGAGCTACAGTTTGATATGACCGTTTTAAACCGGACATCTTTGGCAGCAAGAAAATAGAAAACCCTGAATATTTTAAGTGTAGATCTACTGTAACATTTATTAACACTTTTGCGACAAGCTGCATTGTCACTTTAGTACAGTCATTAAATTGTTAACCTACACATGTCTAATGTATATTATGAGGCTTGGTTATGTGTGTTTTGGCAGTATCAAGCTGTAATAATCTTTGTTTATTATTTTAAAACTAGAGTATGGTCACAAGAAGAGTGTGAACGATTGATCACGTGTTATTACAAGAGTCGAATTTAACTGTTCTGGAGCTATGCAATCATATCCCACATCTAATTTAACCAACACAACCCTCAACCTTTGTGGGGGTTGGGAAGTGATTTTTCTTTCTGCCGGTGTGTTATCCATCACACATTACCCCATCATAAAACAGCTTATTAAACACTTCTGTCATGAGCCTAAATTAAACATATTTACTCCCTCTCAGCACAGGACACATTTACTGGGATAAACAACTCGTGGAAGCCAGCTATAAACTAAAAATATTACACCTTCATTTCTTATCATGGATCCATAAAACTACTACACCAGGAGCATCAATCTCCCCTGAGTGATGGAGGCAAACCCCCGGTCCCAAGTGTCAGGAAGGTAAGATATTCCCCCCTAAGACTAAAAAATATGCCCCCTACCTGCAATTGGAGGCATTTGCCTCGGGACCCTCTATCTGGACACCCCTATACTATACAGCCATATATAGTAATTATACAATTATCTCACATTAACTGATTTAGTGAATTAGTGTTTGTTTTATACCCAAGGAGCTGAAGTTCAATTCCGGCCGTAAGTAGCGTACGATGCAGACTTTAAGTAGGCTTCCGTGGAGGTCTTGGCTAAAGGAATGCAGAATGTGAGTCTCCTGAATAAACAAAACCATACTCAATTTATAAAAAGTATCCATTGCAATTGTATACAATGACAACGACCTGAATGAGTGTATAAAGTTGCATCACCACACAGTGCTTTCCTGGTTCAGTACTTGAAGAGAGTAATTGTAATTGAACATTTTAAAGCACCATTAAAAATCAGTGGTACTCCCGGCTAGGTGGAAAATAGGAAGGTCTTCAAGTGCCCCCGAAACTGAGTGGAGATAAAGACTAGCAGCTATGTTTTGGCAGTATCAAGCTATAATAATCTTGGTTTATTATTTTAAAACTAGAGTATGATCAAAAGTATAGTGTGAACGATTGATCACAAGTTACTACAGGAGTCGAATCTAACTGTTCTGCAACTATACAATCATATCCCACATCTAACTTAACCAACACCACCTTCTAGTGAATTTCTGAATTTATCCTGGATTCATTAAACTACTATACAGCCATATATAGTAACTATACAATCTCACATTAACTGATTTTGTGAATGAGTGAATGGGGATGGAGACTGTTCCAACTGGAGGGACCCACATGAGCAAAGCTACTCGTTTGGGCAGAGTGCAAGTACAAAGAAACTAACTATGGGAACATACTTGTTTGAAACATCTTGTGATGAACTTCTCTAAGGCATGGTCTAGAGTTTGAATAATCATTTAACTACAGTACAAACAATGCCTCGACAATAAGAGACAGTTCGAACTACCCTAATTGTCCTCACTGATTGAGAAACTTTGCTAATGTAACACAATATCAAGTAAGAGACAATTTGCATTATGCCTCCAAATCAGTTATAACCCTTCAACGTCGACCAGTGTTGTTGATTAATGCCCTACACGCTGGTCATTAAAGGGTTAAGAGTAATATAGTGACATTTCGAATAACAAGAAGTAGAAATAGTTGGGCTCCAGACAACCAGATCTTGTTCATCACCTAATATCCCTGGACAACTCCTATCATTTGACATAGCACTAATAAATACAATTGTGTTAGAGCAGTGGTTCCCAACCTTTTTTGACTTAGGGCCACTTTCATTTAGTTGCAGGACATAATGAGACACAAAATAATTATTTTAGATTTTAATAGATTCTTTCTAAATTGTATCAAATTACACATAGATAAATTCCGGTTTAATCATTTTAGATTAGTAATAAACATCAACAAAATATAATAATTTATAATAGAAAACAATTATTCTGTCAAATATTCATTTTTGCACGTGTATTTTTTTATATCTGTGATAGGTTGAGGGCCACTTCTTGAGACCTGGCGGGCCGCAGATTGAGAATCGCTGTATTAGAGTAACTTATCAGTAGAGTTTCAAACAATTCGAATTCACGATAAAAAATTGTTTGAAAGAGCTTGTCGGCCATATTGCTGGCTGATACCATGTACTAAAGTTAGGACAATGAGGCAATACTCAAACCATTGTCTTGTGCGTGTTCTTGTAGAAAGGATTGTATCCGATGCTCATCACCATCTTGTACACCTCTCCATTATCAACACTGGCCCAACCGTAGTAGATTCCACAATCAAGGCTTTTAGGAAGATCTTCGGTAACGTCAGTTGGGAAATTTGCTGAAACATTTGATATATCTAAATAAAACGTTTATTATCATATCTTGTTATAGCTGCTTCATTTAAAAATGATCAAATTTGGAATCACGATCTTCAAATTTATCAAGCACTGATTGAACAGCAAAATGAAAGGGAGACGGATGAGAGGAAGACCAAGAGAGATTATGCTTAACTGGATGATGACAATTGGATATACATTTTTACATATATATATATATATTACCGAAATTTGTTACCGCCCTTCTTCCAACATTTTTTGCTCAGAAGTGCTTACACATGCCTCGACGGCGCAATTGCAGTAGTACTGCAGAGAAATCGTGCGTTAAGGACTTGCTCAATGTCCCTACACAATGACTCCCCAGCTGACGCTCGAACCCACACGCTCAGTGTACACTGAACAGTGGCCGATCGGTTAGAGCGGTCAGACCGTAACGGTCTGACCGCTCTAACCCATCGGCCACTGTGCCACAAAGTGGATATGGAAAGCTTAAAGAAGAGGGCCGAACAGCGAGAAGAGTGGTGACGTCGGATATTTGAACTTGCCGAAGAGGCAGAGAACTAGAAGAAGTAAAAGAGATTGAAAAAAAAGTGCAGCGCACTAATTTATTCACAGTTTAGCGCCCAATGTTAATTAAGACGAGCCATAAAAAGACATCTCAAGAATATTTAAAATTAAATATCCAGATGATGAGTACTTAAAGAAGGAAACAGTGAAACGCTTACAGCGGATTTTGTTTATGGCGAGAATATGAATCATTAGAATGTGGTACAGTGGTTCGATCCTGTTTAGATTATTTGAAAAGGTGTGGCTTTAATTTAGCATGCAACACCTGAGGACAGACAGATAGAGACAGTTGACGGAGAGTGAGTAACACGATGGAGACAGGAATGGAAAATTTGCAGAATTCAGAAGGGAGATCATTCCAGACCTGGTACAGGTCCGGATTTACTAAGTAGCTCCCCATCTCACAAAACTTTACCTGGTGATCCCTGAGACCAAAAATATTAAAAGACACTGGTAAAACCTTACTTTAGCATTGTAAATTACCCATTTTAATAAATAGCATTGTAAGTTATTCCCCAAGGCAAATCCGGTTAATCCTCGTTAGCGTCAGTACTAAAAGCGGCAATGGTGAACAGAAGTCCGTTGAGCTTGGTTGATGAAAAGATTTATGCCTAACTGGGAGCTGGATTGACGAAAGAATCATGCTTAACTGGAAGCTGGGTTGATGGAAATCGTGATTAAATGGAAGATAGATTGTAAAGATGTACTTAGCAACTTAGTAAATCCGGACCCGTACCCAAGAGCCAATGTACCATGTGGTACATGGTTCAATTAGAGAACGTAACGCAACTCACGAAAAGTACAGTGTCGGGGTGAGCATAGTTATAGACCGGGCGTCGAGAGGGTCGTTTATTGTCAGGATTAGGGTAAGTATCGTCGTTAGAAAACATTGTTCTTTCCGCGCAGCCCCGGCACCATGCCAAAAGATACCACACGACCTACGCACCCCGATACTGCACTTTCGCCGTCACTGGGCACGAGCGCTAGCATTACCCTCAATGTAATTACTACATACCAGTTGGAAAGCCCAGGTCTTTGCTTCCTCGTCCGAAACCAGCCACGATCTTTCCTTTCGCAAAATACGGAAGTGCGGTATCCCAGGAAGCCATCGTAGTCAGTGCAGCACTGCAGAGTCCATTCAGGTCAATGGGCAGACGGAAGATCTTTAAAATGCGTAGCATGTAGATTCAATGTTACAAAGTTGGTTGAAATTTCATTCATGCAGTTTTCAAACTAGTGTAGGGCAATACGGTCGCCCCAGACTGGGCGAAAATAGAGCTGTGACTCCCGCACAATAAAATAACCTTTGAGGCCAATTAATTTGCATGATAGGTCGAGGCAAGGACCAATACACGAGGCATAATTATTAGAAACACTTAGAATAATTAATTTTAATTTCATTGTAACTAATCGGTGCGTTTCTGGTATTTGTAAACCAAAGATCTTTTCGTAAACAATGTCAACGAGATCGGTTCTCATCAAAATGTGAATGCGACGTAAATCTTAGAAATATCTGTTCCTATCTCCTTATTTGTAGACTAAAGAATTCATTACCAAGACGCTAAACTCCATTTTGCGCATTTTATAACATTAGGCTACTAGATTCGCAATTGTTAAATTGTTAAAGGCAGATTAACGAACTAAGTTCAACTAACTGATATACAACTGATTATAATATTATAGACGTTATATTAATATTATCATAATATTTTGTTATAATTATGTTTATACATAATACGATATGACTGATTATAATATTTCTCATAGTTGACCTTTCTGGACCTGATTGTAATCAAACATTGGGAGCACTCCACCAAAGTCTCAAATATGCCTGCGCGAACGTGTCCAAAACAATGGGCGATAGGCCTATGGGGTCTGGACCATGGGTGGAGGGTATTTGGGCGAGGGGTAGGATGGGACGGTTCCCTCCGAAATCTCAGGTGAAGGAATGGAGCAGATTATATATTTCCAATTTATCATAAATATTTTTTAAAATATTTATTTCCACAGTGTCTCCGTTTTCTCTACATCTTTGTCTGGGAAGTGACTTTTTTAGACCTGTGCCCCACAGTTACCCTGCAATGTTGCTGCAGTTACGCTCATTGTGACAGACCTGCTTTGAAGAGCGTGATGGCCTTGAGACAGGTGTACTCGGTGGAGTCGACCTTGAGTGAATTGAATCGTCTGATGATCTGTTGCATGGTTCTCAACTGAGCGACGATCTTCGCTCCTCCTTCCTCCACCGGAGGAGAAGATGACGACGACTTCCCATCGGAACAACCGGAACTAGATCCAACGCCACTCCCCATCGAACCAGTCCCCGAAGAAATGGTCACTGGAACAGAGGATGGGAAGAATTCAAAATCGTCGTCATCGTCATCATTATCATCATCATCATCATCATCATAATTATCGTCATCATATCATCGTAATCATCATCATCGTCATGAAAATCATCATAATCATTATCACTAACATTATCGTCACCACTAGGATAATCACCATGATTGCCGTCGTCATCACCACAACGATCACCAAGTCATGAAATTGATGACGATAATGTTGCTAATAGCGACGATGATGATTATGAATGATGGTGACAATGATGATTATCAAGCTCTTGCTGCTTAACGATAATGATGACGCCGTCAGTTATGATGATGACGACGACGTTTATGATGCTGTCGACGACGATTGTGATGATGATTAAGGCATCGATTATGATGCTGACGACGCTTATTATGATGATGATGACGTTTATTATGATGCAGACGACAGCGATTATGATGACAGCGACGACATATTATTGCCGGCAATCAGAGCGCATACCGTGGTCGAGCGGGATGGACCACTGTGCAGCCGTGATGAGGAATAGTTCACTCCAGGACTCTTCCAGAAGGATGGCCTGATCCCGGAACGGAAGTCGTACGAAGGACGGGATGTTCTTGGCCCACCCAACGCAGAAGAGCAATAGGCGGGCGGCAGTCTCCGCTAGGTCTCCGAAAGGTAGACCGGAAGTTGTGGGTCCAGTTGGAGCTGTTTGCTGTAGTAGACCCCAAAGGCGGTTGGTGCCACCCCCGGGTGGTGGTGATGCGTGGTGGTGATCGCTGGAGGAGGTTGGTGGGCTGAGATGCCGGGGGAGGCGAAGGGAACGCCGAAGAAGCCGGCGGGAAGAGGGACGGTAAGGTGGTGGGATGGGTGGAGTAGGGGGCGACATCTTTGAAGGGTCGCCAGAGTAAACTGAAAGAAATAATTCATTGGGGTTGATTTCTAGTAAGTTGAAAAGTTCAGTAATTCGAGCCTTGTAAATGGAACTATGTATATTGTGGTATCGTTATTATTCGATTATATAGCGCCTCCGAGATCGAGTGGCAATAACAATTATTCCGACTCGGATGATCACTGTTCGTGCGTGATGTGCTTGGAGGTTAGCGATATCTTCGGAGAGAGAGAGACACGAGAGAGAGACACGAGAGAGAGACACGAGAGAGAGAGAGAGAGAGAGAGAGAGAGAGAGAGAGAGAGAGAGAGAGGAGAGGAGAGAGAGAGAGAGAGAGAGGAGAGAGAGAGAGAGAGAGAGAGAGAGAGAGAGAGAGAGAGAGAGAGAGAGAGAGAGAGAGAGAGAGAGGAGAGGAGAGAGAGAGAGAGAGAGAGGAGAGAGAGAGAGAGAGAGAGAGAGAGTGAGAGAGAGAGAGAGAAGAGAGAGAGAGAGAGAGAGAGAGAGAGAGAGAGAGAGAGAGAGAGAGAGAGAGAGAGAGAGAGAGAGAGAGAGAGAGAGAGAGAGAGAGAGAGAGAAGAGGGGAGAGAGGAGAGAGAGAGGGAGAGAGAGAGAGAGCATACGCACACGACGACGACGTGACACGGAGACACGTATAATTATGTATTGACGTATCCTAGTGTATTCGATCATATTCGATGTCCTGCTCAATTAATACTCTCCTATATATAGTGGTTTCTCTGTCTCTCTCTCTCTCTCTCTCTCTGGTCTGTCTGTCTCTGTCTGTCTGTCTGTCTGTCTGTCTCTCTCTCTCTCTGTCTCCGCGCGCCCCTACATCCGATGCCCCCGCCTCGGATGGAGGGTGTCAGAGTAAGGGCAGGGGCAAAGAAAGAGCGTGTGCCTGAGTTACTATATGTATGCCTATGTTCGTCACACGTGAGAGGGCGCTCACACGACGCTCCAGACGGACGATCGTATCAAAAGAAGAAGCAGATTTCAAAGAAGGTCAATAGAGAGCACGTTAGCATAATCGTAAAGTACTCGCAACGGTTCTTGTACACTGTACTGTTACGGTGGGCAATCAATCATTTCGCGCGTGGTTTATGATGGCTAGATAATGAACAACCATGTAGTTCATTATCTAACCAACATAAACCATAAATACAAATGCCAAGTGCAGACACGACTTAACTTCACTATTTATTATTGTCGATCGACGTGTTGAAATGCGCATATATACTGTATGCGTTGGGTCTATTTTCTTGTAGATCGGTCAAAATGTCCGTACAGCGAGAGTGGGGAAAACACTTCTACGTGGATTCGCAGTCAAATGAGTTCGTCTGCATGTCCTGTTGCCTTCGGATTAGGAGGTCAACGGACGAGGTCAACGATGATCCAGAGGCTGTTCATCAGGCGTTGGACGTTGACTGCAGTCGACACAACCCTTCAGTCGACGGACCCCACTTTCATTCATCTCAGGTGGGAGGGTGGAGGGTGGAGGAGGACCAGATTATCTCGTGCGACGCATTGTTGGATTATTCGGTTCGAGAATAGCTGCATGCTGTGGTCAATTTTGTGATCGTTGCGTGCCGCCGATTCGATTCGATCTACGAGCTAGTCAGCTTTGTGTGTGTGTGTATGTGTGTGTG
>OY365822.1:7909604-7930435 GCA_959347315.1 Bimastos eiseni | reverse complement strand
GTATGCCTATGTTCGTCACACGTGAGAGGGCGCTCACACGACGCTCCAGACGGACGATCGTATCAAAAGAAGAAGCAGATTTCAAAGAAGGTCAATAGAGAGCACGTTAGCATAATCGTAAAGTACTCGCAACGGTTCTTGTACACTGTACTGTTACGGTGGGCAATCAATCATTTCGCGCGTGGTTTATGATGGCTAGATAATGAACAACCATGTAGTTCATTATCTAACCAACATAAACCATAAATACAAATGCCAAGTGCAGACACGACTTAACTTCACTATTTTATTATTGTCGATCGACGTGTTGAAATGCGCATATATACTGTATGCGTTGGGTCTATTTTCTTGTAGATCGGTCAAAATGTCCGTACAGCGAGAGTGGGGAAAACACTTCTACGTGGATTCGCAGTCAAATGAGTTCGTCTGCATGTCCTGTTGCCTTCGGATTAGGAGGTCAACGGACGAGGTCAACGATGATCCAGAGGCTGTTCATCAGGCGTTGGACGTTGACTGCAGTCGACACAACCCTTCAGTCGACGGACCCCACTTTCATTCATCCTCAGGTGGAGGGTGGAGGGTGGAGGAGGACCAGATTATCTCGTGCGACGCATTGTTGGATTATTCGGTTCGAGAATAGCTGCATGCTGTGGTCAATTTTGTGATCGTTGCGTGCCGCCGATTCGGATCTACGAGCTAGTCAGCTTTGTGTGTGTGTGTATGTGTGTGTGTTTGGTGTTTGCGTGTATGTTTGTGTGTGTGTGTGTGTGTGACTCAATCCACTCACACAATCAGCGCGGTGGCATAAAAATTGGCGATATAATGGAGTTATTTCACTCGTTAGCTGGTTCAACCTTTCTAGATCAGGAATCTCGTCACAAAAGTTTGCAGGTAATACTGAAATTTCGAATGTTTGCATGTATGTTATTTAATTCTTTGCGTTAATAAGCCATGGTAACTGTAAAGTTAAGAGTCTTAAACCCGTTTTGTGGAAGTTTGAAATCGTGCGCGCGGCAGCATGAGGGCTTAATGTCGCGGAACAGTTCTGGAAACGGAGAAGTAGGATGTGTCTCGTTACAGATGACAGACTTAAGGCGACGCTCCTCTGTGGTTGCAGTTCCAGGCGGAACGTAACACAGCAGCCATGGAAAGAAACACAGAGGTCAGCCATGGAAAGAGACTGCTCTAGAGTTTGGTCGGCTACAGATGAAAGGCCCCACCGCTCTGGCGCGGTGCCGCTTACAATAACCTCGAGAAGGTGGTGGCCTCGGTGGCCACATGGTGGAAGACCATGCCACCGAAGGACGACCAGGGTGTGCAGGGAGACAGAGCAGACTTCGATGACTTCATCCACCTGGCCATTGACGTAGAAATTTAGCCCCATGGTGGCTCAAGGAACGGCACGTTTAGCACATCTTCTAGCCAGGGAGGGGAAGAGCTCGGTGCCACTTCTCCTAGCAACAAGCATCGTAAGACTTATTCCTAATGAACTGATGCTGCTATTGTCATCTTATCATGGTTGATTATGTTTGTTGAGGTTAGCTGATGATCATCGTTGATGTAATGCGCCCTTGCAGCGCATGGCTTGCATTACGGCGCTCGAGAACTGGCCATATAGTATTTGGTGTAGCTGACGCACTGTGACAACCTGATATTTCTGTTGACCTTTAGACTCGAGAGTGCATAGTTTTCACCCGAACAGAAGGCGTGACGTCATGATTATAAGCTGTATATATAGGCCTATGTATGACTAATGTCTTCAGTCGTTATTTTTTGTTTAATCTGAGTGCACAAGAGTGCTGAAATCATACAATTTGCAGGTAATACAGAAATTTCGAATGTTCGTATGCATGCAATATAATTTTGTCTTAGTAAACTATCAAAGATTCTCGTAAGTTTATGTGTATTACTGTTATTGAGAAAGTATTTCAGTGTATTGTAATCAGTGTACCGCAGTTCGTTATGAAACACGTGGCCTTCGCGGTTCCCATACGCGTGACAACATTTTACGCCCTATTGGTTTGAGCTGTTTATAGATGCTATGTTATCGGATTACAGGAGTAATCGTAACAGTAAAGCTCAAGTCCTAAAGCCTATTCTAAAGTGTGGCATGGTGGCTGATTAGTTAGAGCGGTCTTCTCGTAACACTCGGTGTGCGCTGAGTGAGCGGGTTCGAACATCGGCCTGGGCGTCACTGTGTAGGGAGGGACCTTGAGCAAGTCCTTCACGCACAATTGATCTACATTACAACTGCAGTTGCGCCGTTGAGGCAAGTGTGCACTTCTGAACTAAACTGTAAGAACGGCGATATATCAAATAACAGTTGTATTGTATTGCATTGTATTGCAAAGCTTAACGTAGGGCACCTAATTACACACGAGCGCTTCATAGCGTCATAAAATGCATTAAATTTAATTTCCATTACATTCTGGTTAATGATGGTAGTCCATATATATTCCAAGTGAAGATCCGAGTGCATTTGACAGCTTAAGGACGCGGAGAACCTGACAGATTAGATTAAGAAAATGCGATATATGGCGGGGGCAGCTCGGTCAGTGCTACTCCTAATAGCAACAATCAATTTAACTGGACATATGTTGACTTTAGTTTGAGATTGTGTATGGCCGTTCGTTTTGTCACGTGCACACATGGGCGTCCAGATAGGGGGTCCGCAGGTAAATGCCTCCAATTCCAGGTAGGAGGGAGGGCTTGTTTGCGTCTTAGGCGGATATCTTTCCTTCCTGGCACTTGGGACCGGGGGTTTGCCTCCATTTCTCAGAGGGGATGACGCCCATGCGTGCACTTAAAGGTGTTGTTGATGATTTAGAAATTGTAGATAATAATCACTGCATTATCATTTCTTTGATCGTGATGGAATTCTCAACGTTTCCAACCAGTTACAAGTAGTTAGACGACATGTTCATGTTTGCAGTGACGATCGCTTGTGTTGGGCCTGTTTTATTGCAAATTGTTCGAAATGTCTGAATGTGGAAAACACTTCTACGTGGATTCGCAGTCAAATGAGTTCGTCTGTATGATCTGTGACCTTCAGATAAGGAGGTCAACGGACGAGGTCAACGATGATCCGGAGACTATTCATCAGGCGTTGAACGCTGACTGCAGTCGACACAACCCTACAGTCGATGGACCCCACTTTGTTTCATCCTCAGGTATTCATTACACGTATCTTTTATAATAATTAAACAGGTACAATAAATTATCATAGTCGAATGATAGCAACTTTTATACCGCTTTGTTGGGCAGCTGTGCGTTTTGGCTAAACTGTGTCAGCCATAAGAGAAACTATAGTAATTCAAATAGAAGAAAAGACTCGTCGGGCATAAAACATCCCCAGATAATTATGTATCCTTGATCTCTAGACCCACAATCGCTGTCCTACACTTTCTGCCGGAATCTACGTGTGTACGTGTTACGTCACGCAATCTCATAGCCTATCTCATAGTGCGTAACTGTATATATATATCGAGCTGTTCCTTGTTGGTTATCGCGAATACTCGCTGGACGCAGCTCTCAGCCTTTAGCGGACAGCCTGTTGTTTTCTCGTCCCCTGTGTCTGTTTCTGTTTGTCTCTGTCTATGTCTATGTCCGCCTATGGCTGTCTGTCTGCCTGTCTGTCTCTCTCTCATAGCGTAGGCACAGAAGTCACCGTTCCATATCAAAGATGATTTGGTGTCGCACTCCTGCTCCTTTCTCCAGGCTTGGGACTAACATTGTCAAAGTCCAAACAGTGGCGGAGTTCGTTAGGTCGACGCTGATTGGTCTAATTTAACCGCAACGAAAAACCAGAATGACCCTCTCAATATCTATTTGTCCAATTGCCATCTGTCGTCAACCAGCCAGTCATGGTTTCAGTCGACAAGTGTCAGTATGTCTGTCTACCTGTCTGTGTCTATGTTTGTCTGTCTGCCTGTGTCGGTTTGCCTGCTATAAAGCCGTCGCCAACCGCTTGCAACGACGCTCGAGTCTTATTAGTTTTTTTTATTGTCGCCAGGTGTCGTAACAAGCTCTTATTTATCGACTCTTTTGCGGTCCTTCATCTTTGTATGACTATTAAAACCTTCGATTCATATAAACTTTATTCAAGATTCTATTATGGTGCTCAGTGATAGGTTTCAAATCAGAATTTCAATTTATCACCAACACATCCTATATCCAAGTCAACAATTCCATCGTGTTTCCTTTTACAGGACTGTACGCTCTGGCCAGGAGATGCACAGACCTCAGTGAGTTACTACTATGCTATCTCATAAACTATAGGATGACATAACTATCTAGAGCCTAAACCTAAGCATATACTTGTGCGAATTCTCAAGCGTTTTTACGGACAACAGAATACGTTTATAGTTTTGGACGGGAGTTCCGCCAACAAATATTTATATCAAAAGGGTTCCACGGCCAATAAAAGATTGGGAAAGCTGGTCTATAGTGTACTGTAACCTACAGTGATAGTTACACAGTACTTACATGCATTAGATTTCGCTCTGAACTATAGTTAAGAAAACACAAGTGTTTCTGTCATGGATATTATTTATATGGTACGCATTAGGAATACCATCGTATAAATTAAATAATTTAGAGCAATTATTTGTTTTAGGAATACCATCGTATAACGCGCTTTACAAAGTAAATCTCAACGATGTTGATTACATGCTTGGACGGCAGACGGTTCGATCCCTGATAGAGGAAGTGGGATTCGAAGAAGAGATCCTTCGAAGGGTCATAATTAGGGAACAGGAGATGACTGGTAAGTTGTCAGTGATGCAGCTCAATGCATAAAACCTATTGGAATGTATTGTGAAATTGTATAACATGCGATGTGACATGTTATGTGATGTAATATGTGGTGCGATGTAATAACATAATGTTATGAATTCATATGCGAAGAAAATATGGTGTGATGTGATACATAATCAGATGTAACAACATGCTGTGTGATGTGATAATTATATGTATTCTGTAAATGTTGGGTAATGAGAAGTATTAGGCAATGTGATGTTATTTGTGAAGTGGTGCATATTGACGGTGATACTGACGATGACGATGACGATGATGATGGTGGAGATGAAGAGGAGGAGAAGGAGGTGGAGGAAGATTACTATATAAGATGACGATTACGATGATGATAACTTCTACCATTACCAATGGTGCCTAAGAAATTGTTTATAATTTTATGTTCAGGGAAGAATTTCATAGACGCAGCCCAACTCATGACAACCGTTTTTCAATTGCTGGACGCTCGATTCTCGTAGTGAGGGATGCGTTGGTGTCGTGCGCGCGTGTGTCTGTTGAACAAGAACAGGGCACATGCTTATTCAGAGCGCCGTGTCGAGTAACATTATTAGCTATGGCGAATTGACCTTGGTGATCGTAAGGCAGCCTATAAATTTATGATGAATAGCTTGCAAAATATATGGGAAAGGCGATGTAGGTCAGAATTTTTCAATGGATGATCTCAGGCAATCTTTGGCCTATGGAGAAGCCCAATTTGAGAAATTGTTAAAGGCAGATTAACGAACTAAGTTCAACTAACTGATATACAACTGATTATAATATTATAGACGTTATATTACTATTATCATAATATTTTGTTATAATTATGTTTATACATAATACGATATGACTGATTATAATATTTCTCATAGTTGACCTTTCTGGACCTGATTGTAATCAAACATTGGGAGCACTCCACCAAAGTCTCAAATATGCCTGCGCGAACGTGTCCAAAACAATGGGCGATAGGCCTATGGGGTCTGGACCATGGGTGGAGGGTATTTGGGCGAGGGGTAGGATGGGACGGTTCCCTCCGAAATCTCAGGTGAAGGAATGGAGCAGATTATATATTTCCAATTTATCATAAATATTTAAAAAAATATTTATTTCCACAGTGTCTCCGTTTTCTCTACATCTTTGTCTGGGAAGTGACTTTTTTAGACCTGTGCCCCACAGGTGCCGTGCAATGTTGGCTAAGCGGCCTAAGCCAGATGTAGGCTAATGCGAAAGAAGCGCGTTAGGCCTACATGGCTGCTGACAGTTACATTCTAGTATTCGACTCCCGTAATTACTTGTCATCATGCACTCGTACTATAGGCCTACTTATATTCATCCCGCGGGTTTTCACTTTGAAATTGAAAGAATATATTATATTTTATTATTATAATTATTATTATTATTATTATTGTTTTTATTGTTGTTGTGGTGTTCTGCCGCCCGAGCGCCTGCCTAGCTCTCGGACGGTGTCGACTGCAGCTCGCTGACACGTCTGGAATCGCCCATAATCGATACTACCAGTCACACAGCTCTTCGTCATATCATGCTAGACACTTAGCTATCACGCCTTCTGCTCAACACGTGTCTTTCGATCTATTTCTGTGTATGGCATAACGGCCGCACACGTATATTTTATCATGCACCCAAAATTGACGGAGTAAGTACCCGTCCTCTGTGTTAGCAGTTACCCACCAACACTGATATAATCTGCTTCGATAAAAATGACACTGGCATGGTATTCACGGACTCTGATAGTGAAGGTCTTCTGCCTAGAACCTTCCCTATCTGCACACAGATCTTCGATCCGACCTACGCACGAGGGGGCCCAACCTCGCACTTCAGTCAGTTCTCAGAACTATGTGTGACGACAAGCAACCATGTATTCACCTGGGTACCCGATTACCAAAACGTACTCGTATCGATCACTTCGATCAGACACGCAAGTAGATACACTTCGGGAAAACGGGAGGAGTATCTATAACCAATGTAGGCAGCCAACAGTAATATTTACGCATCGATCAATTCTTCGTCTACTGGTCTACTTGTTATCTCTAACCTGGGTTTCCGACTACCCAGACTTTCACGTGCCTCTTGGTCCATTTCCGACTGTCCAGACTTTCACGTCTGCGTTCATCTGTTTCATACTTGGATATCGGACAACAAGGGACAATCCGGACTTTCACGTGCCTCTTGGTCCATTTCCGTGTGTGGCATACCGGCCTCATACGCATAAGTTATCATGTACACGATTGACCGTCCTCTGCGTTGGCAATTGTCCGCCAACACCGTAATATATTCTGAGACTATATGAACGGCCACCGAGGCCTCTCTCGATATAAGCGTTCGGTTCCTCGGGGCTTTACCCCATCTCTTTCTCACGGCTGCCGACGGGGGCACCATCTTCCCCGTATTCCCGAACAGAACTGTCATTCATTCATTTCCAACGATCGAACTTTACCGCACTCTCAAACGGCACCCAGACCTGTGAGCATTTCTCACGATCAGTCTTTCCTCTGTCAGCTTGTTGACTCCTACGATCAGGGCACTGTCCGCCTTGCGATCGACGGCAGAGGTGCCCACTCCGCCAGATCAGCACCGGCCTGATCGCGAGAGCGGCTGTCACTAGAGGTCGTACTTATAGGCAACACTCAACGATCCCGGGAGCGGTACGAGAACCACTCTACGTATGAAGCAGTGCGAACCACTGCTCCACA
This sequence comes from Bimastos eiseni, assembly GCA_959347315.1. Classification (NCBI taxonomy): domain Eukaryota; kingdom Metazoa; phylum Annelida; class Clitellata; order Crassiclitellata; family Lumbricidae; genus Bimastos; species Bimastos eiseni. The sequence goes on along the minus strand of OY365822.1, from coordinate 7,922,933 downwards.
TATATAGCAATGCCCCGTATGTCAGGCTATAATCAACCTGATTTATGCGTCTGCAAGCTATGCACTGAACTAAAAACCGCCTATCGGTTCTGCCTCCTATAACAACACTGTAAGAAAATACACGTTAAAATAACGCTATGGCGAGTCGATTATTTACAAATAAATTCTTCCTTCATGTCTTGTGGCCTGTCCGCCACATTATTATTATTATCAGTTGAATTGAACTAACGTGGGTAACTGCAAATTATGAAAAGAAGATGTTGCGATAACGTAGACCGATGATATAATTAATGTCGGATAAATTAGGATAGATTAGGCCTCTTATGCAATACACGTCATGCAGAAGAAATTGAATCAGATAAGATCTTTAGACATTAGAACTTTCGCGGGATTCGATTGAATGGAATACGATATAGGATAGTATTCACACCAGACACGAGTAGGCAGAGGCGGCGATCTGGGGGGGGGTCGAGGGGAACAAGCCCCCCACATTTTACAGAGCGAGGACACGCTACACGTTAGTTCTCCCAACATTTTTTACCCTTCTCATTGGTGTCCCCCACCTATCGAACCAGATCGCCGCCTCTGCAAGTGGGGCATTGCTCATATACTTGCTACTTACTTACTCACTCACTCAGTCTTGCAGACAGAAATTCTGGGTCCCTAGGCCGAGAAATTCCGGATTCCTAAGCAGAGAAATTCTGGGCCTCTAGGCAGAGAAACTCTGGGCCCCTAGGCAGATAAATTCCGGACCCATAAACAGAAAAATTCTGGCCCTCTATGCAGAGAAACTCTGGGCCCTCGGCAGATAAATTCCGGACCCATAAGCAGAAAAATTCTGGGCCTCTAGGCAGAGAAACTCTGGACCCCTCGGCAGATAAATTCCGGACCCATAAGCAGATAAATTCCGGGCCTTAACGCTAGAGAAATTCTGATCCCCTGGGCAGAGAAATTCCGGGCCCTAAAGCTAGAGAAATGTCGATCCTATAGGCAGAGATTCAAGGCCCTATAGCCAGAGCAATGACGTACTTTTTGGCGGAAGAATGCGTCTTCTCCAAAGCAAAAACATTTTAAATAAGGTAATATTTAGATGCTTGAATGTTAAATTGATTATGGTTTAGTGTCAACAACATTCTAATTTATAAAGGCATAAATCGCGTCAACTTTGTATAAATGCTTATAATATTGTTCATAAGCTGATCGCGAGCCCCTAAGAATCCTCGGTCCCTGGGCATTGTCCTTCTGCCCCTTTCAGCGAGTCCCACTCACGATTGTTCAACCGTCCGATAAAGTCAACAGTACGTATATCTACGTCTGAACAGCGGCGGATTTAACTATTTGCCCCATGGCCAAGATTTCTATTCCACCCTCCTAAAATTTAAATTGCATAATGAAATTCACAAATTGTAGTAGACGTTATAGTAGGAAAGAAACCAACACTACCAGTCTGTTTCTACTAAAAAAGTGAAAATAAATAAAATGTATTAATTTAGTGAGTGCATTAGTTTAAACTTTAATAACAGTATGGCACAATGATTAAACATTTCTTCTTAGTCCACTGGCTTGTTATCATTTACTTGGACACTCAAATATTTTTACATCAAAAGTTTTCCGCCCCTTGAAATGTGCCGCAATTAGGTCGGGGCCTAGTTGTAAATACGGTTTTGGTCTCAACAGTTCTTGAACATGTCGCAGATGAGTCTCTCGACCGTGACGCAGCTGCCAATGGATGCCCTGAAGAAGACCGTCTCGATGACTCGTGGACTGATCGCTTTGAGAACGGGCAGCAGCAGCAGCAGCTTACCGAAGCGGAACTTATTGGTGGGATACTGTTGCATCGTGTGGTCGCGCAGCATGACCTGTGCCTGATCCTGAAGGTCCTCGATCTGGGTCGAGTCACGCAGTTCACACAGCTCTACAGACAACAGACGACGTTTAATGTCAATGGGTGCCAGCAGTGATTGGAAAATGCCTTCCACACAGACAAAGATAAACGTGACATAATGTAGTAAAACATAAGACGACATACCATGACTTAACATAACATAATGAGTCGCCACATAAAGTTACGATGACGACTACAATGACAGTCATTTATTCTAACTCTTTTATCGCTAGATGACGCCATTTTGCTGTGGTTACGGTGGGAAATGATGCTCACAAAAATCGCTCTGTTAACCAATTCATAACATCTTGTTGTTGAAGGATAATGATAATAATCACCATCATGCCAACTTCCATCGTCGTCGTCGTCATCATCATCGTCATCGTCATCAACGTCATCATCATCATCATCATCATCATCGTCGACGTCATCACAATCATGAAAAGAAAGGCGAAAGATGAAGAGAATTAGGATGATCACTAAGTAGATGGAGGACGAAAACCAGACTAGTAATCTTTGTCATCACCCCCACACATTGTCTCGCAGTTACGCTCATTGTGACAGACCTGCTTTGAAGAGCGTGATGGCCTTGAGACAGGTGTACTCGGTGGAGTCGACCTTGAGTGAATTGAATCGTCTGATGATCTGTTGCATGGTTCTCAACTGAGCGACGATCTTCGCTCCTCCTTCCTCCACCGGAGGAGAAGATGACGACGACTTCCTGTCGGAACAACCGGAACTAGATCCAACGCCACTCCCCATCGAACCAGTCCCCGAAGGAATGGTCACTGGAACAGAGGATGGGAAGAATTCAAAATCGTCGTCATCGTCATCATTATCATCATCATCATCATCATCATCACAATTATCGTCATCATATCATCGTAATCGTCATCATCGTCGTCATCATCATCGTCATGAAAATCATCATAATCATTATCACTAACATTATCGTCACCACTAGGATCATCACCATGATTGCCGTCGTCATCACCACAACGATCACCAAGTCATGAAATTGATGACGATAATGTTGCTAATAGCGACGATGATGATTATGAATGATGATGACAATGATGATAATCAAGCTCTTGCTGTTTAACGATAATGATGACGCCGTCAGTTATGATGATGACGACAACAATTATGATGCTGTCGACGACGATTGTGATGATGATTAAGGCATCGATTATGATGCTGACGACGCTTATTGTGATGATGATGACGTTTATTATGATGCAGACGACAGCGATTATGATGACAGCGACGACATATTATTGCCGGCAGTCAGAGCGCATACCGTGGTCGAGCGGGATGGACCACTGTGCAGCCGTGATGAGGAATAGTTCACTCCAGGACTCCTCCAGAAGGATGGCCTGATCCCGGAACGGAAGTCGTACGAAGGACGGGATGTTCTTGGCCCACCCAACGCAAAAGAGCAATAGGCGGGCGGCAGTCTCCGCTAGGTTCTCCGAAAGGTAGACCGGAAGTTGTGGATCCAGCTGGAGCTGTTTGCTGTAGTAGACCCCGAAGGCGGTTGGTGCCACCCCCGGGTGGTGGTGATGGTGGTGGTGGATCGCTGGAGGAGGTGGTGGGGCTGAGATGCGGGGGGAGGCGAAGGGAACGCCGAAGAAGCCGGCGGGAAGAGGGACGGTAAGGTGGTGGGATGGGTGGAGTAGGGGCGACATCTTTGAAGGGTCGCCAGAGTAAACTGAAAGAAATAATTCATTGGGGTTGATTTCTAGTAAGTTGATAAGTTCAGCAATTCGAGCCTTGTAAATGAAACTATGTATATTGTGGTATCGTTATTATTCGATTATATAGCGCCTCTGGTTTCGAGTGGCAATAACAATTATTCCGACTCGGATAATCACTGTTCGTGATGTGCTTGGAGGTTAGCGATATCTTCGGAGAGAGAGAGAGAGAGAGAGAGAGAGAGAGAGAGAGAGAGAGAGAGAGAGAGAGAGAGAGAGAGAGAGAGAGAGAGAGTGAGAGAGAAAGAGAGAGACAGACAGAGAGAGACAGAGACAGAGACAGAGACAGAGACAGAGACAGAGACAGAGACAGAGAGTAAGAGTAACGGAAAGAGCGAGACAGACAACCCAGACAGCAAGTCAAAGACAGACGTAAACACCCAAGACACAGACACAAGCATCTAAGCAGCCTACCGTGTCCGTTGTCCCTGGACATCTTCGTCTGATTGACAGCAGCAGCAGCAGCAGCCTCCGCATCTTCATCGTTGCGTCGTCCGTCCTTCGTCTTCTTTGCTCCATCCGTCCAGTCCATCCCTTCTGCCCCTAGATCGCCCGTGGGGTACTGGCCCTTCCTCGACCCGACGTCGATCAACTGAAGCGCTGAGTAAGAGTGGAGGGATGCCGCCTCCATCCCTCCTCCGTAACCCACTCCTCCAAGGTCAGATGCCACACTCTTCTTGGACACTGGATACTGGTGGAAATCGTTGACTGGAAACCTGGATCGCGTAATGTATAGTAAGAAGTGATTGACACTGCGAATGGGAGCCTTCCGGAATCAATCAATTAATCGATCACTCAGTCAAAATCAATCAGCAGAAATCGAAAGCAATCAAAAGCAATCAAAATCAAGCAAATGCAATCAAAAGCAAGCAAATGCAATCAAAAGCAAGCAAACTATGTCAGTCAGTCGGTCGGTCGGTCGGTCGGTCGGTCGGTCGGTCAGCTGACAACAAATCGATCAATCAATAAATATGTTACTACTTATATCAGACATCAATATTTGAACACGATGCTTTACGATCGACTCACAATAGGTCGTATTATTAGAAGATTTAGCACGAATGTGCCCATAAAGAGAGATGTAAAAGCTGATGGCTTATAGAATCTGAAGACGACAAAGATTTCTAAGTTTCAGTAAAGCATCTCATAATTATGCATTAACTTTCTATAATCAGATCTCTCTGTTCTCCGCAGACGAATATTTCTCGTCCCAAACGTATACCGTGAAACAGACATAGCCGTAGAAGACTTAGAGCGTCAGTAGAGATGCCCACCTTGGTCGTTCAAATGTAGATGGAGCCGTATCGATGCCTCTGCCTCCTGCCATTCCTCTGCCTCCCGTTCCACTGACGCTGCCGCATCTGGCGCCACCTGCCCTCGCCTCTGAAGACAGAAGCAGGTCTTCGGTGGATTTGCTGCCATCAGGACTGAAGCTCTGCTGGAAAGTGTAGCATCTCGGAGCCCTCTCGTGTTGAACAGCTACAACGGATACAGGTCATGGATTGATAGATTGATCATGGATGGATGGACGGACGGACGGACGGACGGACGGACGGATGGACGGACGGATGGACGGATGGATGGACGGATGGATGGATGGATGGATGAGATCAGCATCGTCAATGAACCATGAGGATTCATGTTGTCGAATCGACATGAACCGACGATAAAAACTGATGACGATGATGAAGAGGATGATGATGGTGATGAGAGGTAGGGTGAGGATGATATGACGATGATGATGATGTTGTTGTTGTTGTTGCTGCTGCTGCTGATGATGATGATGATACGATGATGATGAAGAACTGAAAATGATGACGACGATGCTGCTGATGATGATGATGACCCCATCATCATCATCAGCAGCAACGACCAGACAGTTCTTAGATTGCAACAGAACGTGTCGGAAGACCCTTCCTTGGCAGCAGGTTAGTAAAAGAGACCAGAAACAGGGATGGTCAATTGACGGTAGAGCTGGTGCAGCATAGACTAAGACGCGTTTGCAGAATTTCAGAGATGAGACTGGAGAGGAAAAACATATGATGCTGAGAGAATGGACCTGGTGATTGGATGGTGAACTATAATAGCTGAGGCTATGCAAGAGGGTTGAAGGGTTTGTTTCAAAGGAGTTGTAGCTTACTTGTAGGTAAGAGATGTCATTTTGTAGTGGATGCGATGAGGGACATTTAGTCAATGACGTGATTTTTGAGAACAGATGTTGGCCTAATGTTGTAGTGTTGGCCTGAAATAAGTTCAAATAACGTTCTTGCCAATTTAGGCATTGTCAATGGCGAAATCATATTATATAAAATCACATCGTCGTCGATTACAAAAAGCCTCGTTTCCTAAATAGCCATTAGAAATAACTTTTATTGCCAAACTCGATATTCTCAGCCACGAAAACCATCCATCAAAATAGCCTCGTCGTCGATCACAATAGCCTCGTCGCCGCGGCGGTGCATATCATAATCGTCTGCGTGGGAGCGGCGGCGTCTCGCCGGCCTTCTGCGGTTTCCCACACCAACCGATGTCCGTCAATCGACCCGAGTCATCGCCATCATCCATCGTCGACGAACGGCAATCGCCTTAAGACGCGGATCAGCTTTTAATTGTCGTATCACAGATTCGCCGTCAATTAAGTCCGTTGACTTTCACCCTCCCCACTGCGTCCGGCGACGGCGCAGTCCGGCGACGAGGCTATCCATATGCGACGTGGCTATTTACGCATCAAGACCACGGATATAAAAATATTATATATCGCATAAGACGTCTATGATCTAGACTACTTGCGTACAGAGGACGATTCTATTTAGGCTTCGATGGTATTTACGCATCAAGACCGCGGATATAATATTATATTATATTTTTATTGCAGCATAAGACGTCTATGATCGAGACTGTTTGCGTTAGGCAGCGCGCGGCGGACGAGGCTATTTAGGCTTCGAGGCTATTTGCAAGGAGGCCTATAGGACATCTAATGCGGGACGGAATCGAGAAGTGGCCGGTCGTACAGAGGGATCGGGTCCTGCTTCCATCGTCTATTTGTTCGCCTTCGATCTGAACGGGCGCTAAGCTCCTCGGGTTTCGTCATCGAGCGACAGGCCGCACGAAAGGACGAATAATGGGACGGGCAAATACGCCCAATGCGACTGCGGCAGGCGCCTGAAACCGCACCCGTCCGACTACATTCTTGCGCCGCTCCCGTTTCACTTAGAGGTCCGCCGCGCGCCCAACCGCTGCAGCGACCGGTCCGCGAAAAATCAGGGCCGAACACCAGATGTCGCGTTTCGCCGCGCGGGCGGAGTGGCGCTATAAAAATCGATCAGGAGTCCGCGTTTTGCGTTCGGGGAGTCATGCGTGCGTGCAGCGTGGCGGCCGTCAAAGAGTTACACCTCCGTCGTCACGAGAAGTAACATCGAATTTCGTCACGCCCGTGACGAGCGGTGAAGAGCGCGTGACAGACGTGTGTCACGGCCGCTAAGTGGCGAATATTGAGTGTAAAGAGAATCACAGAGGAGGAGGAGGAGGACGACGACGAGGAGAAAACGTCGCGCTAACGAGAACGTCTTTCCAGGGATACAGAAAGGCGATTATGGGCGCCTGGAAAAGATTTCCAGTTGAAAGGGAAGATGAAATCGGAGCCGAGGCGACAGAAGTTGTGATTCCCAGGCAGACGATACATCAGACGACCGCATTAAACTGTCTTCTCCGCCTCATTGTATATACATATATATTTATATATATATATATATTTATATTTAATATACATACGTATGGAGAGCTCAGTCACAATGCATTCTCATTATATATAGACGGATATATTAGAACGTATGCCTGGCATTTATATGGCGCCTTTTAAGAGCCTCTCGAATGCACGTCTTGGACAATTGGTCAGACGGGAAGAGGTGTGTGTGTGCGTGTGCTCGCGTGTATGTCTTAGCAATGTATACATTGACCTGCATCTTGATATTTATACACTTAATAACGTATATATTTATTATTTGCATATGCAAGTTCTTTGTCAAGAGAGAACCCGTGAGTCAATGATAAGAGTTAAATAACTTTCCGCATGCATCTGATAAATAAATAGAAGATTCTATGTGTCCCTCTGTGTGTCCCTCTGTGTGTCCCTCTGTGAGTCCCTCTGTGTGTCCCTCTGTGTGTCCCTCTGTGTGTCCCTCTGTGTGTCCCTCTGTGTGTCCCTCTGTGTGTCCCTCTGTGTGTCCCTCTGTGTGTCCCTCTGCATGTCCGGCTGTGCATTCACACAGTTTTAGAGCTATTGACTCGAAACCTTCGCCGTTGGCTCGGAGAACACCTGCATATCTAGATTCTGTGTCTGTGTATGTCTGTGCGTTTATGTATTTGCACAGTTTTACAGCTATTCACTCGAAGCTTTTGCCGTTCGCTCGGGGAACACATCGGACGCCCAGTAGAGGGGTCGTCCTCCTCTTCTCCGGGGCCAAATATCTGTCTCAATCCGGGCGAGGCCGGATGCCCCGGCTAGTACACCTATACGTATACGAACATTTAGAGCTACATACACGCACGCTTGCACGCATACCCACACGTGTACAAAGAACTAAATAGCCTTATAAGATGATGTATGTAATATGGATGCCAACCAAATAAATCCAGACCCAATCTTCTCCAGGACTCTGAACCTCTTTCATGAGACTCTTTGTAGGAGGGACTTAAAGAAGAGAAATTGCTCTATTCACATTTAAAAGAGAACTGACAATTGGTTAACTTGGCTTATGGTTAAAATACAAGGAAGTTCTGCACGCATAATGTTACGCCTTCTTGCAATGTAAACTACGCAACGATCAGGTAATAGTAAACGTAAAGTTTTGGGTCGATCATTCTCGATGTTGACGCATGCGTCGGGTTCTGGCTTATGTGTAAAATGCAGTTATTGTCATTGCAATTTTTATCTTGGAGAATCTGACTAAGGGGCCAGTTGCTGTGTTGCAGGCCTTGTTTCTTAAACTGAAAGTGGACTAACATTTACTCAGTTGGTGTAGCGGCAGCCCCCTTCTGGTTTCTCGGTAGAGCCTCCAATGACCACAGACAGACAGACAGACAGAGAGGCAGACAGACAGACACATAGACAGACAGAAAGTTAGACAGAAAGAAAGACAGACTTACAGACCTACAGATGGACAAACAAACAGATAGGCAGACAGACAGACAGATAGACAGATAGACAGATAGACAGATAGACAGACAGACAGACAGATAGACAGATAGACAGATAGACAGATAGACAGACAGACAGATAGACAGATAGACAGATAGACAGCCATACAGACAGACAAACAGACAGACAGGCGAAGAGACGTATAGAAGTGTTTTCTCACCGTCTCTGTTCATGCGCATTGCGAGGCACTTCTTGAAGCGACACGACTGGCACTGGTTCCTCCTCGTGGCATCGACTACGCATCTTCCGTCTCCCTTGCAGACGTACTGCATATTCCGACGGATACTGCGCTTGAAGAACCCTCTGCACCCGTCGCAGCTCTGCACCCCGTAGTGCTTCCCGGACGCCCTGTCCCCGCACACGAGACAGGCTGCCTCCGGCTTCTTGCCCCCTTCGCATCCGCCCCTTGCCGCCTGCGCCCCGGGAACCATGATTGATTGGAGGGAGAGGAGGTGGGAGCGGTGCAACTGGTGATGGTGGTGGTGATGGTGGTCGGTTGAGGGGTACATAGGGCCCTGGATGGGCAGGGGGCGGGGTTTGATGTCGGAGGTGTCGTCGTCGCCGGAGAGACTGAGTACGGGGGAGCAGCTCGAGGTGCTGTAGCGGGTGTTGTCGGGAGTCTGGGGGTTATTTGGAGGATAGGAGAGCGATCCCCGGGACAGGGTGGCGTCCGCGGTAGGGTGGTGAGCGGACGAGGAGGAGGAGGAAGATGAGGAGGAGGAGGAGGAGATGGATGGAGGGATGAGGAGGTGAGAGTCGGCGACTGAGGCGAGGCCGTGACCAGGCTCTGAACCTGGCATCAAAGAAACAAACAGTGTCGTTGTCATCATCGTCATCGTCATTATCACCAGGATATTCATGATCATCGTCACCATCATCACCAACATCTTCATGATCATCATCGCCAATATCTACATCAACCATATTCACAATTATCGTCATCATCATCAACAACACCATCTTGGTGATCATTGTCATTACCATTTTCATCACCAAAACCGTCACTATCATCGTCGTCGTCGTCGTAATTGTCATCAGCATCATCAATAAAACTGCCTGCTTTAAAACAAGTTCTAAAGCAACTCTATATTCCCACCTTAATTATTCATTCGTGAGGTATTATGGCACCTTTGGGAAAAATGCTTCATGTGCAAATCAAAAGTTTACTTTTAAAATACTTTGAAAATGACCTTTTCAATAGCCTGAGAAGTTGCTGGCACGGTTGCTTTCAGCGTTTCTTTCATAAGGTGGGCATCCATCAGACTTGTCAATTAATTTATTTGTCGGTTGTTATAACGGCCTCGCCCCTCTTCTTTCCCAACACCCCCTTTCTCCCTTTCTTCCCCCATTATCCCTCTTTACCCTCTGCCGCCCACTGAGGCGTCACCCCTTTACTCTTCCCATAAGACGTCGCCCGTGACATATGTTCCACCCGTGGCAAGCACAAGGGACACGCGCCCCGGCCACGAGGCGGCCAGAGCCCTGCCCCCGTCGCCTCACCCCCGGGCTAATTAGGCTGTGATTAGAGGGCCAATATGGTCGCCGTCAGACGTCGCGTCTCTGCCCTGGTGGGGTGATGAATCGGGAGGGGTACCCAGAATCAAAAGCCGACCGCCCTGTAATTTCGACTTTCAGTTTGGTTAACGCCTTCTCAGAACTCGGCCTCGGTTGGTCGCTGTAGGTCATAAACTGGTAACAATATGGGTTTTGTTGGAGCTGCGTGCTTGTTATTAACCTAATCATTTCTATGGAGGTCTTACTAGGGGCTTACAGGCGATGACGCTCAAGTCCAGAGGCCGATTTATAACTCATTCAGAGGATCAGAAGCGAAGAGGCACAACGCCAGTCTGACAGCTCGCTCTCAGAACTTATTAAACACATGTCTGAGTCAATTAGACACTTGTGCGAGTGGATCACGCGTAGACAGTAACGATCTGGTGTCAAGACACATTAATTGTTATGTAATCTATAGAAATCATGTTCTAATTTTGCAATACCGGTTTGCACGTTGCAAATGTATGTTCGTATGTATCCATCGAAGCATTATATAAGTTTTGGAAGTTACCATGCTATAGCGCCTCTGCGCAAGAGAGAGCGATTCGTTTCTTGATGCTGGCTCATTCCAGAGATTTCAATCTTGGCTCTTATGTATGCGATCTTTGGACGGGCACCCTAAATTGCGTGGCGTCTATTCAAATTGACGAGCGGTAGTGAAGGATCTTACGGCTCTCACTACATCAAATTCTCATTGAAAACCGAGCTTGATCTCGAAAGTGATAATTAACATTCAAATGCTAAATTGTTGACATCGATGGTGTTGAGACAAAATTAGGGATGCTGGAGCGCTTCTATCCTGCTTAACCAACTCATCGCTTATAGCAATAAATTGCTCCGACCGACAAAAGGTACAAAAGTTCACACGATTTACAAAATAGGTGTAAAAACAATAAACAATAATAATTATTGTTGGACAGATTCTGATCCTTCCTGTTTTCTCACTTTACTCAAATAACATGCAGAGTATATTCAATTGAAATTATATATACTGTCACCTAAACAACTTTTCCTCCGTGAGGATTAATCCATTTTACGGCAGTACTTGAGCTGCAGAGAAAAGTCTTTTACTCAATATATATACTTCAGTCCTGGGGAATTGATATATATATATATCAATTCCCTGGAGAATTGATATATATATATCAATTCCCCATATATATAAGCTATATATATATATATATAGCTCATTATATTATGATAATCAACCACAGTCTATTAAAAGAGTACATATGCATACGATATATTGCGTTAGAGACCTTTATCTGCAACTTCATCCTCGTTCTTTGCGCTCTTTTTGTTCCTATATAGGACTAAGACTGCCCTTGCCAAACACCGGGCGTTCACTGTTTTGGGTCGATCTATACCTTGAGTGATTTTCCTCTATCGCTAAGGGTTAAACTAATGCCTGGCTTCTCTCCATCGGTTTCACACTCTTTGAAATCGTTTCTTTTGTGGGATTTCCATGCTGAGAGCGCCTTTGAATCGCTATTCTGCGAGAGGCGCTACATAAATCTAAAGAATCGATACAATACGACAGTTCTGCATTTTTATAACTGACCATTGGAACCGAATTTAGCCATATATCTGCATGTCGATTTCCTTTTGACATAATATAGGCTCCTGTTGGATAAACTGGTTCTTGCCATTTCGCTTCACTTGGGCGCTATATGAATCTAGAGTTTACGATTACTGTTGAACTCTACGTATCGTCATTGATGCTGATAAACGGCGTGTATATTAAAGACGAATTAGCAAACTTGTAATTGTAATGGCAGTGTTGATGTGTAATTAGCAAACACAACGAAAGCTTCTATTAAGTTAATTAATTAATTAATTAATTTATTTATTTATTTATTGACTGATTGATTGATTGATTGATTCGTTCATTCATTAGTTCTTCCGTTCGTTCATTCATTCCATGTGACGTGATTTAATAGAACTATTTTATATTTGATTGGTTGATTGGTTGATTGATTGATTGATTGATTGAGAATTATAGTATTAGACCGTAACGTTAATTTTATTTGAAACTGCCATCGAGACATTGAAAACAGTTTATAAAAATTCGGCCTATAATAGTTAACTCTATCGACGTAAGTGTAATTAAATGGAGATAACCAATCTGAGAGTGTAGGTCAATTGGTTTCAGTTTAACGACACCAATAGAGATTATCAGCGTCGCCCTTCTTCTTTATCCATGCTTGGGACTAGCACTGTCAGAATGCGAACAGAGGCGGAGTTTGTGAGTGAATGACTTGGCTCAATTTCCATATTATACACAGCAGTGATTAATTGCCTGCATGGGGTTCGAACCCGCACCCTGCGCACTACAAGCCAGACACTCTAATCAATCGGCCACCGCGTCACAACGATTGTTCTACCTACAAGTGAATGCCTTACCTGTGATGTTGTAGGGAACATGTGTCGTCATGGTAACACCTTCTTTTCGAAAGGCCTTTCGGCAAGGTTCAAGATGATATTGGATACGGATTAATTAATTAATTACGTCGTTTAGAGTGATCTGTAGTTGGCCTTAATTAATCGAACTATCCGATTATTCGAATCAAATAGATCAGTTCGATACAATTATTAAGCGTAACGAAAAGCAGTGACGCGTAATAAGAATTTATATAGCGCCCTCTCTCTAACATCTAATCCGGATAATTAATTGGCGTCGTTTGTCAGAGACTTCACAGGGCGGCTCCAATTAAGCGACCGCTTATAAAAGCAGACGAGCGACCAATGGACGCGTTGTAGACCGGATGAGGTTGCTGTCGTCAGCCAATCACAATCGACGGATCGCTGAAGGCGGAACGTGATTGGTCGTTGCTCGGCCTGTCTGTCGATGGCCGATGTCGGTGGAGATTTGTACAAATAATTGTCTGATCGAACGCTTATGGTGAGTGGGAGGAAGAGGAGGAGAAGGAGAAGGAACA
>OY365822.1:7825233-7909404 GCA_959347315.1 Bimastos eiseni | reverse complement strand
GGAGAAAGAAGCAGGGAGTATAGGATGAGCAAGAGGAGCAAGGTCACAGAGAATAGAAAGAAGAAAGGAAGATAAGAGGATGTGGAAAAGATATAAAAAGAAGGAGGGAGAAAAACAGGAGGAGGGGAGGCGAAGTAAAAGCGAAAGAGGTTAGTTGCAGCTTAACGACATTTTGTGCAATAGCATAGATCATTAGCGTCGCCCTCCTCCTAATCCAGGCTTTTTTGGACTGGCACCATCAGAGTGCAAACAGTAGCGGAGTTAGGGTGAAGAGGAGGAGCTCCTTCATTTCTAAGACACTCGGAGAATTCGACGGTCTATTTTCAGCAAGGTTAATCGCGCCTGCGCGATCAGACGTCATCAGTTGCAGTTCCCTGGAGCGAACCGCCATTCTCATCAACATATGTTCTTTACTTTATTTGTGGTCGACCGGATCAACTGCATTATGATGCTTGACCGTGCACTTAATCTGTTTGATCAGTGGTGCATGTGCACACGAAAGATACTATTCATTCATTCATTCATTCATTCACTTATTGATGCAAAAATTTATTTATCGCCTTTCCAAGGTAACTATTCAGAGGCGCTCACGGCTAAGAAAGACAGTTTTAAGATTGCAACAGAACGGGTTGTAGGGACCTGAATGGGCGGCAGAATCAGCTGATTCTGCCGCCCATCTTCGCTATCATTTGTAGCGAGGAGACTCCAGATAAGCGTTAGTATTCATTGGCTTGTTGCTAACCGAGCAATTTGTTTCGCTTCACACACACACACTCGAAAAAACTGACAGTTTGGGATTTTACCCTCAAATTGTGCCCCGTCTTTTGGCAATTGGCTTCGGTTGTCAGAAAATTTCGTCGCTTAACCAAAAATGCCCGCGAGCCGGATTTCGGTACTCCTAGATTCCCTAGAACTAATCCATGCAATGCGTTGAGAAACACGTGGACCAATAATATTTTCCCAATATACTGGGACGTGAAAAGTTAGTAGTATGTTAGTAATACGGAGTGACTACAATTGTCCTTCTGATCACTGGTATATATTGACTCTTTTATTTTCATCTTCCTCTCTCTGGATGTTTCTCTCTTTCTCGCTCACTCTCTCCCTCATTCTCCCCCCTTTCTTCTTTCACCCGTCTCCTATTACCTCTTCCTATACTTCTTCCGTTTTCCCCATCCTTAATCGTTCCGACTCTCCGCAATTCCATTTCCTCTTCCTCCTCCTTCTTTCCCATCGGACACCGAACCCTTCCAGACATGGATCCGATTCCTTGGTCCATCCCATCGTCTCCCAGATTATCGATTAACCCCTGCATCCGGTCATCCGCTCTCTTCCCTCGCCTCGTCTTACAACCCCCACCCGTTCCTCATCACCTCCTCATCTCCCCATCTCTCCGTCTCTGGACTGGGATAAACAGGAACAGTCGCCCGGATGCTGGCCACGCTGACAGTCTGGCAAACACGCTAATTCCCTGGCACTAAGTCCCGAATTCTAGCCGGGCTCGGTATGCCCGTCTAAGACCTTGGACAAACACTTGGGGAGGGTGGATTGGATTGGGTGGTTGGTTGGATGTGGGGCTAGTTCGTGGGGCTAGGGGGGATGGATGGGTGGGGTTTTCACGGCTGGTCGGACTTCGTGTGTGGTTGGATGTGGGAATGCGTGACCACTGACCAGTTCATAGTGTAGTTACCCAGTTTACCCAAGGTTCACGGGTGCATCCGACGTGAATACATAAATACGACTTGATGAGGATATTTTAATGGGATGAATTTCTATAGGACCTCATTGGTCAACACATGTTTTTGGATGGATAGTTGAGACGCTGAGTGCCACAGCGAGATATATCCATTGGACGGACAACGTCGTAATAAAGAATTGAGAAAATGGAAAACCATGAATTGAATATACAGCATAAATCAGGTTTTGCCTGCAATCATTATTTAGGTCATCTTTCGTCCTTGAGTTCTTCATAATTTCAAGGACGAAGAGCTTGCCTCTCTCCGTCTGGTATACCACACACTTTCCACGACACCACCCGTACTACCAGGAAGGAATGAACATCTACATGGAGAATCCTTCTCTTAACTGCCCACTTCATTTTAGGACCATCCGGTTGCGAACTCACTCGAGGCCCTTCCAGTTGCGAATAATTGGACAACTCCTTCTGGAGAATTATGTCCGGAACACGCATAGAGAGAGAGAGAGAGACTGCGTCGATTGGTCTCTCTCCACATCCAGTGCATGGCCAATGAGAGGCAGGACAGACAGACTATAACACAGTCTGTGGCATTGCCTCGTCGTGCTCGGCATGAAACGGGAAAAGGCAAACAGCGTCGAGTTGGGCATCAATCACGTTAGCTGCTCTTTTGAGGACCTCGTTAAATAAATATCAAGCTCATCTTCTTCGTCATCGTCATCTTCACCGCGTCCTTCTCCTCCTCCCTCCCTCCCTCCCTCCCTCCATCCCTCTCTGCAGCTGCAGCCAGCACCAGAGCTGAACTATTGTCTGTGGCTTCGAGGTTTCGGGGAAACGGCGACTGTGGCTACGTGTATGTCTCTTTCCTACCAAATCTTTTCCACCTCCTCTTCCTATTTGTCCTTCTCCTCGTCCTCCTCGTCCTTGTCCAGGTAGTCCTACTCCACGTTGGACTGGGAGAGGCTCTGATTAGGTCATCTTATAGATGGATCATGGACGATAATATGCAATTCCTCTGAATGAATGGATAAATTAAAAAATAAATTATTATGACGCTCTTTTTATACCTTCTCTCATGCTTTCTTCTCATAACCCTTTCCTCGTAGAGCTCCTACTCGCGCCTACCCTACCCGCTTCTTTTTCACCCACTTCCTCCTCTTTTTCTGCTGCTGCTATAGTTGCCTTTAATTCTCCGTCCTCTCCACTGCTCTTCTATAGCTCTATTCCTGTCCTCTCCTTCTCTTCATCCTCTCCTCTCTATCTTCTCTTTCTCCTTCTCCATCTTCTCCTCCTGCTCTTCCTTCTTCTCACTCTTCTATTTCTCCCTCTCCTTTGACTTCCTCTCCTCCTCCTTCTTCTCCTCTTCCTTTTTCTTCTTCACCTTGTTTTCCTTCTCCTTCTCCTCTTCATTCTCCCCCTCTTTCTTCTTCTCCTTCTATTTTTTATCATCCGCCTCCCTCTCTTCCTTCTCCATCTCCTCCTTATCTTCCTCCTCCTTCCATCGTTCCTCCCCTCTTCCCTTCAGTAGCTGAGCATCTCTCACCATATGATTCAGATGAGCGCCGTACACAACCGACCGACCGCATCCACTCGAATCCCTTTCCTGAAGCGCCCTCGTGCGGCGGTCACTGCCCACCGTGCGTCTCCTCCGATTGCCTCGGCCACAAAGGCCACCGCCGCCGCCGACGAGAGCACTTGCCACCGCTTCTGAGGCTTAAATGTCGTCGTCGAGAGGGTCCTCCGCCAGGCGGTCCCACGCCAACACGAGATCGCGCCACTCCGTCGTAATGGGTGCTTAATTACTGTCCCACCGTCGCATCATCAATCGACTCCGTCAACGCTGAAGTGATCCGTCGTAGGTCGCTAGGCGGCGTGTTCCGTCATCCTAAGAGGAGTTCGTCGGGCGGTCCCTAGGTGGCGTGTTCGGCGGTCGATCGTTTGCGGTAGGCGTCGCTACGTGCGGTGAGGTGGGGTGGGTGAAATAAGTGGACGATGAGGGTGGTTGAGGGTTTATGTTGCGGGTAAAACGATCGTGTGGACAACTGCGTCACGGTGCCAAAGACAACTGTTTTGTCTGCTATTGTCATAGACTCTCCGTCTCCTATATGCTTTCGCTCTCTCTGTGTCTGCGTGACCTTAAATTTGTATTGGTTTAATTTCTTCCTTTCCTGCATTCGTCAATCCATTAATTCATCCATTTATCATTCCATCTATTCATCCACCTTCCCACTCATCCACCCACCTTCTTTCTCTCCTGCACCAATTCTCCTCTGCGGCCCTTCCTACCTTGCTTCTTCTTTTAATTATTCTCTCTAATTCCTTCCTACCTTCTTTCTATCTCTATACCGCATTGCTTATATTATAGAATGAAATGATTCGACAGAACAGAAAATCAAATTATAATCATAATAAAACCGACATAAGAATGTCAAGGTTTGCAACGTTTTCGATATTGAACGTTCCTGTGACAGTACAGTGTTTGACGAAGACACAAGAAAACGGTAGAAATATTAACTCAAAACGCACAACGAATTCAGTTTTGTGAATTGAAAATACACCGCAGTCCGTTTAAGTGTTGCAAATACCAGACTTCACCGTAAATTCGTAATAACATGTATAGGAATGTACCAATTAATCAACGAATGAATATATAATCTGTATATATATAATTATAAGCGTGCCTCTAAGGTTACATCTAAAAGCCAATTAAGAAATACGAAAGATGATCAGTTAATACGTAACTTGCAAAATCTAATACCTACAAATTCCATTAAATAATTTCTTACAACTAATCGTAATTACAGTGTCAGTATCACCCACAAAACGACTTCCGATTGAATTTTGTCGGCTTTTGCACATACTAAGCTGAACACAATGAAAGTCTCAGGCTCAGTCTACAAGTTCTGAAGGGTCTCCCAAAAGTAGGCCTATATATGCGACCCATTTTTATGAGGGACCGAAGTCTTTGTTAGATGTTTGTGCAAATCTTAAAAAATTGGTCAGAGCCCACAAATAATCGACAGGGAAACCAGCTTATTCACCGAGCTGTACCAAATCAAGTGCACGTCTCTACGATAGCCAAACTTCTCGTTCTGATCCGATACCAAAATACGGGAAGGTTCTGCCAAGAAGACCATGCAGTGCTACAGGTTAGTTGCAGTTCAACGACATTATGTGATAACATAGATCATTGCGTCGCCCTCCTCCTTTGTCCAGGCTTGGGACTGGCACTGCTGGACTGCAAGCAGTGGCGGAGTTTACCGGTGCACCGGTGATACATTTGGAGGCGCTGAAGTAGAATTTTGACAGCATGGCTTGAATAGTTTGGTTTTCTACACTAGTGGAAAGTAGCAGACGATGGTGCAAGCGGATGAGATGGTGAATTAAGAGGCAAGAAAGGAAGACGACCCTATTAGCGGAGATCTCCCTGTGAATCTGTTCCGTTGTTTCGAAGGCGGCAGATATAATAAAAGGGCGATATACACGTAAGGTCTTTTTAGCACCGTGATGCATTTGAGCGTATTCAACCCAGATCTTCACTTGGTTTCAAATATTATCCAGCCATCCACTCTGTTGTCTCAACACGAACGCATTCCTCGCTACGAGAATCGAGCGTCCAGCAACTGAAAAACCGTTGCCACGAGTTCGGTTGCATCGACGAAATTCTTTCCTGAACAGAAACACACAATTTATTAGGCACCATCGGTAATGGGAGTCATCACCATCATCATCATCATCGTCGTCGTCATCATTGTCATCATCACCATCACCATCATCATCATCATCTTCCTCGTCTTCCTATTCCTACCCCTCCTCTTCCTCCTCCTCCTGCTCCATCTCTTCATCATAATCACCGTCATGGTCATCATCACCGTCAATTAGCACCGTGCACATTGCAATTTACATCACACTAACTATTATAGCTTTAACTGTTATAGCTTTAATAATGACATTTACGGTGCATAATTATCACATCACACTGCATGTTGTTACATTAGATGTCGTGCAACTTCACATCATATAATCGTTTCAAATAAATTCATGCCATTATATCATTACATCACATATAACATCGCACTACATATCACGTCACATTACAATAGGTTCCATGCGTTGAGCTGTATTTATAACTGATCACATGCCTGTCATCTCCAGTTTCCTAATTATGACCCGTCTGAAGACCTCTTCTTCGAATCCCACTTCCTCTACCAGGGATCGAACCGTCTGTCGTCTGAGCATCTCATCAACATCGACTTTATTTGCTGTGTAAGCCGCTTCATACAATGGTATTCCTAAAACAAAGAGCTTGTTCTAAATTACTTAATTTATTGCCTGACGCGTATCCAAATAACATGCGTAGCAGATACGCTGGTGCTTTCTGGCGAATAATATTATATTAAGAGAAGGTTGTAATCGGGATTTCCTTCAAAACAGGGATAGTTTTCTGAACCAGAGCACAAATGTTACGCGTTGAGTGTAATTTAGTGCAACTATCACTGTAGTCAGGGCTTGAATTGTTAAATCTGAACTGAAGGGAGGTTGAAAACAACTTCACAGGTCCAGAAGACCCGACCTGAATTTTTACGGACCTGAAACCGGTATACGGGCTAAATAAACTGTAGAGGGTGGCTGTGGGGTTTCGGTGCACGAACTAAATTCTTAGCTGTGTTAAGATGCATTAAGCCACTGAACGCTGATCTGGGGTTTGCTTGACCCCCAAGGTAATATTTGGGAATTAACCGGCGGAGTTGAAATATAAACTGGGGTTGGTTGGTTTGAACCCTCCCAAACCCTGGAAAATTCAATCATTGGCTGTAGTCCACATTATGCAGTCGTAGGCCTATAGTTCTAAATATACACATGGCTAATTTCCAGGCTTTTAGTTGTTTCGTGTAAATATAGATGTAAGCTTGATGCGCGAGATTGCTGTTATTTAGAAATTTAGATCGTCATACAGATGTCAGTTGTAGAGGGTGAGGTATATACCTCTTAATGCACATCTGTTGACAATTCATTCTCCATTGCCGAATGTCGGCGCCCACAATTTTAACTTGGAAATATTAGATGTGTCGCTTTTGGGATTTTTGATGTTCTAGACTACAGTCAAGACTAAACTAAGCTAGACTGATTTAGACCAGGTTAGATTATAATATAGTTTGATAAAGTTGTGTTCGACAAGAACAGGGTATGGATTGTACCCTATCGGATCAGAATAAATTACACTCTATTTAACTGGATTAGTGTCGACTACAGTACATACTAGACTATCGACTGATCATTGATGAGCTACAATTATAAAACACGAGTCTTCAATAGTTTCGGAAACAATGTAGTTGCTTACGTAGGTCGCGGCATCTTCGGGCCAGAGAGAGTAGTCCTGTAAATAGAAATATTATGACGAAAATTTTATTGGGTTTAGCGTATGATGAAGAGAAGTTGTAATGAAGATGAAGAAGAAGAGGAGGAGAAGGAAGATGAGGAAGAAAAAGAAAGGAAGAAGACCAAGAAGAACAAGAACAAGAACAAGAGGAAGAAGAACAAGAAGAACAAGAGGAAGAAGAGTAAGATGAACAAGAACAAGAACTAGAAGAAGAGGAAGAAGAG
Organism: Bimastos eiseni; assembly: GCA_959347315.1. Taxonomy (NCBI): domain Eukaryota; kingdom Metazoa; phylum Annelida; class Clitellata; order Crassiclitellata; family Lumbricidae; genus Bimastos; species Bimastos eiseni. Next base: position 7,902,104 of record OY365822.1, on the reverse strand, counting down.
GAGGAGGAAGAAGAAGAAAAACAAGAAAAAAAGACAAAGAGAAGAAAAAGAAGAATAGGAATTAAATGTCCTGATCTTCTGCACATGAGGGCGGATGGCAAATTAAAATTCTCCCTCGCCGTCTCATCTTCCCACCGACAGTGTGCGGTCAGCTTACTCATCATAGCTGACTTGGCTAGGGGGCGCATGTAGATAAGAAATCTCGAACCGAATTACTGCACTATTGACCCGGGAAAAATAAGAATTCTAATTTGAAGCCTTTCACATAAAAACATTAACACCACAACCTATATTAAAGTTAATTTAACAGCATCAAATTTTATAACATGAGAGGCGACGGTTGGATACGCCATCTGGCGAATGAGAGAGAATGAGGAACGGATCAGTATGGATCGCTGTTAAAGCTTGAACGTGACGGCATTAAGCAGACGTTGAGACAGACAGACAGGCAGACAAACAGGCAAACAGACAGACAGACAGGCAGACAGACAGACAGACAGGCAGACAGACAGACATACATACATACATACATACATACATACATATATACATATATACACACATACATACATATATACATATATACACACACATACATACATACATACATGCACACATACATACACACATACATACATACATACATACATACATACATACATACATCATATATTGGCTACATCCATACAGACAGACATACAGACAGACAGACAGACAGATGTACGGACAAATAGACAGACAGACGCACGGAGAGAGACTGACAGACGAACCCGCGGGCACAGGCAGACAGACAGACAGACGCACGGACGGACAGAGGCGTAGGCTGACGCAAGCACAGATACAGTGGCAGAGGCAGAGGCAGAGGATCGCTTTGTTGACATTACATAGACACAGATATTCCGATGACAGTGAGGACAAAACCGGTGCTGAGGGCAGACTAATCATAATATCTGTCTGTCTGCCTACCTGCCTGCCTGTATGTGTCTGTGTGTGCGTCTGTCATTTATATATATATATATATGCACACATATACATATATATTTCGATTGTCTATTTTCATGTGCCTTTGATACAATTGCCAATGTGTGTATATCTATATTTATACATAGATATGATCATATATTACGAGTAGTTGGTCAAAGGCTTTTCGTTGTTTCTCGAAAACCTTTGCAGAAACGTGTTGGTGGTTATTGCCTGGCTGTTTAACGCTGCGCGGAGAACGTAGAACTGTACAACCCACTCATCAACAGACAGAGAGTGAGAGAACGATCTTAACTTGACACGGTGGTAGTCGTATGTCAGCATGTTGAACAGGACAGCCTTCTGTGAGACTGTGAACCTTGCTAATTACAATCATAGTACAACCGACATAAGATTGTCAAGGCTTGCAACGTTTTCGATATTGAACGTTCCTGTGACAATACAGTGTTTGACGAAGACACAAGAAAACAGTGGGCTTTTACACATACTAAGCTGAACCCAATGAAAGTCTCAGACTCAGTCTACAAGTTCTGAAGGGATTCCAAAAGTAGGCCTATATATGCGACCCATTTTTATGAGGCTGATCAGGATCGTGCGTGGCTGTTGACAGTTGAAAACGACTCCTCTAATAACTTGTCATTATGCAATCATACTGCGGTTTGTCAGTTTTAAATTAAATGAAAATATTTAAAAAACCGGACTTAGCGCCATCTGGTGAATAAGCAGAGCCAAATAACTCTATCTCAATACTATCAGTGCAATACACAAATGCCTTGCCTGACGTGACAGTAAAATGTATTATTATGCCTGCAGAACTGTGCATACCTGAGGATGGATTAAAGTGGGATCCGTTGACTGTAGGGTTGTGTCGACTGCAGTCAACGTCCAACGCCTGATGAACCGCCTCTGGATCATCGTTGACCTCGTCCTTTGACCTTCTAATCCGAAGGCCACAGGTCATGCAGACAAACTCATTCGACTGCGAATCCATATAGAAGTCTCTCCATTGACGTGGTTGGGACATTTCGCCGGATCTATAAGAAAGCACGTCCGATAAAACGATCACGATCGAAAGTCAAGATCTTGTTCACGATCAAAAGCGAGATCGATTTAACGATCGTTAATGATCGAAATCAACGTCAACATATTTATTAATTATTATGTGAGATTGTGCTCCCGTCACAGGTCTTTCGGCATGACAATCACCGTCTCAATCACAGTCTCAATCACAGTCTCATCTTCCAAACGCCACTGGACAGTCAGTGTACTCATTGTAGCTCACTTAGCTAACCCGAGAAAAATGTGCTGCAGATCTTATATATGCGACGGTTTATACCTGCGTGCAGGCTTTCTAACAGCCGTTTTCGCTGCATGTTGTTATGAGAGCGGAGAGCGGACTTACTCGGTGATTGTATCACCCACAGCAAGTAAGTCCGCCGCCCCTCGCGAAAAGTAGTGCCCACTGAGACAGTGGGCACTACTTTATTATCTTATACTACAGTCGGGAGATCCTGCCCGCCTTCCAATCGCTGCGTGTTGCTATTCAATAACTGACACTCAATCAACGGCCAGCAGTCCCAGCTGCTAGACCTCTATAGCGTTCTGAGGATTCGATATGATTGGTATGCGTACTCATTAAATGGGCGGCTCTGATTTATCGTTAAACTGCAAGGTGGAGTTGCCCCTTTAAACTTAATTCAGCAAGAACCCTGGCAACTACAATACGATGTTCGTAGTGGGACTAAGCAGCACTAAGCGAGCTAAGGAGTTGCAACCTTTCGAGGTCACACACGCGCACGCACACACAACATGGTTTGCAATACAATGAGGGGCCGTCCATAAATGACGTCACGCACTTAGGGGGTAGGGGGGTCTGACATTTGTGACGATGTGTGACGAGGGAGGGAGGGGTATGAGTAATGTGACGTCACATTAAAAAAATAATTTTTGATAAATTTATAAAAACGTCCTTTAATATTTTATAAAGCAATATAAATTTTTTCTTTTATTCACTAGATGTCAATAGCATAGGATTTCTGACAAAATTTTGGTTCTAAATTTATGTTCACTTTTGACGTTTATTATTACTCTGCCAGGAAGAGGAAATTGCAATTATTCTTTTATGCAGTCGTTCAATGTAGGCTACTATATTAAAAAACGCATTATTTTCGAATTAATAATATTATAAAACGTAAGTATTGTAATTCCTGTCACTATTACGTTGCCCGAGAACTATTCTGGCGTATCTCAAAATTTGCCATTAAATTTCGAGAAAATCAACCAGAACTTCAGAACTTTTCATCCTGCTGTGGAAAAAACTATAAGTCGTTCTACCGCAAAGTTTCAATATCGATATATATATATAGCTACTACTATTAATTCTATAGGTTACTTCTTTTTATAAGAAAATAAAAGAATAAAAATTATTCTGAACATTGCATTTTTTTACGATTATTTTAAAATGATTTTTTATGCTAAGTTCAGCAATGTTTAAAAAAGTTAATTATTAATTTTTATGTTTTATTTGAAATTAAATGAAGTGGTTTTTTCTGAGGGGGGGGGGTCAGAGCATTGTGACGTCATATTTGAGGGGGGGTCAGACTTTTTGTGACGAAGTGTGACAAGGGGGGAGGGGGGGTCAGAAATCAGCCAATTTTGCGTGACGTCATTTATGGACGGCCCCTGATAACAATGGTAAGAATTTCCGTTTATTTTCAGACTGACAAAAGCGCGGTACGATTGCAAGCACAGTATGAACGAATGATGACGGCAGCCATGCAAGGCGCCCATTGCGTTGTACATCAAATTTAATTTAACCAGCACCGCCGGTATATAAATACGAATGTCGAACTCGGTTCCTCCGCCACTATTCGTGCTCTGACAGTGCCAGTCCTAAGCCTGGAGAAAGGAGGAGGGCGATACCATATCATCTTCGTTATGGAACTGTGTCGCTAAAAAATCAACAATGGTTCCCCAGTCCTACGCCCCAGCGTGTAATCCATTACTCTGCGCCTCTCCCCATATCGTAGAATATAGGGCAATGTAATCAATATAATATAGAGTAATGTAATCAAGCATTTATATAGTGTAATTGGCTGACCTCGTTGACCCGATGTGTCGATTTATATTACTGTCGGCTGTTAATAACCCGTCTATTTTCCAGTAATTCAATCGTTAACTTCAAATTTTATAAAACGCTATTCTAAGTCTTAATGCAAAACACCAAGTCGGCCGCACAAGCGATTTACAACTGCATCGACGACCGTTCGTTTCGGCTTATAAAGGCCTTATTTCCGCCTTAGTGTGCTATATAGGTTATAACCTATATAGGTGATAACATACCAACAGTAGGTCTGTTTTCAGACCAATTGTCGTCAGATGAGCATGAGCCCGAATGAAAACCCCCGTAATAAGAGTATATACATGTACAATACGTACACCAGTATAAATATTATGTTCAGCTTATATAATAACATATATGAACAACTTATATATATATATATATATATATATATATATAGTGTAACCTACCCGGAACTAGCTGCATGCGAACTATATCTGGAGATCTAAATAACGATAGATGGACGAACGGCCGTCTCAAGTTTGGCATAGTCTAATGCCGCACAAAGATTAACAAAGGCAAATATGCTTTTTCTACGCCAACGACACTCGCACGCATTCGACACTGTGGCACTCATGAATATGAAACTATCCTTTTGCTATAAGAATCACAAAGTTACGTTTTTCAACAGGCTTCCCTTAGTATGCTCAGAGTCAGGCATGTTTGGGAGGTTTCCCAAAGAGGCGCTACATAAATGGGCAGATGAACGCATTCCAACATGCACATTGGAACCATAGCGCCTTCGAGAGGTTCTTATAAAGCACTATATAAATAGCCAGATACATATATTCAAACATACAAATATACTAACGTACAAATATACAAACATACATACATACATGAATCGTATTTTCTATAAATACGCTAATCAGCGTTTCATCATTTAGGTTGGGAATCCAAATGTCAGACATTCTTAGGTATAGGTCACTGCCGAAAATTCAACATTCAACTGCTAAATTCTGATGTACAGAACTCCATAATCTGTTGCAAATCTAACGCCTAATGCGTCTGCTGTTAGCCACAGTCAGCGTGCTTGCATGTGGTATACAGAGAGAATATAAAATTGATGCCACCTAACAACCATGACATGTCATTCCACCGTGCAGAGTTACACCGAACAGCTATTGGATGGGTTGCCTGCATGCAGAGCTGTTTCAGTCTCATCAGGTCTCAGTGAGTCGTATGTATGAAGTGATAAAGTGAGTGGGGGTCGGGGTCTCCGGTCTCCGGCCAATGATAAGAATTTCCGTTTATTTTCAGACTGACAAAAGCATGACACGTCATTTCACCGCGGAGAGTTACACCGAGCAGCTATTGGATGGGTGGCCTGCATGCAGAGCTATGTATACCAACCGCATATATGATGAAATAAGCGTTGAAGTAACAACAATTTCACTTTGGCTTCAGGACGTCCTACTACATCGTGAAATTCTCCTACGGTTGCGTGACTTCTAGCTTTAGCTGATAGCGGTGAAAACCTGTTGCAGAAAATGTTGCGGATATCGACATTAGCAGCTTTGATTGAACCACTGGAAAATATATGGAATTTCAACTACTTTATATAAAAAGACACATCTAGTCATGTATCAGGTCAGTTTATCTATCGCATTCATATTCTAATCCTTGTTGCTGTCAGTAACATCACCGTAATGATCGTAATAAGTTACTGACACCAACCAGTTGGTAGTGATTGATGGCCATTGTTTTCGGTTATTTATTCAATTCACTGCTCTTCACATTGTTACACCAGGTTTTCTTAAGTATTCATTAATACTGTTAACCTTGTGCAGCTTTGTTCCTTTTTAATTTCTTCTTCCTCTGAATATTGGATTATCAGGATTGTGTTTGATTGGAACATCGGTAACCTTATATCCATTCCATACAGACAAGCACTGACTGACAGACAGACTTTCAAATAGACAGTCAGGTTTTCAGTTAGACAGACAGGCTTTCAACAAGCTAGACAGACAGACAGACAGACAGACACACAGATGGACACACAGGCAGGCAGACTATCATATGGATAGACAGACTTTTCAAACAAATTCTTAGCATATTCCTGTTCAGTTTCTCTATTCATTTGTTAGCTGCGTCAATGTTATCAGAATACATATGTATAGCCAGAGAAAATGCATAACTCCGGATACGAGGTTTTGTGACTAATTTTCCGAGGTAAATTCCTTGGGTTTTTTCCATTAAAACCACTGATACACTATTTTTGGCCGGAAAAACACCGGGGCTTTATTGGCAGATTTGAGCATGCTTGATTTCTCAAAACAGTGTGTTTTTAATATTATTTTTTTATTAGGCTATAATAGTTCATAACACATACGGAACCTGCAGAGTTCCCAAGTAGCATAGTTAAGTCACATAAATCGTTTCTTATAATATTTTATAAAATTATACGTCAATTGGCCTAACGAAAAGCGAAACCATTGATAACCACGTGTTTACATAAAATAATCTAAAAGCCACTTGTATGTCACAATTAAATTGTACGTTGGAATAGTTTATATTGTCTAATATGCTTAAGACATACCTTTTTATTTTTGCTCTCAGTTCAGCAGCTAAGCAACGTTAAGCCCGTTAATCGTTGGTTACAATGCTTATTTCGTGATGGCGACCTCTCATAACAGATGTGGTGGTTATGTAAACTTATTTGTGATCAATGTACTTTTATAGCGCAATCTTATCGCTCGTTGAGAAATTGCCTAATTTTCAGCACATTGACGGAGTGTGGACTGCAGAGAATGTTCGTGATAAGTCTGTAATTACAATCACAATAATTAATTACAATATGCCAGTGGATTTCGATTAAAATAAATGTAAAAAGAAAAGAGGACCAGTGCAGAATGTAGAACTCGAAGAGACAGTAAACAAATGTAACAACAAAGTGGTCCATCAAGAACGTTTACGTCGACTCTCTGTTCAGCGTTCGAACATTATTACACTAGCATCTATCGTTAACTTTAGCGATGATGGTTTAAACCTGCTAAATGTGAATGAGGGCACAACGCGTCTCATCGTCAACTCTTTGAACGCGCGGTAGGCCTACAAGTTAACTCGCAGGTCTTCGTCATTTTCGTGGGCCTAGACGCGATATACGATACAACTCGTAGCTCAGTATATAGACCGACATTAGCACACATCAGTTTCTGCTATTGGCGCAAAAGGGAGTGCTGGTTCGTATTCTAACGACGGTGCAGAACGCAACGGACCCCTTTACCCTCGACGTTTCTCCACGGAATTTATTCACGAGCACGTGGCAACTTTTAAAATAAACAGCGATCAATGATAAATCATATTGTGTTATTAATCATAGTTACTTAGTTTTTATGAAAAGATTTCATGTGATGACAAAAATCCAGAGGGACCAAATCCTCAATTAGGCCTACATCCCTCTGCAGGCGCCCATTACATAACCTTACATTTGGGATGCACCCAGTCGTATGCTGACTTTCTAACCCATTCTATTGGTTTGTCTTTACGTCCCTGACCTATATCAGCTAACGTGACTTTGAAATTAAACTCATTTAGTCTGTTTTGAACTGATTTAACAGGTTCGATTAGGAGAGATCAGCATGCCAGTCGCAACAACGACAACATAGAAGTTAAGAAATGTGATCGTAGCTCAGTATACTTTCAAAAAGTCGGATTAAATCAATAAACGACGAGAAATCGACTCGAGGGCCGCCGCGACTCAAAATTAATGGCATCATAACGACGCAATCGAAATAAGTTGGTTAATTCATTATCATTAATTTATTGTATTATTTCTCAATTTGTGCCGGTTTTCTATGTTCAAAAATAAAATTAGATCTATTCACCTGCCAGTTTCAGAAACAACATTAATACCATTCAGCCAATGTGGTAGGTATCGAAAACGAACATTTATAACTAATCAAAAAGTTTGACGATGCAAACATTTGAAGTCAGAGGTGATTTCAAGCTTCCTTTTTTGACCCCCAAGACTAAAATGCATTGAACCGGTGTCAGTCAGCATTGACTTGCAGGACCGTACCGAGCTATAATTGCGCCCTGTGTCTTGCATCAATATGGCGCCCCTCATTTTGAAAATAGTATTTGCGCCCTGTGCCTAGCATCAATCTGGCGCCCCCACATTTTAAAAATAGTATTTTCGCCCTGTGCCTAGCATCAATCTGGCGCCCCCACATTTTGAAAACAGTGGATTTTATGGAATAATAGGCTATTCCATCCTGGAAATTGCGCCCTTTCCACATTTGCGCCCTGGGCCACGACCCCGCTGGCCCCTCCCTCGTTACGGCCCTGTTGCCTAGAAAGAATGTAAAGTCATTGTTGAATTGAATCATTTGATTCTCTGGCTATTGCTACGAGTTGTCATAGGAGCGACTACATTTCACGTCCTTCGTTACATCTTATTCTGCTCGTGAAATTTATATGCTAATTTTACAAATTTAAAATCCCTTTCTCATATAATCTTTAATAAGGCCTGTACTTATCAACTTTGAGGCAAACGCATAAAATGGTCTACTTTTTCATCCCAGATTATTGTCGAGGAATAGATTTTGAACAAAATGACACACATATAGCACATTCATGTTAGGAGTCCTGAGGTGTTCACGTGTTTTAATCTGTCAACTATAACGGTTAAATTCATAAAAAGCATGACTTCGAGAGATTGAACTATCAGAAACGTTTTATTACTTGTGACAACAAACATGTACCAAAATATTCAACACTACCAGCTCAACGCAGTGAAATATTAACGGAATTTTGTGGTTGTTTTCACAGATATTGAACGGTCATAAACAATAAAGGAACTTCTGGCGAAAGAAGTCACATGGATAAAGAAAGTCTCTCCAAGATCAAGGAATTGGAGCCCACATTCAATCTATATATTCAGCATTTCTAAAAGATGATTTGCGAATGGATTGTATTAGACCTGTGTAACATGAGACTATAATACAGTGGTGGAAACAGATATGGCATCACCTTGCAGAAAGCTAAAAAGGGGTTTAATACATGTAAGGTCACTTTAAAGTCAGTATTTTTTATTAACGACACTCAATTATTTTGTAGACAAGCACGAACTCAATCGTTAACATATTTTCTGGAATATCTGTTGGTCGATACAACTACTAAAATAAGAGAAATTTATTTGTTTCTACTTAATACGTCCTTATATTTCGTTTCACCACCTCTAGCTTTGATAATTATTTCTACCACTGTAGATGACGAAAATAATCATAGAAGCTCTTGAAAAAAAACGTAAGATGGATGGACTCGAAGAATTAGATCGAATCCTTAATTGTAAGCTCTGTCGGGAACGATTCAGTAGGTTAGTATCTCCTGTGATAAGTTAGTAAGTGGGCAAGGACCAATGTGTACGTACGACGATAGTAGCAGTATCTATAAAATAATGAGTCTTCCGATGGAAGAGATGAATTCAACTGGAAAAGCGATTACAGTGAGGATTCGGTTACTGGCACTTACTGCTCCATTAACACAGAGGATTCTTCAACTTTCCAATTAATGGTCAAAACCGACCAAGCAACCTGGCCATTGTGGACTTGATTTGACATGGTGTTGATGAAAAAGAGAAGTTGCATTGTAAGGATCATGAGCAAGTCTTTCGTGCACAATTGCTCTGCAATATAACGGCAGTTGCGCCGTCGAGGCCTGTGTGCACTTCTGAACTAATAATGTCGTGTAATTAATAACGTCTCGTAAGAATGGCGTGATAAATTACAGTTGTAGTGTATTGTATTGTATTTACACTCGCATTACATTCACTACATGCGTAGTGGGCCACAGTGACAGCCGTGAGTACTTAAATGGATAATAGTCCTCGAAGCTGCTAACAGAAATGAAAAGTGTTACCAAATTATTGGAGTACATGCATCACTTATTAGCCATTTTTAGTTTCAATTCAGGTAAATGTAGGCTATAGGACAAAGGGTAATTTTATTGTTATAAATAGCAGAGTCTTCCTTTTGAAATATTATTATTATTATTATTATTTCAAATACCCGAGGTAGTTCTGATAGCTCGGGTGATACTGAAGATTTCAACTGCACACTTATCAAGTAATAAGAGCCAAATTCATAAAACAACATGGCTGCAAAAAATTAAATAGTTGCACCTTTATTTGTGATGAAAAAAATGTCGTTTATAAAAATATTCAACACCTATGGCTAACATAGTTATAATCATGACTATTATTATTATTATTAATATAAATAATAATATTATTACAAGTTCAACAGGAATCGAGTTTAACTGCATGTCATACGCAGCCTGCAAAGCGACCATATGTCCTGCTGCTCATTTTACCGTCGCACCTAGTGATTAGGCTCGGCATGCGAGAGCGTGTGGCTAATCTCCTCCATCACTGTCTGATCTTCCAACCAGCAGTGTACGGTCAGTGTGCGGTCAGTGTACGCACTCATCAAAGCTATGAAAGAGTAGAAATCTCGAAAAAAACCTTTTAAATGGCTGAGAAGAACACCTGACAATAATTGAAAATCCCCCAAGGACTCCGTAGAATATACCCTGGCCTTCAACCACGAGCTGTCATACAGATCAACAACTCCTCGTCTCATCTCAATCGAGATTCCAATTCCGTGAAAATCGTCGCAACGAGATCCTCTGCACGCCTGAAGCAGTTGCCTAAAAGCGTTGCCAATAAAACGAATGATATTGATGGTCGTCTTGGTCATTTATCGTTGTTTTGATTGTAATGAAGCATGCTAGAAAACACTAACAATAACGATACCAATAGTAATAATTCTGATAAAAATAATAAGTCGTTCCAGAAAACCATCTGTCTCTCTCCGGAGAATAGTTTTATCAACCCGAGGGATCAGTGTTTACTTCGGGTAAAATTAATAATAATGATGATGATGGTGGTGACGACGATGACAATGACGACGAGGACGTTGACGATGACGATGATGATGATGATGATGATTATGATGATGATGATAAAACAATCATAATAAAATAATAAACTTTATCGTGACAAACCACTCCCAATCCCGGTTAAAATAATAATAATTGTACAGCAATGATGAATTGTAGCGGTATCCCTGATAACAATATAATAAGGATGATAGCATTTATCTGCGGCAGCAGCAGAAGCATCTTCGTCGTCATTATGATCTGCGATTCCAATTAAGATGTTGCCAATGAGCAGTATAATAAACACTACACTGTAATTAGCAAACGTGTTGCCCAGCAATGACCAGCCTTCTGGACTTGGAAATAGTGCTTTGCTGCGTCAAAGAAGGGCACCGAAAATAGAACTGTGTACCGTAAGGCTCTGAAGCATGACCGTGAAGCGTTAGCGACATCATTTTCTTGATCTCGGTATTTGAGTGAAGGTTATACACACCTATGGTTTCCAACTGTCTTATGATGACCTGTCGAACGAGGACTGTTTCGAATCCGACGTCATGAATCAGATATTGCACCATCGGCTGAGTCAGATGGTCTTCAATCTCCTGAGGAATTGTTGGGTAGTCGACAATGTGGGGTTTCAACCCTGAAGCAGACCATCAGACGAAAGAGATGTACCATAGGTCATATAGAGTCTATACTTCTACCCTATTTAGCCAAACTAATTGTCTAATGTAATTGGGTCTAGCTTATGTGACCATATATATCCACAGAACACCTTTGTCAAGGAGAAAAAGACTAGACAATAATTGGGCTATAGTATGTAGATGCACAATTGCATTCTAAACTATTGGTTGAATTTATTGTGGGCGATGTAACAATATTAATGAACCAATGGCGAAAGGCTACTAAAACACTGCATTCATTTTTCCAAACATATAATTTAACGCATCATCAGGATTTTAAAAACTGTACGGATGCTAGCAGAAAACAATTGGCACAGCACAATAATAATAATTATATAATAGCAATGATAATGATAATGATAATGACGATGATGATGACGACGACGATGACGATACTATTAAATATAATAATAATAATAATAATAATAATAATAATAATACTAGTATTAATAATAATATCCAGATTACCACTTAATTCTCGTTCCGGACAGTTACTGTATCACCTGAGGACTCAGAACTACATCGGGTAACAATAATTATAGCCATAATAACTATTATAATAATAATAATAAAATAAAAAATGATGAAATTGTCTGGTTCTTATTCATTTTCCTCTGCCCCATCTAGTCGAGAAAGTCATGCACCTTGCTTGACTGCCATACAGTTAAGTATGACTCCTGTAATAACTTGTGGTCATTCGTTCAAATTTATACTATGATTGTAATCCTACCATGGTCGCGCAAATTTGACCGCAATAAACGAATATTATTAGTTTTATTGAAACTTACGTAGACCTGAACATCTTTCGGCCAGGCGGAATATAGCTGAAACAGAACAAATTTCTTTTTTTAAAGAACGTCGCTGCATACGCTATAGCGTCCTCTTGCGAACAGAAAATTAATACAACGCGTTGGTCTCATCCGACTATGTTCCGAAGCAAAGCAAGCTAGATCGATAAAATTTTGATACCCACACCCGGTTGACAACCACTGCAGAGTAGAAGAATATTCAGAATGGTCCAAGGGTCGTGTTATTGTTACAATTTTTATTATTATTATTTTTAATGTTATTATTATTATGTTTATTATAATTATTATTATATTATTATTATCATTATTATTATTATTATTATTATTATAATAATATATATGTTTCACATTATGCTGTTATCGCCCATGATGAGCTAATGGAGTGTTGGCAATGTCCCGAAGAGGCAGACTGCGTTCCCACGCTGAAGAACAACTGAAATACGTTGGAACAGAAATGACGTCTCCATTGGATCGTGGGTTGCAGCACTCGTTCGACTACCCAACTCTGAGATGAACTCCAGTCCTTCACTGCTCCAAGCGCCGCCGGATTCCAAGGAGAGGGCTACGAAGTCGTGGGTGTTGGTTATGGTGGAATACTTGGCCCTCTTCGTCTTAGCTGCGCGTTCGGCTGCTTCGCCAGCTCTGATAGATGTGTCGACAAGATGTGACTTGGCGTAGGTGTCGGGCACTGTCACATCCCATGCCAGACATCGACCACGTGTCCAAGGAATGAGCGTGACGCCGTCCGGTCGCTTTCCATCTTCTCTTAGCAAGCCGAGAGGTTCCTTTTGCGCTGGAATCTTCGCCCTGCCAAGAGCTCTCCAGATGACATCGTTCAACATGCTGTGTCGTTGATGTTTTCCGCTGCCTCTTCTACAAATTAGTCCATGGAGCCCTTTTGCGTCGACGCTCTCTTGACATTGGTGACACAAATGTGGCTCGCAGAGCGTCGTTCCTAGCCTCAACCCGGCTGCCAGTCGTACATCCTCGTTTGAGAGGCGCAGGCCTAGGGCAGTCACAGAGGGCGCTAGCATCCAGTCTCCAGAATGAGGTGCTCGTGAGGCCAGCAGGCGAGCACGGTCGCATGGATTGCTATTGGAATCCAGCAGACCTTTCCATGCCTTGTCTGTGAATCGGAGGTCCCATTCTTTCTGGCGATAACTTGCTGCTCCTGTTGGTGGTTCTGCATCTGTCAGGGTCTTCCAAGCGTTGAGTGCTGAACTTGCAAGTTCATATGGTTCCTCAGCAGACTCTGTTGGTAGGATGCATGCCTGTAATAATAATAATAATAATATTATTATTATTATTATTATTATTATTATTATTATTATTATTAGATGTGAACTCTTGAAAAATCACGGGTCATACCTAATTTTAACGTTGCTAGAGTAGTGGCTAAGACACTGGGACGCAGAGCTAAGATACACATTAATTCAACGAAACGGTCAAGGCGAACTGTGCGTCACCTAAGCAAAGGTCTACTGCAAGTTCGCCGCGGTCAATACTCAAGTATGCCAAAAATTCACATCACCCATTAAGATTCCATTTAGTTTTAATAACTGCAAATATAGTTCCATTACTCGCTGTATTTCATTTTAATGACTGCAAATATATTCACATAGACGTGAATAAAAAAATTGGAAACGCAATTCGGGCATTTGTTTACTTATGCCCTACAACAGACGCAAGACTCTTGCAAAGAGAAACTGCACCCGGTGTAGTAAGGTTTACGGAAGATTTACGGAAAAACTTGCCATACGTTAATGCATCCGGTGCTGCGGACAGACATACAGACGCACGCAAGATATCACGTGACTTAGGTAATTATTATTATTGTTATTATTATTTTTTTATTATTATTAGTATTATTATTATGATTATTATTATTATTATTATTACTTTACTATGTTTCCGTACGAATTTGTTTGATATTAAATATTGGAATAATACTGGTTTAAATAATTATATCGCCCTCGTTTTCTACGTACGTGATGCCAGAGGTATGTAAGGTCGACCGTCTGCTGGGGATCTGTAACACGCCACTGGAAGCATCAGATGGACGGCTTCTGGATCGTCCGTGGCTCTTATGTGGATTCCGCAGAACGTGCAGACAAAATCATCGGATTCACGTCGATAGCAACCTTCCATTGCGAGCAATCTCTGACATAGTAAAGATCATATTCACGATCACAATCACGATTAATGCGGTCGACCTATAAGATTGAGTGTGGCCATCTAGAAGCCGCACTTTGAATTGTGAAATGCGCATGCGGCGCATAGGCCTACGTTTCATTCAGGTGTATTTATGATCTGTCCTCATTTGACTAATAAGCCGAGCACAGCAACATAAAAAATCTCATCCCAGCGGGCCCGATTACTGCGACACCAGAAAAGATCCGATAGAAATGTCATTTGATGAACAATGACAAGAACACACTTCAACGCAAGCCCGTCGTGTTTTCCCGCTAACAGGATCATACTCGCGGAACATACTTCTACTGCATTTGCGTTCTGCTATACGGACCTCGAAACTATGTTTTTAAAAGCAACTTTTCTAGATTTAGCTTCAGTAACATAATTAATTATACTTCGTAAGTTAATTACGGATCCGGCGAGGGTTCATATAAATCGGCTTCGATGTGGTCTCGAGACCGTGGTCTTGATCTCGAGACGGTCTCGAGACCGGAAAACTGCAGTCTTGGTTTTGGTCTCGAATGCACCGGTCTTGGTCTTGGTCTCGGATGTGTCGGTCTTGGTCTTGGTCTTGGTCTTAAAGGAGCGGTCTTGGGATTGGTCTCCGTGTTAGGTTAGCGTTCTTGGTCATTTGCCGCACCAGAGCAATTTCTTTTATATTTGTCGGTTATTTTCGATTATTAGACACACCGGATGTTTAGGCTCTAGGCGATTGTTATCGATCTATGACGAGCTGACAATCTATATATACATGTTACTATGGGCAAAAAATGCATTTGCAAGGGAACCAGCCATTTAAAAATTTGCTTTCACAAATATCAAGGTTCTGGAACAATCTAACATTTGTGTGATCGGCCACGTGTAGTCACTATTAACCCACAATTCCAAGAACAAATACATGTAGGCCTACATAATTCAAACGGGACGTTAATCTACTTGTCTTAATGTATTTAGTATTTACATATCGTATACTGTAAATAATTTATAGTGTGATATTCTCAGGCCGAAGCCAAGGGCTGAACCCGCAAAAGTTCAGATTGGCCGGTAAAACTGTTGCTGGACCAATATTAAGATTAGTATTCTTCAGCAATAATTTATGTTTTAAGCATGTTATTCCGCTTTAGCGTCGTAATAAACAGAATTGTTTATAAAAAAAAGATCATCGGTCTTGGACTTGGTCTCGGACCACCCGGTCTTTGTCATGGTCTTGGTCTCGGACAACCCGGTCTTGGTCTTGGTCTTGGACCTCTCGGTCTTGGTCATGGTCTTGTTCTCGGACAATCCGGTCTTGGTCCTGGATCTCTCGGTCTTGGTATCGGCCTTGGTCTCGAGGTTTTGGTCTCGTGCCCAACACTGCATCGGCATTTGCGCTCTGTCCATCTCGGTATTCTGCTGAAGTGTACTCGGTCCTGTGCACCAATCATTCTCAAAACTCGTCTTGAAACGTAATTGTTTAGACCAGCTGAATTGATGAACAACGCTTTTACGAGGAATCCAAATTGCTCTATATTAGCTGTTTGATGCATTCATGAATCCGCATGCATGCATACAAACAATGGCGTCTTCAAAACTGAAGACGTGAACATGATGGCGCAACCCTTTATCTCTATCTATTTTTAACTTTATCTTTATCATTATCTTTATCTTTATCTCTATCTCTAGCTTTATCTCTATCGCTATCGTCATCGTTACCGTTATCTTTATCTCGATCTCTATTTCTATCTTTATCTTTATCTTTAGCATCTCTATATCTTCATTAGGAAATGCGAAACGTCCGCAAGCAATGCATACGGCCGCACAACAAAGTCAGTTAAATAAAACCAATTCACCTACTTTTTATGGTAGAAAATCTGCAGTTTTAAGAAAAACCTTCCTGGTGTTGAGCCGACGATGTCGTATTTCGCATAGCGTTTATGTCTGCGAACCGAGTGTGCGCGCGCGTGTGATAGGTTTATTTAACGACGCGTCCATGACAAGGATGATATAAGTGTGATATACCGAAACTGATTTTGCTCTATACTACACGGATACTATGCCAGACTTTGACGTTATGGCATAGGCTATAGGCTATATATATATATATATATATATATATATATATATATATATATATATATATATATATTATATATGGAATTAATATCAACGCAAGTGGTATTGCAGCAGACCATGGCTGTCAACTCAATTAGAAGGACAGAACTCGAGTTGAGAGAGGCACAGGGTAGGGGGAGGTAGGAGCGGATAGCAGAGTGCAGAGAAATGACATATTGATTAAAGCAGAGGTTTTCAAACTGTGGTCCTCTGATCACTTGGTGTCCGTCGCTTGTTAACAAGGGGTGCGCAATCGGGTCCAAAAAACAGTAAAAATACATTTGCAAGGTTTTCATTGTCAGGAAGGAGGTAGGGACGGTTAGTGTGCAAAGAGACGACAGATTGATTAAAGGAGGAGTTTTCAAGCTGTGGTCCCCCGACCCTATAGGAGGGGTTCGTCGTTTGTTGCCAAGGGGTTCGCAAGCAGGTGACATGATATGTGTATTTTGATTATCCTCTGCTTTTCTGCTGCACGGTTGAACTGTGTTGAATGACAATAGTCAACCGTGAATTACATAAATAATAACGTGGATAGGCCAAATTTAATGAATAGGGGTCCGCCATCTGACCACGACATGCTCTGGGGTTCAGAGCGTGGGACAAGTTGAAACCCACTGGGTTAAAGTGCCCGGACTGTAACGCTTAGATTACAGATTAACAGACGAACGTAATGAAGAAGAAACATCGAATAGGCCTACATAAGGTGAGGAAAATCGGTACACTCAATTGAACTCCGCCACTGTTTGGACTTTGACAGTGCCAGTCCCAAGCCTAGAGAAAGAAGGAAGGCGACACCAAATCATCTTCGATATGGAACGGTGTCGTTAAAAATTCAACACATCAACAAGGTACATTCGATTGCCGACTCCGTCATTGTTCGTGCATTGGTGGCAGTGCCAGTCTCAAGATTGGATGGAGGAGGGCGACGCTAATGATCTTTGTTATCACACAGTGTCGCAAAAACACTGAACAATCGGTGCATGGCTTGAGTTTAGAGAGATGGAAGAAGACCCTGGGTGATGATGTTCAACATAGGATCGAGGTAGCGAAGGAGAAAAATGTAGGAAAAGAAATTGTTAGAAAGAGTTATAAAGTGAAGAATCTCTGTGACTCATAAAGAAATCCCGGTTAACCGAAATTGCATCGTCAACAAATATAGACGCTGCGTATTTTACCGAATCATAATATTGCCACTAACCGTAGGGACTGCATTCTCGGGGCTGTCACGCTGAGAGCGCTTCTGAATAGCTAGCTATATTAATAACCAGATACAATACGATACAATGTAGTTAATATCTTCACTTGTGTAAAGTAGCACTCTTTGTATTAAGCGTTATCAATGTGTTCTGCAACTAATTAGTATGATCTATGCCTTTGTTTCTGGCCGGTTTTCTGGCCAGCAGGGCCCTAAGGGTCAACAAAGGTAAATGAGGTGAGGAAGAGAAACTTAAGAAGAGACACTGATCAAAACCGTGGCTGACGGTAGAAGAGAACGGATATGTGAAGGTTGGTATTCAACGCAACGATTGTTTGTAGAACGTCAACGCAGCAGAGCGATCCACCGATTCGCTTGGCACTCGGATTACCGATTTCTCAATTGACTATGATGAATTATTTCCATTATATTGGCCAATCTAATGAAAGTTTTAAACGAACTCCCTCAAATTAATATTAAAATCAATGTAGGTCTGCCTTATCGGTTTAAGTCTTGCAACGACTTTCTCTGGTTGATTTCTTCGTTATCACTGACAGAAGATCAGAGAAGGCCAGTCTCTTCGTCCTGTGAGGCAGCCATGGTATGAAGTGTTGCGATCTAATTTTCTTAGCCTCGGCATATGAGGGTGGGAAGTCAGGTCGTCTCATCATCCCACCGACCGTGTACTCATTGTTACTGAGTTTGCCAGGGTACTATTCAGATGGAGCACAAAGTTTTGCCCTGGAGGGGATTTGAACTCCAGACCTCTTGATCGACAGTCCAGAACACTAACCACTACACTATTTAGTCCCCAATGACTGGCCTATAGCTAAATGAAAATGTGGAATATTCAACATTACATCATGACAAAGATTACATAACTTACCCCAATTATTAACTCACCAGCACCCCTTTCAGCTAATATAATGAACTATATAAGCTTGTGCTCAGGCAGGGGCGTCAATTCCCACCTCTGAGTGATGGAGGCAAACCCCGGACTCCAGAGTTAGGAAGGCAAGACAAAGACCGGAAATTTCCGGTCTCGAGACCACATCCCTGCTCCTCGCTTCTTCCTTCCCTTCTCTTCCTCTCTTTCCTCTCTTTCATTCCTTCATTCCTATATCCTTACGCCGTATTGTTTCTAAACTTTCTTTCTTAAAATGAAACAATTCAACAGAACAGAAAATAAAATTATAATCATACAACCTGGGGCTAAAATGGAAGTCCCAGATACAACTGAAAAAAGAATCCCGAGAAACTTCAGAGTCGAGCAGCAGGTCATTACAGACTAAATTAGCGGTACATCTAGGTAATAGGCGTACATACAACTGGAGGTCATTCCGTACAGAAGGACCCACAACCGACAAAGCACGACGCTGGTAGACTGTGATGGGTCTGTGACAAGGATTATATACGTGTTCAGGGTTTACCATAGTATATTTAGCGCAGAATTAGTTCCGTGTATATATATATATATATATATATAGCCTACGCCACGACGTGAGGGTTTACCATAGTATATATAGCGCAGAATTAGTTCCGTATATATATATATAAATATATATATAGCCTATGCCACGACGTGAGGGTTTACCATAGTATATTTAGCGCAGAATTAGTTCGAATTACCCGCCAATGCTCAACCATCGATCCATTTACGTAAACAATTAGTTGTGTCCCGAAATTAGTGAAATGTTGTCACCAAATTTGAAAAGAAGACGGCGATAAAAACGTTACCGAAACCTGGCTTTGTTAGCCGTTACATATGATGCTATTCAGGAACCCAGCCGCCCAGCTCGCGCCTCACTGTCACTGTCATATATGGGCTTTATATATATATATATATATATATATATATATATATATATATAGCATCTTACATTAAGCGTAGGCGAATCATTTAAGGTAACAGGCGTATCCACAACGGGTGGGTCATTCCGTACAGAAAGACCCACAACCGAGAAAGCACGACGCTGGTAGACTGAGGTGCTGGCACGAGGATCCATGCAGAAGATCACCACAGTGGGATCTAAGAACAAAACGTTTGATACATGCAGGACAACAATATCTCAGAAAGATTGGTGGGGGCAGCGCCAACGTAGCGCAGCGATTCTGTACTGAACACAGTAGATGCTCTGCGAGATAGTAAGTCAGATAAAAAAAGCAATATCTAGTTCGGAAAGTCATATGTAATTATGTACTATGTCACGCCGCTCTCTACTCAAAACTGTTTCAATTTCATAGGTCAACACATGCATATTAAGATCACGAACCAACATAAGTTTAGCGATAAGTGTCATGATGGGCGTCGGGGGGTTGGTACATGGAGTAATGGATTGGTGCGCAGAGTAGAGGAAGCGATTTCAATTCCCGCAACCCTCAAGAACGACTAGACCTTCTTTCGCTAGGCGGCGACGTTGGTTAAATCAGATGTATAATGCGATGGACGACTTGCATAGCTCCCCTACAGTCAAATTCGACTTCAATGAAAATTTTTCTGATGATTTAGGGACCAAGCTCTTGAACAGATTAAAGATATCAACAGCAGGTAACAGGCGGTATGTAGCTAAATACAGAGACGGCAACTTCAGAGTCGAGCAGCAGGTCATTACAGACTAAATTAGCGGCACATCTAGCAATTTTACATTCAAGATCATAACCTCTCTTTTTTTTAATAGAGGAAAGTTGAACACAGGATAGAATCAGGGTCTGTGAGTTGACAGTTGATTTATCAGTTGAGCAATCGTAATCTCAAATTTTCTACAGCGCCCAAAAAGCGAAGTCGAGGGAACCGGCTTATTCACAGGCGCATGACCTATTCTTCAGTATAGGAGACGCTGCGTGGGAGAAGAGCCATCTTTCTCGTGGATCTTCAGCACTTTCAAGTTGGTTGCAGAAATACGAGCTTCTTGAATCGTCCATGAGTTTGTTGCACGGCAGTGTCGATGGTAATACTGCTGCCACTCAAACCCTGAGCTCTCCATTTAATCTCTTGAACACGACGTTTATTCTTTACCCTGGGATGTATCAGATGAGAGTCATCTAACGATTGGTTTGAAATTGGAAAAACAGTATATTCACTAGTTGAGCAATTGTAACGCAGAGGCGTTGTCAACCCTTGGACCCTTGGAGTAGGTATTTTCTGGAGTACATGTTTAATCAAACTCGTCAAGTCATCTTAGCACCAATGCTTCGGTTAAGCATACAATCCAGAGTTTCACTTGGCGTCAGTTCCTTATCATCACGGTCATCTCTAGTTCTCGACAAAAACGCTCTCTTTCTCTCTACGTGAATCGAGCGTCCAGCAATTCAGAAACCGTTGCCATGAGTTCTGTTGTGTTGGCGAAATTTCTCCCTATGAAAGGAAATAAACAATTTCC
Organism: Bimastos eiseni; assembly: GCA_959347315.1. Classification (NCBI taxonomy): domain Eukaryota; kingdom Metazoa; phylum Annelida; class Clitellata; order Crassiclitellata; family Lumbricidae; genus Bimastos; species Bimastos eiseni. The sequence continues at coordinate 7,880,769 of OY365822.1, read as the reverse complement.
TAAGCACCATAGGTATTGGTAGTCGTTCTCATCATCATCGTCGCGTCGTCGTCACCATCATCATCATCTCATTGTCATCGTTAGCATCAGCAATAGCAGCATCATTTCCATCATCCTCTTCTTCCTCATCGACCTCATGTTCATAATCTTCGTCATCATCATCAGTGTCGATATCGTCATCATCATCGTCGTCGTCGTCGTCATCGTCAACATTATCATCATCGTAACCCTCGTCACCCTCGTTAGCCGTTATCACTATGTTCATCAACTCAGTAGACTCATTCAAAATAAAATTGAAAGTGTTTCTGTTTTTTAAGGTTTATCTTGTCTGCTGACTTTCGTTTTAGGATGTACGGCGCCCGTGTAATAGTTAGGGCCGCGTTTACGGCGCTTTATAAATCGGCGTTATTGTTATTATTAATACTATTATTATTATTATTATTATTATTATTATTATTATTATTATTATCATAATCATTGTCACCATCATCATCGTTTTCGTCATGGTTATCGACGCGTATCATCCCATTGCATAAGATTTTAGTCACATTGCACCTGGTGTTTGTAACATAATGTATATGACTGGCGTATCTTTGTACAAATGGACAAAATGGTGAAATGGCGTCACATAGCATGACAAATAACATTACAAATGACAACAAATTGCATTGAGACATTTACATTACATACCGCATCACATCAAGTATTTCATCACATCCTGTAACTTCTGCTTTATGACGTAACACACAGCATTATAATTTAAAAAATTGTGATGTAGTAGCATAATTTCAAAGTTTCATGTGGAACTATTATGATATAATCGTTACCCACGTTTAATTTTGTGTGTAGGTTGTGTTGATGATAACATTGAAATTCTTATATGAAACCATTCGCTGAACGCCATAAACCTTAATGATTTGTGTCCGGCGGGTCTCTCCTTTCTGCCTCAGTAAATCCTTTCTCGTAAGTCTCGCACCAATTAACCAATACTCACAGCTGCCTTACAAAGGAGTCTGAAAGCAGTTTTCATTAGACTATATAGGATATTAATTTATTATACCTGTATTATTATTATTATTATTATTATGTTTATTATTATTATGTTTATTATTATTATGTTTATTATTATTATGTTTATTATTAAAACTAGAAAGAACAAGAAGAAACAACAAGAAACGTGTAATGAATACCTGAGGATCGATCAAACTGTGGTTCGTCGACTATAGGGTTGTGTCGACTGCGGTCAACGTCCAACGCCTGATGAACAGCCTCTGGATCATCGTTGACCTCGTCCGTTGACCTCCTAATCCGAAGTCCACAGGTCATACAGACGAACTCGTTCGTCTGTGAATCGACGTAGAAGTGTTTTCCACATTCAGACATTTCGACCGATTTGCAATAAAACAGGCCCAACACAAACGATCGTCACTGCAAACATGAACACGTCGTCTAACTGTACTGGTAACTGGTTGAAAACGTTGAGAATTTCATCACGACAAAGGCGTAATAACTACAATAAACAAATTATAATTTAAAAAAATCAACAACAGCACATTTTAAGCCGCGACCCCCCATAAACAACTTAAGACTAAACGCAACACCGTCCATTATTATTAGTTAATATTATTAAATGGCCAATTCTAGAGCGCCGTAAAGCAAGCCATGCGCTACAAGGGCGCATTACATCAACGATGATCATCAGCTTACCTCAACAAACATAATCAACCATGATGAGATGACAATAGCAGCATCAGTTCATTAGGAATAAGTCTTAATATGCTTGTTGCTAGGAGAAGTGGCACCGAGCTCTTCCCCTCCCTGGCTAGAAGACGTGCTAAACGTGCCGTTCCTTGAGCCACCATGGGGCTAAATTTCTACGTCAATGGCCAGGTGGATGAAGTCATCGAAGTCTGCTCTGTCTCCCTGCACACCCTGGTCGTCCTTCGAGGGCATGGTCTTCCACCATGTGGCCACCGACGCCACCACATTCTCGAGGTTATTTTAAGCGGCACCGCGCCAGAGTGGTGGGGCCTTTCGTCTGTAGCCGACCAAACTCTAGAGCAGTCTCTTTCCATGGCTGACCTCTGTTTCTTTCCATGGCTGCTGTATTACTTTCCGTCTGGAACTGCAACCACACAGGAGCGTCGCCTTAAGTCTGTCATCTGTAGCGAGACACGTCCTACTTCTCCGTTTCCAGAACTGTTCGGCGACATTAAGCCCTCATGCTGCCGCGCGCACGATTTCAAACTTCCACAAAACGGGTTTAAGACTCTTTCTTAACTTTACGGTTACCATGGCTTATTAACGCAAAGAATTAAATAACATACATGCAAACATTCGAAATTTCAGTATTACCTGCAAACTTTTGTGACGAGATTCCTGCTCTAGAAAGGTTGAACAAGCTAACGAGTGAAATAACTCCATTATATCGCCAAATTTTATGCCACCGCGCTGATTGTGTGAGTGGATTGAGTCACACATACACACACACACAAACATACACGCACACACAAGCACACACACATACACACACACACGAAGCTGACTAGCTCCTAGATCAGAATCGGCGGCCACAACGATCACAAAATTGACCACAGCATGCAGCTTACTGGTCAGATGTACATTGACCACCACCTATCATGAGGATTATAGCTATATATCATTTGACAAACGACTGCGGTCTGTGGACGACCGGTGTTGATAGGCGACTCAGGACATGTGCTTCAGTCGCCATCACGTTTTAAGCAACGACCGGCCATAACAACATAAGACTAAATGCAACACAGTCCCATGCGATGTTTGTTGCAAAGAGGAGTGGCACCAAGCAAGCTCTCTCCCTCCCTCCCCGATGGAAGAAGTGCTACTTGCCTTTCCTTGCGCCAACCTTGGGGTAGATTTTGACGTTAGTGGGCATGTGGATGAGATAATCGAGGTCTACTCAGGCGTCATGCACATCATGCGCTTTTCCCGACGCGTTGTATCTGGTCTCAGTATTATACGCGGTTCCGGCGTGGAGTGCCCTGCGTCAACCGCCGACCAAAGAAAATAGAGCAGATTATTTCCTAAGCTGCACCTTTGTATTGCTCAGGGCTTGAAGTGGGACGGTATGAAACGGTATGCCACACCAGCAACTCTCCTGGCCGACTGCAGGTATATCGGTACTTCTCCGACCAAAGAGCCATAGGCTATATTGCAGGAGAGGGAAATGGTTCCTGTAACTATACCGGCACCTCATTTTTTCCACTTCAAGCCCTGGTGTTGCCTTCCGCCTGGAACAGCTACAGAGGGGCTAGTATCTTCAGTCGATCAAAGACAATAGAAAGGTTTCTTTCCATTATTAAACGGACGATTTCTATAGCGCCGTGGATGCATCTCTGTGTTGCCTTCCGCCTGGTACTGCAACCACAGACAGTCTCTTCAGCCGAGGACTACCTCATCCAATCCATCATCTGGATTAAGAGTTGGAGAAACGCGTCCTAGGCCGCTTCCCTGTTTCCAGTACCGGTTCTGCAACACTGGGCCCCGTCCGCGCGCCCGCACGATTTCGAACTCCCTCCAAAAGTCGCAAAGAATTTTGTGTCCAGAATTCAATATGAGAGTATTATGAAACACCGTAAACTTGAGAGAATCGCTAATAGAGTATACCTGAGTTGGCAAACATCAAATATTGTATTTATATGAAACTTTTTGCGCTGCAAGAACGACCTTATTCTATCAATTAATTTGTTTTCATTATGTAGGCCCTATGCCTCCCTGCACCAACTTGCTGTGAACATAACTTTAAAGTCGCAGCTAGACTAATTCTGAGGCAGTGTTCTGTTTTACAGATTACTGTTTTACAGATTACATTTTGGGGTCTAGTGTACATTGCGATGACAGCATAACATAGTCAGCGAAGAGTTATTGACTGCGAAGAAAAAGAGAAGGCAACCTGAACCAGCGCATCACAGATGGCTCAGCCAGATAACGAGGAGGTCGCCTAATTAGACCTGGGTAGGAGCAAATCGATTTTTCGCTTATTTTGGAGAACTGAGAGAGAAGCCACGTGCTTCATGACAAAGTACACTTCAGGAATTAATGCATTGCAATAAGACGCATCAATTTACCAGAATCCCTGATTGTTTATTAACACAGAGAATAATTATATTGCATACAAACGATTCAAGCATTCGGACTTTCTGCATTGAATAAAAACGGTTTGTTTGTCGAGCTTCGTAATGAAATAAAATGACTGATTTATTCGCAGACTATACAGCATAAGGTTTAGTTCGAACTAAACACATTCACGTTCGTGTAAATGGAGAAAATATTTATAAGAGCGCGCAGACTGTTTAGCGCACAACTTTGGATCACTCATTGCTGATGGTCGCTTAAAGGGCAGGAGATCTTCTCCCCACTCAGATAGTTCTGGCACTTTGACCAATCAGGAAGACCTCATCTGTTGACCTGGTTATGCCCGGTGGTCGAACTAACTAGCGGGAAACTTTGAGAGTTTGATGACGATCAAAGAAGTGGTCACACTATTGCAATGATTATCAAAACAATATTAAGCAATGTTTAGCAACGCGATAAGATTGATAGTCCTACATAATCTCAGACTTAATGCTACTAAGTCCCGTGAAATGCTGGTTAAGAAACAATTATGTCATCGTTTCCTTTAACTGCAGTGAACGCACCTATATTTCGTGAGGTATCTTACATAGCAATGTATCCAGACGCATTCATGTAAACGCATATATGCACTTACGTGTAAAATGTGAAGTAGATTAACTGACTCGAGCTCTCGTTGAAGACGTCAGACGGACGGAAGCTGCGACGACTGTTACAATTTGACAAATGTGAGGACGACGCTTTATATAGACAGTGAACGGCTTTCAGACGTCACGAAGCGACACGCATCGCAATGCACGATGCTGTTTTGCAGCCTACGACAACTATAACTTATAAATTATTCAGAATCCGGGCTTAGCGAGCTTGCTGTATTATTTCTCGTAATAACATCGAATAGCAAGACATCGACTAGGACATCTCGAACAGTAGGACTACATGTTTACACCACACAACCAACAAGATAGATCAGCGGTTCTCAACTGATGCTCAATTACGATTTGTTGCCATATGATGGGCGTTACTTGACGGAATTTTGTAAGAGTTATAAGACGGAACTGTCGACTGCTGAAAAACGAACGTGACTCAGACGTGCTTGCGACCAACGACTCGAACGACACACAACGACACACAACGACACACAACGACACACAACGACACACAACGACACACAACGACACACAACGACACACAACGACACACAGCGACACACAACGACACACAACGACACACAACGACACACAACGGGCTCGGGCTCTCTTTCTCATTCTCTTCCTCCTCATTCTCTTCCTCCTCCTCCTGCTATTAGCCGCGCTCGGGCTCTCCTTCTCATTCTCATTCTCCTCCTCCTCCTCCTCCTCCTATTAACCGCGCTCGGACTCTCATTCTCATTCTCAATCTACTCATTTGACACGATTCAAATTGTCTCAAAGCGTGAATCATAATCAGATGCTAATCTCTTTTACAGTATTACTTCTGTTCACTTTTGCCAGCTTTGGGCAAACATTTCTATCCGTCAACATGATCTAAGATATCACTGCAAGATTGATACTTATGGTGAAAAATGCGCATGTGGCGCATAGGCCTACGTAATTATACACAAGTTTCATCCAAGTGTATATATGATCTGTCCTCATTCGACTGATAAGCCGAGCACAGCAACATAAAAAATTTCACCCAGCGGGCCCGATAACTGTGACACCAGAAAAGATCCGATAGAAATGTCATTTGACGAACAATGACAAGAACAAGAACACACTTCAACGCGAGCCCGTCGTGTTTTCCCGTTAACAGGATCATACTCGCGGAACATTCTTCTACTGCATTTGCGTTCTGCAGCCATAGGGGGTGACAAAAATTCCTATACGGACCTCGACACTATCTTTTAAAAAGCAACTTTTCTCGATTTAGCTTCAGTAAAATCGTTCGTTCATTATACCTCTTAGTTAATTGCGGACCCGGCCAGGATCCATATAAATCGGCTGACCTATCGGCAGTTCCGCCTGGAACTGCAACCACAGAGGAGCGTCGCCTTAAGTCTGTCATCTGTAGCGAGACACATCCTACTTCTCCGTTTCCAGAACTGTTCGGCGACATTAAGCCCTCATGTTGCCGCGCGCGCAATTTCAAACTTCCACAAAACGGGTTTAAGACTCTTTCTTAACTTTACGGTTACCATGGTTTATTAACGCAAAGAATTAAATATCATATATGCAAACATTCGAAATGTCAGTATTACCTGCAAACTTTTGTGACGAGATTCCTGCCCTAGAAAGGTTGAAAATAACGACTCACTGATATAAATTTATTTAATGACGCATCCATACGATACTGATGTGCGTGCAAGCTAACGAGTGAAATAACTCGATTATATAGCCTTGGCTACAAACAAACCAACAGTGAACGTCTCATATAAAGTTTCGAAGAATGATATCATGGCACGTGAGCACTAAAAGCCACTCGCCATCAATTAACGTTTTGCTCTCGTGTACAGCGCCCTTTCTTTCGGCCTCGGCTGCACTATCTCATCGCAATCATCAGTGTTGGGTAAACTCATACAAGAAATGAGTTAAATCAAAACTCAACTCATGCACCTCGAAATGAATTAAAACTCAAACTCAAATCAGTTGTTAAATGAGTTAAATCATCTACTCACACGTGTCTCATACTGACACGTTCTGAGTCCAAAAGGGATGGTCGGGTCAAAGGGGAAAGCGAGGGGGGGCAGGGGAGTCTTGGTGTCGCACAGCCTCGCAGCCTCGCGCGGTCTTTCAAACAACCCTCGCAGCCTCCAGCCGTCTCAGCATGAGCAATCTCTCATCGGTATCAACGACATAGGCGGCATCGGACTGCCGCTCTCGGCCGTCTCAGCATCACAGCATCTCAGCATCTCAGCATCACTGACTGGCCGTCTCAGCATCACAGCATCTCAGCATCTCAGCATCACTGACTGGCCGTCTCAGCATCACAGCATCTCAGTATCACTGACTGGCCGTCTCAGCATAACAGCATCACAGCATCTCAGCATCACTGACTGGCATCTCTCAACTCTCAACTCTCAACTCACTTTTGCCAGCTTTGGGCAAACATTTCTATCCGTCAACATGATCTAAGATATCACTGCAAGATTGATACTTATGGTGTCGTCTGGCTAACGTGTGCACCAACTATATATTTATGCTATATCTTAATTAACTAATTAAGAGATTATAAAAATTACTTCTATGGTACTGATCTCGGCAACTGCCGAAATGCTTGTTACTACATGGATGGCCCTGCTAACGGGACTTAGGTCCTATTTGGATTTTATCCTCCCTGTTGTTCCCGACTGAAGATTCTTACTGTTTACTGTTTCTGTTCCTTGTTATTATCATTGGGTGCAATAAAAAGACGGTGTTATGTTGTTATGTTATATTACAAATTGACTTTCACACTACTACTGACTACTGAGTCCAGCTTTTATGAGACCATGCAGTTCTGTTCGGGTCATCTTGCTCCTATTGTGTTCATCAGTCCACAGATTGTTCGTCAATGACCAAATGCGTTTCACATTTGCAACATTTTGCTCATAATTCAGGAAGGTTGTATGCATTTTTGTGCAATGGTAAGCTTTGCGAATTTTCACGTTCTTTTATTTTTTGGACACTGCATGGTCCAGAGAGACCCTAATAAGTCTTCTGGACGATCCAGCGAGAATCTGAACAGTTGGCATAGGTCATCCAATCCGCCAATCGGCAGGTTGCAAGTAAGTATGTAATATAATATCGTACCATTTTATTGCTCTATACCGTTTCGCAAAAAACGAAAGTGGGTGTATTGACATTGAGACACGTGATTGACGCCAACAAATGATGATCTCATGGACGGAAAGAAGAAAAGGATCTCCTATATCACATCCTTCAAGATCTTCTACCACACAATATGCGAGCCAGCCCACATTATATCACTCTACCGGCAATTGCTGCCTTTGTCAAATGATCTTGTATTATGCGAATGTTATACAACTTTGATTAGAATTATTGTCGTTATTTAAATCTCTTGCGTTTGGTTTTATTACTTGCTTTTTATATACTCGTAGGCAATTTTTTTGCATGTACGCACATTTCATGAGATTTTCTTACACGTTTTAATGGACGTCGACGACGAATATATTGGATTGTCTAAGAAAAGCTAAGAGCAAGAAAACCCTGAATTTTAATAACTTATATTATGACCAGAGGCGGCGATCTCGTTTGAAATGTGGCGGAGGACACGCAATGAGAGGAGTAGAAAATGTGGGGGCACAAAGGTATAACGTGTCCCCTCTCTGTAAAAGATGCGGGGACCTCTCCCCTCTACCCCTCCGGGATCGGCGCCCCTAATTTTAATGTACGAACTTCGATAGGCATATGCCTTGAGCGTTCCATTGTGTCACATTCTCCAGCATACTCGTTGTTCACAGTCTCCAGGGTAGCAGTCTCTTCCTCTCCCAAATCCTGCAGTACATTACTAATATGCGTAGGGCCGTAGTTAAACATGAGCTACATGAACACCAGCCCAGAGCACCCAACACTCAGAGGTCGCGCAAATTTGACCGCAATAAACGAATATTATTAGTTTTATTGAAACTTACGTAGACCTGAACAAAGTTTTGCTCTGGAGGGGATTTGAACTCCAGACCTCTTGATCGACAGTCCAGAACACTAACCACTACACTATTTAGTCCCCAATGACTGGCCTATAGCTAAATGAAAATGTGGAATATTCAACATTACATCATGACAAAGATTACATAACTTACCCCAATTATTAACTCACCAGCACCCCTTTCAGCTAATATAATGAACTATATAAGCTTGTGCTCAGGCAGGGGCGTCAATTCCCACCTCTGAGTGATGGAGGCAAACCCCGGACTCCAGAGTTAGGAAGGCAAGACAAAGACCGGAAATTTCCGGTCTCGAGACCACATCCCTGCTCCTCGCTTCTTCCTTCCCTTCTCTTCCTCTCTTCCCTCTCTTTCATTCCTTCATTCCTATATCCTTACGCCGTATTATTTCTAAACTTTCTTTCTTAAAATGAAACAATTCAACAGAACAGAAAATAAAATTATAATCATACAACCTGGGGCTAAAATGGAAGTCCCAGTTACAACTGAAAAAAGAATTTCAAGGCTTGATGATCACGTGAAATGCGAGCAGCAACAATTGGCAATGACGTCTTTCAGTATCTGACGAAGATACAAAGACGACAAAGAACTCTATAGAAATATTTATTAAAAGCGGACAACGAATTTGAATTGACATTGTACTTCATTTCAGAATATTATATGCAAATATATACATTTTGACAACAGAAACAAGTATATCCGTCAATCTGACAACAACCAGGCAGTGGGCACACAAAGCACGCAGATTCATTTCTTCATTTCAAGAATTTATATAGCGTCTCTTTTAAGGCTACTCAGAAGCACTTCTGGGCAACCAATACGGTCACAAAAAGAAGCCGAAAGGAGCATCTTACATTAAACGTAGATGAATCATCTAAGTAAAAGGCGTATCCACAACGGGAGGTCATTCCGTACAGAAGGACCCACAACCGAGAAAGCACGACGCTGGTAGATCGAGGTGCTGGCACGAGGAACCTTACAGGAGCTCACCACAAAGGGATGTGCGAACAAAACGTTTGATACATGCAGGACAACAATATCTCGCAAAGATTGGTGGGGGCAGCGCCAACGTAGCGCAGCGATTCGGTACTAGACACAGTAGATACTCTGCGAGACAGTAAGTTAGATAAAAAAAAGCAATATCTAGTTCGGAAAGTCATTTGTAATTATGTACTATTTAATTATGTCATGCCGCTCTCTCCTCAAAACTGCTTTCAATTCATAGACCAACACATGCACATTAAGATAACGAACCCACATAAGTGTAATGAATAGTGTCATGATGGGCGTCGGGGGGGGGGTTGGTACATGGAGTAATGGATTGGTGCGCAGAGTAGAGGAAGCGATTTCAATTCCCGCAACCCTCAAGAACGACTAGACCTTCTTTCGCTAGGCGGCGACGTTGGTTAAATCAGATGCAAAATGCGATGGACGACTTGCATAGCTGCTCCACAGTTAAATTCGACTTCAATGAAAACTTGTCACATGATTTAGGGACCAAGCTCTTGAACAGATTAAAGACATCAACAGCAGGAGACAGACGGTATGTGACTAAATACAGAGACGGCAACTTCAGAGTCGAGCAGCAGGTTATTACAGACTAAATTAGCGGTACATCTAGCAATTTTACATTCAAGATCATTAACCGTGTTTTAAAAATGGAGCAGTTAGAACATAGGATAGAGTCTTTGAGTTGACAGTTGATTAATCTTTTGAGTATAGGAGAAGCGCCATCTTTCTCATGGATCCTCAGCACTTTCAAGTTGGTTGCAGGAATACGAGCTTCTTGACTAGTTCACGAGTTTGTTTGTTGTACGGCAGTGTCGATGGTATTACTGCTGCCACTCAAACCCTGAACTCTCCATTTAATCTCTAGATCACGACGTTTATTCTTTCCCCGGGGATGTATCAGATAAAGGCATCTAGCGATTGCTTTGAAATTGGAAAAACAGTATATTCACTAGCTGAGCAATTGTAACGCACAGGTCGTTGTCAACCCTTGGACCCTTGGAGTAGGTATTTTCAGGAGTACATGTTTAAGCAAAATCGTCAAGTCATCTTAGCACCAATGCTTCGGCTAAGCATACAATCCAGAGTTTCACTTGGCGTCAGTTTCTTATCTATACTGTCATCTCAAGTTCTCGACAAAAACGCTCTCTTTCTCTCTACGTGAATCGAGCGTCCAGCAATTCAGAAACCGTTGCCACGAGTTCTATTGTGTTGGCGAAGTTTTTCTCCCTGAACAGAAATAAACAATTTCTTAAGCACCATAGGTATTGGTAGTCGTTCTCATCATCACCGTCGTCGTCGTCGTCACCATCATCATCATCATCTCATTGTCATCGTTAGCATCAGCAAAAGCAGCATCATTTCCATCATCATCTTCTTCCTCATCGTCCTCATGTTCATAATCCTCGTCATCATCATCAGTGTCGACATCATCATTCGTCGTCTTCATCGTCATCATCATCATCATCGTAATCCTCGTCATCGTCGTTATCCGTTAACTTCATCATCATCATAATCATTGTCATCATCATCGTCGCCGTTTTCGTCACGGTTATCGACGCTTATCACCCCATTGCATAAGATTTTAGTCACATTGCACCTGCTATGTGTAACATAATGTATATGACTGGCGTATTTTTGTACAAAACGAAAGGAGTTCAGACACCGGACGAAACAGTTCAGTCAAGTAGGATGGCGCACAACCAGAGAAACACCGCAAAACTAGTGTCGCAATGCGGAAAGTGATGAGCTGTTGAACCGGTAGCCAGTGAAGGACAACGCGCATATAAGCTGAAACCGGTGAAAATTTAGGTATATGTCCAATAAGCCTTGCCGTAGAGCGAAGAACGCGATCTAAACGCACCAATACGGCACAGGGAAGACCAGCCAGAACAGCGCTGCAGTGATCAATTCTGCTGGTTTACATTAAGCTACTACATTGCATAATAATTACAGCATACTAAGCATCACGTCACATGACATATCATACTTATTCACATTGCATTGCGTCTCTTTAAGCTTTCAAACATTTCAATTTTAATTACTAATCGTGTAGAGGCCTAGACCTACCTTTCGTTTTCAGCTGCCTAATTATGACCCGTTGAAAGACCTCTCGTTCGAATCCCACTTCCTCTACCAGGGATCGAACCGTCTGCCGTCTGAGAAAGTCTTCAACATCTTCAGGATTTGCTTTGTAAATAGGGACATAGAACGGTATTCCTAAGACAAAATTTTTTTCCAATATACCTAATAAATATCCCACCTGCATGAATAAATTAAGCGAAAGACTGGCGAATAGAAGTGAGATCAATAACCTGCAATAGGCCTACAACAAGGATTTTTCAGAGCAAAAGCGTGTTTGCTGAAGTAACGTTCAACGTTCATCGCAGATGCAGTTATTAGCTTTATGAATATGTTGCATAGACCCTTTCTGTCGCCGATCCGACTCTTTGGAAGGCAGTCCCAATGATCTTCCTGATATATATCATAAGCTGTTGTCTTTTCCCGTTGGGGTTTGATCGAAAGTGCTCCTATTCAAGCAGAAATATTGAAGGGGGGCTATGACATTTTTCTTGATGCATTAGCAAATATTTAATGAATGAGTGAAAGAGTCAAGTTCTTTCCTTATGAAGCACGTTTTGAATAATCATTTTTTATAGAAGACGGTCATATCTCGATCCAATGGTTGTAAAAGTGTCAGGTAAGCATCGACCTCAGGTCTCAAGAGAGTAGAGGAGACTAAATGCCCCAAGATATGGGGAGCTGTCAGCCGAACCGGTCTTGGCACGATACTATACATCAAAACAAGTTAAATTAGAATAGATTACAATTAGATTAGAATTCATTAGATTAGCAAGATTCCATAAACAAGGCTATTCCATAGAGGACGCTCCATCTCAAACTGGATCAGTAGGCCCTATAGATCACAGACAGTACACCAAAATATCTACTGATTGGCCCTATAGGTCATGACAGTTGAGGCCTCTTGTAGTCCCATAGATAGCATAGTGGTAACTCACTCAGGTCTCGGCATCTTTGTGCAAGAGCGTACAGTCCAATAAAAGGAAACACGATTGCATCGTTTAATTGTGTGTAGGTTGTGTTGATGATAACATTGAAATTCTTATATGAAACCATTCGCTGAACGCCATAAACCTTAATGAAGTTCATATAAAACGATTCAAGTAATAGGCATGGCATACATAGATGACGGATCACGTATAAGAGACGATGAACAAGAGCTTGTTACGACATCTGGCGATTAAGGACAAGCGAATGAACATTGAAACCTGGTGATGACGGCAAACAGACAGACAGAGACAGGCAGGCAGACAGATGGATAGTCATGCAGGCAGACATGCCAACGTCCCTTATCGACTGAAAGCATGGATGGTTGACGACAGACAGATGGACAAGCAGTTGGACAGAGAGAGATACAGATAACCATACTGATTTTGAGAGGAAACCATTCCTGGTACTTATCATGTGGTTATATCAGACCAATCAGCGTCGACCTAACGAAACAAACCGTGTTTTTGGCTATTATTCGCTGCCTGCCTAGGCTCTAAAAGAGAGCGAGACACATACAGACAGAGAGACAGACAGAGACATACAGACAGAGAGAGACATAGAGAGACCGACAGACAGACAGAGACCGAGCTCAGAAAGACTGGGTAAACAACATGCTATCTGCTAAGTTGCGCGCTGGGTCCAGCGAGTATGCGGCAACAGAGAACAGCTCACAGAATCCGGCTTTACTCGCATGTCAGCATGCTGAAATAAATACTATTAGATCACTTAGACTTATAAGCACTTACTCACCGAATCAGTGACAGATGATGTCTGACAGAAATAGTAGTAGCGGGTTGAAAACACACCGAATCAATGACAAAATTATGTCTAACAGAAAGACTACCACGACGACTGTTGCAGTAAAAACCGAGGATAACTAATTATTGAGGCATTAATTATGCCCGGTGAGTCTTTCATTCTGCCTCAGCGAATTCTTTCTCCTAAGTCTCGCACAAATTAATCAATACTCACAGCTGCCTTACAAAGGAGTCTGAAAGCAGTTTTCATTAGACTATATAGGATATTAATTTATTATACCTGTATTATTATTATTATTACTACTATTATTATTATTATTATTATTATTATTATTAATATTATTATTATTAATATTATTATTATTATTATTATTATCGTTATTATCATTATTATTATTATTATTATTATTATTATTATTATTATTATTATTATTAAAACTAGAAACAACAAGAAGAAACAACAAGACGTGTAATGAATACCTGAGGATCGATCCAACTGTGGTTCGTCGACTATAGGGTTGTGTCGACTGCAGTCAACGTTCAACGCCTGATGAACAGCCTCTGGATCATCATTTATCTCGTCCGTTGACCTCCTAATCCGAAGTCCACAGGTCATACAGACGAACTCGTTCGTCTGTGAATCGACGTAGAAGTGTTTTCCACATTCAGACATTTCGACCGATTTGCAATAAAACAGGCCCAACACAAACGATCGTCACTGCAAACATGAACATGTCGTCTAACTACTGGTAACTGGTTGGAAACGTTGAGAATTCCATCACGATCAAAGAAATGATAACAATAATGCAGTGATTATTATCTACAATTTCTAAATCACCAACGACAACACCTTTAAGTGCACGCATGGGCGTCATCCCCTCTGAGTATTGGAGGCAAACCTCTGGTTCCAAGTGCCAGGAAGGAAAGATATCCACCTAAGACGCAAACATTCTCTCCCTCCTACCTGAGATTGGAGGCATTTACCTGCGGACCCCCTATCTGGACGCCCTTGTGTGTACGTGACCAAATGAACGGTCATACACAATCTCAAACTAATTGCAACATATGTATAGTTAATTTGATTGTTGCTATTAGGAGTAGCACTGACCGAGCTGCCCCAGCCATATATCGCATTTTCTTAATCTGTCAGGTTCTCCGCGTCCTAAAGCTGTCAAATGCACTCGAATCTTCACTTGGAATATATATGGACTACCATCATTAACCAGAATGTAATGGAAATTAAATTTAATGCATTTTATGACGTTATGAAGCGTTCGTATGTAATTAGGTGCCCTACGTTAAGCTTTGCAATACAATGCGATACAATACAACTGTTATTTGATATAACGCCGTTCTTACAATTTAGTTCAGAAGTGCACACTTGCCTCAACGGCGCAACTGCAGTTGTAATGTAGATCAATTGTGCGTGAAGGACTTGCTCAGGGTCCCTGCACAGTGATGCCCAGGCCGATGGTCGAACCCGCTCACTCAGCGCACACTGAGCGCATCTATAAAGAGATCAAACCAATAGGGCGTAAAACGTTGCCACGAGTATGGGAACTGCGAAGGCCACATAAATACATATATACATACATACATATATACACACATACATACATATTTACATAGGTACATACGTACATACATACATAAATTAAATTTGGTTCCAGATTTGTGTACACCAGCGCTAACGAGACAACTCGACTTTGATGAAACTGATACCGATATGGAAGGATATCGAACAGGACATATACACGACCAGCTAGAAGGTCTGGATCTAGCTTTAGCCATGGCTTTAGCCATATCACGTGGTCCCGCTTAACATGAGCCATCGATTGCAGCATGCTGGAATAGTAAGCTTTCTTCGCATATGCCTAAACGCAACGCAACGCCAGTCGAGTTGCGAACGAACAAGGATATGGCCGTCATTGCCGTTGATTCAACAGTTGATTCAAAGTTATCGCTACAGGTCAGTTTAACAGTCTTGGCTGCTCCATTTTCTGGTGTTGTATAAAACTCAGTTAGAAGGCTGGGAGAGACTGCGATAGGGATAGAAAGAAGTAGACACACACACACACACACACACACACACACACACACACACACACACACACACACACACACACACACACACAGATATAGAAACAGAGAGATAAAGACTGATGCAGTAAAACTACTACTACTAATGAGTATGATACTAACTAGAATAATAATTATTATTATAATAAATGTCATAATTACTATCACAGTAGCAGTTGTTGTAATAATTATTATTTAACAACTACAATGAGGATGATATATTTCCGTCAAAATTACCAGTATATAGTAATATAATAATACTAATTATTATTATTTACTAATAATAATAATGCAAAAAGTGATATCTGTAATTTTAATTACATCTTAACTTACACGGACGCAGTGTCGTGACAACAGAGCATGAACGAATGTTACAGAACGTATATTACAGAAGGCGAATATAATTATGTGGCAGCTATGCAAGGCGACTTAGCGTTATGCATGTAGTTTAACCAATGACTCCGCTCAGTGAATGGAGGAACAACAGATCTTATGAGGACTGTGGAAATAGATCTGCTACACTATGATAAAGATTACCCTCACTTTCTCTCCATGTCTGTCTGTCTGTCTGTCTGCTTCTCTTTCTCTTTCTCTCTCTCTCTCTCTATCTCTCTCTCTGTCTCTCTCTCTGTCTCTCTATCTCTCTCTCTCTCTCTCTCTATCCGTCTCATCTCTCTCTCTCTCTCTGTCTCTCTCTGTCTGTCTGTCTGTCTGTCTGTCTGTCTGTCTCTCTCTCTCTATATATATATATATATATCTGTTTCTCTCTGTCTCTCTCTCTGTCTCTCTTTCTGTCTCTGTCTCTCTCTCTCTATCCGTCTCATCTCTCTCTGTCTCTCTCTGTCTGTCTGTCTGTCTCTCTCTCTCTCTGTCTCTCTCTATCCGTCTCATCTCTCTCTGTCTCTCTCTGTCTGTCTGTCTGTCTGTCTCTCTCTCTGTCTCTCTCTGTCTCTCTCTGTCTCTGTCTGTCTGTCTCTCTCTCTCTCTCTCTCACGCACACACACACACACACACACGCACACACACTCTCTCTCTCTCTACGCTACGAATCTAATGTAGAAATATTTGCAATGTGGTTGTTCTGAGATCTGATTGCGATAGGCCTACCTAAAAGGTTAGGTTAGACAAGCGGTTGGTGGCATATGTGCTTGAAAATAATCTATGATACTGCGTCGTTTGTTGGTAGAGACAGACAGATGCACATAAAAAGACAAAGAGAGGGCAAGGACCGGACTCGCAAACAACAGCGGAAAGTTTTGGTGAGTAATATAACTTTTTCGGCATAAGCTAATTCCTTGGATTAGGCTATATATATATAGGCCTATAGGGCCTATACTGAAAGTGAGGTCGGGTTTTCCCGCGTTGTCTACTTTGTTGTGATTTTGATTTTAAGTTGACAACAATCGTACAGATTGTTGTCAACTTAAAATCAAAATCACACACAGATACATTGTAAGGGAAAAATTAGACACTTCTTCCCAGAAAGTCACATTTAGCCACACTCTGTTATTGCTAACATGTCTCAAATCTGCATGTTTTGCCCCGACACACTTTTCTGAGAACCCCATTTTTGGTACTGAGAGCGGTGCGTCTTACACGCTGACAGCGTACCCTAACAAAAGGACATTTTAAGTTTTATGTATAATACATTGATTATGCTTACCTTTAAAGTTGTAGACGCTGTGATTAAAAAACTATATACAAATTGTCCTCTGAATATGCCTACGCAAGTAATGGCCGCTCAGTTATAGCGCTATACCAGCCAAACACATCCCAGAATGCAATGCACTCGGTAAGTAAGTAATGAACACAAATTTAACCATAGGCAACTGTTTTTAGTTACGAAGCCCAGACCGATATGACATTGAAATAAATGCTTTATAGGTAACTGGATAAGACTAGGATAACCGGTGGAGGATCAAAGAGGGAAGTATGAAAAAACTCTAACGAACCAACATGGTTCCCGTTAACGCAGCGGTTCCTAACCTTTGGGTCGCGGCCCCCACGAGGTCGCCTTACGATTTTCCAGAGGTCGACAGGAACCTTCAGGAATTTGTTTAAAAAAACAGTTGTCCGTGTAGTTTCTTGTATTTAATATTTATGTAATCATGACTGTTACACTAATTACTACACTTTAACGAATTAAATTGATCTTTGCTTATTTCTTGTACTAAAATACCTTAAATAAAATTATCGCCAACAAGCTGACTTTTTGTTACACGTTCAGTCAGAAGATTTTGAAACCGTGCATTTGCACTATTGCCGGCCCTGCTGACTGGAATAAATTGTATACAAAAAGGAGAATAAAGAAGCTTAGTTGTACGAACGTACGCGTGGTGAGGGATCCAAAACATTCAGGAGTTGCTAAAAGCGGGAGGGTAATATGAAAATGCAATTATTGCATGCGTAATATGTAGGCTCTATATGGACGAGCCCATAATTCTTTTGTAGGATAATTAGTCTTTACAATCTCGAGTTATGCTTTGGACCCACATAATGTTGATCATTGTATACGTGTAGGCCTACATAGCACAGGTTGAGATGGATGCTGGTTTCGCAGTGGATACATTTTTCTAGATTATATTCCTATATCTTTTGCTATTTCAGATGTTGCATAGGAGATGTGTCTGTTCCATGAAAGATACTGATCTACCTGGATGCCAGAGAACTTAACCGATCTGAAACCAGGAATTATGATGTCATTAATTTTTAAAAGATTCACTGTTCAAGCCTAGAATGAGGGTGTTTACGGTGAGATCGGAGCATGATGCAATTGGTTTTAAATATATGGGAATAGTTCATTTTGGAGAACTACATTACCACCTCTTAAACTATATTTAGGGAGTTCATTTTGGAGAACTACATTACCACCTTTTAAACTATATTTAGGGAGTTCATTTTGGAGAACTACATTACCACCTTTTAAACTACATTTAGGGAGAACATATTTTGTTTTATTGGGCAGCAGCACAATATGCGCCAACTGGATAAGTCTAAATCAAATCGAACTCTGTAGTTTTGCCAATTATCATCGAAATTAATTATAGTTTACGTTCTTTTAGGTATTATGGTCTTATGGGAGCCTCCATCAAACAGAGTACGGTTGTGAAGTGTACTCAAAACCAGAAAACATAAAAGAAGGCACTGTTTCGAATCCGACGTCATGAATCAGATATTGCACCATCGGCTGAGTCAGATGGTCTTCAATCTCCTGAGGAATTGTTGGGTAGTCGACAATGTGGGGTTTCAACCCTGAAGCAGACAGACAGACAGATGAAAGAGATGTAGGTCATATAGAGTCTATACTTCTACCCTATTTAGCCAAACCTAATTGTCCAATGTAGTTGGGCCAAGCCTATGTGACCATATATATCCATAGAACACCTTTGTGAAGGAGAAAAAGACTGGACAATAATTGGTCTATAGTAAGTAGTTGCACATTTGCATTCTAAACTATTGGTCGAATGTATTGTGGGTGATAAAACAATATTAATGAACCAACGGTGAAAGGTTACTAAAGCACTGGCTTAATTTTTCCAAACATATAATTTAACGCATCATCAGGATTTTAAAAACTGTACGGATGCTAGCAGCCAACAATTGGCACAGCACAATAATAATAATAAAAATTATATCAATGATACTGATAATGATAATGATAACGACAATGACGACTCGTTCCGGACAGTTACTGTATCACCTGAGGGTTCAGAACTACATCGGGTAACAATAATTATAGCTATAATAACTATAATAATAATAATAATAAAATAAATAAAATGATGGAAATTGCCTGGTCCTTATTCATTTTCCTCTGCTCCATCTAGACGCGAAAGTTATGGCACCTTGCTTGACTGTCGTACAGTTAAGTATGACTCCTGTAATAACTTGTTGTCATTCGTTCAAATTTATATTATGATTGTAATCATACCATGGTCGCGCAAATTTGACCGCAATAAACGAATATTATTAGTTTTATTGAAACTTACGTAGACCGGAACATCTTTCGGCCAGGCGGAAGATAGCTGAAACAGAAAAAAATTATTTTTTCAAAGAACCTCGCTGCATACGCTATAGCGTCCTCTTGCGAACAGTAAATTAAAACAACGTGTTGGTCTCATCCGGCTATGCTCCGAGGCAAAGCAAGCTAGATTGATAATATTTTGTTACCAACGCCCGGTTGACCACCACTGCAGACTAGAAGAATATTCAGAATGGTCCAAGGGTCGGGTCGACCCGCGGGTTATTGTTACAATTTTTATTATTTTTATTTTTAATGTTATTATTATTATGTTTATTATTATTATTATTATTATTATTATTATTATTATTATTATTATTATTATTTACTAACATTAGATGTTAACTCTTGAAAAGTCACGGGTCATACCTAATTTTAACGTTGCTAAGACACTGGGACGCAGAGCAAGGAAGGCATTTATATGCAATCTTTTTGCGGTGCAAGAGCCACCTTCTTTCTATCACTTAATTTTTATTTTCATCATGTAGACCCTCACGTGCCATGATATCATTCTTCGAAACTTTTTATGAGACGTTCACTGTTGGTTTGTTTTTAGCCAAAACATTCTTCAATGCTTAAAATTAGCGTTCATTATTAACTTACTGAGTGCATGATTAATTGATGGCGAGTGGCTTTTAGTGCTTTTGTCAAATGCACAAGGGGTCAAGCTGTGGCGCCCTAAAACCAATTCTTAATCAGGTCAATGGCCAAAATATCATTCCAACGAGACGGGAAGACGACCAGAACCATAACAGTAAGAGAAGGAGTATCACGAGAAGCTGCGACCATGCAAGCAACTCTCTCTCTCTCTTTCGCTCCCTCTCCCTCCCTCGCTCTCTCTCTCTCACGCTCGCTCTCTCCCCTTTCCCTCCCTCTCTCTCTCTCTCTAGCTCGCTCGCTCCCTATCTCTTCCTCTCTCTCCCTCACTCTCCCTCTCTGTCCTCTCTCTCCCTCTCTCCCTCCCTCTCCCTCTCTCTCCCCCTGTCTCCTTCTCTCTTCCTCTCTCTCCCCTTCTCTCCCCCCTCTCCACCTCTCCCTCGCTTTCTCGAACCCTCGCTCCCCCTCACCCCCGCTCCCCATCTCCCTTTCTCCTTCTCTCCCCGTCTCCCTCTCCCCCTCTCTTCCCTCTCTCCCCCTCTCCCCTTCATTTCGTGTTTAGTGACATACCGGGTCGTACAGCGCTCATTGCTCAGGAGATACTGGTACTGTACCCCAGAGGCAATCAATTGCAATTCGTAATCAGGCCAATGGCCAAAATATCATTCCAACGAGACGGAAAGACGACCAGAACCATAACGGTTAGAGAAAGAGTATCACGACAAGCTACGGCCATGCAAGCAACATAGCATAAGTCAGATTAACCGTCTCCAAGAGATTTCATTCATCCATAGCCTTAAAATGGCTGTGTGGGTATGTAATATGTATCACACATAGGAAATCAGGGAGAGGAAACATTTTAGAGTGGAAACTTGAGTTGGATATCTTCAGTCGAGAAAGAGATGACAGCCCGTGATTGAATGCCAAACAGCGCTTCTGTAGCAGTGGGACGCAGAACGTAAAGGTAAATGAAGACAAAACATAGAATCTAGAGTGATTATGCAACTGAAAAGCAGTCCATTGAACTAACCCTGAGGTAGCCATGGTATTAAGAGCTTATTTTCTCAGCCACAGCATAATACACTATGACTGCCTCACGGCTAGCATTTTGGGTGATTGTCCAGTCTTCTCCCTCGTAGTCTCATCTTCCTACCGACAGTGTACGGTCAGTATTCTCGTTCTTACTGTGTTGCCTTGGGGTGCAGATGTGGCTGAAATCTGGAACAAAATTTCTCACTTACAGTAACATTATTTTCTACTATTTTAATATACAGATCGATTGCTTGGACAGGTCAACATGCTTAAGTGCAAAATATTGCAAAAACTGATGTAAGGAGGTTATTGGCACTTACTGCTCCACTAACACAGAGGATCCAGCAACTTTCCAATTAATGATCAAAACCGACCAAGCAACCTGGCCATTGTGGACTTGATTTGACATGGTGTTGATGAAACAGAAAAGTTGCATTGTAAGGATCATGAGCAAGTCTTTCTTGCACAATTGCTCTGCACAATAACGGCAGTTGCGCCGTCAAGGCCTGTGTGAACTTCTGAACTAATAACGTCGTGTAATTAATAACATCTCGTAAGAATGGCGTGATAAATTACAGTTGTATTGTATTGTATTGTATTTACACTCGCATTACATTCATTACATGCGTAGTGGGCCACAGTGACAGTCGTGAGCACTTAAATGGATAATAGTCCTGGAAGCTGCTAACAGAACTGAAAAGTGTTACCAAAATATTGGAGTACATGCCTCATTTATTAGCCATTTGTAGTTTTCAATTCAGGTAAATGTAAGCTATAAGACAAAGGGTAATTTTATTGTTATAAATAGCAGAATCTTCCTTTGGATATATTATTACTATTATTATTGTTATTATTCAAATACCCGTGGTAGTTCTGATAGCTCGGGTGATACTGAAGATTTCAACTGCACACTTATCAAGTAATAAGAGCCAAATTCATAAAACAACATGGCTACAAAAAATTAAATAGTTGCACCTTTATTTGTGATGAAAAAAATGTCGTTTACAAAAAAATATTCAACACCTATGGCTAACATAAGTTAATATCATGATTAGATTTATCATTATTAATATAAAAAATATTATTATTACTATTATTACAAGTTCAACAGGAATCGAATTCAACTGCAAAGCGACCAAATCTCCTGCTGCTCTTTTTACCGTCGCACCTAGTGATTAGGCTCGGCATGCGAGAGCGTGTGGCTGATCTCCTCCATCACTGTCTGATCTTCCAACCGGCAGTGTACGGTCAGTGTACGCACTCATCAAAGCTATGGAACGTAAGGGGAGTAGAAATCTCGAAAAAAACTTTTAAATGTCTGAGAAGAACACCTGACAATAATTGAAAATCCCCCAAGGACTCCGTAGTATATACCCTGGCCTTCAACCACGAGCTGTCATACAGATCAACAACTCCTCGTCTCATCTTAATCGAGATTCCAATTCCGTGAATATCGTCGCAACGAGATCCTCTGCACGCCTGAAGCAGTTGCCTATAAACGAATGACATTGGTGACCGTCTTGGTCATTTATCGTTGTTTTGATTGCAATGAAGCAAGCTAGTAAACACTCACAATAATGATACCAATAGTAATAATTAGGATAAAAATAATAAGTCGTCCCAGAAAGCCATCTGTCTCTCTACGGAGAATAGTTTTATCAACCCGAGGGATCAGTATTTAACTCGGGTAAAAATAATAATAATAATAATAATAATATTAATAATAATACAAATGATGATGATGATGGTGGTGGTGGTGGTGGTGATGGTGGTGGCGGTTGTGGTGGTGGTAGTGATGATGATGAGAATGATGCTGATGCTGCTGATAATGATGACGATGACGACAATGATGATGATGTTAAAATAATCATAAAGAATAATAAACTTTATCGTGACAAACTATTCCCAATCCCGGTTTAAAATAATAATAATCGTAATGCAATGATGATTGTAGCGGTATCCCTGATAACAATATATAAGGATGATAGCATTTATCTGCGGCAGCAGCAGAAGCATCATCGTCATCATTATGATCTGTGAGTTCCAATTAAGATGTTGCCAATGAGCAGTATAATAAACACTACACTGTAATTAGCAAACGTGTTGCCCAGCAATGACCCGCCTTCTAGACTTGTAAATAGTGCTCTTCTGCGTCAAAGAAGGGCACCGAAAATAGAACTTTGTAAAGGGAGGCTCTGAACCATGACCGTGAAGCGTTAGCGACATCATTTTCTTGACCTCGGTATTTGAGTGAAGGTTAGACACACCTGTGGTTTCCAGCTGTCTTATGATGACCTGTCGAACGAGGACTGTTTCGAATCCGACGTTATGAATCAGATATTGTACCATCGGCTGAGTCAGATGGTCTTCAATCTCCTGAGGAATTGTTGGGTAGTCGACAATGTGGGGTTTCAACCCTGAAGCAGACAGACAGACAGATGAATGAGATGCACCAGAGGTCATATAGAGTCTAGACCCAATTACATTGGACAATTAGTTTTGGCTAAATAGGGTAGAAGTATAGACTCTGTGACCATATATATCCATAGAACACCTTTGTGAAGGAGAAAAAGACTAGACAATAATTGGGCTATAGTATGTAGATGCACAATTGCATTCTAAACTATTGGTTGAATATATTGTGGGCGATGTAACAATATTAATGAACCAATGGCGAAAGACTACTAAAACACTGCATTCATTTTTCCAAACATATAATTTAACGCATCATCATGATTTTAAAAACTGTACGGATGCTAGCAGAAAACAATTCGCACAGCACAATAATAATAATTATATAATAGCAAAGAATGATAATGATAATGACGATGACGATGATGATGACGACGACCATGACGATACTAATAACATTTGCATTCTAAACCATTGGTTGAATTTATTGTGGGTGATGAAACAATATCAATGAACCAACAGTGAAAGGTTACTAAAACACTGGCGCAAATTTTCCAAACATATAATTTAACGTATCATCAGGAATTTAAAAACTGTACGGATTGTAGCAGGAAACAATTGGCACAGCACAACAATAATAATAAAAATAATATCATTGATAATGATAATGACGATGATGATGACGACGACCATGACGATACTAATAATAATAATAATAATAATAATAAAAATAATAATAATAATAATAATATTATTATTATTATTAGAAATGATGATAATAATAATAATAATAATAATAATAATAATAATAATAATAATAATATTATTATTATTAATAATATCCAGATTACCAATTTATTCTCGCTCCGGACAGTTACTGTATCACCTGAGGGTTCAGAACTACATCGGGTAACAATAATTATAGCTATAATAACTATAATAATAATAATAATAAAATAAATAAAATGATGGAAATTGCCTGGTCCTTATTCATTTTCCTCTGCTCCATCTAGACGCGAAAGTTATGGCACCTTGCTTGACTGTCGTACAGTTAAGTATGACTCCTGTAATAACTTGTTGTCATTCGTTCAAATTTATATTATGATTGTAATCATACCATGGTCGCGCAAATTTGACCGCAATAAACGAATATTATTAGTTTTATTGAAACTTACGTAGACCGGAACATCTTTCGGCCAGGCGGAAGATAGCTGAAACAGAAAAAAATTATTTTTTCAAAGAACCTCGCTGCATACGCTATAGCGTCCTCTTGCGAACAGTAAATTAAAACAACGTGTTGGTCTCATCCGGCTATGCTCCGAGGCAAAGCAAGCTAGATTGATAAAATTTTGTTACCAACGCCCGGTTGACCACCACTGCAGACTAGAAGAATATTCAGAATGGTCCAAGGGTCGGGTCGACCCGCGGGTTATTGTTACAATTTTTATTATTTTTATTATTAATGTTATTATTATTATGTTTATTATTATTATTATTATTATTATTATTTAATAATATTAGATGTTAACTCTTGAAAAGTCACGGGTCATACCTATTTTTAACGTTGCTAAGACAATGGGACGCAGAGCTAAGATACACATTAATTCAACGAAACATTCAAGGCGAATAATGTGCGTCACCGAAGCAAAGGTCTACTGCAAGTTCGCCGCGGTCAATACTCAAATATGCCAGCATTACCCATTAAGATTCAATTAATTTTACTAACTGCAAATATAGTTCCATTACACGCTGTATTTCATTCCAGTGACTGCAAATATATTCACATAGACGTGAATAAAAAATTTGAAACGCGATTCGGGCACTTGTTTACTTATGCCCTACGACAGACGCAAGACTCTTGCAACGAGAAACAACGGTGTAGTAAGGTTTACGGAAGATTTACGGAAAAACTTGCCATACGCTAATGCATCCGGTGCTGCGGACAGACATACAGACGCACGCCTAGATATCACGTGACTTAGGTAATTATTAATATTGTTGTTGTTATTACTATTATTATTATCATTATTATTATTATTTGTATTATTATTATTATTATTATTATTGTTATTATTATTATTACTTTACTATATTTCCGCACGAATTTGTTTTGATATTAAATATCGGAATAATACTGGTTTAAATAATTATATCGCCCTCGTTTTCCACGTACGTGATGCCAGAGGTATGTAAGGTCGACCGTCTGCTGGGGATCTGTAACACGCCACTGGAAGCATCAGATGGACGGCTTCTGGATCGTCCGTGGCTCTTATGTGGATTCGGCAGAACGTGCAGACAAAACCATCTGATTCACGTCGATAGCAACCTTCCATTGCGAACAATCTCTGACATAGTAAAGATCATATTCACAATCGCAATCACGATTAATGTGGTCGGCCTATACGATTGAGTGAGGCCATCTAGAAGCCGAGCTTTGAATTGTGAAAAATGCGCATGTGGCGCATAGGCCTACGTAATTATACACAAGTTTCATCCAAGTGTATATATGATCTGTCCTCATTCGACTGATAAGCCGAGCACAGCAACATAAAAAATTTCACCCAGCGGGCCCGATAACTGTGACACCAGAAAAGATCCGATAGAAATGTCATTTGACGAACAATGACAAGAACAAGAACACACTTCAACGCGAGCCCGTCGTGTTTTCCCGTTAACAGGATCATACTCGCGGAACATTCTTCTACTGCATTTGCGTTCTGCAGCCATAGGGGGTGACAAAAATTCCTATACGGACCTCGACACTATCTTTTAAAAAGCAACTTTTCTCGATTTAGCTTCA
The DNA here is from genome assembly GCA_959347315.1 of Bimastos eiseni. Classification (NCBI taxonomy): domain Eukaryota; kingdom Metazoa; phylum Annelida; class Clitellata; order Crassiclitellata; family Lumbricidae; genus Bimastos; species Bimastos eiseni. The sequence continues at coordinate 7,854,238 of OY365822.1, read as the reverse complement.
GTAAAATCGTTCGTTCATTATACCTCTTAGTTAATTGCGGACCCGGCCAGGATCCATATAAATCGGCTGACCTATCGGCAGTTCCGCCTGGAACTGCAACCACAGAGGAGCGTCGCCTTAAGTCTGTCATCTGTAGCGAGACACATCCTACTTCTCCGTTTCCAGAACTGTTCGGCGACATTAAGCCCTCATGTTGCCGCGCGCGCAATTTCAAACTTCCACAAAACGGGTTTAAGACTCTTTCTTAACTTTACGGTTACCATGGTTTATTAACGCAAAGAATTAAATATCATATATGCAAACATTCGAAATGTCAGTATTACCTGCAAACTTTTGTGACGAGATTCCTGCCCTAGAAAGGTTGAAAATAACGACTCACTGATATAAATTTATTTAATGACGCATCCATACGATACTGATGTGCGTGCAAGCTAACGAGTGAAATAACTCGATTATATAGCCTTGGCTACAAACAAACCAACAGTGAACGTCTCATATAAAGTTTCGAAGAATGATATCATGGCACGTGAGCACTAAAAGCCACTCGCCATCAATTAACGTTTTGCTCTCGTGTACAGCGCCCTTTCTTTCGGCCTCGGCTGCACTATCTCATCGCAATCATCAGTGTTGGGTAAACTCATACAAGAAATGAGTTAAATCAAAACTCAACTCATGCACCTCGAAATGAATTAAAACTCAAACTCAAATCAGTTGTTAAATGAGTTAAATCATCTACTCACACGTGTCTCATACTGACACGTTCTGAGTCCAAAAGGGATGGTCGGGTCAAAGGGGAAAGCGAGGGGGGGCAGGGGAGTCTTGGTGTCGCACAGCCTCGCAGCCTCGCGCGGTCTTTCAAACAACCCTCGCAGCCTCCAGCCGTCTCAGCATGAGCAATCTCTCATCGGTATCAACGACATAGGCGGCATCGGACTGCCGCTCTCGGCCGTCTCAGCATCACAGCATCTCAGCATCACTGACTGGCCGTCTCAGCATCACAGCATCTCAGCATCACTGACTGGCCGTCTCAGCATCACAGCATCTCAGCATCACTGACTGGCATCTCTCAACTCTCAACTCTCAACTCACTTTTGCCAGCTTTGGGCAAACATTTCTATCCGTCAACATGATCTAAGATATCACTGCAAGATTGATACTTATGGTGTCGTCTGGCTAACGTGTGCACCAACTATATATTTATGCTATATCTTAATTAACTAATTAAGAGATTATAAAAATTACTTCTATGGTACTGATCTCGGCAACTGCCGAAATGCTTGTTACTACATGGATGGCCCTGCTAACGGGACTTAGGTCCTATTTGGATTTTATCCTCCCTGTTGTTCCCGACTGAAGATTCTTACTGTTTACTGTTTCTGTTCCTTGTTATTATCATTGGGTGCAATAAAAAGACGGTGTTATGTTGTTATGTTATATTACAAATTGACTTTCACACTACTACTGACTACTGAGTCCAGCTTTTATGAGACCATGCAGTTCTGTTCGGGTCATCTTGCTCCTATTGTGTTCATCAGTCCACAGATTGTTCGTCAATGACCAAATGCGTTTCACATTTGCAACATTTTGCTCATAATTCAGGAAGGTTGTATGCATTTTTGTGCAATGGTAAGCTTTGCGAATTTTCACGTTCTTTTATTTTTTGGACACTGCATGGTCCAGAGAGACCCTAATAAGTCTTCTGGACGATCCAGCGAGAATCTGAACAGTTGGCATAGGTCATCCAATCCGCCAATCGGCAGGTTGCAAGTAAGTATGTAATATAATATCGTACCATTTTATTGCTCTATACCGTTTCGCAAAAAACGAAAGTGGGTGTATTGACATTGAGACACGTGATTGACGCCAACAAATGATGATCTCATGGACGGAAAGAAGAAAAGGATCTCCTATATCACATCCTTCAAGATCTTCTACCACACAATATGCGAGCCAGCCCACATTATATCACTCTACCGGCAATTGCTGCCTTTGCCAAATGATTTTGTATTACGCGAATGTTAGACGACTTTGATTAGAATTAATGTCGTTATTTAAATATCTTATTATTACTTGCTTTTTATATACTCGTAGGCAATTTATTTGTTTATGCTCACATATCATCAGATTTTCCCACACGTTTTAATGGACGTCGACGACGAATATATTGGATAGTCTAAGAAAATCTAAGAGCAAGAAAACCCTGAGTTTTAATAACTTATATTATGACCAGAGGCGGCGATGTCGTTTGAAATGTGGCGGAGGACACGCAATGAGAGGAGTAGAAAATGTGGGGGACAAAAAGGTATAACGTGTCCCCTCTCTGTAAAAGATGCGGGGACCTCTCCCCTCTACCCCCTCCGGGATCGGCGCCCCTAATTATAATGTACGAACTTCGATAGGCATATGCCTTGAGCGTTCCATTGTGTCACATTCTCCAGCATACTCGTTGTTCGCAGTTTTGTCTCCAAGGTACCAATCTCTTCCTCTCCCAAATCCTGCAGTACATTACTAATATGCGTAGGGCCGTAGTTAAACATGAGCTAAATGAACACCAACCCAGAGTACCCAACACTCAGAGGTCTCACCGGTTGCGATGGATAGCACACTGGAGTAGAGAGTGGCAGGTGGCAAGATTGATTCTCGCAGCCTCAATGATAATGCTGAATAGTACTTCCATTCGCAAGGCGGCGTCGTCGGTTAAGCTATATGTATAACGCGATAGTCAACTTGCATGATCGCCACACAGTTAAATTAGACTCTTATATTAACTTGTCTCCATCCCTATCTGCAATAGGATGGCTGCCACACGCAAGAAAGTTAACTTGAAACGCGTCATTATGAATTTTCTTGCTGTTCGTGGACGGTTCGCGCTCTGGGATGGTTAATTCATCATGGCCCTCCGTGGCGATCAGGTCGCGAACTACAAACAAATTTGTAACTTAATGCGGTTTGTCAATTTGTTTCTCATTAAACGAAGATCAATCAATCAATCAATAAATTAATCATAAATAGTTGAAATAGCGCCTTTTCAAGATATCTACTCAGAGGCGCAAGATTGATTTAATATACCCGTGATAATACTTCGGCATGTCAGTCTTAAATCAATAAACGACAGATGATTTAGTTTGGTTCTAGTTCAATTGCCAATAGGCCTAATAAGATTCCTTGCATCCTATATCTGCTAGCTACAGTTTTCGGGACAAAGAGATCATGCCGATCCACAAAGCGAAATGGCAGCAGATAATCTGAAAAATGAACGAGCGAATATTAATGCGATCCCAGACATCTTTCTGATCAACACCCACTTGGAGCTCAGGACCAAAGATGCTGCAAGGACCTCGAACTGAATAATTGGTGCGGTTTGTGTACGAGAACTCAGTGCATTTGACTGGCCATGCATACAAGGAGACGTTGGGTTTTAAGTTGACGAGCAATCAAGCTGGCAGCAGATCTAAAAACAAACTGCAGCTAAACGGATCTTGACAAAACAACAAGAGAGTTGCAATAGTCAATCCTAGAAGTTAGAACAGGCACATGCGTGCAGTATAGAAGTCAGAGTGGAAGATATTTGCCCAGTGAGGGACTACTCGTCAACATCGTCCTCGTGTCTGCAAATCGTTTTGCACAGTAGTCGCTCTATCCTATCGATGCAATTTGACCCAGAGACTCTGAACACCCATGCCATCTGTCGACGGGAATCCGTTGGATGGTTCCACGCCTGTGCGTGGGCCCACCAGTTGTGACTCTTTTCAGCTTATTGTGCATAGTTTTGCTAACAGACGTATTCCACTCGTTCAATATGATATTGAACATCATTTAGGCTAGCCTGGCTAGTATGTAATGTATGTATGTACGTACGTACATACGTACATACATACATTATATTACATACATACAAACATACATACATACGTGCATACGTATGTACGTACGTACATACATTATATACATACATACGTATATACGTACGAACGTACGTACGAACGTACGTACGTACGTGCGTACATACATACACACATACAAACATACATACATACATACCTACATACATACATACATACATACATACATAAATACATACATACATACATACATTACATGCATACATACATACGTACGTACGTACATACATACATACATAGCGTTGTTGCTAAATGATGTCTCCACTATGTACCGCTTCAGATCATAATGTTATAACGTACTGACGTTCACATACTGGGCTACCCCCAGAGCCCGGTGGACCCTTATAGGAGTATGTGAGGGTACGCTAGGATGCCATAGACTCATGGTTCTGGCTTCACAAAGTCGACGAGCAGTTCAAAGTGGACGCTGCCTTGTAGGTCGACCCTGTGGTGGTTGATGTTTTTCGCCCAGACACTGCACCATATCATGACGAGACACCCTGGGAGGACGTCGAACTGGGCTATGACGACCGGGGCAAGGTACCCTGGCTGTTTAAGGTAGGGGAAGTAGAAGTAAAAGGTTAGAGTCAGACAGGCAGAGGCAGAGGAAGAAACAAAGGCAGAGGCAGTAAAACAGAAGCCAAGACAGACAGAGACAGACGGAGACAGACAGAGATAGACAGACTGAAGCAGATAAAGAAAGAGAGACAAATATGAACGACACAGAGAGAGTGTGACAGATAAATGCACAGGGAGAAAACGGCACTCATTTATATTCCACTGATATCATACGTCTATAAATGCTGCTACACTAATCTATCTGTTCAGTGCACCTGCAATTGCACTTTAAGGTACGCCTACATATTTCCGGTAAGTAACGTACGATCGCGCTATGCATTTCAACTTTCACTAACCCCGTCACGCCGCATAAGAATTTAATGCAATAATGCCTCTGCAAATCGCGTCTATCCACGCCACATACCACTACTGACGTTCATGTTTTGCCCCTCAAGCACTAGTTAGTTTGAGCTCCCAATTTAAAGCTGTGGTTCTACTCAGTAGCAGAACATCTTATCAATAGAACATTTTCAGTTTGATGTGTAGTAAATTTATTAGGCTTGCCTTAAGGTTGTTAAGGCTCATGGAATATATTGATTAAATCCTCTGCAGCATAAAAATCTCAGCAACACCCCATTGCCCTCCTCTGACCGATCTATCGTGCATCGTGTTAGGTCCTTCTGGCTTAAATGCTACTGTCGACAAGTCAGTGGTTAATTCAGGCGAATCTCGCCGGATCTGAGATCCAGAACCTCGGATTTAAGATCTACCACCTCAGCAATGAGATGCGCCACCCAACAGATGAGATCCACCACCTAAAACTTCCTAAATAGGCCTACATGTTTTTTTTAATTCAACGATACACACCCTGTTTCAAACATTTTATACGAATCCAAGTACCTAACAGCGATTATATCTGTAAAAGAGTCTCCCACATAGACTTAGTCTTGAGCTTTAATTTTTAAATATGTGGAGATCAGACATCGCTGGCTGAGAAATTAAACCACTGCAATAAGTCATGAACGGGACTTGCACATAAACTCAGGGACACCTTTATCTTCCTCTTTACAAACTCGAGAAAAATTCTATTGTTAAATGTATTTCCATTGAGTGTCCTAGACGGCCATGCGCCGGCTTTAGTGGCCCGGCTCATCAACTTTGGCTATCAATTGTTCGCTATGACAGCTGTCCTTGTTAGCGGCAAGCATACGTCAAGTAGGCGTGTAGGCCTATGAATCAACCCGCCAGCTTTGTTTAGTTATGCGCTCTCTCATCTTTGAGATCTCTTTGGTTTCGGTTCACTTGAGATCTCTTTGGTTTCGGTTCACACCAGCAGAGGTCGTCGACGTATCCTAATAGTCCACTTAGATCGCGTCGGTACGGTTTATTTGCCATAATAATAGGGCCCACATCAGTTTCGGCTGGTACATGAATGCGCGATTTCCTCCACTGGTCAAGGGTTCAATAGCGCTACCCTTTATGCATTTAGAATTTTCGACGCTTGCTGGCGCTGTCTTTCTGGCTGTTCTCCACCCAACTTGAGCTAACTTTGTCTCATCTGTCTTCACGTAGAGTCTTGCGCTTTTGTGCTAAGGGTGAGCCTATTGTCGCTATCAGTGCTTTGTCCCTGCATCTGAAATGGGCTCCTAATTACTCTCCGTCTTCTCCAATAAACATTTACCACTTTTTAAACTGTTAAAATTATTTATTTTTGTCGTGGCTGGGCTGGGAACACCTCTGAGTAGTTTTGTCAATGAGGTGCTATATAAATTTTCGGAATAATCGAGTGAACGTAACTCTTTACTTTAAACTTAGCCAACGGGCCACGCCATCCATCAGGCGGTTTCAAGCATCCCGCGTCCATCGCTTGTTCCATCCCTTTTCAGTGGTCATAAATTCTATTTAACTTATCATTCTTCGTTTCACTTGACTCTACGGCCAGAATTAAGTTTACACGGATGTAACGATAATTTGCCTGTATACCTCTCGTTTGAAACGACGATTGAAATGTAGGCCGTATGACCGAAATGAGGTGCATTGTTATCGTGGATTTGATTTGGTATAGCGCCATTGAATAAGCTGGTCTCCCTGCTGAGAAATTTTTGAAGATTTACATTTCATAACATTGTAGAATGTTTGAAGAAGCTGGACGTGGTCCAGCTGAATGGAACTCCGTACTAGAAACAATTTGGGGATCCTTCTATAGATGAATACTATATTAATCCAACATTTTATCTCTTTTCTACAGGACAATGATCAGTCACAGTATAGTAGGGTCGCGGACAAAATCCCCTCTGACAAAACCTTTGAAAAATCACTTCTCACAAAATCCCTCTGTTTTAGGTAGGACATTAACCCACCCCCCCCCCCTTAGACATAAGTCCCCTTGCTCTAAGTAGCTTCTGTCGCATATATTTCTTAGGCGAACTATTTGCAGCTCTGCAATTAGAAGTCATACCTTAATAACTGACACTACTAACAAAGTCTGCACAACATTACAAGTGACACTGAGTACGATTATTAGTCTACCTCAGAGGCGTTCAGATATGGGGATCAGGAGGCAAATGTCTCCAATTTCAAGTAACGGGGCCTTTTTAGTCTTAGGGGATATCTTACCTTCCTGACAATTGGAACCAGGGCGTTTGACTCCATCAGTCAGAAGGGAATTGACACCTCTGGTCTAACTTATATAAGATATTGTGTGACAGATAACACACATAGGCCCTACGCTCTGCATAGACTCATCTGACGCATCTGAAGAAGCCGTGTCACAGAAGACGCATGTGCGCTATGTATCAACACCGCCTACATAAACAAATAAAGATGAAATCATGTCAACTAAATGTGTTTGATCAAAATCTGCATTACAAATATCATACCTGTTATACCAATTGACTAAGCACCAAGGGTCCATGAATTACACACAGTGGTGCATTCAGTGTACATAGGCTTATCATACACCAACAACAAAAAGACCAAGGAACTAATTAACAATTTGCTATTTAACTATTGGATAACGATATCTGAGTTACCGCAAATAAACGGGAAGCACTTACTAGGTCGACTTACATAGATAGATTCTTGAATGGAATTCACTGAATAATAAAAGCTAAAAAAAGTCAGAACATTTATTCTTCGGGTGGTTTGTCCTACCTAGGGGAATTTTGTCCGGAGGATTTTGTCTGGGGAGATTTTGTCCTACACTCGTTTTGTAACTGGGTCTTTTGAGTGAGACTAATTTATTAAAGTGCGTTATATATACGAGTTGTATTATAGTGTGGCCCCATAGGGTACTTACATATAACTAAACATCTGGACAAGACCGCAATTCTAACGTGGGGTCCTCGACATTCGTGGCCATTTTTTATCTCGATATTAATGCCAGAACGTATGCGAGGTCAATGTCGGACGTCACAAGGCCAAGGCTGAGAAACATGTCCTAAATATAGACTTAACCTTAAATAGGCTTAACAACACTGATGAACACATGCTATCTACATCGTCAGCAACTTTAATAATTTTTGTCTATGTAAGGATACGTTTATTTCTGTCCTGTTTAACAGGTTTGAGAGTTGTTTAGCTGACAGATGACGATGTCATAACTATGGAAATACAGTCTTTTCAAGATTACCGTTCATTCAGGATCAGCAAAGAGTGTCCAAATGATTAAAAGTGGAGCCCCTGCATACACGTAGAGCCAAACAGACGGATGGCTCCTCCAGAGCCGATGATAGAGTCTTAGACACGACATTCGGAGTTGATGGGCTATGTTTATCGTCGAAGAATGGGAGTGGAAACGGGCAAAAAGGGTGACAACGCAACGGGTGATCGAACAGCGATCAGCGCTTGGCCGATGGTAGAAGACGAAAGGTCTTTGGAGAGTGGCACTCAACGCAGCAGCCGTGTTTGTAGAACGTCATTGCAATGTAGAGCGATCTACCGACTCGATTGGCAATTGGATTACACGATATCTCAATTGTCAATGGTGCGTGTAGTCATTGTATTTATTTCGAATCTCATAGAAATTCAGAACTCCCTCTAATATTGAAATTCATGTAGGTCTGCATTATCGGTTAAAGTATTGCAAGTATACTCTGTCCGATGATTTCTGTGTTATCACTGACAGAAGATAAGAGTCACTTCGTCCTGTGAAGCAGCCATGGCACGAAGTAATTACGTAGCGAGGAGAAGGGGGTTTAAAATTTCGGCCATTTTGCGTCCGGGTGCGTGTGGTGGGGTCAGAGGGGTCCAGAAAATGTGTACGTACACAAATATAATGGTCTAATTATGACGAACACAATGCAGAATATGAAAATCCGAACTGTAAACCCAATCACAGACTATATATTCCTGCTTAATCAATTTTATGTAGCATTAAAACGGTTTTAAATGCAAGTGTTTTTAGTGTTTCATTTCTTCATAACAGTTAACAAATTTAAGCTGTTAAATATGATGCTTAACAAAACTAAATAGCCAGTGATAAAATCAATGTCTTAGAGACGTTTTTAACTATTTAACCTTTTCAATAGGGGGAGGGGTTGAGCTCAAATGTATGTACGCATGGGGGAGGGGTCGACGTAATGTACGCGTTGCAACAGGAGGGGGGGTCCGAAAATCCGTTTTTTTATGTACGTAATATGTTAATGGGCCTTATGAAATAAAGTCCTCTGGATTGACAGTACAGAACGCTAACCACGACACTATTTAGGTCCAGTGATTCACATAACTAGATGAAAGTGAAGTGTGGATAATTCAACATAACATCCTGTTCTCGATTTCATAATGTTCTACAATTTGTTACTCACCAGCAGCCCAGCTCCCTTATCAGTTATCAAAAGGTGACATATATATAGGCTATAAATATTGTGCTCTGGTATGTTTATTTCTTAATTTATTTATCCATCCATTGATATATCCATACGTCTATCCATCCATTACACCACCCTTCCACTCATCCCCCATCCTCCACATTTGTTTCTTTCTCTTCCTCGCTCCTCGTTCCTGCTCCCATTCTTCCTTTCGATCCATCATCCAATGCTCCTGCTCCTCTCTTCCTCTCCTGTTCCACCCTACCTTAATTCTTTTCATCCTTGCGCCGTATTTCTCCTTACTTAAGACGACACAGTTCAACAGAACACAAAATCAAATTATGATTATAGAACCGGAAAAAATTCCAACGATGGTTAAGTTTTCGATACTGATCACGTGGCAATAAGAGCAACAATTGGCAAGACACAAAGTGCAACAAAGAAACCTATAAAAATATTATTTACTTGAAATGGACAACGCGTTCAAGTTTGTGAATGTTAAAATAGGCTAACAATGCAGTTCATTTCAGAACATATATAATTAAATACCGGAGAAGTCAGAGTCGCGCAGCATGTAATTCCATACCAAATTAGCGGTGGGCCCTACATCTGGCAATTTCACATTTAAAATAATTAACTTTATTAGCAAGAAATGCAGCGAAGTTAGAGCACAATGTATTATTTTCATCGTTTATGAGTTTATTTGTCACACGGTACTGACGACGGTAACACTGTCCATCCCGACAAAAATTAGAATCTCACCATTTGCTCTCTATTCGACGACGTTCCTTCTTTGCGCTAGAATACCTCAAGAGAAGAAGGCCATTTAGCGATAGCTTCAAAATTGTCCTAACTGTCTATTCACTAGTTGAGTAATAATTCACATGTCGTTTTTTCCAACCTTAGGATAGTGGGGTTTCGTATCTCTGGACCGTGGTGATCTATTTCTTTGGCGCCAATATTAACCGGTATTCATATCTACACTGTCACACTGTCATCTCTATTCTCTACACGTAATGCATCCCTCACTTCCGCTCTCCCTCTCTCTCTTTCTGTCTGTCTGTCTCTCTCTGTCTCTCTCTATCTATCTGTCTATCTCTATCTTTATCTCTCTCTGTATCTCTCTCTCTCTCTAAGTGAATCGAGCGTCCAATAATTCAGAAACCGTTGCCATAAGGTCCGTTGCGTCGGCGAAATTTTTTCCTGAACATAAACAAGCAATTTCTTTAGCACCATCGGTAATGATGATCATCGTCATCATCATGGTGATCATCATCGTCACCGTCATCGTCGTCATCATATTAGTTATCGTTTATCATTATCGTCATAGTCTTAGCTATCGGCGCACATCATCATTTGGAGGTACACTGCACCTTGGACTTTTAACATAAAGCACATGACTCTATATAAAAGACCAAATGGTAAAATAGCATCCTATCGCATTACAAGTAACATTACGAATTAGAAATAACATCACATTAAATATAACATCACATTACGTTAATATGACTGATCATGTAATTTCACATTTCATTGTTCTGTATCACTGATCGCATACCTGTTGCCTCCAATTGCCTCATAATGACCCGTCTAAAGACCTCTTCTTTGAATCCCACTTCTTCTATCAGGGCCCGAACCGTCCGCCATCGGAACATTTCATCAACATCTTCGGGGTTTGCTCTGACAACCGGTTTATACACTGGTATTCCTAAAACGAACAATTGCTCCAAACTATTTAATAATTATCTCATTGCGTATCCGGATGTATGAATAAATGAATCGAAATACTGGCGACTAAGATCAAGAGTCTGCGTGTATACAACGAAGATTACCCAGAGCACAGGTTGTGTTTGGGTTGGGAGTGCCGCTGAGTAGAACTCTTAAGAGAGCGCTTCAAGGATTTTCTGAATGAATGAACATTTCCACTCAGTGGAAATGTACAATTTGACTGACTGACTGACTGAATGAATGAATGCAAGAATGAATGAATAAATAAATGAATAAATGAAAGAATGAATGAATGAATGAATGAAAAAGTTAAGTTCTTCCTTATTAGACACTTTGTGAATAATCATTTTACATGGAGGACACACACGGTCACATTTATTTCCGCTATAGTATTAATTTGATGGTTCCGGGTTTAACATTTAATCCCTGTACATAAGCAACGCCTTCAGATATCAGGAGACTCGATGCAAAGGTAGGCTGTCAGAAGAAACGGTCTTGGCAATAACGCATAAAATCTCAGAATAAACTAGATTAAATATTATTAAATTAGAACTGATTTTATTAGATAAGCATGGTTTCCATTAACCAAGCTAGTTAAGAGAGGACCTTAATTAATTGCTCCATATCAAACTGGTTACTCATTGAGGTCTGTGCATCTCCGAGCCAGAGCGTAAAGTCCTGAGAAAGAAAACACTATACTATCGTTTACCATATCTAGGCTTTGCTGATGATCCATTCAAATCTGATGATCCATTCAAATCTAATATGAAACCTTTCGCTGAACACCATAAACAGAAATCTTTAACGAAGTTCATATAAAGCGAAAGAATTAATTGATGTATGCAAAGAAAATGGATCCCATTAGATCACGATAAACACGAGTTTGTTGCGACATCTGAATGAGGAACAACTAGTTAGACGTTAAAGTCAGCATGCAGGATCTCTTGGTAACGGCCTTAAACACACAAGCAGACAACCAGATGCACACAGACGGGCAGGCAGACATCCACTGGATCTAGGAAAGTAATTTTCTATGACTAATGTCTAGCACCATTTAGCAGACTCGGTCAGAAAGCTAAAAAAGATACAAAGCACGTGAATTCGATCATCCAGGCTTGACCTATATATTACAGGCGAGACTTTGCTGGAAATCCCTCTTCTCTACGCTCAACCATCCTCTCCGATGACATTCCATCTCCTTTCACCTCAAAACCTTCCTTTTCGCCAGAGGGGTAACTGTACCGTATATCTCTCACTGAGATTGCTTCTGAACGGCTTATGCTGTGAGAGGAGCCTTCTGAATGATCAGATACAATAAAATTATAAAAGGAACGTGCAAAGAATACCTGAGGACGAATCGAACTGCGGTCCGTCGTCTGTATGACTGCGTCTGCATTCAACGTTCAGCGCCTGATGAATCACCTCCGGATCATCGTTAACCTCATCCGTTGACCTCCTTATGCGAAGGTCACAGGTCATGCAGACGAACTCGTTCGTTTGTGAATCCAAGTAGAAGTGCTTTCGCCACTCTGGTAGTTCGGACATCTTGACCGAAAATATGCCCGATGGTCGAACTAGCGGTGAGAATTTGATCAAGATCAAAGGCGTGGTAACTATAAGTCAATCATAATAAATTTTAAGCAATGTTTATCAACGTGACAAGATTGACGGTCCAACAAGATCTCAGAATAAATACTAAGTCCCGCGAGATGCTTTTGCTAAAAGGGGCTGCACCCTGCTCACCCAGATCCCACCCCACGCTCGATGGGTATCGATCGAATGAACATTCTTGGAGTGACCCTCGGGTGAGATCCTGGCGTACCATATGTATGAGATCATTTATGCCTGCTCTGACTCCCTGCACGTCCTGCTTACTCTCCAAGTACTTAGTCTTCAACCAAAGGCGTTGCATATGGTCTCCAGGACAACCACCGCCTCAGAGTTACTATATGCAGCGCCGTCGTGGTTTGGGCTTAGCGTCGGCAGCCGATCAAGGACTACGGTTTCTAGCAATGGCTGCGCCCCTGTGTTGTCTTCCGACTGGAACTTCAACCACAAAGGAGCGAGTAACATCAGTCGAGGATTGCATACTTCAGCCCATCATCTGGAGCGGTAGATACGTTCCGTGCTCTGCTTCCGGCGGCATTAAGTCATCCTGCCCCGCTCAAACGACTCCCAACTTTCGGCAAATGACGCAATAAATTGTATATTGTTAACAATAAATATGCCTATTGTTTTATATATATATATATATATAAGTAATCTCAACCCACCTGCTGACTCCAAATCTCACAATTCCAGCAATTGCTACATTATATTATCTCTCTTTGTAGCCTAGTGGCTTTTGTGAAACCCTAGCTGTGATTCAGCAATAAGTGCCACTAACAAAATAAACGAATTGATCACTACTATTGTTACCGGTTAACGCACTTTTCCGTAAGGTCTCTTATATGGTCATGCTGCCCTCAATGGCGTAGTATAAACATATCCAAAACTCATTCGTGAAAACGTATAATATAATAAAAATAATATTATTTGCACTAACGTGTGAGATGCAACGAAGATGAAATGACATTCTACGAACGACGGTTGCGACGCCTGTCTCTCTACAAGTCCTCACTGCGCTGAGTTTAACGTCAGACAATGTAGACCGTCGCTGACGACAGAAATTTACTTCTGAGGACGGCGCTTTATATATAGCCAGAATATGTCATTAAGAATTGTTAGGACAATTCATGGAAATGACGCTACGGCCGACAATGAATAATTATTATTGAAGCCAGCGTGCTGAACATCGATTAGAAGGGCCATACATGCTCCCGAACAATCTGGATCTGGGTTTAGCACGATGCGAGCAGCGCGCACCGATTAGAGAAGATTCTCCTTCTGGCAAACGCGTCATCACGACGCTCTCACGTAGCGTAGCGGCCGACTGCGCATTTCGAAATAGCAGCATGTTGGCATAAATCGGTTTCTCTCGCCGTCTAATGTTTATCGTCACACGAGTGTCAACCGACGTAGGATTTGTTTGTCAACACCATGTTCGACAATAATTGTCTTATTAAAAAACTACCGACATTTGACTGTGTCAATAATTGACCTAAGAGGTTTGTTAACAGTTTTGCCTGCTCTTATTTTAGCGTCGGTGAATTGGCTGGTCTCCCTGACGTGGCTTTTGCGGGCGATGAGAAATTTTCGAGGACTTACATTATTGTGCGGTCCTGTGTATACACCCCTATAATTATACCGTTACATATTGGGAATTTCCCTCATACCGTTACATATTGGGCTCTGTCCCTATCGGCGGGCCTGTCGGATAGACGGTCGAAAATTTCTCAGCGCACACAAAACCAACGTCAGGGACACCAGCCTATGGTCGAATGAATGTACCGACTGTCGGATATGCTGACTGCAATTTACAAATATAAAACTGTGTCCAATATCCCGGTCTATAGACCCGTGCATCACCCATCGCTACGTGCATATAATTATAGACACACCGATAACTGTATTTTGAGAGAATAAATTCTGTAAGTTTGATTCCAGCAGGTTTTTAATTTATTTCTGCTTAAAATCTTTTAATATCGCGTCGTTTGAGGGGTCGAAACAGACAGATCGTAGCGTATCTGTTGATTTATGTAACGCCTCTCACAGAATAGCTATTCAGAGGCGCTTTCAGCCCGGAAACCCCGGGCAAAAAGCAATCGATCTCAAGGAGTAAGATGCCGATGGAGAGAAGATTGCCATTAATTTCGCCCTAGGTGATAGAGGAAGGTCATTTCGGGTAGATGGATCCACGACAGCAAACGCCCGGTATTGGGCCAAGGCAGTCTTAGTCATAAACTCCTAGTCAGGTTATACATGCCCAGTGATGGTGACGTTGGGTTTTCCCTGCTTTCACATTAGGCCCACGTCATACTCTTGTACCAAACATCAACGAACAACGGCACATCTTTGGTTTTATGTGTAATAAATTAATAAGGCTTATCTTAAAAGTTATAATCGCTGCGAGGAATCTTTTGATTTAATCCAGAATGGAGAGGAGCAAAACGCATTCAATAAAAGCAACTATTGAGTCGGGAAAGTGAAATCATAGCGGCCCTCTGCTATCGTCTCCTAATGCTATACTCTGCACTAAGCCCTACATTCTAACATCACTTAAATTTGATAAAAATAACTTTGAGACGAATAGTGCCAAATCTCTAAGTATTCGTTTAGTTCGTGGATATAAAATTATTCCATTTCATGAAATAAAATTAATATTTCTGTTTCATGGAGTAAAAATTTCATAACCATTGAACCTATATTAGAGGCATGTTTACTCGTCAAATTTCACTCTTAAACATATATATCGCCCGATTAAAATTTTGCTTCTATATGAAAATATGAAGTTTAAAACCTTCAACGGCATTTTTATTTTATTTTTATTTTGCTGACATACCGGTAGTTATTCGTCAATTTCTCGTCATAACTAAAAGTCAACGAATCAGCCTGTTATGTCAACAAGATGTGAAAATTTCTTGTCCACGATTATCGCCCCAAAACTATAGGCTAGTGACATAGAGACATTCCAGACATTTCTGTGCATGTGGGTTCTTGTTTAATAAAGCTCGTGCTTGCATGGTATATAATTCACCAATGACCACGACACGAACTTAGCAGAAAACTGACAAAATACTAAACATAGCAAAAAACCAAGAACAGCGATTTTTATTATTGGTATCAACCTTAATTATTATAATTATGATTACAGAGGGGCCCGCATCTGTGCAAGCAGCGAACCGTAATATTTTAAAGTAGGCCTACGGAAGACTGCCTCACCGAAAGGAGAGGTTAGCCACCGACGGTGAAAATGATAATGGCTACAAATTTATAATAATAACAATTATTTCAGAAAAATATGCCGGTGATGATCTTACTTGAGTCCCTTTTTCTAAGATATAGGTAGGCTACGGCTTCCGCTGGTCAACTGAAAGATTTATTGAACAGTATATCAACGACAAGTCACAATCTTGACTCGGTATACTCAAATATAAACTAACTGATCGCTTGTAGCCTATACAGTGTTTTCTAAATCCAACGCATAAAGCAGTACACATATATGCTTTACTATTTCTCTTTTGATCTGGCTCTTTGCATATCATTCACTGGGATCGTCAGCCTTAGTTGCAGTCGAATCTCCTGGTGTCGCTGAAGCGGCTGAACCCTCGTCTTCCGCTGCAGGTCCCCTGATGCCCCTTTCTCTCATATGACCAAACGTCTCTGACACAGATGGTCTTATACAATTCTGATCAAATGCATTCCCAGTTCCCATTCCCTTGATGAATGATTTATGCAGTTCACTGTTCACGTACTGTGTTGTATTGCAATTACATATTTCTATAGCGCCTCTCCAATTATGACCTTATCAGAGGCGCTCTCAATGCGAAAGTCCCCATGGGAAAAGTCTTCAGAAGGTGGGCAGAAACAAAAGCGGCCAGAGTTAAAATCAAACAGCCAATCAGAGAGGGCAAATCATTCCAAAGCAAAGGACCAACAGAAGCATTAGCGCGATATTAAGTGAGAGTCGTCCGAGACCGAAGAGATCTTGCCGATCGTTGAAAATAATAGGACGACGAGAGGCAGCGGAAATAGGACGACGGATAAGGTCACAAAGATGGCCTACGTGTAGCCTGATCCAAAAATACTCTGGATGTAAGGATGAGAACTTTAAATCGAACGCTGGCTATGAGTGGAAGCCAGTGTAAATGCTCAGTCATGAAGTTAGAGATGTGAGAGAACTCAGAGAAGCGAGAAAGGCGGCTCTGGGCGGGCAATCACACGGTAGCTGCATTTAGCACTGATTGAAGAGATGACAGGCGAGATTTTGGAAGACCAATAACTGGCAATACGATGCAGTAATCAATACGTGAGCAGACAAAAGCATGACGCATAAAGGCAAAAGTGGGTGGAGGAGCAGATCGACTGACAACTCGAAGTCGTCGCAGGTGGTAGAAACTATAGACCGAAAGAGATTAGGTAAGCTTATATTTATAAAATACAGGTACTAGCAGCAGGTCTAAGCATAACACAAGCTGAAGTTTTCCGCATTCTGCTAGGCATATTATAAAGTCGTGAATTCCGATTGATGTTTGTAACTTCGAGACTTTCGAGTCCTTAATCGAAAGTCGATTAGTCCAAACACTTTTGATTAAATCATGCTTTTGAACTTTGAGAATTACGATGTTTTATCACAGTTAGCTAATTGCTCATGTTGCCTGAATTTAGATAATATCATTGAATCGCATAATCATTCGTAATTTTTTACCTAGGCCTATTCCCGGATAATGGGACAAAATAAGCATTGCCCGGGACACGGGACGGCTTTGGTCGATTCCGGGACTGTCCCGGTCATTCCGGGACGGTTGGCAACCCTAGGTGTTTACTTTTGACTCCGTAATAATAACCTGATTTATCCATCAATAATAATAGTAATAATAATGATGATGATAATAATAATAATAATAATAATAATAATAATAATAATAATAATAATAATAATAATAATAATAACAACAACAACAACAACAGTAATGCGAGTAAATTAGGAATAATAAACTGATGATGCCGTTTCGTGGTAACTGTGCATTTGAATAATTAGAACGTGTCAGTATGAGACATGTGTGAATTGATGATTTAACTCATTTAACAACTGATTTGAGTATGAGTTTTAATTCATTTCGAGGTACATGAGTTGAGTTGTTATTTAACTCATTTCTTGTATGAGTTTACCCAACACGGATGATTGCGATGAGATAGTGCAGCCGAGGCCGAAAGAAAGGGCGCTGTACACGAGAACAGAACGTCAGTTAAAGTCGTATGAGTGTTTGAAAAGATAAGTCTTGAGTCGCGATTTAAATGTCTCAAGAGATGACGCGTTCTTTTATTATTTATGCCTACTTAAATATAGTATTAATGACTTTTAACTACGATCAGTTCAAATGCCGAGCATCTAAGTAATACCGAACTTATCTATTTTGCTAAAGACCAGACCAGCTTCCGTCTTAGAGGCCCGTGACTGCTCTGCGTATATAGAGGCCCCGCGCCCCTCTCTCATCTTAAGACTTTTTTTATTTGGCCGCGTTCGGGTAGAGTAGTCACCTTGAAGAGGCGCTACACAAATTCTCGTAATGAATGAATTATATTAATTAATTCATTATGACAATTTACATAGCATCGCTATAAGGTGTTTATTCGCAAGCCTCCCGACCCAGCCAAGCCCGGATAAAAGTAGCATAATGTTGCACATGTATGTATAATGTTGCACATGTATGTACAATGTTGCACATATATTTGTGCATGCAGGTAGCGAGTTGTCACTACTTCAAAACTGTTTGCTTTAATTTATTGCTTTATTATGCTTAATTAAACTAATTTAGGCTAGCATAGGCTACGCTTTGTGAGGCACAAAGGTGGCCTTATATCAAGTGTCCAGATACTTACTTACATAATAAAAATAATATTAATTTTCCATTAATTTCTAACAGACAAACCTCAGTGAGAATGCAGACAGATGATGACAACTTATTTACAGGAGTTGAATTTCTACTGTCGGCAGCCATGCAAGGCACCAATCACATTATACATCTGGCCGACATCAGCCTCTGATGCACCGATAAATTACTGTTAAGAATATACACGAATGTGCGTCAATTCCATCTGCTCATCTGCCACCTGTCGGCTGTTGCAGAAGCTACGACATGTTACTGGCAATTTCCTGGCCTTGCTTCAAAAACAGACTGTTAATCTTGCCATTAGAAGAGCCAGACTTAAGCCCTCCACACCATGCATCCATACCACACCATACGCACATCCATCCCTACTACAGCCCACATATGCACCCATACCACACTATACACATGTTTCCGCCTAGACTACTGCAACTCACTTCTCAATGGCCTTTCCCCTTCAATCAGTCTTAAAATGACAGAAATTCTTCATCGAGGCTTATAGCCTGACTTCCTCTCTTTGTGCATATCACTACATATACACCTGAAGTCTTGCACTTGCTACCCATCGCTGCATGTATTAACTAACAGATTATTTCTGGTTTCCAAAGCCAACAGCAGAGCCTGACTAAAGTAAACTCCACCATACCATATGTAATATCCTTGTTTCACACTTTTCATATCTTTATTGAAACACTTTATATTTGTATAACAAACAATTTCATCCACACAGAGTCAAGGATGCGCTTCAATGCTTTGGAGGAAAGACACCTCATAAATGTCTATAACGTAAAGGCGAATATAACTTACATACCAATAGGAATTCTCGTAGCCAAATTGGCAGCATTTTCTCAGGCTGTAAACAAAACACAGAAATATTTAAATCACAAACTCAACAATTATAACACAATATAGATTTACTGACTGACTGACTGACTAACTAATTGATTCACTAATTGATTGACTGATTGGTTGATAAGAGCTCAAATAAGCTAATCGATCACGTTATAAATAGCAAAACCTTGTAGCCAATCGGTTAGAAATAGATGGTTTGTCTGCAATACGACAGAGATTTTTCCAGATCTTAGCTGAACTAGCGTGCAAGTGTTCATCGCGGATGCAGTGATTAACTTTATGTAGGCTTATAGACATTTTTTTATCGCAGGTCAGACTGTATAGGACGTTCTTGGCGTAACTATGGGCATCATTGCACAGTGGAAATGTAAATTTCAATTGAATGAATGAAGAGTCAAATCCTTTTCTTTATTAGGCCCAAACAGTTTTTGAATAATCATTGCTTGTAATAGTCTCGTATTTAACTTTTAATCCCTTTACGCAAATAACACCTTCAGGTCTCAAAGACTAAATGCTCTGAGGTACAGGGACGCTATCAGCCGAAACAGTCTTGACATTGTACTAGAATAAGCAAAATTAGATTAGATTAGAATTAGATTTGAAAATACCAGATTAGCATGGGTTCATGCGTAAACAAGGTTATTCCATACAGGACTCTCTATATCAAAATTGGATAAGTATAATTCACAGTAGGCCCTACTCCAAACTATCTGCTAACAGGCCCTAGATAGTTAGGACATCCTGTAGTTTATGAGATAGCATAATAGTGTAACTCACTCAGGTCTCGGCATCTTTGTGCAAGAGCGTACAGTCCTATAAAAGGAAACACGATTGAATCGTTTACTTGTGTGTAGGTTGTGTTGATGATAACATTGAAATTCTTATATGAACCATTCGCTGAAAGTTCATATAAAACGATTCAAGTAATAGGCATGGCATACATAGATGATGGATCACGTATAAGAGACGATGAACAAGAGCTTGTTACAACATCTGGCGATTAAGGACATGAAAATTTTTCAGATGATTTATGGACCAAGCCCATGAACAGATTAAAGACATCAACAGCAGGTGACAGACGGCATGTTACTAAGGGCAGAGCCGGAGAAGTCAGAGTCGAACAGCAGGTCATTACAGACTAAATTAGCGGCATATCTAGCAATTTTACATTAAAGATCTTTAACTCTCTTTTTTAAAATAGAGAAAAGTTAGAACATAGGATGGAATCAGGGTCTGTGAGTTGACAGTTGATTTCTCCGTTGAGAAATCGTAATCTCAAATTTTCTACAACGCCCAAAAAGCGAAGTCGAGGGAACCAACTTATTCACAGACGCATGACCTATTCTTCAGTATAGGAGACGCTGCGTAGGAGAAGCGCCATCTTTCTCGTGGATCTTCAGCACTTTCAAGTTGGTTGCAGAAATACGAGCTTCTTGAATCGTCCATGAGTTTGTTTGTTGCACGGCAGTGTCGATGGTATTACTATCTGTCCACTCAAGCCCTGAACTCTCCATTTAATCTCTTGAACACGACGTTTATTCTTTACCCTGGGATGTATCAGATGAAAGTCATCTAGCGATTGCTTTGAAATTGGAAAAACAGTATATTCCCCAGTTGAGCAATTGTAACGCACAGGTCGTTGTCAACCCTTGAACCCTTGGAGTAGGTATTTTCTGGAGTACATGTTTAAGCAAGCCCGTCAAGTCATCTTAGCACTAATGCTTCGGTTAAGCATACAATCCAGAGTTTCACTTGGCGTCAGTTTCTCATCTACACTGTCATCTCTAGTTCTCGACAAAAACGCTCTCTTTCTCTCTACGTGAATCGAGCGTCCAGCAATTCAGAAACCGTTGCCATGAGTTCTGTTGTGTTGGCGAAGTTTCTCCCTGAACAGAAATAAACAATTTCTTAAGCACCATAGGTATTGGTAGTCGTCATCACTGTCGTCGTCGTTGTCACCATCATCATCATCATCTCATTGTCATCGTTAGCATCAGCAAAACCAGCATCATCTTCTTCCTCATCGCACTCATGTTCATAATCCTCGTCGTCATCATCAGTGTCGACATCATCATTCGTCGTCGTCATCGTCATCATCATCATCGTAACCATCGTCATCGTCGTTATCCGTTAACTTCATCATCATCATCATCATAATCATTGTCATCATCATCGTTGCCGTTTTCGTCACGGTTATCGACGCGTATCACCCCATTGCATAAGATTTTAGTCACATTACACCTGCTATGTGTAACATAATGTAAATGACTGGCGTATTTTTGAACAAAACGAAAGGAGTTCAGACACCGGACGACACAGTTCAGTCAAGTAGGATGGCGCACAACCAGAGAAACACCGCAAAACTAGTGTCGCAATGCGGAAACTGATGCGCTGCTGAACCGGTAGCCAGTGAAGGACATCGCGCATATAAGCTGAAACCGGTGAAAATTTAGGTATATGTCCAATAAGCCTGGCCGCAGAGCGAAGAACGCGATCTAAACGCACCAATACGGCACAGGGAAGACTAGCCAGAACAGCGCTGCAGTGATCAATTCTGCTGGTTTACATTATGCTACTACATTGCATAATAATTACAGCATACTAAGCATCACGTCACATGACATATCATATTTATTCACATTGCATTGCGTCTCTTTAAGCTTCAAACATTTCAATTTTAATTACTAATCGTGTAGAGGCATAGACCTACCTTTCGTCTTCAGCTGCCTAATTATGACCCGTTGAAACACCTCTCGTTCGAATCCCACTTCCTCTACCAGAGATCGAACCGTCTGCCGTCTGAGAAAGTCTTCAACATCTTCAGGATTTGCTTTGTAAATAGGGACATAGAACGGTATTCCTAAGACAAAATTTTTTTCCAATTTACCTAATAAATATTCGATCCCTATGAATAAATTAAGCGAAAGACTGGCGGATAGAAATGAGATCAATAGCCTGCAATAGGTCTACAACAAGGATTTTTCAGAGCAAAAGCGTGTTTGCTGAAGGAACGTTCAACGTTCATCGCAGATGCAGTTATTAGCTTTATCAATATGTTGCATGGACCGTTTCTGTCGCTGATCCGACTCTTTGGAAGGCAGTCCCGATGATCTTCCTTATATATATCATAAGCTGTTGTCTTCTCCCGCTGGGGTTTGATCGAAAGTGCTCCTACTAAAGCAGAAATACTGAAGGGGCGCTGTGTCATATTTCTTGATGTATTAGCAATCAGTGAATGAGTGAAAGAGTCAAGTTCTTTCCTTATGAAGCACGTTGTGAATAATCATTTTATATAGAAGGCGGTCATATCTCGATTCAATGGTTGTAAAATTGTCAGGTAAGCATCGCCCTCAGGTCTCAAGAGAGTAGAGGAGACTAAATGCCCCAAGATGTAGGGAGCTGTCAGCCGAACCGGTCTTGGCGCGGTACTATAGATCAAAACAAGTTAAATTAGAATAGATTAAAATTAGACTAGAGTTTATTAGATTAGCAAGATTCCATAAACAAGGCTATTCCATAGAAGACGCTTCATCTCAAACTGGATCAGTAGGCCCTATAGATCACAGACAGTACACCAAAATATCTACTGATAGGCCCTATAGGTATGGTCATGACAGTTGAGGCTTCTTGTAGTCCCATAGATAGCATAGTGGTAACTCACTCAGGTCTCGGCATCTTTGTGCAAGAGCGTACAGTCCAATAAAAGGAAACACGATTGCATCGTTTAATTGTGTGTAGGTTGTGTTGATGATAACATTGAAATTCTTATATGAAACCATTCGCTGAACGCCATAAACCTTAATGAAGTTCATATAAAACGATTCAAGTAATAGGCATGGCATACATAGATGACGGATCACGTATAAGAGACGATGAACAAGAGCTTGTTACGACATCTGGCGATTAAGGACAAGCGAATGAACATTGAAACCTGGTGATGACGGCAAACAGACAGACAGAGACAGGCAGGCAGACAGATGGATAGTCATGCAGGCAGACATGCCAACGTCCCTTATCGACTGAAAGCATGGATGGTTGACGACAGACAGATGGACAAGCAGTTGGACAGAGAGAGATACAGATAACCATACTGATTTTGAGAGGAAACCATTCCTGGTACTTATCATGTGGTTATATCAGACCAATCAGCGTCGACCTAACGAAACAAACCGTGTTTTTGGCTATTATTCGCTGCCTGCCTAGGCTCTAAAAGAGAGCGAGACACATACAGACAGAGAGACAGACAGAGACATACAGACAGAGAGAGACATAGAGAGACCGACAGACAGACAGAGACCGAGCTCAGAAAGACTGGGTAAACAACATGCTATCTGCTAAAGGCTGCGCGCTGGGTCCAGCGAGTATGCGGCAACAGAGAACAGCTCACAGAATCCGGCTTAATCGCATGTTAGAATGTTGAAATAGATACTATTAAATCACTTAGACTTATAAGCACTCACACCGAATAAGTTACAAATGATGTCTGACAGAAATAATAGTAGCACGACGATTGTAAAGACCGAGGATAAGTAATTACTGATGACCGGCAGGTCTCTCCTTTCTGCCTCAGTAAACCCTTTCTCCTAAGTCTGGCACAAATTAATCAATACGCACAGCTGCCTTACAAGGAGTCTGAAAGCAGCTTTCAGTCGAGTATATAGAATATTAATTTATTATACCTGTATTATTATTATTATTATTATTATTATTATTATTATTATTTATTATCATTACTGTTATCATTATTGTTATTATTATTATTATTAAATTACTATTATTATTATTATTATTATTATTATTATTATTTCTATTATTATCATTAAAACAAGAACCAACAAGAAGAAACAACAAAAAACGTGTAATCAATACCTGAGGAGGATTCAAACTGTGGTCCGTCGACTGTAGGGTTGTGTCGTCCGCAGTCAACGTTCAACACCTGATGAACAGCCTCTGGATCATCGTTGACCTCGTCCGTTGACCTCCTAATCCGAAGTCCACAGGTCATACAGACGAACTCGTTCGTCTGTGAATCGACGTAGAAGTGTTTTCCACATTCAGACATTTCGACCGATTTGCAATAAAACAGGCCCAACACAAACGATCGTCACTGCAAACATGAACATGTCGTCTGACTACTGGTAACTGGTTGGAAACGTTGAGAATTCCATCACGATCAAAGAAATGATAACAATAATTCAGTGATTATTATCTACCATTTCTAAATCACCAACAACAACAACACCTTTGAGTGCACACATGGGCGTCATCCCATCTGAGTAATGGAGGCAAACCCCTTGTCCCAAGTGCCAGGAAGGAAAGATATCCGCCTAAGACGCAAACATTCCCTCCCTCCTACCTGGAATTGGAGGCATTTACCTGCGGACCCCCTATCTGGACGCCCCTCTGTGCACGTGACCAAATGAACGGTCATACACAATCTCAAACTAAATGCAACATATGTCCAGTTAATTTGATTGTTGCTATTAGGAGAAGCACTGACCGAGCTGCCCCCGCCATATATCGCATTTTCTTGATCTGTCAGGTTCTCTGCGTCCTAAAGCTGTCAAATGCATTCGGATCTTCACTTGGAATATATATGGACTACCATCATTAACCAGAATGTAATGGAATTAAATTTAATGCATTTTATGACGTTATGAAGCGCTCGTGTGTAATTAGGTGCCCTACGTTAAGCTTAGCAATACAATGCAATACAGTACAACTATTATTTGATATATCGCCGTTCTCACAGTTTAGTTCAGAAGGGCACACTTGCCTCAACGGCGCAACTGCAGTTGTAATGTAGATCAATTGTGCGTGAAGGACTTGCTCAAGGTCCCTACACAGTGACGCCCAGGCCGATGGTCGAACCCGCTCACTCAGCGCACACTGAGTGTTACGGGCCGACCGCTTTAACTAATCAGCCACCATGCCACACTTTACAATAGGCTTTAGGACTTGAGCTTTACTGTTACGATTACTCCTGTAATCCGATAACATAGCATCTATAAACAGCTCAAACCAATAGGGCGTAAAATGTTGTCACGCGTATGGGAACCGCGAAGGCCACGTGTTTCATAACGAACTGCGGTACACTGATTACAATACACTGAAATACTTTCTCAATAACAGTAATACACATAAACTTACGAGAATCTTTGATAGTTTAATAAGACAAAATTATATTGCATGCATACGAATATTCGAAATTTCTGTATTACCTGCAAATTGTATGTTTTCAGCACAGTTGTAGTCAGTTACAAAAATAACTGACTGCTCAGAATAAACAAAAAATAACGACCAAAGAAATTAGCCTTACTTTGGCCTATATATACAGCTTATAATCAGGACATCACGCAGAGAAAACGACATGCGCGTTGACCACACTGAATCACCACAGTTCTCAACACTTCAGCAAGAGAGTATGGCAATATGACACTCAATTACTTGAGTCTGAAAAGTCCGCTTGTATCAACCGCGGCCGTAAACTCTGGATCCACTTCAGAACAGGTCGGTTTTTCCGCTCGCTCCAAACAGAAATAATAATCGCCTTAACACACATAATATATAATACATACATACATACATACATACATACATACATACATACATACATACATACATACATACAAATATACCGACATACATACATACATACATACAAACATACATACCTACATACATACATACATACCTACATATCTACATACTTACATACATACATACATACATACAAACAAACATACTTACATACATACATACATACATGCATACATACATACATGTATACCTACACACAAACATACATTCATACATACATGCATACATACATACCTACATATATACCTACATACATACATACGTACATACATACATACATACCTACATATACACATACATACATATATACATACATACCTACATACATATGTACATATATACATACCTACATATATACCTAAACACATACATACATACATACATATATACATACCTACATACCTACATACATACATAAATACATACATACATTCATACATACATACATACATACCTACATACATACATGCATACATACATACATACATACATACATACATACATGCATACATACATACATGTCTACCTACATAAAAACATACATTCATACATACACGCATACATACATACCTACATATATACCTACATACATACATACGTACATACATACATACATACCTACATACACACATACATACATCTGTACATACATACATACATACCTACATACATACATACATACATCCATGCATACATACATATAGACCTACATACATACATACATACATGCACACATACATACATACATTGATACATACATACATACTTTCATACATACATACATATATACCTACATACATACATACATACATACACACATACATACATTGATACATACATACATACGTACATATATACGTACCTACATATATGTTTACAAACAAACATACATACATATATACGTACATACATGCATACATACATACATACATACCTACATACATACATACATACATATATACCTACATACATACATACATACATACACCCATACATACATACATTGATACATACATACATACGTACATATATACATACCTACATTTATGCTTTCAAACAAACATACATACATATATACGTACATACATTCATACATACATACATACATACATACATACCTACATACATACATGCATACATACATACATATATACCTACATACATACATACATACATACATACCTACCTACATACATACATACATACATACATTCATACATACGTACATATATACATACCTACATACATACATGCATACATACATACATATATACCTACATACATACATACATACATACATACATACATACATACCTACATACATACATACATACATCCATACATACATTCATACATACATACATACATACCTACATACATACATACGTACATATATACGTACCTACATATATGCTTACAAACAAACATACATACATATATACGTACATACATGCATACATACATACATACATACATACATACATATATACCTACATACATACATACATACACCCATACATACGTACATTGATACATACATACATACGTACATATATACATACCTACATTTATGCTTTCAAACAAACATACATACATATATACGTACATACATTCATACATACATACATACATACATACATACCTACATACATACATGCATACATACATACATACATACATGCACACCTACATACATACATAGATACATACATACAAACATTCGTACATACATACATATATGCCTACATACATACATACATACATACACACATACATACATTGATACATACATACATACGTACATATATACGTACCTACATATATGCTTACAAACAAACATACATACATATATACGTACATACATTCATACATACATACATACATACATACCTACATACATACATGCATACATACATACATATATACCTACATACATACATACATACATACATACCTACATACATACATACATACATACATACATTCATACATACATACATACCTACATACATACATGCATACATACATACATATATACCTACATACATACATACATACACACATACATACATACATTGATACATACATACATACGTGCATATATGCATACCTACATATAGGCTTACAAACAAACATACATACATATATACGTACATACATGCATACATAAATAAATACTTATATACATACCTACAAACATGCATACATACATACATGTATACCTACTTACAAACATACATTCATACATACATGCATACATACATACATATATATATACCTACATACATACATGCATACATACATACATACATACATACCTACATACATACATACATATATACCTACATACATACATACATACATACACACATACATACATACATTGATACATACATACATATGTACATATATACATACCTACATTTATGCTTACAAACAAACATACATACATATATACGTACATACATTCATACATACATACATACATACATACCTACATACATACATGCATACATACATACATATATACCTACATACATACATACATACATACATACATACCTACATACATACATACATACATACATACATTCATACATACATACATACCTACATACATACATGCATACATACATACATATATACCTACATACATACATACATACACACATACATACATACATTGATACATACATACATACGTGCATATATACATACCTACATATAGGCTTACAAACAAACATACATACATATATACGTACATACATGCATACATAAATAAATACTTATATACATACCTACATACCTACATACATACATACATACATACTCACAAACATGCATACATACATACATGTATACCTACTTACAAACATACATTCATACATACATGCATACATACATACATATATATATACCTACATACTCACATACGTACATACATACATACATATGTACATATATACATACCTACATATATACCTACAAACATACATACATACATACCTACATACATTCATACATACATACGTACATACATACATATATACAAACATACATACATACT
>OY365822.1:7715233-7822733 GCA_959347315.1 Bimastos eiseni | reverse complement strand
AATGAGAATGATACTAACTACAAAAATAATTATTATTATAATAAATATCATAATTACTATCACAGTAGTCGTTGTTGTAATAATTATTATTATTTAACATCTACAATGAGGATGATATATTTCCGTCAAAATTACCAGTATATAGTAATATAATAATACTAATTATTATTATTTACTGATAATTATAATGCAAAAAGTGATATCTGTAATTTTAACTACATCTTAACTTACACGGACGCAGTGTCGTGACAACAGAGCATGAACGATTGTTATAGAACGAATATAACAGAAGGCGAATATAATTATGTGGCAGCTATGCAAGGCGACTTCGCGTCATGCATGTAATTTAACCAATGACTCCGCTCAGTGAATGGAGGAATAACAGATTTTATGAGGACTGAGAAAATAGATCTGCTACACAATGATAAAGATTACCCTCACTTTCTCTCTATGTCTGTCTGTCTGTGTATGTCTGCTTCTCTCTCCCTGTTCCTCGCTCCCTCCCTTTCCTCTCTCTCTCCCTTTACCTCGCATTTTAGAGTGGAAACTTGAGTTGGATATCTTCAGTCGAGAGAGAGATGACTGCACGTGATTGTATGCCAAACAGCGTTTCTGTAGCAGTGGGACGCAGAACTTAAAGGCAAATGAAGACAAAGCATAGAATCTAGAGTGATTGTGCAACTGAAAAGCAGCCCATTGAACTAGCCATGAGGTAGCCATGGTATTAAGAGCTTATTTTCTCAGCCACAGCATAATACACTATGACTGCCTCGCGGCTAGTTTTTTGGGTGATTGTCCAGTCTTCTCCCTCGTAGTCTCATCTTCCTATCGACAGTGTACGGTCAGTATTCTCGTTCTTACTGTGTTGCCTAGGGGTGCAGATGTGGCTGAAATCTGGAACAAAATTTAGCTCACTTACAGTAATATTATTTTCTACTATTTTAATATACAGATCGATTGCTTGAACAGGTCAACATGCTTGAGTGCAAAATATTGCAAAAACTGATGTAAGGAGGTTATTGGCACTTACTGCTCCATTAACACATAGGATCCAGGAACTTTCCAAATAATGGTCAAAACCCACCAAGCAACCTGGCCATTGTGGACTTGATTTGACATGGTGTTTATGAAACAGAAAAGTTGCATTGTAAGGATCATGAGCAAGTCTTTCGTGTACAATTGCTCTGCAATATAACTGCAGTTGCGCTGTTCGAGGCCTGTGTGAACTTCTGAACTAATAACGTCGTGTAATTAATAACGTCTCGTAAGAATGGCGTGATAAATTACAGTTGTATTGTATTGTTTTGTATTTACACTCGCATTACATTCATTACATGCGTAGTGGGCCACAGTGACAGTCGTGAGCACTTAAATGGATAATAGACAGATGAAAGAGATGTACCAGAGGTCATATAGAGTCTAGACCCAATTACATTAGACAATTAGTTTGGCTAAATAGGGTAGAAGTATAGACTCTGTGACCATATAAATCCATAGAACACCTTTGTGAAGGAGAAAAAGACTAGACAATAATTGCTATAGTATGTATATGCACATTTGCATTCTAAACCATTGGTTGAATTTATTGTGGGTGATGAAATAATACTAATGAACCAACGGTGAAAGGTTACTAAAACACTGGCGTATTTTGTCCAAACATATAATTTAACGTATCATCAGGATTTTAAAAACTGTACGGATGCTAGCAGAAAACAATTGGCACCGCACAACAATAATAATAAAAATAATATCAATGATAATGATAATGACGATGACGATGATGATGACGACGACCACGACGATACTACTAATAATAATAATAAAAATAATAATAATAATAATAATAATAATATTAATAATATCCAGATTACCAATTTATTCTCGTTCCGGACAGTTACTGTATCACCTGAGGGTTCAGAACTACATCGGGTAACAATAATTATAGCTATAATAACTATAATAATAATAATAATAATAATAATAAAATTAAAAAATGATGAAATTGCCTGGTCCTTATTCATCTTCCTCTTCCCCATCTAGACACGAAAATATGGACCCTTGCATGACTGTCGTACAGTTAAGTATGACTCTTGTAATAACTTGTTGTCATTCGTTCAAATTTATATTATGATTGTAATCATACCATGGTCGCGCAAATTTGACCGCAACAAACGAATATTATTAGTTTTATTGAAATTTACGTAGACCGGAACATCTTTCGGCCAGACGAAAGATAGCTGAAACAGAAATAATTTCTCTTTTCAAAGAACCTCACTGTATACGCTATAGCGTCCTCTTGCGAACAGAAAATTAATACAACGTGTTGGTCTCATCCGACTATGTTCCGAGGCAAAGCAAGCTAGATTGATAAAATTTTGATACCAACACTCGGTTGACCACCGCTGCAGAGTAGAAGAATATTCAGAATGGTCCAAGGGTCGGGTCGACCCGCGGGTTATTGTTACATATTTTATTATTATTATTATTATTATTATTAGATGTTAACTCTTGAAAAGTCACGGGTCATACCTAATTTTAACGTTGCTAAGACAATGGGACGCAGAGCTAAGATACACATTAATTCAACGAAACAGTCAAGGCGAATAATGTGCGTCACCTAAGCAAAGGTCTACTGTAAGTTCGCCGCGGTCAATACTCAAATATGCCAGCATTACCCATTAAGATTCAATTTAATGTTATTAACTGCAAATATAGTTACATTACACGCTGTATTTCATTCCAATGACTGCAAATATATTCACATAGACGTGAATAAAAAATTTGAAACGCGATTCAGGCACTTGTTTACTTATGCCCTACGACAGACGCAAGACTCTTGCAACGAGAAACAGCGGTGTAGTAAGGTTTACGGAAGATTTACGGAAAAACTTGCCATACGCTAATGCATCCGGTGCTGCGGACCGACATACAGACGCACGCCTAGATATCACGTGACTTAGGTAATTATTATTATTGTTGTTGTTATTACTATTATTATTATCATTATTATTATTATTATTATTATTATTATTATTATTATTATTATTATTATTATTATTATTATTACTTTACTATGTTTCCGCACGAATTTGTTTGATACTAAATATCGGAATAATACTGGTTTGAATAATTATTTCGCCCTCGTTTTCTACGTACGTGATGCCTGAGGTATGTAAGGTCGACCGTTTGCTGGGGATCTGTCACACGCCACTGGAAGCATCAGATGGACGGCTTCTGGATCTTCCGTGGCTCTTATGTGGATTCCGCAGAACGTGCAGACAAAACCATCTGATTCACGTCGATAGCAACCTTCCACTGCGAGCAATCTCTGACATAGTAAATATCATATTCACGATCACAATCACGATTAATGCGGTCGGCCTATACGATTGAGTGTGGCCATCTAGAAGCTGCAGTTTGAATTGTGAAATGCGCATGCGGCTGATATTCATTTGACTGATAAGCCGAGCACATCAACATAAAAAATCTCATCCCAGCGGTCCCTATAACTGTGACACCAGAAAAGATCCCATGGAAATGTCATTTGATGAACAATGACAAGAACACACTTCAACGCGAGCCCGTCGTGTTTTCCCGTTAACAGGATCATACCGGCGGAACATTCTTCTACTGCATTTGCGTTCAGCAGCCAGAGGAGGCGACAAAAATTCCTATACGGACCTCGACACTATCTTTTAAAAGCAACTTTTCTCGATTTAGCTTTAGTAAAATCGTTCGTTCATTGTACCTCTTAGTTAATTGCGGACCCGACCAGGATCCATATAAATCGGCTGACCTATCGGCAGGAATGTGGTCTCGAGACCGTGGTCTTGGTCTCGAGACGGTCTCGAGACCGGAAAACTGCGGTCTTAGTCTTGGTCTCGAATTCACAGGTCTTGGTCTCGGACCATCGGTCTTGGTCTTGGTCTCGGATTCGTCGGTCTTGGTCTTAAAAGAAAGGTCTTGGGATTGGTCTCCGTCTTAGGTTAGCGATCATGATCATTTGCCGTATCAGAGCAATTTCTTTTATATTTGTCGGTTATTTTTGATTAGAGACACCGGTGTTTAGACCATTTATATACACATGTCACTGTGTGCAAAAAATGCATTTTCAACGCAGCCAGCCATTTAAAAATTTGCTTTCACAAATATCAAGGTTCTGGAACAATCTAACATTTGTGTGATCGGCCACGTGTAGTCACTATTAACCTACAATTCCAAGAACAAGTACATGTAGACCTACATCATTCAAACGGAACGTTAATCTACTTGTCTTAAAGTATTTAGTATTTACCTATCGCATACCGTAAATAATTTATAGTGTGATATTCTCAGGCCGAATCTAAGGGCTGGACCCACAAAAGTTCAGATTGAACGGGAAAACTGTTGCTGGACCATTATTGAGATTAGTATTCTTCAGCAATAATTTATGTTTTATGCATGTTATTCCGTTTTAGCGTCGTAATAAATTGAATTGTTTATAAAAAAAGAGCATCGGTCTTGGTCTTGTTCTCGGACCATCGGTCTTGGTTATGGTCTTGGTCTCGGACAACCCGGTCTTGGTCTTGGATCTCTCGGTCTTGGTCATGGTCTTGGTCTCGGATAACCCGGTCTTGGTCCTGGACCTCTCGGTCTTGGTATCTGCCTTGGTCTCGAGGTTTTGGTCTCGTGCCCAACACTGCATCGGCATTTGCGCTCTGTTCATCTCGGTATTGTGCTGAAGTGTACTCGGTCCTGTGCACCAATCACCCTTCCTCCCTTGCTTCTTCTTTACTTCTAAGCTCTAATTCCTTCCTTCATTCCTTCATTTTATTCATTCATTTGTCCATTCTTGTGTCGTGGTGGGCATTGGTGGCCCATTGTTTAGAGCGGTCGACCTGTAACGCGGAGAGTGCGGGTTCGACCCTCGTCCGAGGAGTTAGGGCCCATCCATATATTACGTACGCAAAAAATAGGATTTTCGGACCCCCTCCCCCTGTTGCACCGCGTACATTTCGTGGAACCCTCCCCACGCGTACGCACAGTTGAGCGCTATCCTCCCCCCATTGAAAAACGTTTATAAGACATTGATTTTACCACAGGCTATTTATTTATGCTAAGCATCATATTTAACAGCTTAAATTTGTTAACTGTTACGAAGAATTAAAACACTAACAACACTTGCATTTGAAACCTTTTTAATGCTACATGAAATTGATTAAGCAGGAATATATAGTCAGTGATTGGGTTTACAGTTCTGATTTTCATATTCTGTATTGTGGACGTCATAATTAGACAATTATATTTGCGCACGTACATTTTTCCGGGCCCACCTCTCCACCATACGCACCCGTACACCCGTACAGTGTCATTGCTGCGTCAATATCACCCACAAAACGGCAACCGATTGAACTTTGTGGGCTTTTGCACATGCTAAGCTGAACACAACCAAACTGAACACAACCAAAGTCCCAGACTCAGTGTAGACCTAAACAAGTTCTGAAGGGACTCCCAAAAGTATACGACCCATTTTTAAAGAGGCGCCTCAGCCTTGGACGATGCGTCAATATCACCCACAAAACGACAACCGATTGAGCTTTGTGGGCTTTTGCACATGCTAAGCTGAACACAACCAAACTGAACACAACCAAAGTCCCAGACTCAGTGTAGACCTAAACAAGTTCTGAAGGGACTCCCAAAAGTATACGACCCATTTTTAAAGAGGCGCCTCAGCCTTGGACGATGCATGTTATAGGTAGGCTTGTGTGCGAATCTTCAAAAATTTCTCAAAGCTCACAAAGCCACGACAGAGAGACCAGCTTATTCACCGGCGCATTACCAAATCCAGTCAACAATATATATATATATATATATATATATATATATATATATATATATATATATATATATATATATATTGTGGACTTGATTTGGTAATTGGCAATTTGGTATATATACACAACTAATTTTCAACTAATTTCGCTTCGTCCCAGTGCCAAAACGCGGGGAGGTCAAGCCAAGGAGACAGCGTGACCAGTGCTACAGGTGAATTGGAGTTTAATGACACTGTGTTGTAACACAGATCGTTAGCGTCGCCCTCCTCCTTTATTCAGGCTTGGGACTGGCACTGATGGACTGCAAGCAGTGGCGGAGTTTACCAGTCCGAGCAAAGGTAGCAGACGAGAGCGCAAGCGGATGTGAGGAGGTTGAATTAAGAGACAAGATAGGAGGCGAATGAAATTGGTGGAGATCTCCTGTTGAGTGTTCGATGGCGCCAAATATATCTAAGAGGACGATATGATGTACACGTAAAATCTCTTTAGCACCTACGCCGCGGCTGAGCAAACAATCCAGCGTCAATTCATCAACCCTGTCATCTCTACACCAACGCATCCCTCACTACGAGAATCGAGCGTCCAGCAATTGAAAAACGGTTGTCATGAGTTGGGCTGCATCTATGAAAGTCTTCCCTGAACATAAAATTAGAAACAATTTCTTAGGCACCATAGGTAATGGTAGAATTTATAGTCATCGCAATCGTCATCTTATAATTACAGTAATCTTCCTCCACCTCCTTCTCCTCCTCTTCATCTCCACCATCATCATCGTCATCGTCGTCGTCAGTATCATCATCGTCATCGTCATCATCACCGTCAATATGCACCACTTCACAAATAACATCACATTGCCTAATACTTCTCATTACCCAACATTTACAGAATACACACAGCATGTTGTTACATCTGATTATGTATCACATCACACCATATTATCTTCGCATATGAATTCATAACAGTATGTTATTACATCGCACCACATATTACATCACATAACATGTCACATCGCATGTTATACAATTTCACAATACATTCCAATAGGTTTTATGCATTGAGCTGTATCACTGACAACTTACCAGTCATCTCCTGTTCCCTAATTATGACCCTTCGAAGGACCTCTTCTTCGAATCCCACTTCCTCTATCAGGGATCGAACCGTCTGCCGTCCAAGCATGTAATCAACATCGCTGAGATTTACTTTGTAAAGCGCTTTATACGATGGTATTCCTAAAACAAATAATTGTTCTAAATTATTTAATTTATACGATGGTATTCCTAATGCGTACCATATAAATAATATGCATGACAGAAACACTTGTGCTTTCTGGCGAATAATATTAAATCAAGAGACGGCTGCACTGGGGATTTTAAAAAAGACAGAGACAGTTTTCTGAACTATAGTTCAGCGCGAAATCTAATGCATGTAAGTACTGTGTAACTATCACTGTAGGTTACAGTACACTATAGACCAGCTTTCCCAATCTTTTATTGGCCGTGGAACCCTTTTGATATAAATATTTGTTGGCGGAACTCCCGTCCAAAACTATAAACGTATTCTGTTGTCCGTAAAAACGCTTGAGAATTCGCACAAGTATATGCTTAGGTTTAGATCAATAACAATATAAATATCGATGACAATGGCATATGAATTCTCTTTCATGTATATACACAGATGTTAAGCAAAAGCCTCCTAGGAAAAGTTCATATCATGTGTTTTAACTTGGTTTAAGCTTATTGTTCGAACTGAAAGATTTCTACGAAGGCTCTGTCTTCACACCACGGAACACAGTTTGAGAAACGTTGCACTAGACTATTATGGATGAGTTACAGTTAGAAGACACGGGTCTTCAATAGTTTCGGAGATGATATATAGTTGCTTACGTAGGTCGCTGCATCTTCGGGCCAGAGCTTGAAGTCCTGCAACAAGAAATAAGACTTTAATAATTCTTACTTGTGTTCAGCTTCTGCTGAAGATGAAGATGATGAAGAGGAAGGAAAACAAGAGGAAGAAAAGCAAGAATGACAAGAAGAAAAAAAACCAGAATCAGAAGAGGAGGACGAGGAGGAAGAATAAGAAGATGAGGACAAAGAAGAGAAGAGGAGGAGAAAGAGAGAACAAGACGAGGAAGAGCAAGAAGAGGAAGAAGAATTAAAATTCATAGCTTTGGCATATGAGCATATGAGGGCGGGGTGGTGGATATCCTCTCATCTGCCCACCAATAGTGTACGGTCAATGTACTCATCATGGCTGAATTGGCTAGGGGCACAGATGGAGACGAATTCTTGAACCGGATTTCTGCACCGTTGACCCGGAATTTATTAGAATTTTGAACTTACGCCTTTCATGTAACATCACCCTACAATCTATGCTAAAAGTTCACTCAAAACGCAAGTGTTAACGGATATAAAAAGATGATTCAAGGTTCAAACAGAACAAGTGATAGCGGGCTTAGGGATAACCTATTCAACTTATAAAGTCTGCAACATGAGAGGCGAAGGCTGGATACCACACCTGGCGAATAAGGATGAATGAGGAACTGATTCGAATAGGTCGTTATTAAAGCCTGAATGCGACGGCCTTAAGCAGACTTTGAGACAGACAGACAGACAGACAGACAGACGGACGGACGGACGGACTGATGGACGGACACATGGATGGATGGACGACGGACAGAAGCAGCGGAAGAGGCAGATGTTGAGGCTCAGGTTGAAACTGAGGTTGAATTGGAAGCGGATTTGGAGACAGAGACAGCAGAGGCAGAGACAGAAGAATCGCTGTGTTGACGATAGATTCATAGACACACAGGTGCCTAGGATGACAATTAGGACAAAATCAGTTCTGGTGTTGTCTTGTCGCGTGGTTTCGTTGGACAAATCATATGTACACACACACACACCACACTTTTGTATATATATATATATATATATATATATATATATATATATATATATATATATATGAAGTCGTATATATTACGATTGTCTATTTTCATGTCTATTTGCAATAATTGCATATGTGCATAGGCCCCTTTTTCTAAATTTCTATAATATATAACCATATCTGGACAAAGGGTATTCGTCGTTTTTCGAAACCTTTCGTAGGTTGTCGGGGCTGTTTAAGGCTACGCGCAGAACGCATAACAGATAGGCCTATGTTGTACAGCCCACTAAATAACACACACAGGGAGTGAGGGAGGGAGCGATCTTAACTTGACACGATGTTAATCGTATGGCAGCATGCTGAACACGACAGTTTGTGCAATTCACGAACAAGCTCTCAATCACACACCAGAATGTTTTTCTTCCCATTCTGTAAATAATTGCCATCACTCGATCATATGTGTCTGCAGTCCTCCTGCGGTTTGTCAGTTTTAAATAAAATGAAAATATAAAAAAAGCGCAGGCCTATAGTCAAATTGGCGTATTGATTAAAATGACTTGACGCCATTTAATCAATACGCCAATTTCGCCAATGCCATCAATATATGCAATACGAAAATGCCGAATCTGACGTTACGGTAAAATTAGTTGTTATGCATGCATTTATTAAGTATACCTGAGTCGACTTCGGATGAGGTGCGTCTGCAGTCAACGTTCAACTTCCGGTAAATCGCCTCTAGGTCGTCGTTGACCTCATGCGTTGACATCCTTAGGCGAATATCAAACGTCATACAGACGAATTCGTTCGACAGCGAACTCAAGTAAAAGTGATCTTTCCAATGAGGTGGTTCGGACATTTCGCAGGATCTGCAAGAAAGCAGGTCTAATGAAAGCAATCACGATCGAAAATCAAAAGCAAGATCGATGTAATGATCACGTCATGATCGAAATCAACGCCAACACATTAATTAGTTATGAGCTCTTGCTAAAGGTCTCTTGGTATGGCAATCAATCGCCATCTCAATCACCGTCTCAATCACCGTCTCAACATCCACAGACACGGCCAAGCTTTTATATACAACGTTCCTAATACATGCGTGCAGGACTTCAAATCGTCTCGTGTTGCTCTATGTTGCAGGTTCAGGGTTTACACAAGCTGTCACACAGTAGGCCCACTCTATGAATGACAGCGTGCAGCGACTGGAAGACGAGCACAACTCCTAATCACCGGATTACATGAAAACGCTCCTGTTATAGGTCTCTTGCCATAGGTCTCGTCGTCACAATCTCCGTCATCGTCGTTATAATCATTGCGACCATTATCATTATGAGCACTATGAATACCACCATCATCACCAGCCCCATCACCTTCATCGTCGTTGTCTTCCTTTCATAGTATGCCATCCTTTCCGCGTCAATGGGTTCGCATATCAACTGAGCTCCATCAATGCCGTTTTATCCATCGTGTTATTGTTCCTCCAATGTTCCCATCCCATCGATCAATAATTACTAAGGTCCCAAACGCTGACAAATTTAAACTGAATGTATACACATGCAGATATTGCTGTGACGAATAACCATGGGCATTTTATTTAAAGAACATGACCTCTATGCTATCAACCTGGGGCGTCAATCCCCCTCTGAGTGATGGAGGCAACCCCCCCCCCCCCCCGATCCCAAGTGTCACGAAGACAAAATATTACCCAACCCTTCAAGACTCAAAAACAATCCCCCTAAATGATATTGGAGGTATTTCCCCTCTATCTGGACGCCTCTGGTACTAACGCGTGATCAATCAATACGGTATACTTAATTCTTCAGTCCAGCTGAATCGAGTATGAAACCAGGGATATAGGCGATCAAAACCTGAAAATATGTCAATCAAATAAACAGACAGAAGCCGGCAAAGGCCCCCAATTTCAATTCAATAAATAACATAACTATTTATAACACATAATATTTTGTGGCTAAATGGCATTTCATGATGCAGCTTTGTCGCTCGTACTCCAAGATCTGTACTTGGAGATGGGTAGGTGTGCTGTTGCTCATGGCTCTCTTGGTCAAACAGGCCAATAACAGGCTTATTCGGAACTCAACAGGATGCCAATGTGATGGAGAAGGGCTGAGAAATGGTCCACGTTCGTAGTGGGAAGGCAGCACTAAACTAGCTAAGGAGTTGCAGCCTATTGAGTTCAAGGTCTGAGATACCCACAAAATACAGAATTAGCAAAATCAAAGCGAAAGAAGCTAAGTGAACAGTTTGTCTCTGACACACACGCACATAGACGTGCACGCGAGTACACACACACACACACACACACACATAAATATACGCACACATCTACGCATGTTTAGCCGGGGTTGGATCGTGAGCGCTCCTGAGTAGATGTTTTGGAAGAAGCGATATATAACTAGTGATACTCCAGCAATAAAATAGAAAACGCACGCACACATACACACTAGCACACGCACTAACAGACACACATAACACATATTAACATACACTAACACTAACACAAATCCACTCACACATCTGCCTCTTTTGTACTCCTGAATAGGAAACAATGCTTTGCTAAAAATCACAAAGTAAAGTTTTTCAACACGTTGCTAGGGTATCCTGAGTCAGGCACTTTTGAAGTTTCTGATACATAAAGGCTCTAGACAAATGGAGAGATGCACGCATTCCAAATGCAAACTGTCCCACATTCGCAGCTGCGGGTCACTGACGAATAGACCGTTCAACATTCAGCTGGTAAATTCTTATGAGCGGATCTCCCTCCATACTCTCTTGCAAATATTTATAACGCCTGATGCACTTGATATCAGCGCGCTTGCATAAGAATATACACAGAGAAACGGTTATGCAGCAACATGCTAATGTCTATATATACATCGAACTTAACAACGCCGAGTAGCCTGTGGTACAGACCTTATATATTATGCGACGGTTGTAATACCTGCGTGCAGACCATCCATTCGCTGCCTGGTAGCAGATCAGTAAAGATCAGATTGGTAAAACCCAAAGCGAACTCATTTCGTTGTGGGTGTTTCGCCGTACTACTATCTGCGCGCATGTATAAGAAAAGCCCGTATAAAAGGACAATCGTACTGCGCCGTACTTAGCTCACTGAGTAAAGGTCGGTTAACAGACTTACAATCTCGCTGTCATTTTGCAGTGTAAAGTGTAAAAATAATAAGCGTAAAATGCGAACGCCTTGAAGTGGCGATGGAGTTCCTGCCGATGTCTTCTGACCTGTCGGAGACGACGGTCAACTGCCAACTGCGCAACGACGACGAGACCTTCGACACTGTTCGCTCTCTAACAGAGCCAGTCCCAAGCATGGAAAAAGGATGAGGGCGACACCAAATCATCTTCGATATGGAACGATGTCGTTAAAAAATCATCAGCATAAAAGTTGTTAAATGACTGGGAAATAAATGGAATATTAACAACTGACGCTTTAGAACAAAAAACACCTGGTCATCAATATGGTAAGTCTGTCTATAACATTCGTATTCTAATCATCGTTATTTTCAGCAACATCATCGTGATATGTTACTGACACCAAGTTTGGGGTGATTGATGGTGATGATTGACGGCCATTGTTTTCGGTTATTTATTAAATTGGGTGACCTCCACAATGTTACACCAGGTTTTCTTAAGTATTCTTTTATAGGGGGCCTACTTGACCCTCTGCAGTGTTGGTCCTTTTTAGTTTCTCCTTCCATCAAATATTGGATAATGTTTATTGTGCATGAATCGAACATCACTAACACTATATCCATTCCTTGCTACTGTTTCTTCAGGCAGGCTTTCAGATAAATAGACAGACAGATGAACAGACAGATAGACATACAGACATTCAGATGAATAGACAGACAAACAGACAGACACACAGATAGATAGACCTACAGGCAGAGACTCAGAGACTTTCAGATGAATACACAGACAAACAGATAGACACCCAAACGAACGGACAGACTATCAAAACGATAGATAGGCAGACAGAGCTACGGATAGATAGTCAAACTTTTAGACAGACTGACACACTAGCAAGCGTGGTTTTAAGACTAATTTTCCGATGTGAATCCCTTGGGCGTTTTCCTGCATCATATAACCATTCATCGAAACTTCCAGGAAATACTAAGGGGATTTTTTTGGCATCATTTATTTAACCATAAGTAAACAACCCTTGTTTATATCAAATAATCAGTTAACTTATTTATAATAAATACGAGAACTACAACGCTCACAAGTAACCCAATGGGCTTCTTTGAATATTTCATAAAATTAATTTAATCGACGTATAGAAAAGAGAAACCATTTAAATTTTGATCGTTTAAGGCCAATTATCGCTCATGCTGCTTAGGTAAGATAATCTAAAGACCAAATGTATGACACAATTAAATAGTAGGCTGGTATATTTTGCATCGTCTAATCTGCCTAAAACATACCTTTCGGTTTTTAACTTTTAATTCGGAAGGTAGCCAACGTAGGAGGCATATAATATTAATAGGCTATGTCCACGATGTTCTCACTATGTTCTCGATTATAACCATTACATATAAGGCTAGGCCGATGGTTATAAGCATGTATGACCGCATTGCATTTTGTGTCAGGTCAATGTGGGTTCAACTGATTATGATATTTTTATAGCGCAATCGTTCCCTCTTTCACACATGAGGAATGGCCTAATATTCATCACATTGACGGAATGTGGACTGCCAATAATGTTCGTGACCTTTCAGTAGTTGGTGTGGCATGGTAGCCGATTGACGGCCTACAACGCGGATACGTCGGAGAGTACGGATTCGATCCTCGCCCGAGGATTTAGGCTTATTGTGTATAATAGGGATCTCGAGCAAGTCCTTCGCGCACAATTACTCTGTAATATGACTGCTTTTTAAAGTGTCCACCTCTGACCATCACAACTTTTGCCTCTTGATATGTGGGTGCCCTCCCCCCTACAGGACCTCGGTCCTTCTCGGGTCTTAACCTCTCCCTGTTGAACCGTATATGTCATTTCAACTTAGCCAATTATTAACCTTGTCATAATGTAAAGAAAGAAGAGATGACCAGCACAGAAAATAAAGGAGACGACTGATTGAACTGCGTTCAAACGTTATTTCATTAGCATCTATCGTTATCTCAACACTTCAACAACGATAGTTTAGACTTGCTAAAAGTGCATGAGTGAGAAACTCGTCCTCAACACTTTGAACGCGAAGTACAAGTTAACTCGTAGGCCTTCGTCATTTCGTCGGTCAATACGCGACTTACGAGATAACTGGTAGCTCAGTATATGAGTATACATTAGCACACATTCACTTTAGGCGCAATGGTTCGGGGACTGACAAGGGTGCCGGAAGCAACTGATCGTGTCACCCTTAAATTTTTTACCTGGAGGTCAATTCACGAATACATGACAACTTTAAAGATAAACAGTGGTCAATGACTCGAATAAGTGTTTTCTCGCATTGACTCTCGTGTTGCAAAAATTTTACTAGGCCTAATCAAAAGATTTAATTTTGTGAACATTTTATTTTGTGAACTTTGCGCAAAATCCAGAGGTACCAAATACTCCCCTTGCACCCCCCTTGCGGACGCCAATGGCATCGCCGTATAATTTGTGTGGTGTGTATCCTGCCTTACACTGACTTTCTATCCAATTCAATTGGCTTGTCTTTGCTTCCCTGAACCATTTGATTCCACATGACCTTGCCATGGAATCTATTTCGTCTGCTTTAAAATTATTTTACAGGTTCAATTCAGAGAGAACAGCATGCCAGTCACAACCAAGACGCCATAGAAGTTAAGAAACTCTCACACGATAAATCAGCACGATAGTCGCTTCGCCTAAACTATAAATTTTTTGGTAAATAGTTCTCTATATTATTTCTCCCTTTAGGCCGCTATTCTGTAACAAAATTTATTGACTGATGAATTGATCTAATTATTGACTGATGAATTGATTTAATTATTTTACTGACTGATGATTTGATCTAATTATTTACTTATGAATTGATCTAATTATTTTATTGACTGATGAATTGATTTAATTTTTGACTGATGAATTGATCGAATTATTTTAATGACAGATGAATTGATCTAATTATTGACTGATGAATTGTCTAATTATTTTATTGAATGATGAATTAATTTAATTATTGACTGATGAATTGATCTAATTATTTTGTTGACTGATGAATTGATTTAATTTTTGACTGATGAATTGATCGAATTATTTTAATGACAGATGAATTGATCTAATTATTGACTGATGAATTGTCTAATTATTTTATTGAATGATGAATTAATTTAATTATTGACTGATGAATTGATCTAAGTATTTTATTGGCTGATGAATTGATCTAAGTATTTTATTGACTGATGAATTGATCTAATTATTTTATTGACTGATGGATTGATCAAATTATTGAGGAAATTTCAAAACTAAAATTATATCATTCAACCAATGTGGTAAAGGTTTCGTAAAGGCAAATCTCGAATCAAATAGTCCTACGTTAGAAAATGCCAAAATTCAGGCTTTGAAGTCGGTGGCTGCGAAATTAAAACGCATTAGGAGCAGGTGTAGACTAAGTCAGCATTTACTAGAAATAATACATCAACTCAATTATGAACTAATTTGTTTAATTCTCAACCGGTTACTACATGTTTGACATCATGAGCGAATACATTTCGTGTCTTTTATTGCATTTTGTTTTATTCGTGAAATTTTTCACAAATTGTTAATATTATAATTTGATTTTCTTATTACAAACTCTTAAATATAGTTAGTAACTTTGATGCATAGGCCTACGCAAGAATTGATCAACTTTTTCATCACAGATTATACCTAGAATATGAACAAAATGATATATGTAGCACATTTATATTACATCTACTGACGATTTCAAATGTTTTCATTAATTAGCTAGTAACGGTAAAATTCATAAAAAGACCAGCACGGTTGCAAAAGAGTTACCTAGCCGTGACTATTTATTATTTGTGATTAATAATTTAATACATGTCATTTGTACCAAAGCATTCAACACTCCCAGCTCAAAAATAACATACGAAATATTAACAGAAATTTTTGATTGTTTTCGCAGGATTCTGAACGGTCATAAACAACAGAGTAAAGAAGATAAAGAAAGTCTCTCAAAGTTTAAGGAATTGGGCCCACATTCAATCTATATTTTGAGCATCTCGAAACGATTATTTATATATGAATGAATTGTATTAGGTCTGCCGCTTGCGTAACATGGGA
This sequence comes from Bimastos eiseni, assembly GCA_959347315.1. NCBI lineage: Eukaryota > Metazoa > Annelida > Clitellata > Crassiclitellata > Lumbricidae > Bimastos > Bimastos eiseni. The sequence continues at coordinate 7,806,767 of OY365822.1, read as the reverse complement.
CTATTATAAGTAAGTAAGTAAGTATATTCTTTATTGAACCAAACGCATAACCGCATTTTGGTGTAGGCTACAATACATTTAAAAGTATAGAATTCTAATTTTAAAAGTAGTTTCGATCTAGATTGTTCACCTATGGAATAACACTGCCATGTGGTCGTGTGGATTATGAGATCATCTTTTATATAGCAATATATATATATACATTTAGAAGTACAGCATTCTAATTAAAAAGAATTTTCACTCTAGATTGTCTGCCTGTGGAATAACACGGTCATGCGGTCGTGGGGATTAGGAGATCATCTTTTAAATAGCAATACATTTAAATTAATAGTACAGCATTCTTAGATTATTTCATTTCAGCATTATTAGATGCTGAAGTTAATCTTTGATACTCTTGAAAATAAAGATTATCAAACATGAACTCATTCCTTACTTGTAAACGCTGTCAGAAGCGAATCAATAGGTTAGTCTCTCCTATAAGTAAGTAAATGGGCAAGGATTAATTTGTAACTACGAATATAGTGGCAGTATCTATGAAATAAGGCGTACAATGTATCGGTTATGTTGAGCTCACCGGTGGAAGAAAGGAATTCAAAGGGACAAGCGATTACAATGAAAGCTCGGTTCCTGCTCCATAAGCATAGATGATGCAGTTACTGGTCAAAATCGACCACGTAACTTGACTATGGTGGACCTGATTTGATATGGTGCTGATGAGTAAGAGGAGCAACAATGTACAGACCTTGAGCAGAGCCTTTGAGCACAGTTGCTCTGCAATTGCGCCATCGAGGCTTGTGTGTGTGTGTGTGTGTATACTGAACTTATTATAAGGAGGGTAATATAAAATTACAGTTGGATATAATTGTATTGTATTTACACCCGGGTTTCATTCGCTCTGGACCAAAGTGACTGCTGTGAGCGTTGGTCAGACATATCTGAAAGCTGCTAATAGAGCTGAAAAGAGTGAGCTCATTATTGGAGCGAATGCCATTATAGTCTTTTGTGTTTTTCAACTCGTGTAAGTATAAGGAGAAAGGCTAATTACATTAATAGAAATTAGAAACGCTAGAGTCGTTATTTTTCCTTTTAATGTAACACTAATAATGGTAATTATTATTACCCTCATCAACCATTGTTATTCCTGATACTATAAAAACAAATATAATAATCGTCGTAAGTAGGAGCCTATAAATTAAAGATGCATGATTGGCAATAACAAATGACAAGTTTAGCAGGAGTTGAACTTAACTGCATTACAAATTGCAAGGCGCCCATCTGTCCTTCTGCTCATTTTACAGTCGCCCTTAGCCCTTAGTGATTGGTTGGCTGAAACAATCAATCTTATGGGACGTCCTGCTGATCTTCATTAAAGTGTCTTACCAATGAAATAGAGATGACATTTCACTGAAAAAGTGATTACAATGAGATTTTAGAAGAGGCAGCAACAGCAGATTAATGTATGCAATGTAATGTTGTGCAAACGAGCGTTTATATAGCGCCACTTCAATATCTAATGAGAGGCGCATGCAACACAAAGTCTCAGCTGAAGATCACATCCCTAAGGTAATCTATTCGTCCTTAAACACGATCCTAGCAAATCAATTATAGTAAAAACAAACTAATTGCTGTCCTCTTTAACATAATTTCCTGCAGCGAGTTCATGCGCTGTATAGGCACACGCACCTCTAGCGCTAGTGAAACAAGTTTGGAGTTTGGAATTACGATTACACAGATAATGATCGCTATATGTACATGTTCATAAAAAGATGCGCAAACGCAAGACAGCTGCCTAAACTCATATCTAGCATGTTCATTGGCATTTTATTTACAACCAGACACGACATAGGATTGCAAGCAGACAAAATTAACTTAACCGACTACATTTGGTTTAGGCTCGGCATGCGAGAGCGTGTGGCCGATCTCCTCCATCACTGTCTGATCTTCCTACCGGCAGGGTACGGTCAGTGTACGCACTCATCAAAGCTATGGAACGTAAGGGGAGTAGAAATCTCGAAAAAACTTTTAAATGCCTGAGAAGAACACCTGACAATAATTGAAAATCCCTCAAAGACTCCGTCGTATATACCAGGGCCTTCAACCACGAGCTGTCAAACAGATCAACAACTCCTCGACTCATCTCAATCGAGATTCCAATTCCATGAATATCGTCGCAACGAGATCCTCTGCACGCATGAAGCAGTTGCCTATAAACGAATGACATTGATGACCGTCTTGGTCATTTATCGTTGTTTCGATTGCAATGAAGCATGCTAGCAAACACTAACAATAACGATACCAATAGTAATAATCTTGATAAAAATAATAAGTCGTTCCAGAAAACCATCTGTCTCCCTCCGGAGAATAGTTTTATCAACCAGAGGGATCAGTGTTTACTTCGGGTAAAATTAATAATAATGATGATGGCGGTGGTGGTGACGACCATGACGATCACGATCACGATGATGATGATGATGATGATAAAATAATCATAACAAAATAATAAACATTATCTTGACAAACCATTCCCAATCCCAGTTTTAAATAATAATAATCGTACTGCAGTAATGATTGTCTCTGATAACAATATATAAGGATGATAGCATTTATCTGCGGCAGCAGCAGAAGCATCTTCGTCATCATTATGATCTGTGAGTTCCAATTAAGATGTTGCCAATGAGCAGTATAATAGCAGTAATAACAAACGTGTTGCCCAGCAATGACCCGCTTTCTGGACTTGTAAATAGTGCTTTTCTGCGTCAAAGAAGGGCACCGAAAATAGAACTGTGTACCGGAAGGCTCTGAACCATGACTGTTAAGCGTTAACGACATCATTTTCTTGATATCGGTATTTGAGTGAAGGTTAGACACACCTGTGGTTTCCAACTGTCTTATGATGACCTGTCGAACGAGGACTGGTTCGAATCCGACGTCATGAATCAGATATTGCACCATCGACTGAGTCAGATGGTCTTCAATCTCCTGAGGAATTGTTGGGTAGTCGACAATGTGGGGTTTCAACTCTGAAGCAGACAGACAGACAGATGAAAGAGATGTATCAGAGGTCATATAGAGTCTATACTTCTACCATATTTAGCCAAACTAATTGTCCAATGTAATTGGGTCTTGCCTGTGCGACCATATATATTCAAAGAACACCTTTGTGAAGGAGAAAAAGACTAGACAATTATTGGGCTCTATTCATTTTTCCAAACATATAATTTAACGTATCATCAGAATTTTAAAAACTGTACGGATGCTAGCAGAAAACAATTGGCACAGCACAATAATAATAATAATATAATAGCAATGATAATGATAATGATAATGACGATGACGATGATGATAACGATGTCGATACGAATAATAATAATAATAATAATAATATTAATAATAATAATATCCAGATTACCAATTTATTCTCGTTCCGGACAGTTACTGTATCACCTGAGGGTTTAGAAATACATCGGGTAACAATACGTATAGCTATAATAACTATTATAATAATAATAATAAAATAAAAACATGACGAAAATTGCCTGGTTCTTATTCATTTTCCTCTGCCCCATCTAGATGAGAAAGTTATGACACCTTGCTTGACTGTCGTACAGTTCAGTATGACTCCTGTAATAACTTGTCATTCGTTCAAATTTATACATGGTCGCGCAAATTTTACCGCAATATACGAATATTATTAGTTTTATTGAAACTTACGTAGGCCGGAACATCTTTCGGCCAGGCGAAAGATAGCTGAAACAGAAAAAAATTCTTTTTTAAAAGAGCCTCGCTGCAAATGCTATAGCGTCCTCTTGCGAACAGAAAATTAATACAACGTGTTGGTCTCATCCGACTATGTTCCGAGGCAAGGCAAGCTAGATTGATAAAATTTTGATACCAACACCCGGTTGACCACCACTGCAGAGTAGAAGAATATTCAGAATGGTCCAAGGGTCGGGTCGACCCGCGAATTATTGTTACAATTTTTATTATTATTAATATTATTTTTAATGTTATTATTATTAATATTATTATTACTATTATTATTATTTTTAAATGTTAACTCTTGAAAAGTCACGGGTCATACCTAATTTTAACGTTGCTACGACACTGGGACCCAGAGCAAAGATACACATTAATTCAACGAAACAGTCAAGGCGAATAATGTGCGTTACCTAAGCAAAGGTCTACTGCAAGTTCGCCGCTGTCAATATTCGAATATGCCAAAATTTCACATTTCCCATTAAGATTCCATTTAATTTTAATAACTGCAGATATAGTTACATTACTCGCTGTAATTCATTTTAATGACTGCAAATATATTCACATAGACGTGAATAAAAAATTTGAAACGCGATTCGTGCATTTGTTTACTTATGCCGTACGACAGACGCAAGTCTCTTGCAACGAGAAACAGCACCCGGTGTAGTAAGATTTACGGTAGAACTTGCCATACGTTAATGCATCCGGTGCTGCGGACAGACATACAGACGCACGCCTAGATATCACGTGACTTAGGTAATTATCATTACTGTTGTTATCATTATCATCATCATTATCATTATCATTATCAGCATTATCAGCATTATCAGCATTATCAGCATTATCAGCATTTTGAGCATTATCAGCATTATCAGCATTATCAGCAGTAGTAGCAGCAGCAGCAGCAGCAGCAACAGCAGCAGCAGTAGTAGTATTACTTTACTATGTCTCCGCACGAATTTGTTTGATATTAAATATTAGAATAATAATGGTTTAAATAATTATTTCGCCCTCGTTTTCTACATACGTGATGCCAGAGGTATGTAAGGTCGACCGTCTGCTGGGGATCTGTCACACGCCACTGGAAGCATCAGATGGGCGGCTTCTGGTTCTTCCGTGGCTCTTATGTGGATTTCGCAGAACGTGCAGACAAAACCACCTGATTCACGTCGATAGCAACCTTCCATTGCGAGCAATCTCTGACATAGTAAATATCATATTCACAATCACAATCACGATTAATGCGGTCTGCCTATACGATTGAGTGTACGGTCTAGAAGCCGAGCTTTGAATTGTGAAAAATGCGCATGCGGCGCATAGGCCTACGTTTCATTCAGGTGTATATATGATCTGTCCTCATTTGACTGATAAGCCGAGCACAGCAACATGCAAAATCTCACCCCAGCGGGCCCGATAACTGTGATACCAGAAAAGATCCGATAGAAATGTCATTTGATGAACAATGAACAAGAACACACTTCAAAGGGAGTCCGTCGTGTTTTCCCGTTAACAGGATCATACTCGCGGAACATTCTTCTACTGCATTTGCGTTCTGCAGCCAGAGGAGACGACAAAGATTCCTGAACGGACCTCGACACTATCTTTAAAAAGCAACTTTTCTCGATTTAGCTTTAGTAAAATCGTTCTTTCATTATACCTCTTAGTTAATTGCGGACCCGACCAGGATCCATATAAATCGGCTGACCTATCGGCAGGGAAGTGGTCGCGAGACCGTAGTGTTGGTCTCGAGACGGTCTCGAGACCGGAAAACTGCGGTCTTGGTCTCGAATGCACAGGTCTTGGTCTCGGACCATCAGTCTTTGTCTTGGTATCGGATGCGTCGGTCTTGGTCTTAAAAGAACGGTCTTGGGATTGGTCTCCGTCTTAGGTTAGCGATCATGATCATTTGCCGTATCAGAGCAATTTCTTTTATATTTGTCGGTTATTTTTGATTAGAGACACCGGTGTTTAGATCGTCTATATACATATGTCACTGTGGGCAAGAAATGCATTTTCAACGGAGCCAGCCATTTAAAAATTTGCTTTCACAAATGTCAAGGTTCTGGATCAATCTAACATTTGTGTGATCGGCCACGTGTAGTCACTATTAACCTACAATTCCAAGAACAAGTACATGTAAACCTACATCATTCAAACGGAACGTTAATCTACTTGTCTTAAAGTATTTAGTATTTACCTATCGCATACTGTAACTGTTTCTGGACTATTGTTAAGATTAGTATTCTTCAGCAATATGTTTTAAGCATGTTATTCCGTTTTAGCGTCGTAATAAATTGAATTGTTTATAAAAAAAGAGCATCGGTCATGGTCTTGGTCTCGGACAACCCGGTCTGGTCTTGGATCTCTCGGTCTTGGTCATGGTCTTGGTCTCGGACAACCCGGTCTTGGTCCTGGACCTCTCGGTCTTGGTATCGGCCTTGGTCTCGAGGTTTTGGTCTCGTGCCCAACACTGCATCGGCATTTGCGCTCTGTTCATCTCGGTATTCTGCTGAAGTGTACTCGGTCCTGTGCACCAATCATTCTCAAAACTCGTCTTGAAACGTAATTGTTTAGACCAGCTGAATTGATGAACAGCGCTTTTAAGAGGAACTCAAATTGCTCTATATTAGCTGTTTGATGCATTCATAAATCCGCATGCATGCATACAAACAATGGCGTTTTCAAAACTGAAGATGTGGACATGATGGCGCAACCCTTTATCTCTATCTTTGTCTTTATCATTAGATTTGTATCTCTATCTATATCTAAGACTCTTGACATCATGGCATAGGCTATAGGCTATGGGCTATATATATATAAATGTATTATATATATATATTATATGGAATTAATATCAATGCACGTGTTGCAGCACGCTGGGGCTGTCAACTCAATTAGAAGGACAGAACTTGAGTTGAGAGAGGCACAGGGTTGGGGGAGGTAGGAGCGGGTAATAGAGTGCAAAGCGACGACATATTGGTTAAAGCAGAGGTTTTCAAACTGTGGTCCGCTGACCACTTGGGGTCCGTCGCTTGTTGCCAAGGGGTGCGCAAGCAGGTCCAAAAACAGAAAAAATAGTTACGTACATTTGCAAGGTTTTCATTGTCATCATAAATTATAAATCAACTGAGCTATGTCTGTGAATCGACGTAGAAGTGTTTTCCACATTCAGACATTTCGACCCAATTTGCAATAAAAGAGGCCCAACACTGCAAACATGAACACGTCGTCTAACTGTACTGGTAACTGGTTGAAAACGTTGAGAATTTCATCACGTCAAAGGCGTAATAACTATAATAAACAAATTATAATTTTAAAAAATCAGCAATAACACATTTTAAGCCGCGTCCCCCCATAAACAACTTAAGACTAAACGCAACACCGTCCATTATTATTAGTTAATATTATTAAATGGCCAATTCTAGAGCGCCGTAAAGCAAGCCATGCGCTACAAGGGCGCATTACATCAACGATGATCATCAGCTAACCTCAACGAACATAATCAACCATGATAAGATGACAATAGCAGCATCAGTTCATTAGGAATAAGTCTTAAGATGCTTGTTGCTAGGAAGTGGCACCGAGCTCTTCCCCTCCCTGGCTAGAAGATGTGCTAAACATGCCGTTCCTGGAGCTACCATGAGGCTAAATTTCTACGTCAATGGCCAGATGGATGAAGTCATCGAAGTCTGCTCTGTCTCCATGCACACCCTGGTCGTCCTTCGAGGGCATGGTCTTCCATCATGTGGCCACCGAGGCCACCACCTTCTCGAGGTTATTGTAAGCGGCACCGCGCCAGAGTGGTGGGGCGTTTCATCTGTAGCCGACCAAACTCTAGAGCAGTCTCTTTCCATGGCTGACCTCTGTGTTTCTTTCCATGGCTGCAGTGTTACGTTCCGCCTGGAACTGCAACCACAGAGGAGCGTCGCCTCAAGTCTGTCATCTGTAGCGAGACACGTCCTACTTCTCCATTTCCAGAACTGTTGGGCGACATTAAGCCCTCATGCCGCCGCGCGCACGATTTCAAGCTTCCACAAAACGGGTTTAAGACTCTTTCTTAACTTTACAGTTACTATGGCTTCTTTTGTGACGAGATTCCTGCTCTAGAAAGGTTGAACAAGCTAACGAGTGAACTAACTCCATTATATTGCCAATTTTTATGCCACCGCGCTGATTGTGTGATTGGTTTGAGCTGGTAAAATGTACATTGACCACCACCTATCATGAGGATTATATATCATTTGACAAAAGACTGGATTCTGTGGACGACGGGGTTGATAGGCGACTCAGGACATGTGCTTCAGTCGCCATCACGTTTTAAGCAACGACCGGCCATAACAACATAAGACTAAATGCAACACAGTCCCGTGCGATGCTTATTGCAAGGAGGAGTAGCACCAAGCTCTCTCCCTTCCTCCCCGATAGAAGAAGTGCCACTTGCCGTTCCTTGCGCCAACCTTGGGCTAAATTTTGACGTTAGTAGGGGAGGGGTGGATGAGATAATCGAGGTATACTCAGGCTTCATGCACATTATGCGCTTTTCCCGACGCGTTGTATCTGGTCTATGAAGCCAACACGGTCGGTCTCAGTATTATACGCGGTTCTGGCGTGGAGTGCCCTGCGTCAACAGCCGACCACAGACAATAGAGCCGATTATTTCCAACGCTACACCTTTGTATTGCTCAGGGCTTGAAGTGGGACGGTATGAAACGGTATGCCACAACAGCAACTCTCCAGGCCGACTGCATGTATATCGGTACTTCTCCGACCAAAGAGCCATAGGCTATATTGCAGGAGAGGGAAATGGTTCCTGTAAACATACCGGCACCTCATTTTTTCCACTTCAAGCCCTGGTGTTGCCTTCCGTCTGGAACAACAGCCACAGAGGGGCTAGTCTCTTCAGCTGATCAAAGACAATAGTAAGGTTTCTTTCCATTATTAAACGGACGATTTCTATAGCGCCGTGGCTGCAACTCTGTGTTGCCTTCCGTCTGGAACTGCAACCACAGCTAGTCTCTTCAGCCGAGGACCACCTCATCCAATCCGTCATCTGGATAAAGAGTTGGAGAAACGAGTCCTAGGCCGCTTCTCTGTTTCCAGTACCTGTTCTGCAACACTGGGCCCCGTCCGCGCGCCCGCACGATTTCGAACTCCCACCAAAAGACCCAAAGAATTTTGTGTCCAGAATTCAATATGAGAGTATTATGAAACAACGTAAACTTGAGAGAATCGCTAATAGAATTATATTACACGAATATAGTCGACATTTCCGCATTACCTGCTAGGCAAACTGCGACGAGAAAAAACTGACAGAACTTCTGCCCCGCTGAAGCAAACTGACAACGATCCAAATTCGCTGTGACGCCCGTTATATAGCGAGCTCCAGTCTTGTGTAGGCTGTTGGCCGTAGGCTACGGGTGAGGTGATCTTGCGCGGCAGCGGTGCACCTAGTTGGCTGCTTACGAAGGCAATACAGCGCGCTTATCTGGGCATGATTACTTGACTGAGAGACTGATAAAAATGTACATTGACCACCACCTATCATGAGGATCATATATCATATGACAAAAGACTGGATTCTGTGGACGACGGGGTTGATAGGCGACTCAGGACATGTGCTTCAGTCGCCATCACGTTTTAAGCTCAGACTCACGCTTTCAATAACTCGCCGTATACGAATAACTCGCCTTATACCACGCGCGCTCTCAAAAATAAAAATAACTCGCCTAATACCACGCGCGCTCTCATAAAAAAAACCTCGCCTTATACCACTCGCGCTCTCAATAATAAAAATAACTCGCGTTACACCACGAGCGCTCTCAATAATAAAAACTAACTCGCCTTATACCACGCGTGCTCTCAATAATAAAAATAACTCGCCATATACCACGCGCGCTCTCAATAATAATAATAACTCGCCTTATACCACGCGCGCTCTTATTAAAAAAAATAACTCGCCTTATACCACGCGCGCTCTCAATAATAAAAATAACTCGCGTTACACCACGCGCGCTCTCAATAATAAAAACTAACTCGCCTTATACCACGCGGGCTCTCAATAATAAAAATAACTCGCCATACACCACGCGCGGTCTCAATAATAATAATAACTCGCCGTATACCATTCGCGCTCTCAATAATAACTCGCTGTATACCTTGCGCCCTCTCAATAATAACTCGCCGTATACCACGCGCGCTCTCAATAATAACTCGCCGTATACCACGCGCGCTCTCAATAATAACTCGCCATATACCACGCGCGCTCTCAATAATAACTCGCCGTATACCACGCGCGCTCTCAATGATAACTCGCCGAATACCACGCGCGCACTCAATAATAACTCGCCGTATACCACGGTCGCTCTCAATAATAACTCGTCGTATACCACGGTCGCTCTCAATAATAACTCGCCGTATACCACGCGCGCTCTCAATAATAACTCGCCGTATACCACGAGCGCTCTCAATAATAAATCGCCGAATACCGCGCGTGCTCTCAATAATAACTCGCCGTATACCACGCGTGCTCTCAATAATAACTCGCCGTATGCCACACGCGCTCTCAATAATAACTCGCTGTATACCACGCTCGCTCTCAATAATAACTCGCCGAATACCACGCGTGCTCTCAATAATAACTCGCCGTATGCCACACGCGCTCTCAATAATAACTCGCTGTATACCACGCTCGCTCTCAATAATAACTCGCCGAATACCACGCGTGCTCTCAATAATAACTCGCCGTATAGCACGCTCGCTCTCAATAATAACTCGCCGAATACCACGCGTGCTCTAAATAATAACTCGCCGTATGCCACACGCGCTCTCAATAATAACTCGCTGTATACCACGCTCGCTCTCAATAATAACTCGCCGAATACCACGCGTGCTCTCAATAATAACTCGCCGAATACCACGAGCGCCCTCAATAATAACTTGCCGTATACCACGCTCGCTCTCAATAATAACTCGCCGAATACCACGCGTGCTCTCAATAATAACTCGCCGTCTAGCACGCTCGCTCTCAATAATAACTCGCCGAATACCACGCGTGCTCTCAATAATAACTCGCCGTATACCACGCTCGCTCTCAATAATAACTCGCCGAATACCACGAGCGCTCTCAATAATAACTCGCCGAATACCACGAGCGCTCTCAATAATAACTCGCCGTGTAGCACGCGCGCTCTCAATAATAACTCGCCGTATAGCACGCGTGCTCTCAATAATACTTCGCCGTATAGCACGCGTGCACTCAATAATAACTCGCCGAATACCACGCGCGCTCTCAATAATAACTCGCCGAATACCACGAGCGCTCTCAATAATAACTCGCCGTGTAGCACGCGCGCTCTCAATAATAACTCGCCGTATAGCACGCGTGCTCTCAATAATACTTCGCCGTATAGCACGCGTGCTCTCAATAATAACTCGCCGAATACCACGCGCGCTCTCAATAATAACTCGCCGTATAGCACGCTCGCTCTCAATAATAACTCGCCGTATAGCACGCTCGCTCTCAATAATAACTCGCCGAATACCACGCGTGCTCTCAATAATAACTCGCCGTATGCCACACGCGCTCTCAATAATAACTCGCTGTATACCACGCTCGCTCTCAATAATAACTCGCCGAATACCACGCGCGCTCTCAATAATAACTCGCCGTATAGCACGCGTGCTCTCAATAATAACTCGCCGTTTAGCACGCTCGCTCTCAATAAAAACTCGCCGAATACCACGCGTGCTCTCAATAATAACTCGCCGTATGCCACACGCGCTCTCAATAATAACTCGCCGTATAGCACGCGTGCTCTCAATAATAACTCGCCGTATAGCACGCTCGCTCTCAATATTAACTCGCCGAATACCACGCGTGCTCTCAATAATAACTCGCCGTATAGCACGCTCGCTCTCAATAATAACTCGCCGTATAGCACGCGTGCTCTCAATAATAACTCGCCGTATACCACGCTCGCTCTCAATAATAACTCGCCGAATACCACGCGTGCTCTCAATAACAACTCGCCGTATAGCACGCGTGCTCTCAATAATAACTCGCCGAATACCACGCTCGCTCTCAATAATAACTCGCCGAATACCACGCTCGCTCTCAATAATAACTCGCCGAATACCACGAGCGCTCTCAATAATAACTCGCCGTGTAGCACGCGTGCTCTCAATAATAACTCGCCGAATACCACGCTCGCTCTCAATAATAACTCGCCGAATACCACGCTCGCTCTCAATAATAACTCGCCGAATACCACGAGCGCTCTCAATACTAACTCGCCGTCTAGCACGCTCGCTCTCAATATTAACTCGCCGTGTAGCACGCGTGCTCTCAATAATAACTCGCCGTATAGCACGCTCGCCCTCAATAATAACTCGCCGAATACCACGCGTGCTCTCAATAATAACTCGCCGAATACCACGAGCGCCCTCAATAATAACTTGCCGTATACCACGCTCGCTCTCAATAATAACTCGCCGAATACCACGCGTGCTCTCAATAATAACTCGCCGTCTAGCACGCTCGCTCTCAATAATAACTCGCCGAATACCACGCGTGCTCTCAATAATAACTCGCCGTATACCACGCTCGCTCTCAATAATAACTCGCCGAATACCACGAGCGCTCTCAATAATAACTCGCCGTATAGTACGCGTGCTCTCAATAATAACTCGCCGAATACCACGCTCGCTCTCAATAATAACTCGCCGAATACCACGCGTGCTCTCAATAATAACTCGCCGAATACCACGCTCGCTCTCAATAATAACTCGCCGAATACCACGCTCGCTCTCAATAATAACTCGCCGAATACTACGAGCGCTCTCAATAATAACTCGCCGTGTAGCACGCGTGCTCTCAATAATAACTCGCCGAATACCACGCTCGCTCTCAATAATAACTCGCCGAATACCACGCTCGCTCTCAATAATAACTCGCCGAATACCACGAGCGCTCTCAATAATAACTCGCCGTGTAGCACGCGTGCTCTCAATAATAACTCGCCGAATACCACGCTCGCTCTCAATAATAACTCGCCGAATACCACGCTCGCTGTCAATAATAACTCGCCGTATGCCACACGCGCTCTCAATAATAACTCGCTGTATACCACGCTCGCTCTCAATAATAACTCGCCGAATACCACGCGTGCTCTCAATAATAACTCGCCGTATAGCACGCTCGCTCTCAATAATAACTCGCCGAATACCACGCGTGCTCTAAATAATAACTCGCCGTATGCCACACGCGCTCTCAATAATAACTCGCTGTATACCACGCTCGCTCTCAATAATAACTCGCCGAATACCACGCGCGCTCTCAATAATAACTCGCCGTATAGCACGCGTGCTCTCAATAATACTTCGCCGTATACCACGCGCGCTCTCAATAATAACTCGCCGTATAGCACGCGTGCTCTCAATAATAACTCGCCGTATAGCACGCGTGCTCTCAATAATAACTCGCCGTATACCACGCTCGCTCTCAATAATAACTCGCCGAATACCACGCGTGCTCTCAATAATAACTCGCCGTATAGCACGCGTGCTCTCAATAATAACTCGCCGAATACCACGAGCGCTCTCAATAATAACACGCCGAATACCACGCGCGCTCTCAATAATAACTCGCCGAATACCACGAGCGCTCTCAATAATAACTCGCCGTGTGGCACGCGCGCTCTCAATAATAACTCGCCGTATAGCACGCGTGCTCTCAATAATACTTCGCCGTATAGCACGCGTGCTCTCAATAATAACTCGCCGAATACCACGCGCGCTCTCAATAATAACTCGCCGTATAGCACGCTCGCTCTCAATAATAACTCGCCGTATAGCACGCTCGCTCTCAATAATGACTCGCCGAATACCACGCGTGCTCTCAATAATAACTCGCCGTATGCCACACGCGCTCTCAATAATAACTCGCTGTATACCACGCTCGCTCTCAATAATAACTCGCCGAATACCACGCGCGCTCTCAATAATAACTCGCCGTATAGCACGCGTGCTCTCAATAATAACTCGCCGTATAGCACGCGTGCTCTCAATAATACTTCGCCGTATACCACGCGTGCTCTCAATAATAACTCGCCGTATACCACGCGCGCTCTCAATAATAACTCGCCGTATAGCACGCGTGCTCTCAATAATAACTCGCCGTTTAGCACGCTCGCTCTCAATAAAAACTCGCCGAATACCACGCGTGCTCTCAATAATAACTCGCCGTATGCCACACGCGCTCTCAATAATAACTCGCCGTATAGCACGCGTGCTCTCAATAATAACTCGCCGTATGGCACGCTCGCTCTCAATATTAACTCGCCGAATACCACGCGTGCTCTCAATAATAACTCGCCGTATAGCACGCTCGCTCTCAATAATAACTCGCCGTATAGCACGCGTGCTCTCAATAATAACTCGCCGTATACCACGCTCGCTCTCAATAATAACTCGCCGAATACCACGCGTGCTCTCAATAACAACTCGCCGTATAGCATGCGTGCTCTCAATAATAACTCGCCGAATACCACGAGCGCTCTCAATAATAACTCGCCGTATAGCACGCGTGCTCTCAATAATAACTCGCCGTATAGCACGCTCGCTCTCAATAATAACTCGCCGAATACCACGCGTGCTCTCAATAATAACTCGCCGAATACCACGAGCGCTCTCAATAATAACTTGCAGTATACCACGCTCGCTCTCAATAATAACTCGCTGTATACCACGCTCGCTCTCAATAATAACTCGCCGAATACCACGCGCGCTCTCAATAATAACTCGCCGTATAGCACGCGTGCTCTCAATAATAACTCGCCGTATAGCACGCGTGCTCTCAATAATACTTCGCCGTATACCACGCGTGCTCTCAATAATAACTCGCCGTATACCACGCGCGCTCTCAATAATAACTCGCCGTATAGCACGCGTGCTCTCAATAATAACTCGCCGTTTAGCACGCTCGCTCTCAATAATAACTCGCCGAATACCACGCGTGCTCTCAATAATAACTCGCCGTATGCCACACGCGCTCTCAATAATAACTCGCCGTATAGCACGCGTGCTCTCAATAATAACTCGCCGTATAGCACGCTCGCTCTCAATATTAACTCGCCGAATACCACGCTCGCTCTCAATAATAACTCGCCGTATAGCACGCGTGCTCTCAATAATAACTCGCCGTATACCACGCTCGCTCTCAATAATAACTCGCCGAATACCACGCGTGCTCTCAATAACAACTCGCCGTATAGCACGCGTGCTCTCAATAATAACTCGCCGAATACCACGAGCGCTCTCAATAATAACTCGCCGTATAGCACGCGTGCTCTCAATAATAACTCGCCGTATAGCACGCTCGCTCTCAATAATAACTCGCCGAATACCACGCGTGCTCTCAATAATAACTCGCCGAATACCACGAGCGCTCTCAATAATAACTTGCCGTATACCACGCTCGCTCTCAATAATAACTCGCCGAATACCACGCGTGCTCTCAATAATAACTCGCCGTCTAGCACGCTCGCTCTCAATAATAACTCGCCGAATACCACGCTCGCTCTCAATAATAACTCGCCGTATACCACGCTCGCTCTCAATAATAACTCGCCGAATACCACGAGCGCTCTCAATAATAACTCGCCGTATAGCACGCGTGCTCTCAATAATAACTCGCCGAATACCACGCTCGCTCTCAATAATAACTCGCCGTCTAGCACGCTCGCTCTCAATAATAACTCGCCGAATACCACGAGCGCTCTCAATAATAACTCGCCGTGTAGCACGCGTGCTCTCAATAATAACTCGCCGAATACCACGAGCGCTCTCAATAATAACTCGCCGTGTAGCACGCGTGCTCTCAATAATAACTCGCCGAATACCACGCTCGCTCTCAATAATAACTCGCCGAATACCACGCTCGCTCTCAATAATAACTCGCCGAATACCACGAGCGCTCTCAATAATAACTCGCCGTGTAGCACGCGTGCTCTCAATAATAACTCGCCGAATACCACGCGTGCTCTCAATAATAACTCGCCGTCTAGCACGCTCGCTCTCAATAATAACTCGCCGAATACCACGCGTGCTCTCAATAATAACTCGCCGTATACCACGCTCGCTCTCAATAATAACTCGCCGAATACCACGAGCGCTCTCAATAATAACTCGCCGTATAGCACGCGTGCTCTCAATAATAACTCGCCGAATACCACGCTCGCTCTCAATAATAACTCGCCGAATACCACGCGTGCTCTCAATAATAACTCGCCGAATACCACGCTCGCTCTCAATAATAACTCGCCGAATACCACGCTCGCTCTCAATAATAACTCGCCGAATACCACGAGCGCTCTCAATAATAACTCGCCGTGTAGCACGCATGCTCTCAATAATAACTCGCCGAATACCACGCTCGCTCTCAATAATAACTCGCCGAATACCACGCTCGCTCTCAATAATAACTCGCCGAATACCACGCGTGCTCTCAATAATAACTCGCCGAATACCACGAGCGCTCTCAATAATAACTTGCCGTATACCACGCTCGCTCTCAATAATAACTCGCCGAATACCACGCGTGCTCTCAATAATAACTCGCCGTCTAGCACGCTCGCTCTCAATAATAACTCGCCGAATACCACGCGTGCTCTCAATAATAACTCGCCGTATACCACGCTCGCTCTCAATAATAACTCGCCGAATACCACGCTCGCTCTCAATAATAACTCGCCGTATAGCACGCGTGCTCTCAATAATAACTCGCCGAATACCACGCTCGCTCTCAATAATAACTCGCCGAATACCACGCGTGCTCTCAATAATAACTCGCCGAATACCACGCTCGCTCTCAATAATAACTCGCCGAATACCACGCTCGCTCTCAATAATAACTCGCCGAATACCACGAGCGCTCTCAATAATAACTCGCCGTGTAGCACGCATGCTCTCAATAATAACTCGCCGAATACCACGCTCGCTCTCAATAATAACTCGCCGAATACCACGCTCGCTCTCAATAATAACTCGCCGAATACCACGCTCGCTCTCAATAATAACTCGCCGAATACCACGCTCGCTCTCAATAATAACTCGCCGAATACCACGAGCGCTCTCAATACTAACTCAAAAGAGTCGATAAATAAGCGCTTGACACCTGGCGACAATAAAGAAAAACTAATAAGACCTGAGCGTCGTGGCAAGCGGGTGGCGATGGCTTTGAAGCAGGCAAACAGACACAGGCAGACAGACAAACATAGATACAGACAGACATAGACACAGACAGACAGACAGACATAGACACAGACAGACAGACAGACACTTGTCGACTGAAACCATGACTGGTTGGTTGACGACAGATGGCAATTGGACAAATAGATATTGAGAGGGTCATTCTGGTTTTTCATTGTGGTTAAATTAGACCAATCGGCGTCGACCTAACGAACTCCGTGACTGTTTAGACTTTGACAATGTTAGTGCCAAGTCTGGAGAAAGGAGCAGGAGTGCGACACCAAATGATCTTTGATATGGAACGGTGACGTTAAAAAATCAACAACATCGACCTAACGAAAACGACTGCGTTACTGGCCATTCTCGCTCCTGTGCCTACGCCATGAGAGAGAGAGAGAGAGAGAGAGAGAGAGACAGACAGACAGACAGACAGACAGACAGACAGACAGCCATAGGCGGACATAGACATAGACAGAGACAAACAGAAACAGACACAGAGGACGAGAAAACAACAGGCTGTCCGCTAAAGGCTGCGAGCTGCGTCCAGCGAGTATTCGCGATAACCAACAAGGAACAGCTCGATATATATATATACTTTATATATATATATACTGTATATATATATATATATATACAGTTACGCGCTATAAGATAGGCTATGAAATTGCGTGACGTAACAGGTACACGCGTCGATTCCGGCAGAAAGTGTAGGACAGCGATTGTGGGTCTAGAGACCAAGGATACATAATTATCTGGGGATGTTTTATGCCCGACGAGTCTTTTCTTCTATTTGAATTACTATAATTTCTCTTATGGCTGACACAGTTTAGCCAAAACGCACAGCTGCCCAACAAAGCGGTACAAAAGTTGCTATCATTCGACTATGATAATTTATGGTACCTGCTTAATTATTATAAAAGATACGTGTAATGAATACCTGAGGATGGATCAAAGTGGGGTCCGTCGACTGTAGGGTTGTGTCGACTGCAGTCAACGTTCAACGCCTGATGAACAGTCTCCGGATCATCGTTGACCTCGTTCGTTGACCTCCTAATCCGAAGGTCACAGATCATACAGACGAACTCATTTGACTGCGAATCCACGTAGAAGTGTTTTCCCCACTCTCGCAGTTCGGACATTTTGACCGCTCTACAAGAAAATAGACCCAACGCATACAATATATTATGTGCACTTCAACTCGTCGATCGACAATTATAAAATAGTGAAGTTAAGTTCAGGTCAACAACACATTTAGGTTCACACAATGTATAGCATCGTGACCAGATGGACGACCCTACACAATCTTGGACTTAATGCAACGACTTCCAGTGAATTTGCTTGATGCTGGGAGGACTAGCACTAGCTGCCATAATATATCGCCAAAAGCAGTCGTGTCTTCACTTGGCTTTTGTATAATGAACAACCATGTAGTTCATTATCTAACCATCATAAATCACGCGCGAAATGATTGATTGCCCACCGTAACAGTACAGTGTAAAAGAACCGTTGCGAGTACTTCACGATTATGCTAACGTGGTCTCTATTGACCTTCTTTGAAATCTGCTTCTTCTTTTGATGCGATCGTCCGTCTGGAGCGTCGTGTGAGCGCCCTCTGACGTGTGCGACGAAGACACGCTTCTTTATAGTAACTCAGGCAAACGCTCCTTCTCTGTCCCTGCCCTTACCCTGACGCCCTCCATCCAAGACGGGACATTGGATGTAGGGGCCGCGCGGAGGCGGGTCCCCGACTGTGGGTAGTCTGGAGTGGACCCGTGACCGCGGTACGACCCCTAATTTGATTCCAACCCATCGATGGGGTGAAGAGGAATGAGGGTAGACGTGAGCGGTGAATTGGTCAGTGATGGGGCGCGGACGCAGATGGGAGGAGGGCTATTAATGAGCGTTCGAGCGAATCGTCGTTTTGAAGGTAGAAGTCACTATTATCATTGTCACTGTTTATGTACTAATATAAGGTCATGGGCATATTTCAGAACCGTCAAGAATAAGTCAACCGTGGTAATAAAGTGCAAGTAGAATGTGTGTGTATAGGGATATTTCAGAACCGTCAAGAATAAGTCAACCGTGGTAATAAAGTACAAAAAGTGTGTGTGTGTGTGTATGTGTGTGTATGTGTGTGCGTGAGTGCGTGCGTGAGTGCGGTCTGATAAACATTCACAAAGACCCGCAACTAAGGTTAGTTTTGGTACAAGCGGATTGGGCATGTAACATTTACTTAGCAACGATAGACAGATTTGGAGACGACTATCCGAGACGTAACTGTAATATGAATCATGCTTGAGTACATACATACATACATTCATTTATGCATGGTACGTACATATCTGCATATAATTTTAACTAGATGCAAAACTTCCCGCATATGCCGAGGCCAAATAATGCAGTCAGTAACACTTCATACCCATGGCTACTTAGGGCTAGTAGCATCGGCCTGCGGGCAGGAGTGCAACTACGAGCTTGCTGAGGAATGCCTGAGCACCCCCTGGACAAAAACATGACACGCCCAATTGATAAAGTTCCGTCGAGTTTTTCTTTGTTTGGGGCAGGGTTGGGATGCGCTGAGTATTTGTAATATGAGCACACCAGAAAAATGTTTGTCTACTCTACGGGGCGACTAAAAACAAAATAGAACAGTAGACCAGCATGTGCGTATAACTAGGTATAATTGGCACGATAACGAAGGATTCCGAATAACTATAGGACATAATATACGACCAATAAGAAGGCTGGATCCGCCTTTAGTGTTCTGAGCGTAACTTGCATCAATGAGGCTTCAGGCCTTCAGGTTTGCACGTCACGGCATCCCTCTTAACTATCACATGGTGTCTCTTGACCCGTCGATTTTGAACAAGCAGGCAGTAATAACTATCGGCCCTTTTCCTCTTTAGGGCGAAAGAGTCGCGTCAGACGAGAGTCGCGCGAACGACGAGATGTTCGTCAATGGTTGTCGATCGCAAAATAACCAAGAGTTAAAGAGTCGCGGCTGCTCAATTTAGAAGGGGTAAAGAGAAAGAAAGAAAGAGAGAGAGAGAGAGAGAGAGAGAGAGAGAGAGAGAGAGAGAGAGAGAGAGAGAGAGGGTGGAGAGAGAAAGACAGACAGACAGACAGAGACAGAGACACTGCAGAGACAGAGACACAGACATAGAGAGAGTGTTAGAAAGAGGGTGTGTGCGAGAAAGAGAGACAGAGCAAGAGAGACAGAGACAGAGAGCAAGAGAGACAGAGACAGACAGACAGACAGACAGACAGAGACAGACAGACAAAAAACTATGTACATGAAAATGAAAATAGGTAGCTAATTATCATATCATGCCGGAGAAAAATAATTGAGGCAAGAATCACTACGTCATTACAATGAATTCATTGTTGTCGATTTAATACCTTGTCCAAGAAATGAGAAGTTCTGTCAAAAGAGAGAATTTCTATTTCTCTTCTTGAATACATAAATATTTAATATAGTCAGTTGCCTCGCATCTGCTGTTAAATGCTGTCACTCACAATATTAAGCGATGATGAAAATCACTAAGTTGCAACAGTTGGTTAACACACAGTCAGTGACAAGCGATATAATCGGTCTCTAAATACAGTCAATAACAAATTGGATAGTTATAGTCAGGTAATAAATAGTGAGTGACAAGCGATGTCATCTCCCGTTAGAGTGGGGTTGAATGCCCAATAGAGTTGGAACTCCTAGAGCTGGAAGTCTGTGGTACCTAAAAAAACTAAGACTGAATCTTAAGACGTATGATTTGTGTCTATTTTGGTATCATAATATCATAAAGATACTATATACTATACATTAAATTTTTTTAGCATAAAATATTAATCATTTGCATTGGGGGGGGGGAGGTGATAGGCCGAATGGTGAATGTCCGGGGTGAATGTCCTACACTCGGAGAGTGAGCATGAACACAAGTACTGTGAACAGATCGCGCATATCAATGAGGCGCAAACTTATTCTTGGCTTTTCCGGTACCTGAGAAGCCACGCGCTCCGTGACAAACTGGAATTGATGTGTCGTGATGTAGGCCTATCACACATTAACTTACGAGAATTTCTGATGGTTTATTAACACAAAGAATTATATGAGGCCTACATGAACTCAAACATTAAAATTTCTGTATTAGGCCTACCTGCAAATTGTTATTTTCCAGCTCTGTTAGGAGAAAACAATCAGTGATTTCTGCTCAGACTGTTCGAACGATTGCGAATCTCGTCGAGCAACCAAAGCATTCGTGATATAGGCCTTGAGAGTTCGCACAAATTACCCAACAATTTCCAGTCCAATCCTTAACCTATTCAATCCTATTCGACGCCCTGCTAAATGTTCTCTAAATTTAGTCGAAACGTTCTAAATATAGTCGAAACGTTCTAAATATAGTCGAAACGTTCTAAATATAGTCGAAATGACTATATATAGGAGAGTATTAATTGAGCAGGACATCGGATATATATATATATATCTGTCTCTCTCTCTCTCTCTCTCACTCTCTCTCTCACTCTCTCTCTCGCTCTCTCGCTCTCTCTGTCTCTCTGTCTCTCTCTCTCTATCCGTCTCATCTCTCTCTGTCTCTGTCTCTCCCTCTCTCTCTGTCTCTGTCTCTCCCTCCCTCTCTCTCTCTCTTATATATATATATATATAGAGAGAGAGAGAGAGACTGATAGAGAGAGAGAGAGAGAGAGAGAGACAGACAGACAGACAGAGAGACAGAGAGACAGAGAGAGACATGAGACGGATAGAGAGAGACAGTGACAGAGACAGATAGAGAGAGAGAGAGAGAGAGAGAGAGAGAGAGAGAGAGAGAGAGAGAGAGAGAGAGAGAGAGAGAGAGAGGAGCGAGAGAGAGAGAGAGAGAGAGAGGAGCGAGAGAGAGAGGAGCGAGAGAAGAGAGAGAGAGTGAGAGAGAGAGAGAGAGAGAGAGAGAGAGAGAGACATGAGACGGATAGAGAGAGACAGAGAGACAGAGACAGAGAGAGAGAGATGGGACGGAGAGACAGAGACAGAGACAGAGAGACAGACAGACAGAGAGACAGATAGAGAGAGAGAGAGAGAGAGAGAGAGAGAGAGAGAGAGAGAGAGAAAAATATATAAAAAGAGAGAGAATGAGAGAGAGAGAGAGAGAGAGAGAGAGAGAGAGAGAGAGAGAGAGAGAGAGAGAGAGAGAGAGAGAGAGCGAGAGAGAGCATGTCAGTCTTAAATCAATAAACGACAAATGATTTAGTTTGGTTCTAGTTCAATTGCCAATAGGCCTAATTAGATTCCTTGCCTCCTATATCTGCTAGCTACAGTTTTCGGGACAAAGAGATCATGCCGATCCACAAAGCGAAGAGGCAGCAGATAATCTGCAAAATGAACGAGCGAATATTAATGCGATCCCAGACATCTTTCTGATCAACACCCACTAAGAGCTCAGGACCAAAGATGCTGCAAGGACCTCGAACTGAATAACTGGTGCGGTTTGCGTACGAGAACTCAGTGCAGTTGACTGGCCATGCATACAAGGAGACGTTGGGTTTTAAGTTGACGAGCAATCAAGCTGGCAGCAGATCTAAAAACAAACAGCAGCTAAACGGATCTTGACAAAACAACAAGAGAGTTGCAATAGTCAATCCTAGAAGTTAGAACAGGCACATGCGTGCAGTATAGAAGTCAGAGTGGAAGCTATTTGCCCAGTGAGGGACTACTCGTCAACATCGTCCTCGTGTCTGCAAATCGTTTTGCACAGTCGTCGCTCTATCCTATCGATGCAATTTGACCCAGAGACTCTGAACACCCATGCCATCTGTCGACGGGAATCCGTTGGATGGTTCCACGCCTGTGCGTGGGCCCACCAGTTGTGACTCTTTTCAGCTTACTGTGCATAGTTTTGCTAACAGACGTATTCCACTCGTTCAATATGATATTGAACATCATTTAGGCTAGCCTGGCTAGTATGTAATGTATGTATGTACGTACGTACATACGTACATACGTACGTACGTACGTACATACATACATTACATTACATACATACATACATACATACGTGCATACGTGCATACGTGTGTACGTACGTGCATACATTATATACATACATACATACGTATGTACGTACGTGCATACATTATATACATACATATGTACATACGTACGAACGTACATACGAACGTACGTACGTACGTGCGTACATACATACACACACATACATACATACATACATACATACATATCTAAATACATACATACATACATACGTACATACATACATACATACATACAAACATACATACATACTATGTACCGCTTCAGATCATAATGTTATAACGTACTGACGTTCACATACTGGGCTACCCCCAGAGCCCGGTGGTTATAGGTGTATATGAGGGTACGCTAGGATGCCATAGACTCATGGTTCTGGCTTCACAAAGTCGACGAGCAGTTCAAAGTGGACGCTGCCTTGTAGGTCGACCCTGTGGTGCTTGATGTTTTTCGCCCAGACACTGCACCATATCATGACGAGACGCCCTGGGAGGACGTCGAACTGGGCCATGACGACCGGGGCAAGGTACCCTGGCTGTTTAAGGTAGGGGAAGTAGAAGTAAAAGGTTAGAGTCAGACAGGCAGAGGCAGAGGAAGAAGCAAAGGCAGAGGCAGTGAAACAGAAGCCAAGACAGACAGAGACAGACGGAGACAGACAGAGACAGACAGACTAAGGAAGAGAAAGAAAGAGAGACAAAATATGAACGACACAGAGAGAGTGTGACAGATAAATGCACAGGGAGAAAACGGCACTCATTTATATTCCACTGATATCATACGTCTATAAATGCTGCTACACTAATCTATCTGTTCAGTGTACCTGCAATTGCACTTTAATGTACGCCTACATATTTCCGGTAAGTAACGTACGATCGCGCTATGCATTTCAACTTTCACTAACCCCGTCACGCCGCATAAGAATTTAATGCAATAATGCCTCTGCAAATCGCGTCTATCCACGCCACATACCACTACTGACGTTCATGTTTTGCCCCTCAAGCACTAGTTAGTTTGAGCTCCCAATTTAAAGCTGTGGTTCTACTCAGTAGCAGAACATCTTATCAATAGAACATTTTCAGTTTGATGTGTAGTAAATTTATTAGGCTTGCCTTAAGGTTGTTAAGGCTCATGGAATATATTGATTAAATCCTCTGCAGCATAAAAATCTCAGCAACACCCCATTGCCCTCCTCTGACCGATCTATCGTGCATTGTGTTAGGTCCTTCTGGCTTAAATGCTACTGTCGACAAGTCAGTGATTAATTCAGGCGGATCTCGCCGGATCTGAGATCTAGAACCTCGGATTTAAGATCTACCACCTCAGCAATGAGATGCGCCACCCAACAGATGAGATCCACCACCTAAAACTTCCTAAATAGGCCTACATGTTTTTTTTAATTCAACGATACACACCTTGTTTCAAACATTTTATACGAATCCAAGTACCTAACAGCGATTATATCTGTAAAAGAGTCTCCCACATAGCCTGACTTAGTCTTGAGTTTTAATTTTTAAACATGTGGAAATCAGACATCGCTGGCTGAGAAATTAAACCACTGCAATAAGTCATGAACGGGACTTGCACATAAACTCAGAGACACCTTTATCTTCTTCTTTACAAACTCGAGAAAAAATTTATTGTTACAAGTATTTCCATTGAGTGTCCTAGACGGCCATGCGCCGGCTTTCGTGACCCGGCTCATCAACTTTGGCTATCCATTGTTCGCTATGACAGCGGTCCTTGTTAGCGACACGCATACGTCAAGTCGGCGTGTAGGCCTATGAATCAACACCGCCAGCTTTGTTTAGTTATGCGCTCTCTCATCTTTGAGATCTCTTTGGTTTCGGTTCACACCAGCAGAGGTCGTCGACGTATCCTAATAGTCCACTTAGATCGCGTCGGTACGGTTTATTTGCCATAATAATAGGGTCCACATCAGTTTCGGCTAGTACATGAATGCGCGATTTCCTCCACTGGTCAAGGGTTCAATAGCGCTACCCTTTACGCATTTAGAATTTTCGACGCTTGCTGGCGCTGTCTTTCTGGCTGTTCGCCACCCAACTTGAGCTAACTTTGTCTCACCTGTCTTCACGTAGAGTCTTGCGCTTTTGTGCTAAGGGTGAGCCTATTGTCGCTATCAGTGCTTTGTCCCTGCATCTGAAATGGGCTCCTAATTACTCTCCGTCTTCTCCAATAAACATTTACCACTTTTTAAACTGTTAAAATTATTTATTTTTGTCGTGGCTGGGCTGGGAACACCTCTGAGTAGTTTTGCCAATGAGGTGCTATATAAATTTTCGGAATAATCGAGTGAACGTAACTCTTTACTTTAAACTTAGCCAACGGGCCACGCCATCCATCAGGGGGTTTCAAACATCCCGCGTCCATCGCTTGTTCCATCCCTTTTCAGTGGTCATAAATTCTATTTAACTTATCATTCTTCGTTTCACTTGACTCTACGGCCAGAATTAAGTTTACACGGATGTAACGATAATTTGCCTGTATACCTCTCGCTTGAAACGACGATTGAAATGTAGGCCGTATGACCGAAATGAGGTGCATTGTTATCGTGGACTTGATTCGGTATAGCGCCATTGAATAAGCTGGTCTCCCTGCTGAGAAATTTTCGAGGATTTACATTTCATGACATTGTAGAATGTTTGAAGAAGCTGGACGTGGTCCAGCTGAATGGAACTCCGTACTAGAAACAATTCGGGGATCCTTCTATAGATGAATACTATATTAATCCAACATTTTATCTCTTTTCTACAAGACAATGATCAGTCACTGTATAGTAGGGTCGCGGACAAAATCCCCTCTGACAAAACCTGTGAAAAATCACTTCTCACAAAATCCCTCTGTTTTAGGTAGGACATTAACCCCCCCCCCCCTTAGACATAAGTCCCCTTGCTCTAAGTAGCTTCTGTCGCATATATTTCTTAGGCGAACTATTTGCAGCTCTGCAATTAGAAGCCATACCTTAATAACTGACACTACTAACAAAGTCTGCACAACATTACAAGTGACACTGAGTACGATTATTAGTCTACCTCAGAGGCGTTCAGATATGGGGATCAGAAGGCAAATGTCTCCAATTTCAAGTAACGGGGCCTTTTTAGTCTGAGGGGATATCTTACCTTCCTGACAATTGGAACCAGGGTGTTTGACTCCATCAGTCAGAAGGGAATTGACACCTCTGGTCTAACTTATATAAGATATTGTGTGACTGATAACACACATAGGCCCTACGCTCTGCATAGACTCATCTGACGCATCTGAAGAAGCCGTGTCACAGAAGACGCATGTGCGCTATGTATCAACACCGCCTACATAAACAAACAAAGATGAAATCATGTCAACTAAATGTGTTTGATCAAAATCTGCATTACAAATATCATACCTGCTATACCCATTGACTAAGCACCAAGGGTCCATGAATTACACACAGTGGTGCATTCAGTGTACATAGGCTTATCATACACCAACAACAAAAAGACCAAGGAACTAATTAACAATTTCCTATTTAACTATTGGATAACGATATCTGAGTTACCGCAAATAAACTGGAAGCACTGCAGGTCGACTTACATAGATAGATTCTTGAATGGAATTCACTGAATAATAAAAGCTAAAAAGGTCAGAACATTTATTCTTCGGATGGTTTGTCCTACCTAGGGGAATTTTGTCCGGAGGATTTTGTCTGGGGAGATTTTATCTTACACTCGTTTTGTAACTGGGTCTTTTGAGTGAGACTAATTTATTAAAGTGCGTTATATATACGAGTTGTATTATAGTGTGGCCCCATAGGGTACTTGCATAACTAAACACCTGGACAAGACCGCAATTCTAACGTGGTGTCCTCGACATTCGTGGCCATTTTTATCTCTATATTAATGCCAGAACGTATGCGAGGTCGATGTCGGACGACACAAGGCCAAGGCTGAGGAAAATGTCCTAAATATAGACTTAACCTTAAATAGGCTTAACAACACTGATGAACACATGCTCTCTACATCGTCAGCAACTTTAATAGTTTTTTTCTATGTAAGGATACGTTTATTTCTGTTCTGTTTAACAGGTTTGAGAGTTGTTTAGCTGACAGATGACGATGCCATAACTATGGAAATACAGTCTTTTCAAGATTACCGTTCATTCAGGATCAGCAAAGAGTGTCCAGATGATTAGAAGTGGAGCCCCCGCATACACGTAGAGCCAAACAGACGGATGGCTCCTCCAGAGCCGATGATAGAGTCTTAGACACGACATTCGGAGTTGATGAGTTATGTTTATCGTCGAAGAATGGGAGTGGAGACGGGCAAAAAGGGTGAAAACGCAACGGGTGATCGAACAGCGATCAGTGCTTGGCCGATGGTAGAAGACGAAAGGTCTTTGGAGAGTGGCACTCAACGCAGCAGCCGTGTTTGTAGAACGTCATTGCAATGTAGAGCGATCTACAGACTCGATTGGCAATTGGATTACACGATATCTCAATTGTCAATGATGCGTGTAGTCATTGTATTTATTTCGAATCTCATAGAAATTCAGAACTCCCTCTAATATTGAAATTCATGTAGGTCTGCATTATCGGTTAAAGTATTGCAAGTATACTCTGTCCGATGATTTCTGTGTTATCACTGACAGAAGATAAGAGTCACTTCGTCCTGTGAAGCAGCCATGGCACGAAGTAATTACGTAGCGAGGGGAAGGGGGTTTAAAATTTCGGCCATTTTGCGTCCGGGTGCGTGTGGTGGGGTCAGAGGGGTCCAGAAAATGTGTACATACGCAAATATAATTGTCTAATTATGACGTCCACAATACAGAATATGAAAATCAGAACTGTAAACTTAATCACAGACTATATTCCTGTTTAATCAATTTTCTGTAGCATTAAAACGGTTTTAAATGCAAGTGTTGTTAGTGTTTTATTTCTTCATAACAGTTAACAAATTTAAGCTGTTAAATATGATGCTTAACAAAACTAAATAGCCAGTGATAAAATCAATGTCTTAGAGACGTTTTTAGCTATTTAACCTTTTCAATAGGGGGAGGGGTTGAGCTCAAATGTATGTACGCATGGGGAGGGGTCGACGTAATGTACGCATTGCAACAGGAGGTAGGTGGTCCGAAAATCCGTTTTTTACGTACGTAATATGTTAATGGACCTTATGAAATAAAGACCTCTGGATTGACAGTACATAACGCTAACCACGACACTATTTAGGTCCAGTGACTCACATAACTAGGGGGCCGTCCATAAATGACGTCACGCACTTAGAGGGGGGAGGGGGGTCTGACATTTGTGACGATGTGTGACGAGGGGGGAGGGGGTATGAGTAATGTGACGTCACATTAAAAAAATAATTTTTGATAAATTTATAAAAACGTCCTTTAATATTTTATAAAGCAATATAATTTTTTTCTTTTATTCACTAGATGTCAATAGCATAGGATTTCTGACAAAATTTTGGTTCTAAATTTATGTTCACTTTCGACGTTTATTATTACTCTGCCAGGAAGAGGAAATTGCAATTATTCTTTTATGCAGTCGTTCAATGTAGGCTACTATATTAAAAAAACGCATTATTTTCGAATTAATAATATTATAAAACGTAAGTATTGTAATTCCTGTCACTATTACGTTGCCCTAGAACTATTCTGGCGTATCTCAAAATTTGCCATTAAATTTCGAGAAATTCAACCAGAACTTCAGAACTTTTCATCCTGCTGTGGAAAAAAACTATAAGTCGTTCTACCGCAAAGTTTCAATATTGCTATACGTAATTACTACTATTAATTCTATAGGTTACTTCTTTTTATAAGAAAATAAAAGAATAAAAATTATTCTGAACATTGCATTTTTTAGCATTAATAGACGATGAGTCTACGATTATTTTAAAATGATTTTTTATGCTAAGTTCAGCAATGTTTAAAAAAGTTAATTATTAATTTTTGTTTTATTTGAAATTAAATGAAGTGGTTTTTTCTGGGGGGAGGGCTCTTTTTCAGAGCATTGTGACGTCATATTTGAGGGGGTCAGACTTTTTGTGACGAAGTGTGACAAGGGGGGAGGGGGGGTCAAAAATCA
Source organism: Bimastos eiseni (assembly GCA_959347315.1). Classification (NCBI taxonomy): domain Eukaryota; kingdom Metazoa; phylum Annelida; class Clitellata; order Crassiclitellata; family Lumbricidae; genus Bimastos; species Bimastos eiseni. Next base: position 7,777,644 of record OY365822.1, on the reverse strand, counting down.
GTCAATTTTGCGTGACGTCATTTATGGACGGCCCCTAGATGAAAGTGATATGTGGATAATTCAACATAACATCCTGTTCTCGATTTCATAATGTCCTACAATTTGTTACTCACCAGCAGCCCAGCTCCCTTATCAGTTACCAAAAGGTGACATATATATAGGCTATAAATATTGTGCTCTGGTACGTTTATTTCCTTATTTATTTATCCATCCATTGATATATTCATATGTCTATCCATCCATTACACCACCCTTCCACTCATCCCCCCCATTCTCCACATTTGTTTCTTTCTCTTCCTCGCTCCTCGTTCCTGCTCCCATTCTTCCTTTCGATCCTTCATCCATTGCTCCTGCTCCTCTCTTCCTCTCCTGTTCCATCCTACCTTAATTCTTTTCATCCTTGCGCCGTATTTCTTCTTACTTAAGACGACACAGTTCAACAGAACACAAAATCAAATTATGATTATAGAACCGGAAAAAATTCCATGGATAGTTAAGTTTTCGATACTGATCACGTGGCAATAAGAGCAACAATTGGCAAGACACAAACTACAACAAAGAAACCTATAAAAATATTATTTACTTGAAATGGACAACGCGTTCAAGTTTGTGAATGTTAAAATAGGCTAACAATGCAGTTCATTTCAGAACATATATAATTAAATACCGAAGAAGTCAGAGTCGCGCAGCATGTAATTCCATACCAAATTAGCGGTGGGCCCTACATCTGGCAATTTCACATTTAAAATAATTAACTTTATTAGCAAGAAATGCAGTGAAGTTAGAACACATAGTATTATTTTCATCGTTTATGAGTTTATTTGTTACACGGTACTGATGACGGTAACACTGTCCATCCCGACAAAAATTAGAATCTCACCATTTGCTCTCTATTCGACGACGTTCCTTCTTTGCGCTAGAATACCTCAAGAGAAGAAGGCCATCTAGCGATAGCTTCGAAAATGTCCTAACTGTCTATTCACTAGTTGAGCAATAATTCACATGTCGTTTTTTCCAACCTTAGGATAGTGGGGTTTCGTATCTCTGGACCGTGGTGATCTATTTCTTTGGCGCCAATAGTAACCGGTATTCATATCTACATTGTCACACTGTCACACTGTCATCTCTATTCTCTACACGTAATGCATCCCTCACTTCCGCTCTCTCTCTGTCTGTCTGTCTGTCTGTCTCTCTCTCTCTATCTATCTATCTATCTATCTCTATCTCTATCTCTCACTGTATCTCTCACTGTATCTCTCTCTCTCTCTCTCTCTCTCTCTCTCTCTCTCTCTCTCTCTCTCTCTCTCTCTCTCTCTCTCTAAGTGAATCGAGCGTCCAATAATTCAGAAACCGTTGCCATAAGGTCCGTTGCGTCGGCGAAATTTTTTCCTTAACATAAACAAGCAATTTCTTTAGCACCATCGGTAATGATGATCATCGTCATCATCATGGTGATCATCATCGTCACCGTCATCGTCGTCGTCATCATATTAGTTATCGTTTATCATTATCGTCATAGTCTTAGCTATAGGCGCACATCATTATTTGGAGGTATACTGCACCTTGGATTTTTAACATAAAGCACATGACTCTATATAAAAGACCAAATGGTAAAATAGCATCCTATCGCATTACAAGTAACATTACGAATTAGAAATAACATCACATTAAATATAGCATCACATTACGTTAATATGACTGATCATGTAATTTCACATTTCATTGTTCTGTATCACTGATCGCATACCTGTTGTCCCCAATTGCCTCATAATGACCCGTCTAAAGACCTCTTCTTTGAATCCCACTTCTTCTATCAGGGTCCGCCATCGGAACATTTCATCAACATCTTCGGGGTTTGCTCTGAAAACCGGTTTATACACTGGTATTCCTAAAACAAACAGTTGCTCCAAACTATTTAATAATTATCTCATTGCGTATCCGGATGTATGAATAAATGAATCTAAATACTGGCGACTAAGATCAAGAGTCTGCGTGTATACAACGAAGATTACCCAGAGCACAGGTTGTGTTTGGGTTGGGAGTGCCGCTGAGTAGAACTCTTGAGAGGGCGCTTCAAGGATTTTCTGAATGAATGAACATTTCCACTCAGTGGAAATGTACAATTTGACTGACTGACTGACTGACTGACTGAATGAATGAAAGAAAGAATGAAAGAATGAAAGAGTGAAAGAATGAAAGAATGAAAGAATGAAAGAAAGAATGAAAGAAAGAATGAATGAATGAATGAATGAATGCAAGAATGAATGAATAAATGAATGAATAAATGAAAGAATGAATGAATGAATGAATGAAAAAGTTAAGTTCTTCCTTATTAGACACTTTGTGAATAATCATTTTATATGGAGGACACACACGGTCACATTTATTTCCGCTATAGTATTAATTTGATGGTTCCGGGTTTAACATTTAATCCCTGTACATAAGCAACGCCTTCAGATATCAGGAGACTCGATGCAAAGGAAGGCTGTCAGAAGAAACGGTCTTGGCAATCACGCATAAAATCTCAGAATAAACTAGATTAAATATTATTAAATTAGAACTGATTTGATTAGATAAGCATGATTTCCATTAACCAAGCTAGTTAAGAGAGGACCCTAATTAATTGCTCCATATCAAACTGGATAGGTACAGATCACAGTACCACTATCGACTGATAGCTATAGATATGGTCATAGCAATTACATATGGGTCCTCTGTGATAAGATAACGTAGTGCAGGTTACTCACTGAGGTCTGTGCATCTCCGAGCCAGTGCGTAAAGACCTAAGAAACAAAACACTATAGTATCGTTTACCATATCTAGGCTTTGCTGATGATCCATTCAAATCTGATGATTTATTCAAATCTAATATGAAACCTTTCGCTGAACACCATAAACAGAAATCTTTAATGAAGTTCATATAAAGCGAAAGAATTAACTGATGTATACAAAGAAAATGGATCCCATTAGATCACGATAAACACGAGTTTGTGGCGACATCTGAATGAGGAACAACTAATTAGACGTTAGCGTCAGCATAAAATACTTTTGGTAACGGCCTTAAACACACAAGCAGACAACCAGATGCACAGAGACAGGCAGACATCCTGTCGCTTGCCGACTGAAACCATGGCTGGTGGGTAGACGATAGCCAGACGGACAAGCAGATAGACTGACAGGGACACAAATAATCAGGCTGATAATGAGAATGACAATTACTGGTTTTTGTACGGCTAAGGCAGACAACCATGATGCAGTCCAGGGCGTTCGCTATTGCTGGCCCCACAGCGTGGATTGGCCTCTCTCCGGTCATCCACTCCCTTCCCAGGGTAGGCTACTCTCAGATGCATTTCGCCGATCTTTGTGTTAAGCCTCTCAACATAAGCTCTTTGTACCTTTTGCTCGCACAACCATGGCACAGTCCAGGGCGTTCGCCATCACTGGCCTGGTCATCCACTCCCTTCCTAAGGTACCCTCTAAAGCATTTCATCGACACCTCAAGACTGTTCTTTTTGCTCGGGCCTGGATCGGGAGCACCTCTGAGTAGTCGTCATGAAGGGGCGCTAGATTAAATTCATTTAAATTCAATTCAAATTCAATCAGCGTTGAACTAAAGACGTAGACCATGTTTCTGGTCATTTTTATGGCCAGCTTAACAGAGAGGGAGAACGTCAAGCAGGCAGGCAGAGACAGGGACATCGAGACAGATAGAGGGAGATGTCAGCAGTGACAGGCAAAGAAACAGACAAGTTCAACTCGCTGGTTGCCTGCCTGTTTACTGCTGGGCGCTGAATCCAGCATGTAGCGTAGGCCTAAAAGCTGCCGCCCCATAACCAACCGAGAAATCCGACCATAGTCGTATGTTAGCATGTTGAAATAAATTCTATTAGATCATTTTCTCTTGGCCATTACACATAGTCACAGACGACTACGTAGGGCCGGATCTAGGAAAGTAATTATCTATGACTAATGTCTAGCACCATTTAGCAAATACGGTCAACTGCACAACAAAAAGATACAAAGCACGTGAATCCGATCATCTAAACTTGACCTGTATATAACAAGCGAGACCTTTCTGGAAATCCCTCTACTCTACGCTCAACTATCCCCTCCGACGACATTCCATCTCCTTCACCTCAAAACCTCCCTTTTCTCCAGAGGGGTAACTGTACCGTGTACCTCTCACTGAGAATGCTTCTGAACGGCTTATGCTGTGAGAGGAGCCTTATGAATGATCAGATACAATAAAATTATAAAAGGAACGTGCAAAGAATACCTGAGGACGAATCGAACTGCGGTCCGTCGACTGTATGGCTGCGTCTGCATTCAACGTTCAGCGCCTGATGAATCACCTCCGGATCATCGTTGACCTCATCCGTTGACCTCCTTATGCGAAGGTCACAGGTCATGCAGACGAACTCGTTCGTCTGTGAATCCAAGTTGAAGTGCTTTCGCCACTCTGGTAGTTCGAACATCTTGACCGAAGATATGCCCGATGGTCGAACTAACGGTGAGAATTTGATCAAGATCAAATGCATGGTAAATATAAGTCAATCATAATAAATTCTAAGCAATGTTTATCAACGTGACAAGATTGACGGTCCAACAAGATCTCAGAATAAATACTAAGTCCTGCGAGATGCTTTTGCTAAGAGGGGCTGCACCCTGCTGACCCAGATCCCACCCCACGCTCGATGGGTATCGATCGAATGAACATTCTTGGAGTGACCCTCGGGCGAGATCTTGGCGTGTCATATGTATGAGATCAATTATGCCTGCTCTGACTCCCTGCACTTCCTGCTTACTCTCCAAGTACTTAGTCTTCAACCAAAGGCGTTGCATATGGCCTCTAGGACAACCACCGCATCAGGGTTACTATATGCAGCGCCGTCGTGGTTTGGGCTTAGCGTCGGCAGCCGATCAAACACTACGGTTTCTATCAATGGCTGCGCCCCTGTGTTGTCTTCCGACTGGAACTTCAACCACAGAGGAGCGAGTAACTTCAGTCGAGGATTGCATACTTCAGCCCATCATCTGGAGCGATAGACACGTCCCGTGCTCTGTTTCCGGCGGCATTAAGTCATCCTGCTTCGCTCAAACGACTCCCAACTTTCGGCAAATGACGCAATAAATTGTATGCCTATTGTTTTACATAAATATAAAAGTAATCTCAACCCACCCGCTGACTCCAAATCTCAATAATTCCGTCAATTGCTACATTATATTATCTCTCTATGTAGCCTAGTGGCTTTTGTGAAACCCTAGCTGTGATCCAGCAATAAGTGCCACTAACAAAATAAACGAATTTATCACTGCTATTGTTACCTGTTAACGCACTTTTCCGTAAGGTCTCTTATATGGTCATGCTGCCCTTAATGGCGTAGTATAAACATATCCAAAACTCATTCGTGAAAACGTATAATATAATAAAAATAATATTATTTGCACTAACGTGTGAGATGCAACGAAGATGAAATGATATTCTACGGACGACGGTTGCGACGCCTGTCTCTCTACAATTCCCCACTGCGCTGAGTTTAACGTCAGACAATGTAGACCGTCGCTGTCGACAGAAATTTACTTCTGAGGACGGCGCTTTATATATAGCCAGAAACGTCGAGTATGAGAGTGACATTTTGGCTGTCGGTTCTAAGAATTATTAGGACAATTCATAGAAACGAAAGCTGAATGACGCTACGGCCGACAATGAATAATTATTATTGAAGCCAGCGTGCTGAACATCGATTAGTAGGGCCATACATGCTCACGAACAATCTGAATCTTGGTTTAGCATGATGCGAGCAACGCGCACCGATTGGAGAAGATTCTCCTTCTGGCAAACGCGTCATCACGACGCTCTCACGTAGTGTAGCGGCCGACTGCGCATTTCGAAATAGCAGCATGTTGGCATAAATCGGTACTCTCTGGCCGTCTAATGTTTATCGTCATACGAGTGTCAACCGATGTAGTAGGTGTTCAAGGTGTTCGATAATAATTGTCCTATTCAAAAACTACCGACATTTGACTGCGTCGATAATTGACCTAAGAGGTTTGTTAACAGTTTTGCCTGCTCTTATTTTAGCGTCGGTGAACAAGCTGGTCTCTCTGACGTGGCTTTTTGCGGGCGATGAGAAATTTTCGAGGACTTATATTATTGTGCGGTCCTGTGTATACACCCCTATAATTATACCGTTACATATTGGGAATTTCATTCATACCGTTACATATTAGGAACTTTCCTCTGTCCCTATCGGCGGGCCTGTCGGATAGACGGTCGAAAATTTCTCAGCGCACACAAAACCAACGTCAGGGACACCAGCCTATGGTCGAATGAATGTACCGACTGTCCGATAAGCTGAGTGCAATTTACAAATATAAAGCTGTGTCCAATATCCCGGTCTATAGACCCGTGCATCATCCATCGCTACGTGCATATAATTATAGACACGCCGATAACTGTATTTTGAGAGAATAAATTCTGTAAGTTTGATTCCAGCAGGTTTTTAATTTATTTCTGCTTAAAATCTTTTAATATCGCGTCGTTTGAGGGGTCGAAACAGACAGATCGTAGCGTATCTGTTGATTTATGTAGCGCCTGTCACAGAATAGCTATTCAGAGGCGCTTTCAGCCCGGAAACCCCGGGCAAAAAGCAATCGATCTCAAGGAGTAAGATGCCGATGGAGAGAAGACTGTCATTAATTTAGCCCTAGGTGATAGAGGAAGGTCATTTCGGGTAGATGGATCCACGACAGCAAACGCCCGATATTGGGCCAAGGCAGTCTTAGTCATAAACTCCTAGTCAGGTTATACATGCCCAGTGATGGTGACGTTGGGTTTTCTCTGCTTTCACATTAGGCCCACGTCATACTCTTGTACCAAACATCAACGAACAACGGCACATCTTTGGTTTTATGTGTAATAAATTAATAAGGCTTATCTTAAAAGTTATATTCGCTGCGAGGAATCTATTGATTTAATCCAGAATGGAGAGGAGCAAAACGCATTCAATAAAAGCAACTATTGAGTCGGGAAAGTGAAATCAGATCGGCCCTCTGTTATCGTCTCCTAATGCTATACCCTGCACTAAGCCCCTTATTCTAACACCACTTAAATTTGATAAAAATAACTTTGAGACGAATAGTGCCAAATCTCTAAGTATTCGTTTAGTTCGTGGATATAAAATTATTCAATTTCATGAAATAAAATTAATATTTCTGTTTCATGGAGTAAAAATTTCATAACCATTGAATCTATATTTAGAGGCATGTTTACTCGTCAAATGTCCGTGTAAACATTTCACTCTTAAACATAGATATCGCCCGATTTAAATTTTGCTTCTATATGAAAATATGAAGTTTAAAACCTTCAACGGCATTTTTATTTTATTTTTATTTTGCTGACATACCGGTAGTTATTCGTCAATTTCTCGTCATAACTAAGTCAACGAATCAGCCTGTTATGTCAACAAGATGTGAAAAATTCTTGTCCACGATTATCGCCCCAAAACTATAGGCTAGTGACATAGAGACATTCCAGACATTCCTGTGCATGTGGATTCTTGTTTAATAAAGCTCGTGCTTGCATGGTATATAATTCACCAATGACCACGACACGGACTTAGCAGAAAACTGACAAAATACTAAACATAGCAAAAAACCAAGAACAGCGATTTTTATTATTGGTATCAACCTTAATTATTATAATTATGATTACAGAGGGGCCCGCATCTGTGCAAGCAGCGAACCGTAATATTTTAAAGTAGGCCTATGGAAGACTGCCTCACCGAAAGGAGAGGTTAGCCACCGACGGTGAAAATGATAATGGCTACACATTTATAATAATAACAATTATTTCAGAAAAATATGCCGGTGATGATCTTACTTGAGTCCCTTTTTCTAAGATATAGGTAGGCTACGGCTTCCGCTGGTCAACTGGAAGATTTATTGAACAGTATATCAACGACAAGTCACAATCTTGACTCGGTATACTCAAATATAAACTAACTGATCGCTTGTAGCCTATAAAGTGTTTTCTAAATCCAACGTATAAAGCAGTACACATATATGCTTTACTATTTCTCTTTTGACCTGACACTTTGCATATCATTCACTGGGATCGTCAGCCTTAGTTGCAGTCGAATCTCCTGGTGTCGCTGAAGCGGCTGAACCCTCGTCTTTCGCTGCAGGTCCTCTGATGCACCTTTCTCTCATATGACCCAACGTCTCTGAAACAGATGGTCTTATACAATTCTGATCAAATGCATTCCCAGTTCCCATTCCCTTGATGAATGATTTATGCAGTTCACTGTTCACGTACTGTGTTGTATTGCAATTACATATTTCTATGGCGCCTCTCCAATTATGTCCTTATCAGAGGCGCTCTCAATGCGAAAGTCCCCATGGGAAAAGTCTTCAGAAGGTGGGCAGAAACAGAAGCGGCCAGAGTTAAAATCAAACAGCCAGTCAGAGAGGGCAAATCATTCCAAAGCAAAGGACCAACCGACGCATTAGCGCGATATTAAGTGAGAGTCGTCCGAGACCGAAGAGATCTTGCCGATCGTTGAAAATAATAGGACGACGAGAGGCAGCGGAAATAGGACGACGGATAAGGTCACAAAGATGACCTACGTGTAGCCTGATCCAAAAATACTCTGGATGTAAGGATAAGAACTTTAAATCGAACGCGGGCTGTGAGTGGAAGCCAGTGTAAATGCTCAGTCATGAAGTTAGAGATGTGAGAGCACTCAGAGAAGCGAGAAAGGCGGCTCTGGGCGGGCAATCACACGGGTAGCTGCATTTAGCACTGATTGAAGAGATGACAGGCGAGATTTTGGAAGACCAATAACTGGCAATAAGATGCAGTAATCAATACGTGAGCAGACAAAAGCATGACGCATGAAGGCAAAAGTGGGTGGAGGAGCAGATCGACTGACAACTCGAAGTCGTCGCAGGTGGTAGAAACTATAGACCGAAAGAGATTAGGTAAGATTATATTTATAAAATACAGGTACTAGCAGCAGGTCTAAGCATAACACAAGCTGAAGTTTTCCGCATTCTTCTAGGCATAATATAAAGTCGTGAATTCCGATTGATGTTTGTAACTTCGAGACTTTCGAGTCCTTAATCGAAAGTCGATTAGTCAAAACACTTTTGATTAAATCATGCTTTTGAACTTTGAGAATTACGATGTTTTATCACAGTTAGCTAATTGCTCATGTTGCCCGAATTTAGATAATATCATTGAATCGCATAATCATTCGTAATTTTTTACCTAGGCCTATTCCCGGATAATGGGACAAAATAAGCATTGCCCGGGACACGGGACGGTTTTGGTCGATTCCGGGACTGTCCCGGTCATTCCGGGACGGTTGGCAACCCTAGGTGTTTAATTTTGACTCCGTAATAATAACCTGATTTATCCATCAATAATAATAGTAATAATAATGATAATAATAATAATAAAAATAATAATAATAATAATAATAATAATAATAATAACAACAACAACAACAACAACAGTAATGCGAGTAAATTAGGAATAATAAACTGATGATACCGTTTCGTGGTAACTGTGCATTTGAATAATTAGAACGTGTCAGTATGAGACATGTGTGAATTGATGATTTAACTCATTTAACAACTGATTTGAGTATGAGTTTTAATTCATTTCGAGGTACATGAGTTGAGTTGTTATTTAACTCATTTCTTGTATGAGTTTACCCAACACGGATGATTGCGATGAGATAGTGCAGCCGAGTCCGAAAGAAAGGGAGCTGTACACGAGAACAGAACGTCAGTTAAAGTCGTATGAGTGTTTGAAAAGATAAGTCTTGAGTCGCGATTTAAATGTCTCAAGAGATGACGCGTTCTTTTATTATTTATGCCTACTTAAATATAGTATTAATGACTTTTAACTACGATCAGTTCAAATGCCTAGCATCTAAGTAATACCGAACTTATCATTTTTGCTAAAGACCAGGCCAGCTTCCGTCTTAGAGGCCCGTGACTGCTCTGCGTATATAGAGGCTCCGCGCCCCTCTCTCATCTTAAGACTTTTTTTATTTGGCCGCGTTCGGGTTGGGAGCGCCTATGAGTAGTCACCTTGAAGAGGCGCTACACAAATTCTCGTAATGAATGAATTATATTAATTCATTCATTATGACAATTTACATAGCATCACCATAAGGTGTTTATTCACAAGCCTCCCGACCCAGCCAAGCCCGGATAAAAATAGCACAATGTTGCACATGTATGTACAATGTTGCACATGTATGTACAATGTTTCACATGTATGTATAATGTTGCACATGTATGTATGATGTTGCGCATGTATGTATAATGTTGCACATGTATGTATAATGTTGCACATGTATGTATAATGTTGCACATGTATGTACAATGTTGCACATGTATGCATAATGTTGCACATGTATGTATAATGTTGCACATGTATGTACAATGTTGCACATATATTTGTGCATGCAGGTAGCGAGTTGTCACTACTTCAAAACTGTTTGCTTTAATTTATTGCTTTATTATGCTTAATTAAACTAATTTAGGCTAGCATAGGCTACGTTTTGTGAGGCACAAAGGTGGCCTTATATCAAGTGTCCAGATACTTACTTACATAATAAAAATAATATTAATTTTCCATTAATTTCTAACAGACAAACCTCAGTGAGAATGCAGACAGATGATGACAACTTATTTACAGGAGTTGAATTTCTACTGTCGGCAGCCATGCAAGGCATCAATCACATTATATATCTGGCCGACATCAGCCTCTGATGCACCGATAAATTACTGTTAAGAATATACACGAATGTGCGTCAATTCCATCTGCTCATCTGCCACCTGTCGGCTGTTGCAGAAGCTACGACATGTTACTGGCAATTTCCTGGCCTTGCTTCAAAAACAGACTGTTAATCTTGCCATTAGAAGAGCCAGACTTAAGCCCTCCACACCATGCATCCATACCACACCATACGCACATCCATCCCTACTACAGCCCACATATGCACCCATACCACACTATACACATGTTTCCGCCTAGACTACTGCAACTCACTTCTCAATGGCCTTTCCCCTTCAATCAGTCTTAAAATGACAGAAATTCTTCATCGAGGCGTATAGCCTGACTTCCTCTCTTTGTGCATATCACTACATATACACCTGAAGTCTTGCACTTGCTCCCCATCGCTGCATGTATTAACTAACAGATTATTTCTGGTATTTCCAAAGCCAACAGCAGAGCCTGACTAAAGTAAACTCCACCATACCATATGTAATATCCTTGTTTCACACTTTTCATATCTTTATTGAAACACTTTATATTTGTATAAAAAAGTTTCAAGTCCCGCCTAACGCTGCTACTTATTCCTGTTCTTTCATTCTACTTCCGTTGTCCCCTTCGTGGAGTTCACGCTGTATCCCTATTATACTACACCATTCAACACCATACACACATCCATCCTTACTACAACATCCAACATCTTTACTTGACGTCTAATAACAGCACACAACAATTTGGCCATTTCATCCACACAGAGTCAAGGATGCGCTTCAATGCTTCAGAGGAAAGACACCTCATAAATGTCTATAACGTAAAGGCAAATATAACGTACATACCAATAGGAATTCTCGTAGCCAAATTGGCAGCATTTTCTCAGGCTGTAAACAAAACACAGAAATATTTAAATCATAAACTCAACAATTATAACACAATATAGATTTACTGACTGACTGACTGACTAACTAATTGATTCACTAATTGATTGACTGATTGGTTGATAAGAGCTTAATTGAGCTAATCGATCACGTTATAACTAGCAAAACCTTGTAGCCAATCGGTTAGAAATAGATGGTTTGTCTGCAATACGACAGAGATTTTTCCAGATCTTAGCTGAACTAGCGTGCAAGTGTTCATCGCGGATGCAGTGATTAACTTTATGTAGGCTTATAGACATTTTTTTATCGCAGGTCAGACTGTATAGGACGTTCTTGGCGTAACTCTGGGCATCATTGCACAGTGCAAATGTAAATTTCAATTGAATGAATGAAGAGTCAAATCCTTTTCTTTATTAGGCCTAAACAGTTTTTGAATAATCATTGTTTGTAATATTCTCGTGTTTAACTTTTAATCCCTTTACGCAAATAACGCCTTCAGGTCTCAAAGACTAAATGCTCTGAGGTACAGGGAGGCTATCAGCCGAAACAGTCTTGACATTGTACTAGAATAAGCAAAATTAGATTAGATTAGAATTAGATTTGAAAAGACCAGATTAGCATGGGTGCATGCGTAAACATGGTTATTCCGTACAGGACTCTCTATATCAAAATTGGATAAGTATAATTCACAGTAGGCCCTACTCCAAACTATCTGCCAATAGGCCCTAGATAGTTAGGTCATCTTGTAGTTTATGAGATAGCATAATAGTGTAACTCATTCAGGTCTCGGCATCTTTGTGCAAGAGCGTGCAGTCCTATAAAAGGAAACACGATTGAATCGTTTACTTGTGTGTAGGTTTTGTTGATGATAACATTAAAATTCTTATATGAAACCATTCGCTCAACGCCATAAAGTTCATATAAAACGATTCAAGTAATAGGCATGGCATACATAGATGATGGATCACGTATCAGAGACGATGAACAAGAGCTTGTTACGACATCTGGCGATTAAGGACATAGTATACATAGAGCAGAATTAGCTCGGTATATATATATATATATGTATATATATATATATATATAGCCTACGCCATGACGTGAGGGTTTACCATAGTATATATAGAGCAGAGTTAGTTCGGTATATATATATATATAAATATATATATATATATATATATATATATAGCCTACGCCATGACGTGAGGGTTTACCATAGTATATATAGAGCAGAGTTAGTTCGGTATATATATATATATAAATATATATATATATATAGCCTACGCCATGACGTGAGGGTTTACCATAGTATATATAGAGCAGAGTTAGTTCGGTATATATATATATATATAAATATATATATATATATATATATATAGCCTACGCCATGACGTCAGGGTTTAATTTTTTCAAACATATAATTTAACGTATCATCAGGATTTTAAAAACTGTACGGATGCTAGCAGAAAACAATTGGCACAGCACAATAATTATATAATAGCAATGATAATGATAATGATAATGACGATGATGATGACGACGACCATGACGATACTACTACTACTTCTAATAATAATAATAATAATAATAGTAATAATAATAATAATATCCAGATTGCCAATTTATTCTCGTTTCGGACAGTTACTGTATCACCTGAGGGTTCAGAACTACATCGGGTAACAATAATTATAACTATAATAACTATTATAATAATAATAATATAATAAAAAATGATGAAAATTGCCTGGTCCTTATTCATTTTCCTCTGCCCCATCTAGACGAGAGAGTTATGGCACCTTGCTTGACTGCCGTAGAGTTAAGTATGACTCCTGTAATAACTTGTGGTCATTCGTTCAAAATTATACTATGATTGTATTCATACAATGGTCGCGCAAATTTGACCGCAATAAACGAATACTATTAGTTTTATTGAAACTTACGTAAACCTGAACAAAGTTTTGCCCTGGAGGGGATTTGAACTCCAGACCTCTTGATCGACAGTGCAGAACACTAACCACTACACTATATAGTCCCCAATGACTGGCCTATAGCTAAATGAAAAATATTATTTTAATGTGGAATATTCAACATTACATCATGACAAAGATTACGTGACTTACCCCAATTATTAACTCACCAGCACCCCTTTCAGCTAATATCAAATCAAATCAAACCAGTTTATTGCTCCAGGATACAAGATACATCAATTGACAATATGCATGTTTAACATTTTGGAGGAGACAATAGGAGACCCAGAAGGGACCGTGGTCCCGCTAGGTAGAGCCACCTATATGTACACAATGAAAAACATTTCAAATGGCTAAGGATTGATAATGAAACTTAACTATAATAACGGAGTTAAGCAGAAACAAACATGTTAAACATATTTAAACATAATAAGCAAAGTAGGAATCCAATTAAAAGTCCTGCTCAGTAATCCATGTTCTTAAGTGATGCCTGAAGGACTTTAAGTTTGGGATATTGCGAAGGCGCGGAGGTATTTTATTCCATTCTTCTGGTCCAGCACATCTAACTGAAAATTTGCGGGAGTTAGTACGAGCACTTCAATACAGAAGTGTGAAGCCTCACACTTCTGTATGAGGTTAGATTTCTCGTGTTGTAGGAGTGGATGTCTGAGGTTAGGTTATAAAGATTAGTAAGCGAGCTAGGTAGTGTATTGTAAGTGTACCTATACATAAATTCACTGATCTGGAGTCGCTTGATTTGTGAAAGTTTTAGAATGCCAAACTTATCAAATAATTGCCTTGTATGAAAATTATAGGGTGATCCAGCTATTATTCTAAGTATTTTCTTTTGTAGAATTTGTATTCTCACTAGTCGAAAATTATAATTTGAGGCCCAAATCATATTACAATACGAAATGTAGGGATATATCATGGAATAGTATAATATAAGCAAAATATTTGTAGGTAGTAGATAAGATATTCGTTTCAATATTCCTACATTTTTTGCAATTTTTATTGCAATTTGTTCAATGTGTTCGTTCCAAGTAAGGTGTTGATCTACATATACTCCAAGGAATTTCAAGGATCTTACTTGTGGAATGTCAATATTATCTATTTGGACCTTTCCCTTCTGTGATGGTAATGATTTCCTATGAGAGCAGAAAACAATGTAAGTTGTTTTTGTCAGATTGAGGGATAATTTATTTGCTTTGAACCAATCCGATACTAATGCAAGTTCCTGGTTGAGTATACTGTATAGTTCGTCATAGGATTTATGAGATAAGAAAACATTTGAATCGTCCGCAAAGAGAACAAAGTGAACAAAGTGAATAGAGGATATATTAGGAAGGTCGTTGATGTATATCAGGAATGACAGAGGACCAAGTATGGAGCCTTGTGATACCCCATATTTTATTAATTTAAATTTAGATTTTATGCCATTGCATTTAACTTGTTGCTGCCGATGGCTGAGATAATCCTTAAACCATGAAAGAGGGATACCTCGGATTCCATAATTTTCCAAATTCTTTATTAGTATACTGTGATCTACGGTATCAAATGCTTTGGCTAAGTCTAAAAAAATTCCTATAGAGTATTCATTATTATCAATGGCTTGAGTTATCTTATCCTGCATGTTTATGAGAGACATAGATGTTGTATGGCCTGGTCTGAATCCATATTGCAGAGGGTGGAGGATATTTAATTTGGAAATGTAGCTATATAGTCTGTGGTACATAACTTTCTCAAGTAATTTAGAAAAGTAGGGCAATATGGATATAGGTCTATAATTTGTAAGATCATCTCTATTTCCCTGTTGGAATATTGGTGTAACCGTAGATCTTTTCATTTCACTAGGTACTACTCCTGTTAATAGTGAACAGTTAATTATATCTGTTAACGGGGCTGCTATAAAGGACAGAAGTGGTCCAACTATACTTGGATCAAGTTGGTCCGGTCCAGAACTATGCGAAAGTTTGAGAGATTGATTAATCACCAGTAACTCTTCTGGTGATGTTGGAGTAACTGCAAAGGAATTAACAGGTGGGGGTTTTAAATGTTTCGTGAAGGAGCAAGTAGGATTTGGAATTTTTCCAGATAGGTTTTTAGCAATGTCAGTAAAGTAATTATTAAACTTCTCGGCCATTAGCTCACTGTCAGTGATCATCTGACCATTTGTGGTAAGAAATTCAATTCCCGCGTCCTCATTTTTCGAGTTAACTATAGTTTTTATAATGTTCCAAGTCTTTTTAATGTCACATCTATATTTTACAAATTCGGTAGCATAGTAGTTACGCTCAGATTTAGTTTTGATTGTTTTAAATTTATTTCTATATGCAATGAACCTATTTTTATTTACGTGGTTTGGGTTTTTTATATATTTTAGGTACAGTTTATTCTTTTGCCTGCACGATTTAAGTAATCCTTTTGTCATCCAAGGGTGGTCAAAAGAGTTACAACTGCGTTTATTAACTTGTTTCAGAGGGAAGGCCAAGTTTTACGCATTCGTATACATGTCGAGGAAGGTTTCCTAAGCTTTATTGGGGTCTCTTCCTATACATAGGTCTGAGACTGAGTCAAAGTTTAATTGCGACAGGAGCATTCTGAATTTATCCATGGATTGGTCATTTACAACTCTGGCTGTGGTTGATTCCAGTTTGTCAATCTTTGTAACCCCCGTTGAGTACCAGGCGATAATTGGCAGATGATCCGAAATATCAGTAACAATAATGGAGGAATTCAGAATTCTAGGCCAGATATTTGTGAAAATATTATCGATTAACGTTGATGTAGTATCAGTAATCCTTGTGGGTTGCAGTATAGCAGGCAGAAAGTGGTAAGAAGAAATACAATCAAGGAAGCCGCTTGTCATTGCATGATCAGCGTGCTTGAGTAGATCGACATTATGGTCACCCATTAGGATTACTTCCTTCTTTGTTTCAGTTAATTCAGACAATAGTTGGTTAAATTCATCAATAAATAGTTGCAGATTTTGACCGGGTGGACGGTATATAACCCCTACTATAAGGTCTGTGGTTTTCTGCTGTGGAATTCTTATGAATAAGCTCTCGTAGGTACTGTGTGAGAAGTTATGGTTGAGCGGAGATAATGGTTGGAAGCCTATTTCTTGCTTAATATAGATTCAAACACCACCTCCACGACCACTTTCTCTGGGTTTATGTAAAGAATTATATCCACGAATCTGTACTGTGTCCGATAAAGTGGCCTCCAACCATGTTTCGGTCACTGCCAGAATCCCAACAGGCAATTCATGCAGAAGGAGCTGTATGTCGGTGAGTTTAGGTGAGATACTTCTACAGTTGATGTGCATGAATGAACAGACATACATGTCCGATCCTAATTTCGAAGCTAATTTCGAAGCAGTGGTATAACCGTTATCCACTGGGCTACTCACGTAGTAATTATTATCCGGATCTGGGTCAGGATTGTTTATTAAGGGTTTATCCAATTGATCCTCATTAAAATAATTGAGTTTCAGGTCTTTTATAATTTTATGTGAGCCTACAGCAAGTTCACTAATACAATTGTTAAAGATATTTTCATCTACAATATGGTTAAATGATAAAGATGACTCAATACAAATATGACAATACCAAGATCCAAAATCCCCAGAATTCAGTGGTGTAGTTAAGCAACACTTTTCGTGATAGCAGTTTTTGCATGCAGAGCATTGAATTAAACTATAGATAGGAGATTTAGAGTTCCTACATAAGCTGCATTTGTCCAAGTTGGACATTCATGTATAATTAACAATGAATGGGTCACCAAAAAGACGGGGTTGTAAACACGGATCATGACGTAAATTCGTAGAAAAGTAGTCCAATATTCATAACCAATGAATTTTAAATAAAAGTAAATAAGTAGCCTATACCTGGCGTATTGAAAAAAAAATAAAGGCAAGAGATTTCACACTGGGAAGCTCTTTGTTAGTGGATGAGAGAATTATGCATGGTTATGGTTAGTCCAGGCATGGTTAGTCTACGTCGGTGACCGAGATCACCCGCTTCGGCTTCTCTGATTACGAGTCTGTCTTCCGAACGTAGATAAGACCACCCGACGACCAGGTGGAGTGATATTTCTTTTCCCGGACCATTTTCCTGGTGAGTGCATAGATGTAAGCATTTGTTTTCGTAAGGTGTTCGTTGATGTAGATTTGATCAGGATATGATGATGATGAGCGCAGGGACTTTCTCGCAGAATAAACCTGATCACGGGCCCGACGCGAGGTGAAGCTGATCAGAATTGGGTATTGCTTTCCTTTCCCAGTCCTCGGGGAGAACCTGTGAGCGTAGGCTATGTCATTCCTGTCAATTTGCAGACACAGTTGTTTTCGACACAGGTCCAATGCCACAGCTGCGACATCGAGGTTCCATGCGCAGCTGCTGCCCAGCTATCCCCGCTGATGAGTTTGGAGTAGGAGAGGTCTCGGGCAAACCGTAGACGACAAGGTTATTTAGTCTGTTGGCATTTTCCAAATCATTTACCCGAAGATTCAACTTGTTGTTTTCCTCTGCTAGCAACGAAAGTTTCGAGTTAAGGGCTGAGGTTGCACCAGTAACCAGATCCGTGGCGAACTTTTCCAGTGTTTTTTGGAAAGTGGTCGCGAAATTAGCTGCGAAATTAGCTGCGAGTTTTGCGAACATTGACTCAATGGTTGAGTTGAGGCTTGGCGTCAAGCTATCGAGAATAGCACTGATCACCCGGTCGTCCTGAACAACATCAACGAGGTCGTCCACTTTCGCTCCCTTTTTCGCCATTATAGGCTTGTCAAGTGGTTAAAGTTCTATTCGAGGTTATCTTAGCGCTTTAACTCTTTGTAGAACGTAATTTTAAACCTTGTTGTACGTTTATTTACGTTATTCGCAATTTAAACAATAATCCGTGCAAACGCCCAATGTTACTCCGTCGCCATCTTGACACACCTATATCAAAGTGATAAAAAAAATATAATGAACTATATAGGCTTGTGCTCAGGCAAGGGCGTCAATTCCCACCCCTGAGTGATGGAGGCAAACCCCGGAATCCAGAGTTAGGAAGGCAAGACCAAGACCGGAAATTTCCGGTCTCGAGACGGTCTCGAGACCACATCCCTGCTCCTCGCTTCTTCCTTCCCGTCTCTTCCTCTCTTTCCTCTCTTTCATTCCTTCATTCCTATATCCTTACGCCGTATTGTTTCTTTCTTAAAATGAAACAATTCAACAGAACAGAAAATAAAATTATAATCATACAACCTGGGAATAATATGGATGTCCCAGATACAACTGAAAAAAGAATTTCAAGGCTTGCTGATCACGTGAAATACGAGCAGCAACAATTGGCAATGACGGCTTTCAGTATCTGACGAAGACACAAAGACGACAAAGAACTCTATAGAAATATTTATTAAAAGCGGACAACGAATTTGAATTGATATTGTACTTCATTTCAGAATATTATATGCAAATATATACATTATAACAACAGAAACAAATATATATCCGTCAATCTGACAACAACCAGGCAGTGGGCACACAAAGCACGCAGATTCATTTCTTCATTTCAAGAATTTATATAGCACCTCTTTATAAGGCTACTCAGAAGCACTTCTGGGCAACCAATACGGTCACATAAAGAAGCCTAAAGGAGCATCTTACATTAAACGTAGACGAATCATCTAAGGTAATAGGGGTACATACAACGGGAGGTCATTCCGTACCGAAGGACCCACAACCGAGAAAGCACGACGCTGGTAGATTGAGGTGCTGGCAAGAGGAACCATACAGGAGCTCACCACAAAGGGATGTACAAACAAAACGTTTGATATATGCAGGACAACAATATCTCACAAAGATTGGTGGGGGCAGCGCCAACGTAGCGCAGCGATTCTGTACTAGACACAGTAGATGCTCTGCGAGACAGTAAGTCAGATAAAAAAAGCAATATCTACTTCGGAAAGTCATTTGTAATTATGTACTATGTCAAACCGCTCTCTACTCAAACCTGCTTTCAGTTCATAGGCCAACACATGCACATTAAGATAACGAACACACATAAGTGTAACGAGGAGTGTTATGATGGGCGTCGGGGGGTGGTGGTATGTAGGGCAATGGATTGGTGCGCAGAGTAGAGCAAGCGATTTCAATTCCCGCAACCCTCGAGAACGACTAGACCTTCCTTTACTAGACGGCGACGTTGGTTAAATCAGATGTATAATGCGATGGACGACTTGCATAGCTGCCCCATAGTTAAATTCGACTTCAATGAAAACTTGTCAGATGATTTAGGGACCAAGCTCTTGAACAGATTAAAGATAACGACAGCAGATGACAGGCGGTATGTAACTAAATACAGAGACGGAAACTTCAGAGTCGAGCAGCAGGTCATTACAGACTAAATTAGCAGTACATCTAGCAATTTTACATTCAAGATCATTAACCGTGTTTTAAAAATAGAGCATTTAGAATATAGGATAGAGTCTTTGAGTAGACAGTTGATTAATCTTTTGAGCATAGGAGAAGCGCCATCTTTCTCGTGGATCTTCGGCACTTTCAAGTTGGTTGCAGAAGTACGAGCTTCTTGAATCGTCCATGAGTTCGTTTGTTGCACGGCAGTGTCGATGGTATTACTGTCTGTCCTCTCAAGCCCTGAACTCTCCATTTAATCTCTTGAACACGACGTTTATTCTTTACCCTGGGATGTATCAGATGAGAGTCATCTAGCGATTGCTTTGAAATTGGAAAAACAGTATATTCATTAGTTGAGCAATTGTAACGCACAGGTCGTTGTCAACCCTTGGACCCTTGGAGTAGGTATTTTCTGGAGTACATGTTTAAGCAAAATCGTCAAGTCATCTTAGCACCAAGGCTTCGGTTAAGCATACAATCCAGAGTTTCACTTGGCGTCAGTTCCTTATCTACACTGTCATCTCTAGTTCTCGACAAAAACGCTCTCTTTCTCTCTACGTGAATCGAGCGTCCAGCAATTCAGAAACCGTTGCCACGAGTTCTGTTGTGTTGGCGAAGTTTCTCCCTGAACAGAAATAAACAATTTCTTAAGCACCACAGGTATTGGTAGTCGTTCTCATCATCACCGTCGTCGTCGTCGACACTATCATCATCATCATCTCATTGTCATCGTTAGCATCAGCAAAACCAGCATCATTTCCATCATCATCTTCTTCCTCATCGCCCTCATTTTCATAATCCTCGTCATCATCATCAGTGTCGACATCATCATTCGTCATCGTCATCATCATCATAACCCTCGTCATCGTCGTTATCCGTTAACTTCATCATCATTATAATCATTGTCATCATCATCGTCGCCGTTTTCGTCACGGTTATCGACGCGTATCACCCCATTGCATAAGATTTTAGTCACATTGCACCTGGTATGTGTAACATAATGTATATGACTGGCGTATTTTTGTACAAAACGAAAGGAGTTCAGACACCGGACGACACAGTTCAGTCAAGTAGGATTGCGCACAACCATAGTGACACGGCAAAACTAGTGTCGCAATGCGGAAACTGATGCGCTGTTGAACCTGTAGCCAGTGAAGGACATCGCGCATATAAGCTGAAACCGGTGAAAATTTAGGTATATGTCCAATAAGCCTGGCCGCAGAGCGAAGAACGCGATCTAAAAGCACCAATACGGCACAGGGAAGACCAGCCAGAACAGCGCTGCAGTGATCAATTCTGCTGGTTTACATTATGCTACTACATTGGATAATAATTAGAGAATACTAAGCATCACGTCACATGACATATCATACTTATTCACATTGCATTGCGTCTCTTAAAGCTTCAAACATTTCAATTTTAATTACTAATCGTGTAGAGGCCTAGACCTACCTTTCGTCTTCAGCTGCCTAATTATGACCCGTTGAAACACCTCTCGTTCGAATCCCACTTCCTCTACCAGGGATCGAACCGTCTGCCGTCTGAGAAAGTCTTCAACATCTTCGGGATTTGCTTTGTAAATAGGGACATAGAACGGTATTCCTAAGACAAAATTTGTTTCCAATTTACCTAATAAATATCCCATCTGTATGAATAAATTAAGCGAAGGACTGGCGAATAGAAATGAGATCAATAGAGCCTGCAATAGGCCTACAACAAGGATTTTTCAGAGCAAAAGCGTGTTTGCTGAAGTAACGTTCAACGTTCATCGCAGATGCAGTTATTAGCTTTATCAATATGTTGCATAGACCCTTTCTGTCGCTGATCCGACTCTTTGGAAGGCAGTCCCAATTGTCTTTCTGACATATATCATAAGCTGTTGTCTTTTCCCGTTGGGTTTGTTCGAAAGTACTCCTATTCAAGCAGAAATATTGAGGGGGGGCTATGACATTTTTCTTGATGCATTAGCAAATATTTAATGAATGAGTGAAAGAGTCAAGTTCTTTCCTTATGAAACACGTTTTGAATAATCATTTTTTATAGAAGACGGTCTTATCTCGATCCAATGGTTGTAAAAGTGTCAGGTAAGCATCGCCCTCAGGTCTCAAGAGAGTAGAGGAGACTAAATGCCCCAAGATATAGGGAGCTGTCAGCCGAACCGGTCTTGGCACGGTACTATAGATCAAAACAAGTTAAATTAGAATAGATTACAATTAGATTAGAATTTATTAGATTAGCAAGATTCCATAAACAAGGCTATTCCAAAGAGGACGCTCCATCTCATCTCAAACTGGATCAGTAGGCCCTATAGATCGCAGACAGTACACTAAAATATCTACTGATAGGCCCTATAGGTATGGTCATGACAGTTGAGGCCTCTTGTAGTCCCATAGATAGCATAGTGGTAACTCACTCAGGTCTCGGCATCTTTGTGCAAGAGCGTACAGTCCTATAAAAAGAAACACGATTTAATCGTTTACTTGTGTGTAGGTTGTGTTGATGATAACATTGAAATTCTTATATGAAACCATTCGCTGAACGCCATAAACCTTAATGATTTGTGTCCGGCGGGTCTCTCCTTTCTGCCTCAGTAAATTCTTTATAAGTCTCGCACCAATTAACCAATACTCACAGCTGCCTTACATAGGAGTCTGAAAGCAGTTTTCATTAGACTATATAGGATATTAATTTATTATACCTGTATTATCATTATTATTATTATTATTATGTTTATTAATATTATTATTATTATTAAAACTAGAAAGAACAAGAAGAAACAACAAGAAACGTGTAATGAATACCTGAGGATCGATCAAACTGTGGTTCGTCGACTATAGGGTTGTGTCGACTGCAGTCAACGTCCAGCGCCTGATGAACAGCCTCTGGCTCATCGTTGACCTCGTCCGTTGACTTCCTAATCCGAAGGCAACAGGACATGCAGACGAACTCGTTCGTCTGTGAATCCACGTAGAAGTGTTTTCCACATTCAGACATTTCGACCAACTTGCAATAAAACAGGCCCAACACAAACGATCGTCACTGCAAACATGAACACGACGTTTAACTGCACGTAAAAGGTGTGATAACTATAATAAACAAATTATAATTTTAAAAAATCAGCAACAGCACATTTTTAGCCGCGATCCCCCATAAACAACTTAAGACTAAACGCAACACCGTCCCTTATTATTAGTTAATATTATTAAATGGCCAATTCTAGAGCGCCGTAAAGCAAGCCATGCGCTACAAGGGCGCATTACATCAACGATGATCATCAGCTAACCTCAACAAACATAATCAACCATGATAAGATGACAATAGCAGCATCAGTTCATTAGGAATAAGTCTTAAGATGCTTGTTGCTAGGAGAAGTGGCACCGAGCTCTTCCGCTCCCTGACTGGAAGATGTGTTATACGTGCCGTCCCTTGAGCCACCATGAGGCTAAATTTCTACGTCATTGGCCAGGTGGATGAAGTCATCGAAGTCTGCTCTGTCTCCCTGCACACCCTAGTCGTCCTTCGAGGGTATGGTCTTCCACCATGTGGCCACCGACGCCACCACCTTCTCGAGGTTATTGTAAGCGGCACCGCGCCAGAATGGTGGGGCCTTTCGTCTGTAGCCGACCAAACTCTAGAGCAGTCTCTTTCCATGGCTGACCTCTGTTTATTTCCATGGCTGCTGTGTTACGTTCCGCCTGGAACTGCAACCACAGAGGAGCGTCGCCTTAAGTCTGTCATCTGTAGCGAGACATGTCCTACTTCTCCGTTTCCAGAACTGTTCGGCGACATTAAGCCCTCATGCTGCCGCGCGCACGATTTCAAACTTCCACAAAACGGGTTTAAGAGTCTTTCTTAACTTTACGGTTACCATGGCTTATTAACGCAAAGAATTAAATAACATACATGCAAACATTCGAAATTTCAGTAATACCTGCAAACTTTTGTGACGAGATTCCTGCTCTAGAAAGGTCGAACAAGCTAACGAGTGAACTAACTCCATTATATAGCCAATTTTTATGTCACCGCGCTGATTGTGTGTGCTCTTAGAACCCAGGTTCATCAATGTGCCGACGACTCTCAACTGTGCATGTCACGCCACTACATGGGGTGTGTGTCAAAAATCCTGGCAATTGTGATCAATTGTGATTCAGCTGATCAAAGACAATAGTAAGGTTTCTTTCCATTATTAAACGGACGATTTCTATAGCGCCGTAGCTGCAACTCTGTGTTGCCTTCCGCCTGGAACTGCAACCACAGACCATAGCTAGTCTCTTCAGCCGAGGACCACCTCATCCAATCCATCATCTGGATAAAGAGTTGGAGAAACGCGTCCTAGGCCGCTTCTCTGTTTCCAGTACCTGTTCTGCAACACTGGGCCCCGTCCGCGCGCCCGCACGATTTCGAACTCCCTCCAAAAGACGCAAAGAATTTTGTGTCCAGAATTCAATATGAGAGTATTATGAAACACCCTAAACTTGAGAGAATCGCTAATAGAATTATATTACACGAATACAGTCGACATTTCCGTATTACCTGCTAAGCAAACTGCGACGAGCAAAAACTGACAGAACTTCTTCCCCCCTGAAGCAAACTGATAACGATCGAAATTCGCTGTGATGCCCGTTATATAGCGAGCTCCAGTCTTGTGTAGGCTGTACGGGCGAGGTGATCTTGCGTGGCAGCGGTGTACCTAGTTGGCTGCTCACGAAGGCAATGCAGCGCGCTGATCTGAGCATGAATAATTGACTGACAGACTGATATAAATTTATTTAACGAAGCATTCCCATTGACACCAAATACAAAGAATTTATAGACAGCAGACGAAAGGCAGGCTTTCAATATGTAACTATAAATAGAAATTTTGAATAGCATACACATGTACATAATCTACATAATTATAAGCCCGCATATATACATATATACTTGTCTGCATATACCGTAGCAATACTCAGCATGTGATTAATAATCAGGACAAGAGGACATATGGCAACTAGTTAGAGTGTACTGCCTTTTCAATCGAGTGGCCGGGGGTTCAAGCCCCAGCCAGGGCACAAATTTGATTTGAGATATCAGCTCCACCAACACCCCCTTTATGTAGCCAATTCAGGTATGGGGAGTACACAGATGGTACGCTGTCGGTGGGAAGGTAAGACGGCGAGGGTCGCAAGTCTGGCCTCAAATGCCAAGGCACTTCATACCCATGGCTATAAACAGGACTAACATACGAGGCTGCTAAAAAAGTTGAACCAGCGTGCTGTGTGCTTTGCTAGATTACGATGTACATCGAATAAGACGTAAAAGTACGATTACGACGGATATCGAATAGGATGTATACAAGTGTACACGACCAACTAGATCTGACTGTAAGCTGTAGCGTGCTGAGAACATCGCGCACCAATCAGGATTCAGGCGATCAGGCTTGCACATCACGTAGTACCTCTTTACCGTCAAGTGTCTTAGCCTAGTCTTCGGACATCGGGCTACCCTTTGTCTCAGCGTAAGAGTTGCGTCAGTCGCGTGTTAAACGAACAAGGATATGTCCGTTAGGAGTCGTTGGTCTGACATTAACCATCATTTGGATAGTCACTAAAGTCAACGCCACAGGTTTGCTAAAATATATGGGCTCCTCTATTATCTTGTGTTGTGTAAATCTCAGTTAGATGACGGAGAGAGCTGTACTAGAGACAGATTGAAAGATGTATATGTTACAGGCAATGTGTATAACCAGGAATTTTCTAAAATGCATACATGTAGGCTATATATAAAATTCTAACCTTACACTAGCCCTAACGTTAATCCGAACTCTAGCACCAACCCAACCCTAAATCGGGGATTTTACAAAATGCCTAAAACTAAAAAGCATAATACTCGATTTAGGGTTACGGCTAAGGTTTGGGTTAGGGTAAGGGTCGGGCTTTGGCTTAGAGTGACAAGGTCAGGGTTAGGGTTAGTATAAAGTTAGAGTAGAGTTTAACAACTTGCCTACTCATTTTACAAAATCCCTGGTTTTAGACATTGCCTGAAACACATACACACCCACATTTAAAAGTATAGTAAACGGCAAATTTTTTTTAATTTACAGTAGGCCTAGCGTAGAGGATACATTTTGCGCCAACTGGATAAGTCGAAATCGCACCGAACTCTGTGGTTTTGCCAATTGTCATCGAATTCGATTATAGTTTTACCCTCTTTTATGGAGAGTAGGCTTGTGGGTATTATATTCTCCTGGGAGAATTCATCACAGAGAACGGTTGGGAAGTATACTCAAAGCTAGAAAACATCAAATTGTGTATTTATATGAAACTTTTGCGCTGCAAGAACGACTTTATTCTATCAATTAATTTGTTTTCATTATGTAGGCCCTATGCCTCCCTGCACCAACTTGCTGTGAACAAAACTTTAAAGTCGCAGCTGGACTAATTCTGAGGCTGTATTCTGTTTTACAGATTACATTTTGGAAACTAGTGTACATTGCGATGACAGCATAACATAGTCAGCGAAGATGTATTGACTGCGAAGAAAAAGAGAAGGCAACCTGAACCAGCGCATCACAGATGGCTCAGCCTGATAACGAGGTCACCTAATTATACCTGGGTAGCCTGATAACGAGGAGGTCGCCTAATTAGACCTGAGTAGCCTGATAACGAGGAGGTCGCCTAATTAGACTTGAGTAGGCTGATAACGAGGAGGTCCCCTAATTAGACCTGGGTAGCTTGATAACGAGGAGGTCGCCTTATTAGACCTGAGTAGCCTTGAATGCCGTTGAAGTTACATACTCTACAAGGTACACCGAGACAGCGCGTATACAGGCCAGAGAGGACGAGGGAAGTCCGTTCCAACACAGAACAACATTTGCATCAAGTTCATATACAATGGCGAGGTACCGCATGTCCATCAGTGTATTAAATGAAGATATCTCAACGACCGCGTCTGTACAAGAGGCGATCCGTAAAATCTGCCAGTTTCTTTTATTTTCTTGCCAATTTCAATCTCATGGAATCTGACCTCAAAAGCCAAAATTGGCAAACGAGCTTCGCTTCTATCATTGCGGACAGGCGCGAACAGTCCATCCTTTTCCAAAGCCTCTCTACTTGCATACAGCGCTAACTTGGTTGCTTTCAAGGGCTCTTTCCCACTGGCCTCTGAAGACGAGGCATGACTATCAATGGTAGGCAACTTACGTACATTAATAACAATAATCTCTAAGTTCCTGGACAAGGAAGCACCTCATGGCAAATATAAATAAATGAACAAGAACAGTTGTTGTTATCATATAGTTGTTGCTGTTGTAGAAGCCTATTAGTAGTAGCAGCGGCAACAGGCCTAAAAAAACATGTCTTCTTCAGGCATGAATTGATCCCTTGGAGGGGGTCAGCCACCAAAAGGCGACAATGACGATGACTGCAGTCTAAAATATAATAATGACGATATTGTCAGGAAAATGTGTGAAGAAGAAAGGCAAAGAGATATGCCGAGAGATGATGATGTTTCGACGGTTTGTCTAAATGTTAAGTTCTCAACTGAATTGAAATTCCTCAAAACATCCGATAAACTATACATCCGAAACAATTCTATCGATCGCAGGTTTTATACAATCTATATATCAATATAAACAGGCCTCAATTATTATATTTTTATCCAGAGGCTAGGTACGAGTAAAGACGTTAAATATACGCATAACGCTGAAACAAGTTTATTACAGACCTTGCTGTACCAGTGCAAAATTCTTGGAAACTGGAGGAAAGTTGTGTTGATGGGCGTAGATTCCGTGTGTCAGACCTAAAGCCAAGAAACGACAGAAATTGATTTCAAGATGTCACGCACCAGAGTGAGATACGTAGGTCCTAATTATGTATGTTGTGGCAACCAAAGAACGATGATCTCGTGGACGAAAGGAATTGAGAAGATTTTTCCGGCGGTGTAAGCTACATAATATTTAACATTTGATAAGATTTGTCTACATTTTTACATCACGTCGAACATTGACTCACTTCACTATAGCCTTCTTGAATACACGATAATGAATTTAATACAGTCTACCATGTGTAAAATTAATTATACATGTATCTATGTATATCTCCACACAATGTAATGCAAGGTAATGCAAATCTTCGAAAATTTCTCAATGCCCTAAAGTCACGTCAGTGTGGCCAGGTTATTCACCGACGCCATAACAAATGAAGTTCACAATTGCCAAGCTTCTCGTTTACCGTTTCGGTGCCAGGTCAACAACCGGGGAGGTCAAACCGAGGAGAGAGCGCGGTGCTCCGGTGGCATTCGGTGATGATGGTGGCCGTATGTGTGGTGGCACAAGAGTAGAAACTCGATAGGGTGTATAGTTTGAAGAGTTCCGTGATCAGTCGCGAGTGGTAAGAAGCGTGGAATGGAAAGTAACAGCGTCGGAGAGGCTACATTGTGTGGAGATATACATGAATACATGGCGATGAGAAAACTGATGAAGGTAGAATAGATTGTCCGTCTATCATTTTCTCCTCAATATTTTTGTGTCCGTCTTCAACTCCATTTCTTCGAATAGACTGCTCTTCCATCGTCCATCGACGCATAGTTAATATCCTGAGAGGGGAAGTAAAGGATTTTTCCCTCTGTGCTACAAAGGGACCAAGAATGACGGATCTTAAAGTAATTTGTGATGTATTTAAGAATATTGAATTGTATTGTATCCTACTTCTTTTTGGCCAAGAAATTCCGGACTCCAATAAACAGAGAAAAATCCGGGCCCCTAGTCAGAGCCGTCACGGGACTCTTAGGCGGAAATTGGCGTGTTCTATAGCAAAAATCTATCGATAGCAAAGAAAATGAAAACTATAAGGTCGTATTCAGATGGTTGAAGTATAAACTGACGGTCATTAGTCTCGGTAATATTATATTTAAGATGCATTAATCATGAACTTCGTAAAAATGCAGGTCAGACACACAGAGGAAATAGTCTTTAAAGGCAGGCGGTAATAAATTGTTGGCAAAGCGGAACATGAATTGACATATCTGCGATTTATTAATTTTATCTATTTGTACAATATGGAAATCTTTAAATATTGGTTGAGTATGAGAGTTATAGGGAGCGCCAGCGACAATGCGAACGGTCCTTTTCTGCAGTATACACAATCTCATCAATCTCGTCTGGTAATTAGTCTTCCGCCAAATACGTTGCATGTGGTCTCTGAGTACACCCCTATGAGCAGATCGCGAATATCAATGAGAAGCAAATCGATTTTTCGCTTACTTTGGAGAACTGAGAGCGAAGCCACGTGTTTCATGACAAAGTACACTACAGGAATTAATGCATTGCAATAAGACGCATCAATTTACAAGAATCCCTGATTGTTTATTAACAAAGAGAATAATTATATTGCATACAATTTAACGATTCAAGCATTCGGACTTTCTGCATTGCCTAAAAACTGTTTGTTTGTCGAGCTTCGTAATGAAATAAAATGACTGATTTATTCGCTGACTATACAGCATAATTTTTATTGCATCGTTCGAACTAAACACATTCACGTTCGTGTAAATGGAGAAAATATTTATAACAGCGCGCACAGACTGTTTAGCGCACAACCTAGGATCACTCAATGCAGATAGCCGCCCAAAAGGCAAGAGAGCTTCTCCCCACTCAGATAGTTCTGGCACTTTTAATTATCGGTGAGACATCATCCGTTGACCCACTTATGCCCGGTTGTCGAACTAACTAGCGGGAAACTTTGAGAATTTGATCACGATCAAAGAAGTGGTCACACTATTGCAATGATTATCAAGAATATATAAAGCAATGTTCAGCAACGCGATAAGATTGATAGCCCTACATAATCTCAGACTTAATGCTACTAAGTTCCGTGAAATGCTGTTAAAGAAACGATTGTGTCATCGTTTCCTTTACCTGCAGTGAACGCACGTTTATTTCGTGAGGTATCTTACATAGCAATGTATCCAGACGCATTCATGCAAACGCATATATGTACTTACATGTAAAATGTGAAGTAGATGAACTGACTCAAGCTCTCCTTGAAGACGTCAGACGGACGACAGCTGCGACGACTGTTACAATTTGACGAATGTGAGGGCGACGCTTTATAAAGACAGTCAACGGCTGTCAGCTGACAAACGTGGGCATTACTTTAAGAAATTCTGACATAGACACGCATGGATGCCGAAGCAATAAGTTAGCTTAAGCAGCGTTACGCATCGGCACGCACACCGACCGCTTCGCACCACAGCGCAACGCACAATGCTGTTTTGAAGCCTAAGACAACTATAACTTAAAGATTATTCTCTCCGGGCTTAGCCAGCATGATGTACTATATGTCGTAATAACACCGAATAGCAAGACATCGTCTAGGATATATCGAAAAGAAGGACTACATGTTAACACCACACAACCAACTAGATCAGTGGTACTCAACAGATGCTGAATTACGATTTATTGCTGCTTAATTATCTGGTAGTTTCAGTCGCCGCAGTCCATCCAGCAGCAGTCACCAGTCCATCCAGTCCGTCCAGCAGCAGTCACCATTCCGTCAAGTCCGTCCAGCAGCAGGCACCAGTCCGTCCAGGGTGCCCAGCAGCAGTCACCAGTCCATCCAGTCCGTCCAGCAGCAGTCACCAGTCCGCCCAGTCCGTCCAGCAGCCGTCACCAGTCCGTCCAGTCCGTCCAGCAGCAGTCACCAGTTCGTCCAGCAGCAGTCACCAGTCCGTCCAGTCCGTCCAGCAGCAGTCACCAGTCCATGCAAGCAGCAGTCAACAGTCCGTAAAGCAGCAGTCACCAGTTCGTCCAGCAGCAGTCACCAGTCCGTCCAGCAGCAGTCACCAGTCGGTCCAGCCCGTCCAGCTGCAGGCACCAGTCCGTCCTGTCCGTTTAGCAGCAGTCACCCGTCCGTCCAGTCCGTCCAGCAGCAGCCGCCAGTCCGTCCAGCAGCAGTCACCAGTCCGTCCAGTCCGTCCAGTCCCTCCCAGCAGCAGTCACCAGCCCGTATCGTCCGTCCAGCAGCAGTCACCAGTCCGTACAGTCAGTCCAGCAGCAGCCACAAGTCCGTCCTGTCCGTCCAGCAGCAGTAACCAGTCCGTGCAGGGTGTCCAGCAGCAGTCACCAGTCCGTGCAGGGTGTCCAGCAGCAGTCACCAGTCCGTCCAGCAGCAGCCACCAGTCCGTCCAGTCCGTCCAGCAGCAGTAACAAGTCGGTGGAGGGTGTCCAGCAGCAGTCACCAGTCCGTGCAGAGTGTCCAGCAGCAGTCACCAGTCCGTCCAGTCCGTCCAGCAGCAGTCACAAGTCCGTCCAGTCCGTCCAGCAGTAGTCACAAGTCCGTCCAGTCCATCCAGCAGCAGTCACCAGTCCGTCCAGTCCGTCCAGCAGAAGTCACCAGTCTGTCCAGCCCGTCCAGCTGCAGGCACCAGTCCGTCCTGTCCCCTTAGCAGCAGTCACCAGTCCGTCCAGTCAGTCCAGCAGCAGCCACCAGTCCGTCCAGTCCGTCCAGCAGCAGTAACCAGTCGGTGTAGGGTGTCCAGCAGCAGTCACCAGTCCGTACAGGGTGTCCAGCAGCAGTCACCAGTCCGTCCAGTCCGTCCAGCAGCAGTCACAAGTCCATCCAGTCCGTCCAGCAGCAGTCACAAGTCCCTCCAGTCCGTCCAGCAGCAGTCACCAGTCCGTCCAGTCCATCCAGCAGCAGTCACCAGTCTATCCAGTCCGTCCAGCAGCAGTCACCAGTCTGTCCAGCCCGTCCAGCTGCAGGCACCAGTCCGTCCTGTCCGTTTAGCAGCAGTCACCAGTCCGTTAAGTCAGTCCAGCAGCAGCCGCCAGTCCGTCCAGTCCGTCCAGCAGCAGTAACCAGTCGGTGCAGGGTGTCCAGCAGCAGTCACCAGTCCGTGCAGGGTGTCCAGCAGCAGTAACAAGTCCGTCCAGTCCGTCCAGCAGCAGTCACCAGTCCGTCCAGTCCATCCAGCAGCAGTCACCAGTCCGTCCAGTCCGTCCAGTCCGTCCAGCAGCAGTCACAAGTCCGTCCTGTCCGTTTAGCAGCAGTCACCCGTCCGTCCAGACCATCCAGCAGCAGCCGCCAGTCCGTCCAGCAGCAGTCACCAGTCCGTCCAGTCCGTCCAGTCCCTCCAGCAGCAGTCACCAGCCCGTATCGTCCATCCAGCAGCAGTGAGCAGTCCGTCCAGCAGCAGTCACCAGTCCGTCCAGTCCGTCCAGCAGCAGTAACCAGTCCGTCCAGTCCGTCCAACAGCAGTCACCAGTCCGTCCAGTGCGTCCAGCAGCTGTCACCAGACCGTGAAAACATCAGTCACCAGTCCGTCCAGTCCGTCCAGCACCAGTCACCAGTCCGTCCAGTCAGTCCAGCAGCAGTCACAAGTCCGTCCACTCCTTCCAGCATCAGTCACCAGTCCATACAGCATCAGTCACAAGTCTATCCAGTCCGTCGAGCAGCAGTCACCAGTTCGTCCAGTCCGTCCAGCAGTAGTGACCAGTCTGTGGAGTCCGTCCAGTCCGTCCAGCAGATGTCACCAGTCCGTCCAGACAGTTCAGCAGATGTCACCAGTCCG
Organism: Bimastos eiseni; assembly: GCA_959347315.1. Taxonomy (NCBI): domain Eukaryota; kingdom Metazoa; phylum Annelida; class Clitellata; order Crassiclitellata; family Lumbricidae; genus Bimastos; species Bimastos eiseni. The sequence continues at coordinate 7,745,060 of OY365822.1, read as the reverse complement.
CACAATCCGTCCAATCCGTCCAGCAGCAGTCCGTCCAGTTCGTCCAGCACCAGTCACCAGTCCGTCCAGTCAGTCCAGCAGCAGTCACAAGTCCGTCCACTCCTTCCAGCATCAGTCACCAGTCCGTCGAGCAGCAGTCACCAGTCCGTGCAGGGTGTCCAGCAGCAGTCACCAGTCCGTCCAGCAGAAGTAACCAGTTCGTCCAGTCCCTCCAGCAGCAGTTACCAGCCCGAATCGTCCGTCCAGCAGAAGTCAGCAGTCCGTCCAGCAGCAGTCACCAGTCCGTACAGTCCGTCCAGCTGCAGTCACCAGTCCGTCCAGTCCGTCCAGCAGCAGTAACCAGTCCGTCCAGTCCGTCCAGCAGTAGTCACCAGCCCGTCCAGACCGTCCTGCAGATGTCACAACTCTGTCCAGTCCGCCAGTCCATCCAGCAGATGTCACCAGTCCGTCCAGTCAGTTCAGCATCAGTCACCAGTCCGAACAGACCGTCCAATCCGTACAGCAGCAGTCACCAGTCCGTGCAGGGTGTCCAGCAGCAGTCACCAGTCCGTCCAGTCCGTCCAGCAGAAGTAACCAGTTCGTCCAGTCCCTCCAGCAGCAGTTACCAGCCCGAATCGTCCGTCCAGCAGAAGTCAGCAGTCCGTCCAGCAGCAGTCACCAGTCCGTACAGTCCGTCCAGCTGCAGTCACCAGTCCGTCCAGTCCGTCCAGCAGCAGTAACCAGTCCGTCCAGTCCGTCCAGCAGCAGTCACCAGTCCGTCCAGTCCGTCCAGCAGTAGTCACCAGCCCGTCCAGACCGTCCTGCAGATGTCACAACTCTGTCCAGTCCGCCAGTCCATCCAGCAGATGTCACCAGTCCGTCCAGTCAGTTCAGCATCAGTCACCAGTCCGAACAGACCGTCCAATCCGTACAGCAGCAGTCACCAGCCCGTCCAGTCCGTCCAGCACCAGTCACCAGTCCGTCTAGTCCGTCCAGCAGCAGTAACCAGTTCGTCCAGTCCGTCGAGCAGCAGTCACCAGTCCGTGCAGGGTGTCCAGCAGCAGCCACCAGTCCGTCCAGTCCGTCCAGTCTCTCCAGCAGCAGTTACCAGCCCGAATCGTCCGTCCAGCAGAAGTCAGCAGTCCGTCCAGCAGCAGTCACCAGTCCGCACAGTCCGTCCAGCTGCAGTCACCAGTCCGTCCAGTCCGTCCAGCAGCAGCCACCAGTCCGTCCAGTCTGTCCAACAGCAGTCACCAGTCCGTCCAGTGCGTCCAGCAGCAGTCACCAGTCCGTCCACTCCGTCCAGTCCGGCCAGCAGCAGTCACCAGTCCATGCACGCAGCAGTCAACAGTCCGTAAAGCAGCAGTCACCAGTCTATCCAGCAGCAGTCACCAGTCCGTCCAGTGCGTCCAGCAGCAGTCACCAGTCCGTCCACTCCGTCCAGTCCGTCCAGCAGCAGTCACCAGTCCGTCCAGTCCGTCCAGTCCCTCCAGCAGCAGTCACCAGCCCGTATCGTCCATCCAGCAGCAGTGAGCAGTCCGTCCAGCAGCAGTCACCAGTCCGTACAGTCCGTCCAGATGCAGTCACCAGTCCGTCCAGTCCGTCCAGCAGCAGTAACCAGTCCGTCCAGTCCGTCCAACAGCAGTCACCAGTCCGTCCAGTGCGTCCAGCAGCTGTCACCAGACCGTGAAAACATCAGTCACCAGTCCGTCCAGTCCGTCCAGCACCAGTCACCAGTCCGTCCAGTCAGTCCAGCAGCAGTCACAAGTCCGTCCACTCCTTCCAGCATCAGTCACCAGTCCATACAGCATCAGTCACAAGTCTATCCAGTCCGTCGAGCAGCAGTCACCAGTTCGTCCAGTCCGTCCAGCAGTAGTGACCAGTCTGTGGAGTCCGTCCAGTCCGTCCAGCAGATGTCACCAGTCCGTCCAGACAGTTCAGCAGATGTCACCAGTCCGCACAATCCGTCCAATCCGTCCAGCAGCAGTCCGTCCAGTTCGTCCAGCACCAGTCACCAGTCCGTCCAGTCAGTCCAGCAGCAGTCACAAGTCCGTCCACTCCTTCCAGCATCAGTCACCAGTCCGTCGAGCAGCAGTCACCAGTCCGTGCAGGGTGTCCAGCAGCAGTCACCAGTCCGTCCAGCAGAAGTAACCAGTTCGTCCAGTCCCTCCAGCAGCAGTTACCAGCCCGAATCGTCCGTCCAGCAGAAGTCAGCAGTCCGTCCAGCAGCAGTCACCAGTCCGTACAGTCCGTCCAGCTGCAGTCACCAGTCCGTCCAGTCCGTCCAGCAGCAGTAACCAGTCCGTCCAGTCCGTCCAGCAGTAGTCACCAGCCCGTCCAGACCGTCCTGCATCAGTCACCAGTCCGAACAGACCGTCCAATCCGTACAGCAGCAGTCACCAGCCCGTCCAGTCCGTCCAGCACCAGTCACCAGTCCGTCTAGTCCGTCCAGCAGCAGTAACCAGTTCGTACAGTCCGTCGAGCAGCAGTCACCAGTCCGTGCAGGGTGTCCAGCAGCAGTCACCAGTCCGTCCAGTCCGTCCAGCAGAAGTAACCAGTTCGTCCAGTCCCTCCAGCAGCAGTTACCAGCCCGAATCGTCCGTCCAGCAGAAGTCAGCAGTCCGTCCAGCAGCAGTCACCAGTCCGTACAGTCCGTCCAGCTGCAGTCACCAGTCCGTCCAGTCCGTCCAGCAGCAGTAACCAGTCCGTCCAGTCCGTCCAGCAGCAGTCACCAGTCCGTCCAGTCCGTCCAGCAGTAGTCACCAGCCCGTCCAGACCGTCCTGCAGATGTCACAACTCTGTCCAGTCCGTCCAGCAGCAGCCACCAGTCCGTCCAGTCTGTCCAACAGCAGTCACCAGTCCGTCCAGTGCGTCCAGCAGCAGTCACCAGTCCGTCCACTCCGTCCAGTCCGGACAGCAGCAGTCACCAGTCCATGCACGCAGCAGTCAACAGTCCGTAAAGCAGCAGTCACCAGTCTATCCAGCAGCAGTCACCAGTCCGTCCAGTGCGTCCAGCAGCAGTCACCAGTCCGTCCACTCCGTCCAGTCCGTCCAGCAGCAGTCACCAGTCCATGCAAGCAGCAGTCAACAGTCCGTAAAGCAGCAGTCACCAGTCTATCCAGCAGCAGTCACCAGTCCGTCCAGCAGCAGTCACCAGTCGGACCAGCCCGTCCAGCTGCAGGCACCAGTCCGTCCTGTCCGTTTAGCAGCAGTCACCCGTCCGTCCAGTCCGTCCAGCAGCAGCCGCCAGTCCATCCAGCAGCAGTCACCAGTCCGTCCAGTCCATCCAGTCCCTCCAGCAGCAGTCACCAGCCCGTATCGTCCGTCCAGCAGCAGTCACCAGTCCGTACAGTCCGTCCAGCTGCAGCCACCAGTCCGTCCAGTCAGTCCAGCAGCAGCCACCAGTCCGTCCAGTCCGTCCAGCAGCAGTAACCAGTCCGAGCAGGGTGTCCAGCAGCAGTCACCAGTCCGTGCAGGGTGTCCAGCAGCAGTCACCAGTCCGTCCAGCAGCAGCCACCAGTCCGTCCAGTCCGTCCAGCAGCAGTAACCAGTCGGTGGAGGGTGTCCAGCAGCAGTCACCAGTCCGTGCAGGGTGTCCAGCAGTGGTCACCAGTCCGTCCAGTCCGTCCAGCAGCAGTCACAAGTCCGTCCAGTCCGTCCAGCAGCAGTCACCAGTCTATCCAGTCCGTCCAGCAGCAGTCACCAGTCTGTCCAGCCCGTCCAGCTGCAGGCACCAGTCCGTCCTGTCCGCTTAGCAGCAGTCACCAGTCGCTGCAGGGTGTCCAGCAGCAGTCACAGGTCCGTACAGGGTGTCCAGCAGCAGTCACCAGTCCGTCCAGTCCGTCCAGCAGCAGTCACAAGTCCATCCAGTCCGTCCAGCAGCAGTCACAAGTCCGTCCAGTCCGTCCAGCAGCAGTCACCAGTCCGTCCCGTCCATCCAGCAGCAGTCACAAGTCCATCCAGTCCGTCCAGCAGCAGTCACAAGTCCGTCCAGTCCGTCCAGCAGCAGTCACCAGTCCGTCCCGTCCATCCAGCAGCAGTCACCAGTCTATCCAGTCCGTCCAGCAGCAGTCACCAGTCTGTCCAGCCCGTCCAGCTGCAGGCACCAGTCCGTCCTGTCCGTTTAGCAGCAGTCACCAGTCCGTTAAGTCAGTCCAGCAGCAGCCGCCAGTCCGTCCAGTCCGTCCAGCAGCAGTAACCAGTCGGTGCAGGGTGTCCAGCAGCAGTCACCAGTCCGTGCAGGGTGTCCAGCAGCAGTCACAAGTCCGTCCAGTCCGTCCAGCAGCAGTCACCAGTTCGTCCAGTCCATCCAGCAGCAGTCACCAGTCTATCCAGTCCGTCCAGCAGCAGTCACCAGTCCGTCCAGTCCGTCCAGCAGCAGTCACAAGTCCGTCCTGTCCGTTTAGCAGCAGTCACCCGTCTATCCAGTCACTCCAGCAGCAGTCACCAGCCCGTATCGTCCATCCAGCAGCAGTGAGCAGTCCGTCCAGCAGCAGTCACCAGTCCGTACAGTCCGTCCAGCTGCAGTCACCAGTCCGTCCAGTCCGTCCAGCAGCAGTCACCAGTCTGTCCAGCCCGTCCAGCTGCAGGCACCAGTCCGTCCTGTCCGCTTAGCAGCAGTCACCAGTCAGTGCAGGGTGTCCAGCAGCATTCACCAGTCCGTACAGGGTGTCCAGCAGCAGTCACCAGTCCGTCCAGTCCGTCCAGCAGCAGTCACAAGTCCATCCAGTCCGTCCAGCAGCAGTCACAAGTCCGTCCAGTCCGTCCAGCAGCAGTCACCAGTCCGTCCAGTCCATCCAGCAGCAGTCACCAGTCTATCCAGTCCGTCCAGCAGCAGTCACCAGTCTGTCCAGCCCGTCCAGCTGCAGGCACAGGTCCGTCCTATCCGTTTAGCAGCAGTCACCAGTCCGTTAAGTCAGTCCAGCCGCAGCAGCCAGTCCGTCCAGCAGCAGTAACCAGTCGGTGCAGGGTGTCCAGCAGCAGTCACCAGTCCGTGCAGGGTGTCCAGCAGCAGTCACAAGTCCATGCAAGCAGCAGTCAACAGTCCGTAAAGCAGCAGTCACCAGTCTATCCAGCAGCAGTCACCAGTCCGTCCAGCAGCAGTCACCAGTCGGACCAGCCCGTCCAGCTGCAGGCACCAGTCCGTCCTGTCCGTTTAGCAGCAGTCACCCGTCCGTCCAGTCCGTCCAGCAGCAGCCGCCAGTCCATCCAGCAGCAGTCACCAGTCCGTCCAGTCCATCCAGTCCCTCCAGCAGCAGTCACCAGCCCGTATCGTCCGTCCAGCAGCAGTCACCAGTCCGTACAGTCCGTCCAGCTGCAGCCACCAGTCCGTCCAGTCAGTCCAGCAGCAGCCACCAGTCCGTCCAGTCCGTCCAGCAGCAGTAACCAGTCCGTGCAGGGTGTCCAGCAGCAGTCACCAGTCCGTGCAGGGTGTCCAGCAGCAGTCACCAGTCCGTCCAGCAGCAGCCACCAGTCCGTCCAGTCCGTCCAGCAGCAGTAACCAGTCGGTGGAGGGTGTCCAGCAGCAGTCACCAGTCCGTGCAGGGTGTCCAGCAGCAGTCACCAGTCCGTCCAGTCCGTCCAGCAGCAGTCACAAGTCCGTCCAGTCCGTCCAGCAGCAGTCACCAGTCTATCCAGTCCGTCCAGCAGCAGTCACCAGTCTGTCCAGCCCGTCCAGCTGCAGGCACCAGTCCGTCCTGTCCGCTTAGCAGCAGTCACCAGTCGCTGCAGGGTGTCCAGCAGCAGTCACAGGTCCGTCCAGGGTGTCCAGCAGCAGTCACCAGTCCGTCCAGTCCGTCCAGCAGCAGTCACAAGTCCATCCAGTCCGTCCAGCAGCAGTCACAAGTCCGTCCAGTCCGTCCAGCAGCAGTCACCAGTCCGTCCCGTCCATCCAGCAGCCGTCACCAGTCTATCCAGTCCGTCCAGCAGCAGTCACCAGTCTGTCCAGCCCGTCCAGCTGCAGGCACCAGTCCGTCCTGTCCGTTTAGCAGCAGTCACCAGTCCGTTAAGTCAGTCCAGCAGCAGCCGCCAGTCCGTCCAGTCCGTCCAGCAGCAGTAACCAGTCGGTGCAGGGTGTCCAGCAGCAGTCACCAGTCCGTGCAGGGTGTCCAGCAGCAGTCACAAGTCCGTCCAGTCCGTCCAGCAGCAGTCACCAGTTCGTCCAGTCCATCCAGCAGCAGTCACCAGTCTATCCAGTCCGTCCAGCAGCAGTCACCAGTCCGTCCAGTCCGTCCAGCAGCAGTCACAAGTCCGTCCTGTCCGTTTAGCAGCAGTCACCCGTCTGTCCAGCCCGTCCAGCTGCAGGCACCAGTCCGTCCTGTCCGCTTAGCAGCAGTCACCAGTCAGTGCAGGGTGTCCAGCAGCATTCACCAGTCCGTACAGGGTGTCCAGCAGCAGTCACCAGTCCGTCCAGTCCGTCCAGCAGCAGTCACAAGTCCATCCAGTCCGTCCAGCAGCAGTCACAAGTCCGTCCAGTCCGTCCAGCAGCAGTCACCAGTCCGTCCAGTCCATCCAGCAGCAGTCACCAGTCTATCCAGTCCGTCCAGCAGCAGTCACCAGTCTGTCCAGCCCGTCCAGCTGCAGGCACAGGTCCGTCCTATCCGTTTAGCAGCAGTCACCAGTCCGTTAAGTCAGTCCAGCCGCAGCAGCCAGTCCGTCCAGCAGCAGTAACCAGTCGGTGCAGGGTGTCCAGCAGCAGTCACCAGTCCGTGCAGGGTGTCCAGCAGCAGTCACAAGTCCGTCCAGTCCGTCCAGCAGCAGTCACCAGTCCGTCCAGTCCATCCAGCAACAGTCTATCCAGTCCGTCCAGCAGCAGTCACCAGTCCGTCCAGTCCGTCCAGCAGCAGTCACAAGTCCGTCCTGTCCGTTTAGCAGCAGTCACCCGTCCGTCCAGACCATCCAGCTGCAGCCGCCAGTCCGTCCAGCAGCAGTCACCAGTCCGTCCAGTCCGTCCAGTCCCTCCAGCAGCAGTCACCAGCCCGTATCGTCCATCCATCAGCAGTGAGCAGTCCGTCCAGCAGCAGTCACCAGTCTATCCAGTCCGTCCAGCACCAGTCACCAGTCAGTCCAGTCCGTCCAGCAGCAGTCACAAGTCCGTCCTGTCCGTTTAGCAGCAGTCACCCGTCCGTCCAGACCATCCAGCAGCAGCCGCCACTCCCTCCAGCAGCAGTCACCAGTCCGTCCAGTCCGTCCAGTCCCTCCAGCAGCAGTCACCAGCCCGTATCGTCCATCCAGCAGCAGTGAGCAGTCTGTCCAGCAGCAGTCACCAGTCCGTACAGTCCGTCCAGCAGCAGTCACCAGTCCGTACAGTCCGTCCAGCTGCAGTCACCAGTCCGTCCAGTCAGTCCAGCAGCAGTCACAAGTCCGTCCACTCCTTCCAGCATCAGTCACCAGTCCATACAGCATCAGTCACAAGTCTATCCAGTCCGTCGAGCAGCAGTCACCAGTTCGTTCAGTCCGTCCAGCAGTAGTGACCAGTCTGTCGAGTCCGTCCAGTCCGTCCAGCAGATGTCACCAGTCCGTCCAGACAGTTCAGCATCAATCACAGTCCGTACAATCCGTCCAATCCGTCCAGCAGCAGTCCGTCCAGTTTGGCCAGCAGCAGTCACCAGTAAGTCCAGTCCGACCAGCAGCAGTAACCAGTCCGTCCAGTCCGTCCAGCAGCAGTCACCAGTCCGTCCAGTCAGTCCAGCAGCAGCCACCAGTCCGTCCAGTCCGTCCAGCAGCAGTAACCAGTCCGTGCAGGGTGTCCAGCAGCAGTCACCAGTCCGTGCAGGGTGTCCAGCAGCAGTCACCAGTCCGTCCAGCAGCAGCCACCAGTCCGTCCAGTCCGTCCAGCAGCAGTAACCAGTCGGTGGAGGGTGTCCAGCAGCAGTCACCAGTCCGTGCAGGGTGTCCAGCAGCAGTCACCAGTCCGTCCAGTCCGTCCAGCAGCAGTCACAAGTCCGTCCAGTCCGTCCAGCAGCAGTCACCAGTCCGTCCAGTCCATCCAGCAGCAGTCACCAGTCTATCCAGCCCGTCCAGCTGCAGGCACCAGTCCGTCCTGTCCGCTTAGCAGCAGTCACCAGTCGGTGCAGGGTGTCCAGCAGCAGTCACCAGTCCGTACAGGGTGTCCAGGAGCAGTCACCAGTCCGTACAATCCGTCCAATCCGCCCAGCAGCAGTCAGTCCAGTCCGTCCAGCACCAGTCACCAGTCCGTCCAGTCAGTCCAGCAGCAGTCACAAGTCCGTCCACTCCTTCCAGCATCAGTCACCAGTCCATACAGCATCAGTCACAAGTCTATCCAGTCCGTCGAGCAGCAGTCACCAGTTCGTTCAGTCCGTCCAGCAGTAGTGACCAGTCTGTCGAGTCCGTCCAGTCCGTCCAGCAGATGTCACCAGTCCGTCCAGACAGTTCAGCATCAATCACCAGTCCGTACAATCCGTCCAATCCGTCCAGCAGCAGTCCGTCCAGTTTGGCCAGCAGCAGCCGCCAGTCCGTCCAGTCCGTCCAGCAGCAGTAACCAGTCGGTGCAGGGTGTCCAGCAGCAGTCACCAGTCCGTGCAGGGTGTCCAGCAGCAGTCACAAGTCCGTCCAGTCCGTCCAGCAGCAGTCACCAGTCCGTCCAGTCCATCCAGCAGCAGTCACCAGTCTATCCAGTCCATCCAGCAGCAGTCACCAGTCCGTCCAGTCCGTCCAGCAGCAGTCACAAGTCCGTCCTGTCCGTTTAGCAGCAGTCACCCGTCCGTCCAGACCATCCAGCAGCAGCCGCCAGTCCGTCCAGCAGCAGTCACCAGTCCGTCCAGTCCGTCCAGTCCCTCCAGCAGCAGTCACCAGCCCGTATCGTCCATACAGCAGCAGTCAGCAGTCCGTCCAGCAGCAGTCACCAGTCTATCCAGTCCGTCCAGCAGCAGTCACCAGTCCATCCAGTCCGTCCAGCACCAGTCACAAGTCCGTCCAGTCCGTCCAGCAGCAGTCACCAGTCCGTCCAGTCCATCCAGCAGCAGTCACCAGTCTATCCGGTCCGTCCAGCAGCAGTCACCAGTCTGTCCAGCCCGTCCAGCTGCAGGCACCAGTCCGTCTTGTCCGTTTAGCAGCAGTCACCAGTCCGTTAAGTCAGTCCAGCAGCAGCCGCCAGTCCGTCCAGTCCGTCCAGCAGCAGTAACCAGTCGGTGCAGGGTGTCCAGCAGCAGTCACCAGTCCGTGCAGGGTGTCCAGCAGCAGTCACAAGTCCGTCCAGTCCGTCCAGCAGCAGTCACCAGTCCGTCCAGTCCATCCAGCAGCAGTCACCAGTCTATCCAGTCCATCCAGCAGCAGTCACCAGTTCGTCCAGTCCGTCCAGCAGCAGTCACAAGTCCGTCCTGTCCGTTTAGCAGCAGTCACCAGTCCGTTAAGTCAGTCCAGCAGCAGCCGCCAGTCCGTCCAGTCCGTCCAGCAGCAGTAACCAGTCGGTGCAGGGTGTCCAGCAGCAGTCACCAGTCCGTGCAGGGTGTCCAGCAGCAGTCACAAGTCCGTCCAGTCCGTCCAGCAGCAGTCACCAGTCCGTCCAGTCCATCCAGCAGCAGTCACCAGTCTATCCAGTCCATCCAGCAGCAGTCACCAGTCCGTCCAGCAGCAGTCACAAGTCCGTCCTGTCCGTTTAGCAGCAGTCACCCGTCCGTCCAGACCATCCAGCAGCAGCCGCCAGTCCGTCCAGCAGCAGTCACCAGTCCGTCCAGTCCGTCCAGTCCCTCCAGCAGCAGTCACCAGCCCGTATCGTCCATACAGCAGCAGTGAGCAGTCCGTCCAGCAGCAGTCACCAGTCTATCCAGTCCGTCCAGCAGCAGTCACCAGTCCATCCAGTCCGTCCAGCACCAGTCACAAGTCCGTCCAGTCCGTCCAGCAGCAGTCACCAGTCCGTCCAGTCCATCCAGCAGCAGTCACCAGTCTATCCGGTCCGTCCAGCAGCAGTCACCAGTCTGTCCAGCCCGTCCAGCTGCAGGCACCAGTCCGTCTTGTCCGTTTAGCAGCAGTCACCAGTCCGTTAAGTCAGTCCAGCAGCAGCCGCCAGTCCGTCCAGTCCGTCCAGCAGCAGTAACCAGTCGGTGCAGGGTGTCCAGCAGCAGTCACCAGTCCGTGCAGGGTGTCCAGCAGCAGTCACAAGTCCGTCCAGTCCGTCCAGCAGCAGTCACCAGTCCGTCCAGTCCATCCAGCAGCAGTCACCAGTCTATCCAGTCCATCCAGCAGCAGTCACCAGTCCGTCCAGTCCGTCCAGCAGCAGTCACAAGTCCGTCCTGTCCGCTTAGCAGCAGTCACCAGTCCGTTAAGTCAGTCCAGCAGCAGCCGCCAGTCCGTCCAGTCCGTCCAGCAGCAGTAACCAGTCGGTGCAGGGTGTCCAGCAGCAGTCACCAGTCCGTGCAGGGTGTCCAGCAGCAGTCACAAGACCGTCCAGTCCGTCCAGCAGCAGTCACCCGTCAGTCCAGACCATCCAGCAGCAGCCGCCAGTCCGTCCAGCAGCAGTCACCAGTCCGTCCAGTCCGTCCAGTCCCTCCAGCAGCAGTCACCAGCCCGTATCGTCCATCCAGCAGCAGTGAGCAGTCCGTCCAGCAGCAGTCACCAGTCCGTACAGTCCGTCCAGCAGCAGTCACCAGTCCGTCCAGTCCGTCCAGCTGCAGTCACTAGTCCGTCCAGTCAGTCCAGCAGCAGTCACAAGTCCGTCCACTCCTTCCAGCATCAGTCACCAGTCCATACAGCATCAGTCACAAGTCTATCCAGTCCGTCGAGCAGCAGTCACCAGTCCGTTAAGTCAGTCCAGCAGCAGCCGCCAGTCCGTCCAGTCCGTCCAGCAGCAGTAACCAGTCGGTGCAGGGTGTCCAGCAGCAGTCACCAGTCCGTGCAGGGTGTCCAGCAGCAGTCACAAGTCCGTCCAGTCCGTCCAGCAGCAGTCACCAGTCCGTCCAGTCCATCCAGCAGCAGTCACCAGTCTATCCAGTCCATCCAGCAGCAGTCACCAGTCCGTCCAGTCCGTCCAGCAGCAGTCACAAGTCCGTCCAGTCCGTCCAGCAGCAGTCACCAGTCCGTCCAGTCCATCCAGCAGCAGTCACCAGTCTATCCAGCCCGTCCAGCTGCAGGCACCAGTCCGTCCTGTCCGCTTAGCAGCAGTCACCAGTCGGTGCAGGGTGTCCAGCAGCAGTCACCAGTCCGTACAGGGTGTCCAGGAGCAGTCACCAGTCCGTACAATCCGTCCAATCCGCCCAGCAGCAGTCAGTCCAGTCCGTCCAGCACCAGTCACCAGTCCGTCCAGTCAGTCCAGCAGCAGTCACAAGTCCGTCCACTCCTTCCAGCATCAGTCACCAGTCCATACAGCATCAGTCACAAGTCTATCCAGTCCGTCGAGCAGCAGTCACCAGTTCGTTCAGTCCGTCCAGCAGTAGTGACCAGTCTGTCGAGTCCGTCCAGTCCGTCCAGCAGATGTCACCAGTCCGTCCAGACAGTTCAGCATCAATCACCAGTCCGTACAATCCGTCCAATCCGTCCAGCAGCAGTCCGTCCAGTTTGGCCAGCAGCAGTCACCAGTAAGTCCAGTCCGTCCAGCAGCAGTAACCAGTCCGTCCAGTCCGTCCAGCAGCAGTCACCAGTCCGTCCAGTCCGTCCAGCAGCAGTCACAAGTCCATCCAGTCCGTCCAGCACCAGTCACAAGTCCGTCCAGTCCGTCCAGCAGCAGTCATAAGTCCGTCCTGTCCGTTTAGCAGCAGTCACCAGTCCGTTAAGTCAGTCCAGCAGCAGCCGCCAGTCCGTCCAGTCCGTCCAGCAGCAGAACCCGGTCGGTGCAGGGTGTCCAGCAGCAGTCACCAGTCCGTGCAGGGTGTCCAGCAGCAGTCACAAGTCCGTCCAGTCCGTCCAGCAGCAGTCACCAGTCCGTCCAGTCCATCCAGCAGCAGTCACCAGTCTATCCAGTCCATCCAGCAGCAGTCACCAGTCCGTCCAGTCCGTCCAGCAGCAGTCACAAGTCCGTCCTGTCCGTTTAGCAGCAGTCACCCGTCCGTCCAGACCATCCAGCAGCAGCCGCCAGTCCGTCCAGCAGCAGTCACCAGTCCGTCCAGTCCGTCCAGTCCCTCCAGCAGCAGTCACCAGCCCGTATCGTCCATACAGCAGCAGTCAGCAGTCCGTCCAGCAGCAGTCACCAGTCCATCCAGTCCGTCCAGCACCAGTCACAAGTCCGTCCAGTCCGTCCAGCAGCAGTCACCAGTCCGTCCAGTCCATCCAGCAGCAGTCACCAGTCTATCCGGTCCGTCCAGCAGCAGTCACCAGTCTGTCCAGCCCGTCCAGCTGCAGGCACCAGTCCGTCTTGTCCGTTTAGCAGCAGTCACCAGTCCGTTAAGTCAGTCCAGCAGCAGCCGCCAGTCCGTCCAGTCCGTCCAGCAGCAGTAACCAGTCGGTGCAGGGTGTCCAGCAGCAGTCACCAGTCCGTGCAGGGTGTCCAGCAGCAGTCACAAGTCCGTCCAGTCCGTCCAGCAGCAGTCACCAGTCCGTCCAGTCCATCCAGCAGCAGTCACCAGTCTATCCAGTCCATCCAGCAGCAGTCACCAGTTCGTCCAGTCCGTCCAGCAGCAGTCACAAGTCCGTCCTGTCCGTTTAGCAGCAGTCACCAGTCCGTTAAGTCAGTCCAGCAGCAGCCGCCAGTCCGTCCAGCAGCAGTAACCAGTCGGTGCAGGGTGTCCAGCAGCAGTCACCAGTCCGTGCAGGGTGTCCAGCAGCAGTCACAAGTCCGTCCAGTCCGTCCAGCAGCAGTCACCAGTCCGTCCAGTCCATCCAGCAGCAGTCACCAGTCTATCCAGTCCATCCAGCAGCAGTCACCAGTCCGTCCAGCAGCAGTCACAAGTCCGTCCTGTCCGTTTAGCAGCAGTCACCCGTCCGTCCAGACCATCCAGCAGCAGCCGCCAGTCCGTCCAGCAGCAGTCACCAGTCCGTCCAGTCCGTCCAGTCCCTCCAGCAGCAGTCACCAGCCCGTATCGTCCATACAGCAGCAGTGAGCAGTCCGTCCAGCAGCAGTCACCAGTCTATCCAGTCCGTCCAGCAGCAGTCACCAGTCCATCCAGTCCGTCCAGCACCAGTCACAAGTCCGTCCAGTCCGTCCAGCAGCAGTCACCAGTCCGTCCAGTCCATCCAGCAGCAGTCACCAGTCTATCCGGTCCGTCCAGCAGCAGTCACCAGTCTGTCCAGCCCGTCCAGCTGCAGGCACCAGTCCGTCTTGTCCGCTTAGCAGCAGTCACCAGTCCGTTAAGTCAGTCCAGCAGCAGCCGCCAGTCCGTCCAGTCCGTCCAGCAGCAGTAACCAGTCGGTGCAGGGTGTCCAGCAGCAGTCACCAGTCCGTGCAGGGTGTCCAGCAGCAGTCACAAGTCCGTCCAGTCCGTCCAGCAGCAGTCACCAGTCCGTCCAGTCCATCCAGCAGCAGTCACCAGTCTATCCAGTCCATCCAGCAGCAGTCACCAGTCCGTCCAGTCCGTCCAGCAGCAGTCACAAGTCCGTCCTGTCCGCTTAGCAGCAGTCACCAGTCCGTTAAGTCAGTCCAGCAGCAGCCGCCAGTCCGTCCAGTCCGTCCAGCAGCAGTAACCAGTCGGTGCAGGGTGTCCAGCAGCAGTCACCAGTCCGTGCAGGGTGTCCAGCAGCAGTCACAAGACCGTCCAGTCCGTCCAGCAGCAGTCACCCGTCAGTCCAGACCATCCAGCAGCAGCCGCCAGTCCGTCCAGCAGCAGTCACCAGTCCGTCCAGTCCGTCCAGTCCCTCCAGCAGCAGTCACCAGCCCGTATCGTCCATCCAGCAGCAGTGAGCAGTCCGTCCAGCAGCAGTCACCAGTCCGTACAGTCCGTCCAGCAGCAGTCACCAGTCCGTCCAGTCCGTCCAGCTGCAGTCACTAGTCCGTCCAGTCAGTCCAGCAGCAGTCACAAGTCCGTCCACTCCTTCCAGCATCAGTCACCAGTCCATACAGCATCAGTCACAAGTCTATCCAGTCCGTCGAGCAGCAGTCACCAGTTCGTTCAGTCCGTCCAGCAGTAGTGACCAGTCTGTCGAGTCCGTCCAGTCCGTCCAGCAGATGTCACCAGTCCGTCCAGACAGTTCAGCATCAATCACCAGTCCGTACAATCCGTCCAATCCGTCCAGCAGCAGTCCGTCCAGTTTGGCCAACAGCAGTCACCAGTAAGTCCAGTCCGTCCAGCAGCAGTAACTAGTCCGTCCAGTCCGTCCAGCAGCAGTCACCAGTCCGTCCAGTCCGTCCAGCAGCAGTCACAAGTCCATCCAGTCCGTCCAGCAGCAGTCACAAGTCCGTCCAGTCCGTCCAGCAGCAGTCACCAGTCCGTCCAGTCCATCCAGCAGCAGTCACCAGTCTATCCAGTCCGTCCAGCAGCAGTCACCAGTCTGTCCAGCCCGTCCAGCTGCAGGCACCAGTCCGTCCTCTCCGTTTAGCAGCAGTCACCAGTCCGTTAAGTCAGTCCAGCAGCAGCCGCCAGTCCGTCCAGTCCGTCCAGCAGCAGTAACCAGTCGGTGCAGGGTGTCCAGCAGCAGTAACCAGTCCGTCCAGTCCGTCCAACAGCAGTCACCAGTCCGTCCAGTGCGTCCAGCAGCTGTCACCAGTCCGTGAAAACATCAGTCACCAGTCCGTCCAGCAGATGTCACCAGTCCATACAGCATCAGTCACAAGTCTATCCAGTCCGTCAAGCAGCAGTCACCAGTTCGTTCAGTCCGTCCAGCAGTAGTGACCAGTCTGTGGAGTCCGTCCAGTCCGTCCAGCAGATGTCACCAGTCCGTCCAGGCAGTTCAGCATCAATCACCAGTCCGTACAATCCGTCCAATCCGTCCAACAGCAGTCCGTCCAGTTTGGCCAGCAGCAGTCACCAGTAAGTCCAGTCCGTCCAGCAGCAGTAACCAGTCCGTCCAGTCCGTCCAGCAGCAGTCACCAGTCCGTCCAGTCCGTCCAGTCCGTCCAGCAGCAGTCACCAGCCCGTCCAGACCGTCCTGCAGATGTCACAACTCTGTCCAGTCCGCCAGTCCATCCAGCAGATGTCACCAGTCCGTCCAGTCAGTTCAGCATCAGTCACCAGTCCGAACAGACCGTCCAATCCGTACAGCAGCAGTTACCAGCCCGAATCGTCCGTCCAGCAGCAGTCAGCAGTCCGTCCAGCAGCAGTCACCAGTCCGTCCAGTCCGTCCAGCTGCAGTCACCAGTCCGTCCAGTCCGTCCAGCAGCAGTAACCAGTCCGTCCAGTCCGGCCAGCAGCAGCCACCAGTCATTCCAGTCCGTCCAGCAGCAGTCACCAGTTCGTCAAGTCCGTCCAGCAGCAGTCACCAGCCCGTCCAGTCCGTCCAGCAGCAGTCACCAGTCCGTCTAGTCCGTCCAGCAGCAGTAACCAGTTCGTCCAGTCCGTCGAGCAGCAGTCACCAGTCCGTGCAGGGTGTCCAGCAGCAGTAACCAGTCCGTCCACTCAGTCCAGCAGCAGTCACCAGTCCGTGCAGGGTGTCCAGCAGCAGTCACCAGTCCGTCCAGTCCGTCCAGCAGCAGTCACAAGTCCGTCCAGTCCGTCCAGCAGCAGTCACCAGTCCGTCCAGTCCGTCCAGTCCGACAAGCAGCAGTCTCTAGTCCGTTCAGTACGACCAGCAGCAGCCACCAGTCCGTCCAGTCCGTTTAGCAGCAGTCACCAGTCAGTCCAGCTCGTCCAGCACCAGTCACCAGTCCGTCCAGTCCATCCAGAAGCAGTCATCAATCTATCCAGTCCGTCCAGCAGATGTCACCAGTCCGTCCACTCCGTCCAGCAGCAGTCACCAGTCCGTCCAGCAGCAGTAACCAGTTCGGCCAGTCCGTCCAGCAGCAGTCACCAGTCCGTCCAGTCCGACAAGCAGCAGTCTCCAGTTCGTCCAGCAGCAGTCATCATTCCGTTCAGACCGTCCAGCAGCAGTCACCAGTCCTTGAAAACATCAGTCACCAGTCCGTCCGGTCCGTCCAGTCCGTCCAGCAGCAGTCACCAGTCCTTCCAGTCCGCCAGTCCCTCCAGCAGATGTCACCAGTTCGTCCAGACAGTTCAGCATCAGTCACCAGTCCGTACAATCCGTCCAATCGGTCCAGCAGCAGTCCGTCCAGTCCGTCCAGCACCAGTCACCAGCCCGTCCAGTCAGTCCAGCAGCAGTCACAAGTCCGTCCACTCCTTCCAGCATCAGTCACCAGTCCATACAGCATCAGTCACAAGTCTATCCAGTCCGTCAAGCAGCAGTCACCAGTTCGTTCAGTCCGTCCAGCAGTAGTGACCAGTCTGTGGAGTCCGTCCAGTCCGTCCAGCAGATGTCACCAGTCCGTCCAGACAGTTCAGCATCAATCACCAGTCCGTACAATCCGTCCAATCCGTCCAATCCGTCCAACAGCAGTCCGTCCAGTTTGGCCAGCAGCAGTCACCAGTAAGTCCAGTCCGTCCAGCAGCAGTAACCAGTCCGTCCACTCCGTCCAGTCCGACAAGCAGCAGTCACCAGTCCGTCCAGTCCGTCCAGCAGCAGTCACCAGTCCGTCCAGTCCGTCCAGTCCGACAAGCAGCAGTCACCAGTCCGTTCAGTTCGACCAGCAGCAGCCACCAGTCCGTCCAGTCCGTTTAGCAGCAGTCACCAGTCAGTCCAGCTCGTCCAGCAGCAGTCACCAGTCCGTCAAGTCCTGGCAGCAGCAGTCACCAGCGTGTCCAGCAACAGTCAACAGTCCGCCCAATCCGTCCAGCAGCAGTCACCAGTTCGTCAAGTCCGTCCAGTCCGACAAGCAGCAGTCACCAGTCCGTTCAGTCCGACCAGCAGCAGTCACCAGTCCGTCAAGTTCCTCCAGCAGCAGTCACCAGTCCGTCCAGTCCGTCGAGCAGCAGTCACCAGTCCGTCCAGCAGCAGTCATCATTCCGTTCAGACCGTCCAGCAGCAGTCACCAGTCCTTGAAAACATCAGTCACCAGTCCGTCCGGTCCGTCCAGTCCGTCCAGCAGCAGTCACCAGTCCTTCCAGTCCGCCAGTCCCTCCAGCAGATGTCACCAGTTCGTCCAGTGCGCCAGTCCGTCCAGCAGATGTCACCAGTCCGTTCAGTCCGTCCAGCAGCAGTCACCAGTCCGTCCAGTTCGGCCAGCGGCAGTCACCAGTCCGTCAAGCAGCAGTCACCAGTCCGTGAAAACATCAGTCACCAATCCGCCCTGTCCGTCCAGCAGCAGTCACCAGTCTGTCCAGTCCGTCCAGCTGCAGTCACCAGTCCGTCCAATCCGTCCAGCAGCAGTCACCAGTCCGTCCAGCAGCAGTCACCAGTCCATCCAGCAGCAGTCACCAGTCCATCCAGTCCGTCCAGCAGCAGTCACCAGTCCGTCCAGCAGCAGTCACCAGTCCATCCAGCAGCAGTCACCAGTCCATCCAGTCCGTCCAGCAGCAGTCACCAGTCCGTCCAGTCCGTACAGCAGCAGTCACCAGTCCGTCAAGTTCCTCCAGCAGCAGTCACCAGTCCGTCCAGTCCGTCGAGCAGCAGTCACCAGTCCGTCCAGCAGCAGTCATCATTCCGTTCAGACCGTCCAGCAGCAGTCACCAGTCCTTGAAAACATCAGTCACCAGTCCGTCCGGTCCGTCCAGTCCGTCCAGCAGCAGTCACCAGTCCTTCCAGTCCGCCAGTCCCTCCAGCAGATGTCACCAGTTCGTCCAGTGCGCCAGTCCGTCCAGCAGATGTCACCAGTCCGTTCAGTCCGTCCAGCAGCAGTCACCAGTCCGTCCAGTTCGGCCAGCGGCAGTCACCAGTCCGTCAAGCAGCAGTCACCAGTCCGTGAAAACATCAGTCACCAATCCGCCCTGTCCGTCCAGCAGCAGTCACCAGTCTGTCCAGTCCGTCCAGCTGCAGTCACCAGTCCGTCCAATCCGTCCAGCAGCAGTCACCAGTCCGTCCAGCAGCAGTCACCAGTCCATCCAGCAGCAGTCACCAGTCCATCCAGTCCGTCCAGCAGCAGTCACCAGTCCGTCCAGTCCGTACAGCAGCAGTCACCAGTTCGTTAAGTCAGTCCAGCAACAGTCACCAGTCCGTCTAGTAGCAGTCCGTCAATCCTCCTCCCATCCTCCCTCCTCCAATCCTTCATCCTCCCTCCTCCATCCTCCATCCTCAATCTTCACTCTTTAATCCTCCATCCTCCAACCTCAATCCTCCATCCTCCAACCTCAATCCTCCATCCTCCATTCTCAATCCTCAATCTTCAATCCTCCATCCTCCATCCTTCATCCTCCATCCTCAATCCTCAATCCTCAATCCTCCATCCTCCAACCTCCATCCTCCATCGTCCATCCTCAATCGTCAATCCTCCATCCTCCATCCTGCATCCTCCATCCTCAATCGTCAATCTTCCATCCTAAATCCTGAATCCTCCATCCTCCATCCTCAATCATCAATCTTCAATCCTCAATCCTCAGCCTCATCCTCAGCTTCAGTGTCTACGTTTCAGTCTGATTGTCGACGTCTCAGTCTCAGTGTGTGTCGACGTCTAATTGTCGACGTCTTAGTCTCAGTGTCGACGTCTCATTGTCGACGTCTCAGTGTCGACGTCTCTCAGTGTCTCAGTGTCGACGTCTCAGTGTCGACGTCTCTCAGTTTCTCAGAGTCGACGTCTCTCAGTCTCTCAGTGTCGACGTCTCTCAGTCTCTTAGTGTCGACGTCTCTCGGTCTCTCAGTGGCTGCGCCCCTGAGTTGTCTTCCGACTGGAACTTCAACCACAGAGGAGCGAGTAACTTCAGTCGAGGATTGTATACTTCAGCCCATCATCTAGTGCGATAGACACGTCCAGTGCTCTGTTTCCGGTGGAATTAAGTCATCCTGCCTCGCTCAAACGACTCCCAACTTTCGGCAAATGACGCAATAAATTGTATGCCTATTGTTCTATATATATATATATATATATAAGTAATCTCAACCCACCCGCTGACAATAATTCCAGCAATTGCTACAATATATTATCTCTCTATGTAGCCGTGGCTTTTGTGAAACCCTAGCTGTGTTCCAGCAATAAGTGCCACTAACAAAATAAACGACTTCATCACTACTATTGTTACCTGTTAACGCACTTTTCCGTAAGGTCTCTTATAATGGTCATGCTGCCCTCAATGGCGCAGTATAAACATATCCAAAACTCATTCGTGAAAACGTATAATATAATAAAAATAATATTATTTGCACTAACGTGTGAGATGCAACGAAGATGAAATGACATTCTACGGACGACGGTTGCGACGCCTGTCTCTCTACAAGTCCTCACTGCGCTGAGTTTAACGTCAGACAATATAGACCGTCGCCGTCGACAGAAATTTACTTCTGAGGACGGCGCGTTATATATAGCCAGAAACCTCGAGTATGCGAGTGACAGTTTGGCTGTCGCGTTTTAAAAATAATTATTAGGACAATTCTTGGAAACGAAAGCTGACTGACGCCAAGGTCGACGATGAATAATTATTATTGAAGATTAGTAGGGCCATACATGCTCACGTACAACTAGAAGGTTTGGATCTGGGTTTAGCATGATGCGAGCAACGCGCAGCGATTAGGGAAGATTCTCCTTCTGGCAAACGCGTCATCACGACGCTCTCACGTAGCGTAGCGGCCGACTGCGCATTTCGAAATAGCAGCATGTTGGCATAAATCGGTTTCTCTCGCCGTCTAATGTTTATCGTCACACGAGTGTCAACCGACGTAGGATTTGTTTGTCAGGGACACCAGCCTATGGTCGAATGAATGTACCGACTGTCCGATAAGCTGAGTGCAATTTACAAATATAAAACTGTGTCCAATATCCTGGTCTATAGACCCGTGCATCACCCATCGCTACGTGCATATAATTATGGACACGCCGATAACTGTATTTTGAGAGAATAAATTCTGTAAGTTTGATTCCAGCAGGTTTTTAATTTATTTCTGCTTAAAATCTTTTAATATCGCGTCGTTTGAGGGGTCGAAACAGACAGATCGTAGCGTATCAGTTGATTTATGTAGCGCCTGTCACAGAATAGCTATTCAGAGGCGCTTTCAGCCCGGAAACCCCGGGCAAAAAGCAATCGATCTCAAGGAGTAAGATGCCGATGGAGAGAAGACTGTCATTAATTTAGCCCTAGGTGATAGAGGAAGGTCATTTCGGGTAGATGGATCCACGACAGCAAACGCCCGATATTGGGCCAAGGCAGTCTTAGTCATAAACTCCTAGTCAGGTTATACATGCCCAGTGATGGTGACGTTGGGTTTTCCCTGCTTTCACTTTAGGCCCACGTCATACTCTTGTACCAAACATCAACGAACAACGGCACATCTTTGGTTTTATGTGTAATAAATTAATAAGGCTTATCTTAAAAGTTATAATCGCTGCGAGGAATCTATTGATTTAATCCAGAATGGAGAGGAGCAAAACGCATTCAATAAAAGCAACTATTGAGTCGGGAAAGTGAAATCAGATCGGCTCTCTGCTATCGTCTCCTAATGCTATACCCTGCACCAAGCCCTACATTCTAAACTCACTTAAATTTGATAAAAATAACTTTGAGACGAATAGTGCCAAATCTCTAAGTATTCGTTTAGTTCGTGGATATAAAATTATTCAATTTCATGAAATAAAATTAATATTTCTGTTTCATGGAGTAAAAATTTCATAACCATTGAATCTATATTAGAGGCATGTTTACTCGTCAAATGTCCGTGTAAACGTTTCACTCTTAAACATAGATATCGTTCGATTTAAATTTTGCTTCTATATGAAAATATGAAGTTTAAAACCTTCAACGGCATTTTTATTTTATTTTTATTTGGCTGACATACCGGTAGTTATTCGTCAATTTCTCGTCATAACTAAAAGTCAACGAATCAGCCTGTTATGTCAACAAGATGTGAAAATTTCTTGTCCATGATTATCGCCCCAAAACTATAGGCTAGTGACATAGAGACATTCCAGACATTCCTGTGCATGTGGATTCTTGTTTAATAAAGCTCGTGCTTGCATGGTATATAATTCACCAATGACCCCGACACGGACTTAGCAGAAAACTATTTTTATTATTGGTATCAACCTTAATTATTATAATTATGATTACAGAGGGGCCCGCATCTGTGCAAGCAGCGAACCGTAATATTTTAAAGTAGGCCTATGGAAGACTGCCTCACCGAAAGGAGAGGTTAGCCACCGACGGTGAAAATGATAATGGCTACACATTTATAATAATAACAATTATTTCAGAAAAATATGCCGGTGATGATCTTACTTGAGTCCCTTTTTCTAAGATATAGGTAGGCTACGGCTTCCGCTGGTCAACTGGAAGATTTATTGAACAGTATATCAACGACAAGTCACAATCTTGACTCGGTATACTCAAATATAAACTAACTGATCGCTTCTAGCCTATACAGCGTTTTCTAAATCCAACGTATAAAGCAGTACACATATATGCTTTACTATTTCTCTTTTGACCTGACTCTTTGCATATCATTCACTGGGATCGTCAGCCTTAGTTGCAGTCGAGTCTCCTGGTGTCGCTGAAGCGGCTGAACCCTCGTCTTCCGCTGCAGGTCCTCTGATGCACCTTTCTCTCATATGACCAAACGTCTCTGACACAGATGGTCTTATGCAATTCTGATCAAATGCATTCCCAGTTCCCATTCCCTTGATGAATGATTTATGCAGTTCACTGTTCACGTACTGTGTTGTATTGCAATTACATATTTCTATAGCGCATCTCCAATTATGACCTTATCAGAGGCGCTCTCAATGCGAAAGTCCCCACGGGAAAAGTCTTCAGAAGGTGGGCAGAAACAGAAGCGGCCAGAGTTAAATGGGCGGGCAATCACACGGGTAGCTGCATTTAGCACTGATTGAAGAGATGACAGGCGAGATTTTGGAAGACCAATAACTGGCAATACGATGCAGTAATCAATACGTGAGCAGACAAAAGCATGACGCATAAAGGCAAAAGTGGGTGGAGGAGCAGATCGACTGACAACTCGAAGTCGTCGCAGGTGGTAGAAACTATAGACCGAAAGAGATTAGGTAAGATTATATTTATAAAATACAGGTACTAGCAGCAGGTCTAAGCATAACACAAACTGAAGTTTTCCGCATTCTGCTAGGCATATTATAAAGTCGTGAATTCCGATTGATGTTTGTAACTTCGAGACTTTCGAGTCCTTAATCGAAAGTCGATTAGTCAAAACACTTTTGATTAAATCATGCTTTTGAACTTTGAGAATTACGATGTTTTATCACAGTTAGCTAATTGCTCATGTTGCCTGAATTTAGATAATATCATTGAATCGCATAATCATTCGTAATTTTTTACCTAGGCCTATTCCCGGATAATGGGACAAAATAAGCATTGCCCGGGACACGGGACGGCTTTGGTCGATTCCGGGACTGTCCCGGTCATTCCGGGACGGTTGGCAACCCTAGGTGTTTACTTTTGACTCCGTAATAATAACCTGATTTATCCATCAATAATAATAGTAATAATAATGATAATAATAATAATAATAACAACAACAACAACAGTAATGCGAGTAAATTAGGAATAATAAACTGATGATACCGTTTCGTGGTAACTGTGCATTTGAATAATTAGAACGTGTCAGTATGAGACATGTGTGAATTGATGATTTAACTCATTTAACAACTGATTTGAGTATGAGTTTTAATTCATTTCGAGGTACATGAGTTGAGTTGTTATTTAACTCATTTCTTGTATGAGTTTACCCAACACGGATGATTGCGATGAGATAGTGCAGCCGAGGCCGAAAGAAAGGGCGCTGTACACGAGAACAGAACGTCAGTTAAAGTCGTATGAGTGTTTGAAAAGATAAGTCTTGAGTCGCGATTTAAATGTCTCAAGAGATGACGCGTTCTTTTATTATTTATGCCTACTTAAATATAGTATTAGTGACTTTTAACTACGATCAGTTCAAATGCCTAGCATCTAAGTAATACCGAACTTATCATTTTTGCTAAAGACCAGGCCAGCTTCCGTCTTAGAGGCCCGTGACTGCTCTGCGTATATAGAGGCCCCGCGCCCCTCTCTCATCTTAAGACATTTTTATTTGGCCGCGTTGGGGTTGGGAGCGCCTATGAGTAGTCACCTTGAAGAGGCGCTATACGAATTCTCGTAATGAATGAATTATATTAATTAATTCATTATGACAATTTACATAGCATCGCTATAAGGTGTTTATTCACAAGCCTCCCGACCCAGCCAAGCCCGGATAAAAATAGCACAATGTTGCACATGTATGTACAATGTTGCACATGTATGTACAATGTTGCACATGTATGTATGTACAATGCTGCACATGTATGTACAATGTTGCACATGTATGTATAATGTTGCACATGTATGTATAATGTTGCACATGTATGTATAATGTTGCACATGTAAGTACAATGTTGCACATATATTTGCGCATGCAGGTAGCGAGTTGTCACTACTTCAAAACTGTTTGCTTTAATTTATTGCTTTACTATGCTTAATTAAACTAATTTAGGCACAAAGGTGGCCTTATATCAATTGTCCAGATACTTACTTACATAATAAAAATAATAATAATTTTCCATTAATTTCTAACAGACAAACCTCAGTATGAATGCAGACAGATGATGACAACTTATTTACAGGAGTTGAATTTCTACTGTCGGCAGCCATGCAAGGCACCAATCACATTATACATCTGGCCGACATCAGCCTCTGAAGCACCGATAAATTACTGTTAAGAATATACACGAATGTGCGTCAATTCCATCTGCTCATCTTCCACCTGTCGGCTGTTGCAGAAGCTACGACATGTTACTGGCAATTTCCTGGCCTTGCTTCAAAAACAGACTGTTAATCTTGCCATTAGAACAGCCAGACTTAAGCCCTCCACACCGTGCATCCATACCACACCATACGCACATCCATCCCTACTACAGCCCACATATGCACCCATACCACACTATACACATGTTTCCGCCTAGACTACTGCAACTCACTTCTCAATGGCCTTTCCCCTTCAATCAGTCTTAAAATGAAAGAAATTCTTCATCGAGGCGTATAGCCTGACTTCCTCTCTTTGTGCATATCACTACCTATACACCTGAAGTCTTGCACTTGCTCCCCATCGCTGCATGTATTAACTAACAGATTTTTTCTGGTTTCCAAAGTCAACAGCAGAACCTGACTAAAGTAAACTCCACCATACCATATGTAATATCCTTGTTTCACACTTTTCATATCTTTATTGAAACACTTTATATTTGTATGACAATCAATGTGGCCATTTCATCCACACAGAGTCAAGGATGCGCTTCAATGCTTTGGAGGAAAGACACCTCATAAATGTCTATAACGTTAAGGCAAATATAACGTACATACCAATATGAATTCTCGTGGCCAAATTGGCAGCATTTTCTCAGGCTGTAAACAAAACACAGAAATATTTAAATCACAAACTCAACAATTATAACACAATATAGATTTACTGACTGACTGACTGACTGACTAACTAATTGATTCACTAATTGATTGACTGATTGGTTGATAAGAGCTCAAATGAGCTAATCGATCACGTTATAAATAGCAAAACCTTGTAGCCAATCGGTTAGAAATAGATGGTTTGTCTGCAATACGACAGAGATTTTTCCAGATCTTAGCTGAACTAGCGTGCAAGTGTTCATCGCGGATGCAGTGATTAACTTTATGTAGGCTTATAGACATTTTTTATCGCAGGTCAGACTGTATAGGACGTTCTTGGCGTAACTATGGGCATCATTGCACAGTGGAAATGTAAATTTCAATTGAATGAATGAGGAGTCAAATCCTTTTCTTTATTAGGCCCAAACAGTTTTTGAATAATCATTGCTTGTAATAGTCTCGTGTTTAACTTTTAATCCCTTTACGCAAATAACACCTTCAGGTCTCAAAGACTAAATGCTCTGAGGTACAGGGACGCTATCAGCCGAAACAGTCTTGACATTGTACCAGAATAAGCAAAATTAGATTAGATCAGAATTAGATTCGAAAAGACCAGATTAGCATGGGTTCATGCGTAAACAAGGTTATTCCATACAGGACTCTCTATATCAAAATTGGATAAGCATAATTCACAGTAGGCCCTACTCCAAACTATCTGCTAATAGGCCCTAGATAGTTAGGACATCCTGTAGTTTATGAGATAGCATAATAGTGTGACTCACTCAGGTCTCGGCATCTTTGTGCAAGAGCGTACAGTCCTATAAAAGGAAACACGATTGCATCGTTTACTTGTGTGTAGGTTGTGTTGATGATAACATTGAAATTCTTATATGAAACCATTCGCTGAAAGTTCATATAAAACGATTCAAGTAATAGGCATGGCATACATAGATGATGGATCACATATAAGAGACGATGTACAAGAGCTTGTTACGACATCTGGCGATTAAGGACATAGTATATATCGAACAGAATTAGTTCGGTATATATATAGATATATAGCCTACGCCATGACGTGAGGGTTTACCATAGTATATATAGAGCAGAGTTAGTTCGGTGAATATATATATATATATATATATAGAATACGCCATGACGTGAGTGTTTATCATAGTATATATATAGAACAGAGTTAGTTCGGTATATATATGTATATATATATATAAATATATATATACATATATATACCGAACTAACTCTGTCCTATATATATAAATATATATATATATATATAGCCTACGCCATGACGTGAGTGTTTACCATAATACATATAGAGCAGAAATAGTTCGGTCTATATATATATATATATATATATATAAATGAATAAGGACCAGGCAATTTTCATTATTACTATTATTATTATTATTATTATTATTATTATTATTATTATTATTATTATTATTATAGTTACTATAGCTATAATTATTGTTACCCGATGTAGTTCTGAACCCTCAGGTGATACAGTAACTGTCCGGAACGAGGATAAATTGGCAATCTGGATATTATTTTTATTATTATTAGTATTACTTTTATTATTATTATTAGTAAAAGTAGTAGTGGTATGGTCATGGTCGTCGTCATCATCATCGTCATCGTCATTATCATTATCATTGCTATAATATAATTATTATTATTGTGCTGTGCCAATTGTTTTCTGCTAGCATCCGTATAGTTTTTAAAATCCTGATGATACGTTAAATTATATGTTTGGAAAAATTAAACCCTGACGTCGTGGCGTAGCGCTATATATATATATATATATATATATATATATATATATATATATATATATATATATATATATAGCCTACGCCACGACGTCAGGGTTTAATTTTATATATATATATATATATATAGCCTACGGAAAGTCATTTGTAATTATGTACTATTTAATTATGCTGCTCTCTACTCAAAACTGCTTTCAATTCATAGGCCAACACATGCACATTAAGATAACGAACACACATAAGTGTAACGAGGAGTGTTATGATGGGCGTCGGGGGGTGGTGGTATGTAGGGCAATGGATTGGTGCGCAGAGTAGAGCAAGCGATTTCAATTCCCGCAACCCTCGAGAACGACTAGACCTTCCTTTACTAGACGGCGACGTTGGTTAAATCAGATGTATAATGCGATGGACGACTTGCATAGCTGCCCCATAGTTAAATTCGACTTCAATGAAAATTTGTCAGATGATTTATGGACCAAGCCCATGAACAGATTAAAGACATCAACAGCAGGTGACAGACGGCATGTTACTAAGGGCAGAGCCGGAGAAGTCAGAGTCGAACAGCAGGTCATTACAGACTAAATTAGCGGCATATCTAGCAATTTTACATTAAAGATCATTAACTTTCTTTTTTAAAATAGAGAAAAGTTAGAACATAGGATAGAATCAGGGTCTGTGAGTTGACAGTTGATTTATCCGTTGAGCAATCGTAATCTCAAAATTTCTACAGCGCCCAAAAAGCGAAGTCGAGGGAACCAGCTTATTCACAGGCGCATGACCTATTCTTCAGTATAGGAGACGCTGCGTGGGAGAAGCGCCATCTTTCTCGTGGATCTTCAGCACTTTCAAGTTGGCTGCAGCAATACGAGCTTCTTGAATCGTCCATGAGTTTTTTTCTTGCACGGCAGTGTCGATGGTATTACTGTCTGTCCACTCAAGCCCTGAACTCTCCATTTAATCACTTGAACACGACGTTTATTCTTTCCCTGGGATGTATCAGATGAGAGTCATCTAGCGATTGCTTTGAAATTGGAAAATCAGTATATTCACTAGTTGAGCAATTGTAACGCACAGGTCGTTGTCAACCCTTGAACCCTTGGAGTAGGTATTTTCTGGAGTACATGTTTAAGCAAACCCGTTAAGTCATCTTAGCACTAATGCTTCGGTTAAGCATACAATCCAGAGTTTCACTTGACGTCAGTTCCTTATCTACACTGTCATCTCTAGTTCTCGACAAAAACGCTCTCTTTCTCTCTACGTGAATCGAGCGTCCAGCAATTCAGAAACCGTTGCCAAGAGTTCTGTTGTGTTGGCGAAGTCTCTCCCTGAACAGAAATAAACAATTTCTTAAGCACCATAGGTATTGGTAGTCGTCATCACCGTCGTAGTCGTCGTCACCATCATCATCATCATCTCATTGTCATCGTTAGCATCAGCAAAACCAGCATCATCTTCTTCTTCATCGCACTCATGTTCATAATCCTCGTCATCATCATCAGTGTCGACATCATCATTCGTCGCCGTCATCGTCATCATCGTCATCATCATCGTAACCCTCGTCATCGTCGTTATCCGTTAACTTCATCATCATCATAATCATTGTCATCATCGTCGTCGCCGTTTTCGTCACGGTTATCGACGCGTATCACCCCATTGCATTAGATTTTAGTCACATTACACCCGGTATGTGAAACATAATGTATATGACTGGCGTATTTTTGTACAAAACGAAAGGAGTTCAGACACCGGACGACACAGTTCAGTCAAGTAGGATGGCGGAAAACCATAGTGACACCGCAAAACTAGTGTCGCAATGCGGAAACTGATGCGCTGCTGAACCGGTAGCCAGTGAAGGACATCGCGCATATAAGCTGAAACCGGTGAAAATTTAGGTATATGTCCAATAAACCTGGCCGCAGAGCGAAGAAGCGATCTAAAAGCACCAATACGGCACAGAGAAGACCAGCCAGAACAGCGCTGCAGTAATCAATTCTGCTGGTTTACATTATGCTACTACATTGCATAATAATTACAGCATACTAAGCATCACGTCACATGACATATCATACTTATTCACATTGCATTGCATCTCTTTAAGCTTCAAACATTTCAATTTAAATTACTAATCGTGTAGAGGCATAGACCTACCTTTCGTCTTCAGCTGCCTAATTATGACCCGTTGAAAGACCTCTCGTTCGAATCCCACTTCCTCTACCAGGGATCGAACCGTCTGCCTTCTGAGAAAGTCTTCAACATCTTCGGGATTTGCTTTGTAAATAGGGACATAGAACGGTATTCCTAAGACAAATTTGTTTCCAATTTACCTAATAAATATCTCATCTGTATGAATAAATTAAGCGAAAGACTGGCGGATAGAAATGAGATCAATAGCCTGCAATAGGCCTACAACAAGGATTTTTCACAGCAAAAGCGTGTTTGCTGAAGGAACGTTCAACGTTCATCGCAGATGCAGTTATTAGCTATTATCAATATGTTGCATGGACTGTTTCTGTCGCTGATCCGACTCTTTGGAAGGCAGTCCCAGTGATCTTCCTCATATATATCATAAGCTGTTGTCTTCTCCCGCTGGGGTTTGATCGAAAGTGCTCCTACTAAAGCAGAAATACTGAAGGGGCGCTGTGTCATATTTCTTGATGAATTAGCAATGAGTGAATGAGTGAAAGAGTCAAGTTATTTCCTTATGAAGCACGTTGTGAATAATCATTTTATACAGAAGGCGGTCATATCTCGATTCAATGGTTGTAAAATTGTCAGGTAAGCATAGACCTCAGGTCCCAAGAGAGTAGAGGAGACTAAATGCCCCAAGATATAGGGATCTGTCAGCCGAACCGGTCTTGGCACGGTACTATAGATCAAAACAAGTTAAATAAGAATAGATTAAATTAGATTAGAATTTATTAGATTAGCAAGATTCCATAAACAAGGCTATTCCATAGAGGACGCTCCATCTCAAACTGGATCAGTAGGCCCTATAGATCACAGACAGTACACCAAAATATCTACTGATAGGCCCTATAGGTATGGTCATTACAGTTGAGGCCTCTTGTAGTCCCATAGATAGCATAGTGGTAACTCACTCAGGTCTCGGCATCTTTGTGCAAGAGCGTACAGTCCTATAAAAAGAAACACGATTGAATCGTTTACTTGTGTGTAGGTTGTGTTGATGATAACATTGAAATTCTTATATGAAACCATTCGCTGAACGCCATAAACCTTAATGAAGTTCATATAAAACGATTGAAGTAATAGGCATGGCATACATAGATGATGGATCATGCATCAGAGACGATGAACAAGCGTTTGTTACGACATCTGGCGATTAAGGACAAGCGAATAAACATTGAAACCTGGTGATGACGGCAAACAGACAGACATAGACAGACAGGCAGACAGATGGATAGTCATGCAGGCAGACATGCCAACGTCACTTGTCGACTGAAAGCATGGATGGTTGACGACAGACAGATGGACAATCAGTTGGACAGAGAGAGATACAGACAACCAGACTGAGACACACACACACAGACAGAGAGACATACAGAGACAGAGAGACAGAGTCCGACAGACAGACAGAGACAGAGCTCAGAAAGACTGGGTAAACAACATGCTATCTGCTAAAGGCTGCGCGCTGGGTCCAGCGAG